>CM061171.1:6080277-7330277 GCA_030763345.1 Mythimna separata | reverse complement strand
TAAGACAATAGGAAATTCCAATAATAAAATTAAAACTGTTTGGAAGGTAATAAACAAGGAAACTGGAAAGACAAATCAACGAGATCGGAATGATTTGTCACTAAAAATTGATAATAGGATCATCTCAGATAAGTCAGAAGTGGCGGAGACATTAGAAAACTTTTTCACCAACATCCCAATAGAAGTTACGAAATCTCTCCCTTCTTCATCTTTGCTAGCTGAATCTTTTTTGAAAGAAAATTTCACTAAGGATATACCAACCTTTGAATTCAAGCGTATATCTATTGATACAATCAAGAAAACATTCCAAAGTCTTAACGTAAAAAACACTGAGGACTTATGGGGTATATCCGTTAAGGTTCTTGGAGATATTATTGACACAATTGCTCCTATCCTAACAGGAATATTTAACCAATGTTTAGACAGTGGTACATTCCCTGATTTAATGAAACATAGTAAAGTAGTACCAATTTTCAAATCAGGAAGTAAGAGTGATCCCTCTAATTATAGACCGATATCTGTGCTTCCAGCATTGAGTAAAATCTATGAAAAAATCATGCTTGACCAGATGTTGTGTCATTTTAATTCTAATAGGATCTTGCATAGTCATCAGTTTGGTTTCACGAAAGGAAGGTCAACGACAGATGCAGGAGTGAAACTCATCAGTCACATTTTGGAATCCTGGGAGAAGTCCCAGGATGCTATTGGCATATTCTGTGACCTGTCAAAAGCATTTGACTGTGTTGATCATAATACTCTGATCTGTAAATTACATCATTACGGAATTCGTGGACGAGCTGCTGATCTTGTTTTTTCCTATTTATCTTACAGGCAGCAGAAAGTAACCATTAATGGGGCGACGTCCTCGGGGTCTTTAGTAAAGATGGGCGTGCCCCAGGGGTCAATTCTTGGCCCTTTCCTTTTCCTGGTTTATATTAATGACCTTCCTTACATGATGGCTAGTTTAGCTGATATAATTTTATTTGCTGACGACACTTCTCTTATTTTTAAAGTAGACAGAAAAGATGCGGATGTCTTGCATGTAAACGAAAGTCTGGCTGTTCTTTCGAAATGGTTCGCAGCTAATAACCTCTTACTAAATGCGAACAAAACTAAATGTATAAAGTTTTCACTACCAAATGTTCCTCAAGTGGGCCTTAATTTAATGCTTGACGGCAAAAAACTTGATACTATTACGGAAACTGTATTCTTAGGTTTAACTATTGATTCTAAACTTCAGTGGGGCACTCATATTAGAACTCTTTCAGGTAGATTAAGCTCAGCTGCGTATGCAGTAAGAAAAATAAGGCAATTGACAGATGTAGCTACAGCTAGATTAGTATACTATGCCTATTTCCACAGTATTATGTCGTACGGCGTCTTATTGTGGGGGTCTGCCGCTGATGTGGAATCAGTCTTCATACTGCAAAAGAGAGCAATCCGGGCTATCTATAAAATGGGTCCCCGTGAGTCCCTTAGAAATACGTTCGGAGAAATTGATATACTAACTCTGCCCTCGCTTTATATTCTGGAAAGTATATTGTATGTACGCAAAAACCTAGGACTTTTTAAAATTAGAAGCGATTTACATGACAAAAATACGCGTAGCAAACACCAAATCGTATTACCAAAATGGAGACTAGCTAAGACCAGTAAGTCATTCCTTGTCAATAGTATACGCTTTTATAATAAGTTGCCCAAGTCGGTTATTGAACTTAGCGAGGGAAAGTTCAAAACCCATATTAAGCGTGTCCTAACCAAAAAAGCATATTACAAGGTTAGAGACTATGTCGAAGACGCGCTTGTTTGGAAATAACTGCTTCTGCACATGTGACCCCCTGGTAACATTATTGTGTAAATTTGTCTATTAACTGCTCCATGTTTGTTTTATTTCATAAAATATTACTCATAAATTTATTTTTTACACAACACGTTGCTTTTGCAATATTTTTATATTATTTGGATATTAATCACCTTAATTTCATTAAGTCGTGATTTCATTTTGATAAAAACTAATTTGTTGATAGGTTTGATTTCTTTTCTCTCATATTTATATAGCCTCTCTTAAAGTGTGAATGAGAGAACACTGTAGACTACGAATTTTAATTACTACTTAATTCAACCCAGTTTTTGATTGAATCTATTTTTATTTGGGTTACAATTTTGATTGGTCTACACTGTCCTCGCATATGTGTCTGTTTTGTAATGTGAAAATATTGTAAACCCAATCATTTTTTTTGAAAAGAGTAACCATGGAGTTTCTTGCCGGTTCTTCTCCATAGGAAACGACCAATTTGGAACCGTGCACTAGCTTCGACTTTTTATAAGTGCCCATGTAGGCCTATGTAAAATAAAAACATTTTTTATTTTAGTTTTATTTAATTCTTTTAATTTAATTTTAATTTGTTATATTATGGAAGGTACTTTTGTTTTTATAATGAAAAACTGTTACTTTTGTTTTTATTATTAAAATATGATAAGAATTTGACTGAAAAGGTTTTGTGATGTATAAAACTAAGACTCTCGGTTTAATTGCATATGATTTAAAGTTATTTTTATAAATATAAGGCTGATTTTTATTATTACTGTTTATTATTATTATTATTACAAAGTATTTGCCTTATAAATTGAACTAGAAGACATCGTAAATAAGGTGTCTCAATGTGGACGATACCCTGGTTAAATGTGTACCACCTGTGGTACACATTTAACCAAAAATCATTTTTCATAAAAATCTGTTTTACACCGAAACTAAAAGGAATATGAGAAATTAATGTTTTACAAAATTGAAGCTAAATAAATATGCTAACTATACACAAAAAATTAAAGGCATTGATGGAACATCCAGCCCACTATGAGACTTTGAAATTTACCTGGTTCAATGTGGGACAACTTACCATAATGGTTTTTGGCGGGATTTTTTCGAGTGAAGCTCAATGGCCTTTTAATTATTCGCAAATGTATTCATATTGTGACGATGTTGATGAATAGTGATGTAATATTTAATTTATAATTTTACTTCTCAAGTGTCTACACAACCGGACAATGTTGGGAATCATTGAAACAGGCGCGAACTCTGTCAAATGGTATTCAGATTTTACTGTAGGTTTGATCTCCTGCGAAGGTGACTCGCTAATACTGCAAAAAAACGATGGACATTCACAATCTAATGGAAAACAATTTGGCTGGATACCGGATCAAAAAACGAATTACTTTCTAAGCTTGACACTGGCTAAATGCGCAAACCTTGCGAAACCAAAAGGAAAAAGAACGTTAGGCGTTATTCACTTACTTCATCTATACTAATATTATAAAGAGGTAAAATTTGTAAGTTTGTATGTTTGTAAGTTTGTAAGTTTGTATGTAGGGGGTAATCTCTGGAACTACTGGTCCGATTTGAAAAATTCTTTCAGTGTTAGATAGCCCATTTATTGAGGAATGCTATAGGCTATATACCATCACGCTACGACCCACGGGAGCGGAGCAGTAACGAAAAATGCGGGTGAAACCGCAGGGGACAGCTAGTAGAAAATATTATTATAGATATCAACGAAGTCCTTTGATAATTAATTCTGACTCGAGAGTACATGCTAAACAAATGAGAAGCAATAATGAACTATTCATTAGACGAGCATTTTTGTACTAACGTCGATTATTGGAACTATCACGCACGCACTAAACTTATTGCTCATATTATTTTCAAAGGGGCAAATACTGAACTGAGTTCAGGAACTCTATTTATTATATTCTGTTATGTGTTAGAGAGATATAAACTAGACACACTATCTCTTTCCATATAAAATTCATCAAGGGTTCTATACTCCGTTTGTTTAGGTAGTTAACTAAAGGTAAACAGTCTTGGTATGTCTTTTTATATTAAAGAGGTCGTATATAATATACACAAAGATTATTTAAATTTAGTTTATTAGCTAACATCGATTTAGGTAAATATCTATTTGCAAAGATTTTTACATACAATTTATAGACAACTTTTAGATAAAAAGACATGCCAAGATTGTTTACCTTTAGTTAACTACCTAAACCGACGGAGTATAGTACCCTACTCTCTGATATCGTTGTTTTCCTTTTGAGAGCAGTGAGTGGTCATAATTTATCATCTACCTAGCCTTTTCCCAACTATATTGGGGTCGGCTTCCAGTCAAGCCGGATTTAGCTGAATACCAGTATTTTACGAGAAGCGGCTGCCTACCAGACCTCCACAACCCCATTAACTGGGGTAACACGGTACTTCATGGCAAGACTAGGCCATGCGCTTTCATGGCCCTCGGTACGCGCCACCACCGGGTTCCCAAATAACGGTAGGGGGGTCCACATCGGCGTCGGGTCGGCGATGAAGTACCTGGGACTCGTCCTCGACAGCCGGTGGACTTTCGAGGAGCATTTCCAACGTTTGGCCCCCAAACTGGACAGGTCTGGGGCCGCTCTGAAGCGGCTCCTGCCCAACCTAGGGGGTCCAGACGCCCCCTGTCGGAGGCTCTACGCGGGGATCGTTCGGTCCATGGCCCTTTACGGGGCGCCGGTTTGGGCGCCGTCGCTAGGTAAGCGACCGGCGGCCAAGCTGAACGCTTGTCAGAGGGTCATGGCCATCCGTATGGTGCGGGGATACCGCACGATCTCCCGCGAAGCGGCGAGCCTTCTCGCTGGCCTGCCACCGTGGGATCTGGAGGCAACAGTCCTTGCACGCATGCACGATTTGCGCGTGGAGATGCAACGCCGGGGCGAAAATCCACTGCCGCGACAAGTCGCGGCATGGCGGACAGAGTTCTGGCGGGATCTCAGGGTGGCATGGCGACAGCGACTGTCGCAACCCAGTGCTGGGCACGCCGTCATTGAGGCGGTTAGGCCCCTCTTTGAGGAGTGGTTGGAAAGAGGTCACAGCGTCCTCTCTTTCCGTATGACGCAGGTCCTCACCGGACACGGTAAGTTCGGGAGGTTCCTGCATCGAATCAAGCAGGAGAGGACGCCCGGGTGTCGCCACTGTGTGGACCGCCCGGAGGACACGGTGGAGCACACGGTAGAAGTGTGCCCCGCTTGGGCGGAGCACCGCCGTGTCCTTGTGGAGGCTATCGGGAGCGGCGACCTCTCGCGCCGGGCCCTGGTTCAGGCCATGGTCCGGAGCGAGGAGGGTTGGCATGCGGTCGTCTCCTTCTGCGAAGCAGTAATGCTCGTGTAGGAGGTTGCTGACCGCGAGTGCGTGAGGGAACGGTCCTCACGCCGCCGCTGCCGAGATCCCGATCCCGATTTCCGACCACCGTAGACGCGGGTTCGCGGACGGCGAGCACTGGGTAGCTCGCTGTCCGGCAGTCTGGAAATAATCTGGACCGAGCCCAGTCGTCAACGGCGCGTTCTGTTCCACGCGCGCCTCAAGGAGATGTCAGCAAACTATAGGGGCCCGGTAGGGCCGAAGCCTCTGGGGGGAACATGTGGTATTCCTAAAGGTTGACACCGAGTCCCCCCCAGAACGAAGGCAACGAAGGAACGGGGTAGGGGTTTAGTCAGTAAGAGTCTGACACGCCCTCCCGCTCCGCCCAAGAGCGGGGGAAGTCATTCTGATGATTCCCCTACCAGAAAAAAGAAAAAAAAACTTCATGGCAAGACTGGAGTCACATTTACTGGCTTCTGACTATTCGTAACGACTGCCAAAGATCTACAAATGACAGCCGGGACCAACGGCTTAACGTGCTTTCCGAGGCACGGAGGAAACTCGGTATGTTAAGATGGTAACTCATCCACAAACCAACCTTGGCAAGCGTTGCTTTACCTTTAAGATCGACCCGTGCGGCTGTTATTATCTAGACACGAGTACCTCAGAGCAGTGAGTGGTGATGAAACAAATTACACAAGCTTTAGCGCCTCCCTGGGTTTGAATCCACGATATGCGAAATACAACCAGAGGTGAATATTTTGGGTAGCGAACTGGCGGTGCGGGCGGTGCCAACCCCAGTGTGTTCTAGCCCCAGTATGTTGGGCTATCGATTCGAGATTCTATGATGGATGCCATAATAATGATAATTTCATACAAAAATCAGGCATCAAGGGCCAGGTCTCCTCTGCAAAAAAATCCTTGGGTGGAAACCTTCAAAAGACCTTGCCTGGAGTTTTAGAGATAAGTCCAGGGAGTATGAGATTTTTACTTAACTAAAACTGCCCCTGGGAGGTCGGTGATTAGCATGTGGAAGAGGGCCCCGTCACCTCTTTAAAGACTACCCTGGAACCCGAATTGAATCTACAACGCCTGTGTAAAACACATTTCCGTAGAGACTGTAAAGGGTCTACGCTGAAAGTAACCCTTAATACACTGACTAGGGTCTTCCTTGAGCCATTGGCACTGGCTTATGAGTAGTATGATAGAAGTCGTAAGTCGGGGCCATTACAAGTGAGCCACCACTGCTCGCATTGGGCCACCATGCTTCGCACTGGGCCACCATTATTCGCACTGGGCCACCACTGCTCAATGGATACTTACTGCCTGCTTAGCATTAGCATTATCGGCCTTGTAATGTTCCCACTGTTGGGACTCAGGCCTCCTCTTTAGGAGAGGGAATGTGCTGTAATCCACCACGCAGGCCCAGTGCCGATTGGTGGATGTAACATGTCTTCGAATTTTTGGTTCTAGGACATGCCGGTTTCCTCACGATGTTTTCCTTCACCATTTTGAGAGCAGTGGTGATGAAATAAATTACATAAAGTAATGCGCCTGGCTGGGTTTGAACCCGCAACGTACATATAACTCGTAAGTCGGGACCGTTACCACTGGGCCACCACTGCTCTTACTGCCTGCTTACCTACTTGGCAAAATATAGGTTTAAGTTTATTCTGATCAATTTACCTTTTTACTACATTATGAAGGTGAGAGTTACCTTGTGCCTATACCTAGGCTATGCTAGAGTTGATTGGATTATGGTGGTGCACGTCTGAATGGCCCGCTGACCCCGTTGTGGTATAATACCGATAATAATTTATTTGCCGACCGTGTCGATGTGTTCCATTTTTTATTAAATTACTTATTTTTCTCAAACCTTGAGTGTGATAAGTATATTCGAGTTTCGTTTTTATTTGTAGTTTGCATATTTGATTAGATAAAAACCCCAAAAAATAAAGAAAAAGAAAATTGATACTACGTAACTATTGCCAACCTCGTGAAAGTAGAAAATTATCGCAAGGATATACACTCCCGGGCGTGACGTAGCTAGACGACCAACGGTCCTAGGGTAGGTTAAAAAAATCTGGGACCACTCTTATATGTAAGAAATCATCAAACAACTACTCCTGCTCTTAGTGGAGTGGAAGCTTATAGTTTTGATGGATTGGCTAAAGAGTTGCTTTCAGGCCACCCTGTCACCTGCAGGATTGTTTCAAAATTTACCGCGTGCGACCCTGGTACGCAAAGGGCAACTAAAAAAGGTGGTTTTATAAGTCAGTGACACTTCCTCTCTTCCTCGATGATGATGAGCGGGATGAGCCCTGTTTATCTTTTTGCTCTGGTTTAACCAGGGAGTAAGTAGGCGATCGTTTATTCCCCTCTTTTTTATTGTTTGTAGGTTTGCGCTTGACCACTATCTCATCCGTTGGAAAGCGACGATGTGGTCGACGATTAAGTGCACTTACCTACAATAAGTAACCTATTCAATCTTTACATATAGGTAGGTAGACCTCGAGTTTGTAGGCTAAGTTTTTTTATGCCGCGGCCAGACTATGTTTCTCGCGCTGCTCATCGCTCTGCTTCTCGCGCTGCCGTGATTTGCCGCGATGTTTCCCTCTATGTCCACACACTGCTCTACTCGCGCAATTAATCGCGACGCTCCTCACTTGTCATTTGCCTTAGTGAGACGATGGACGTTAAAACTGTGGCAGCGTGCGCGCTATGCATTTTTAGTATAGCTAATCTATTTTTAGTATAGCTAATCCGTGGACAACAAATCAATAAACATAAAAACTTTTTCATTTGACCATTCTACGCTTGGCCACGACATAATTTACAATTTGCGGACTGCGACAGCGCGATTATGTGGCCAGCCACTCGCGCTCGTATTGCCGGTCCTTTGACTCGCGCGCAAAGACCGACAAAATAGGGAGCAGTGGGCAGGACGAGGAGCATGACGAGTGGCATGACGAGTAACGTGGCCACACTATGTGTCTGCCTCCTTTCCTCGTTACTTCCCATGCTACTCGTCGAGTGTGTGGCCGCGGCATACATAACACATTGTTTGTTGCCCGCTTCCCATCTAAAAATAAGTCTCAGTGGAAGTTTTGTAACTGTTTAATTTCGTTGCAGGATCCGAAATAGCTAAAATATACCTATCTGTTTTATTGTCTTGCTGTTGATTAATGTAGCTTTCTTAGGTTGTAGTTACGAGTACTATTGCTAGCTTTCCATCCAAATATTTTTAATCCATGTTCAATCCAATCCGAGACCTTGAAGTTGTTCTGAATGCTCACCTACAACGTGTAAAAACATAAACTTGACCTTCATGACTTTTTACGCATTGTAGGTGAGCAGAATTAGTAGGCCGAATCAGTAAGCCGAATAGATTTTACTAGATTCTGCCGATGTGGTCGCCATCACTGCGAAAGCGACCGGCGGCCAAGCTGAACGCATGTCAGAGGGTCATGGGCATTCGGACCGCACGGTGTTCCGCAAAGCGGTAAGCCTCCTTGCTGGAGGAAGGATCCAAATCCCATGGTGGCAGGCCACCATGGATTAAATCACCCAAGAGCGGGAGAAGTCATTGGACGACATCCCGAAAATTTGCTTCTGCCACCGACTAGCCTTGCGTGCAAAAGGTATCCTTCATACAAAATTTTGGACCCTGTTTCATCCCCTAAGGGACTGATTTTTGGAAAACGCTTTCTTATTTATTCTTTGTACTTATAAACCATAAATCTCTGTTAAAATTTTCAGCGTTCTTATGAGTTCATATGTCACTGAGTGAGTAAGGACTTAAATCATAATAATTAATACACCTACAGATTGCATTTTTTCTATCTGTCCTCCAGAACTAAATGAAAGCGATATCTCCTGCTATTGCTTTCATAATTAGTTAGAATGGAATTGCATGATCCAATGTTGCATGTTTAGACACCATATTGCATTCCAGTGACCTTCAAGTAGAATAACTAATTTTTATGTCATATTACCGCTGATTTGGATGATGTCAAGGCGTCAAAAAAAAGATTAAGGCTCAATAATTAACCGCCGAATTAGCATCGGTATCAAACTAAATAAAAAATAATTTAAAAGGTGTTCGAACATTGGTGTAAAAGAAAAATAACTCGTTGATCTCACAATACTTGGCAATACTTGCTGTTCGAAACTATCTAGTGTTCATTGCCGTTGTTTTAGGCAATACGATCGACGGCTGCCAAACAGACAAAGCAATAGAAATCAGAAATGCACCAACTTTGAGATAGTGTATTGGACCAATTATGTTACACCTGTTACATTTAGGCCAGAATATTGAACACTTGATCTGCATAGTACAACAAAACCGTTGGTTGCACCACTGTTTATTTCATAATCAGTAGACTGTGACGGAGGTTGCAAGAAAAGTTCGCGTTTTGCCGCCTACAGCTTCAATATGGTGAATAACGGTATCAGCTGGAAGACGTCAACTGATCAATTACGATAGTTTTTTTTAATTATTTTTTTTCATAGTACATATATCTACCTCTTTTTTAGTGGCAAACCTGCATTCTTTAATATTTAAAAAAAAGGTTCGTGTTAATTAACTTTATATTTTTAGTTTTAAAGTGCTCGTTAAAAGTGATTGTTGGTATGTGCGTTTTGTCTAAGGTTTGATTCCCGTTTGGGTAATATTTTTTTATAGTTCGTCTAATGAAAGCGCGACCTGAGGCAAAGAGGTTAAATCCAAAAATTTTGTACCTATATGGTATTACTAACTAGTAGGAGAATCATGTCTTGACACTTCATAATTTTTTTTATTTCCTACAATAATTACCGCTGAATAATGTTATCACTAAAATTAAAAAAAAATCTCCAGGTCGCGCTTTCGTTACACGCACTCTAGCTTTGTTGATGTTGATGTGAAGTGTGGGTGCTTCCACACTTTATGTATTAATTATCATGTGTTTCGTTGGGCATGGCTCGTTGCCATAAAATTTAATTTGAGTATTGGGTTTTAGGTCTAATTACCTGGCTGGACAGTTTAAAAAAAATCTGTTTATCATTTGTCTCGGAGTCGGTATTTAACAATAAATATCGAAGTTAGATGTATGAAACGAATTCATCATCATCATACATTATTTTACATTATTTGTCATGCTCTCTCGTTGCGCCGACCCCAAGTAATATGGGATATGGGCAAGAAGAAGAAGAAGATTCTTTCCCTGTACATTTCTGACTGCTAGTGCACACAATTATCGGAAGTTATTAACTTAGAATTATGAACTTTCAATTGACATATTATGGTGGCAGAATTGACGGGGCCAGCCAGGGCTGCGGCTAACTTAAGTTAACATTAAGTTAATGTTATAGGTATGTTTCTCTTTGATGTATATCACTTTCTTCATCTTAAATTTATAATGAACTGACAATTAAAACCTCGTCAAAATTGATCACAATTCATATGAAATAGAAAGGATTCCTTCGACGCAATCGATTCTTTCGGTGCGGAATCGCATAAATATGTGTGACTTTGATTCGTTCGTTTCAGCTCGAATAATTGTGTGTTCACCTTTATTAAGTTCCGTACTAAAACATTTAGTTTAAAACCGTTTGATCTAATAGTGTTTAGAACATAAAAGATCCGTCAATTCCGGGATTTAATCGTCCTGTATTATACATACAGGTATGTACAGTATGATTTTGGGATTTTAGACGAGAACTCCATAAATGTATAATTTACTTTCTAGAACTTCTAGCTATTCTCTTCTCTAGGGATTACCCGCCGAGTTACCACTGTTCATTATGGCTAGGGATAGTTACAGTGGTTGAGTATACAGTGCTGGTCTTTTCCCATAAACACGTTTTCAAAGTCAAAAAGTCAAAAAAGGTATGAAATCATACTTATATGTTACATTATTTTTCTATTTGCCCTGTATTACTTTCTAACTGGGAAAATGTCCCTCCCAAAATTCTCGAGCCACCTCGAATTAGTCCTTGCTGTAGGCTTCTACACGTCTTCCTAGATCGGCCTCAGCGGCGCCTTCCATCATCAGCCATTCACTTGTTGCATTGGGTACCTACTTACGCAAATTAAACTGAATGGTAAATGTGTGCAATGGTGAAGGGTTGGTGTCCTTTCGAATATTTTATAAAACTTAATTGCAATTTCTTTACATTTCTTGAGTAAGATATGTCATCTGATCTTTATCTGATTGAGTAAATCTTGACCGGTTTGTAAAAGGCGAGCTTTTTAGACCCTTGGTGTAAGAAATAACAATAAAATCAGTCAGCACCGACTTTTGAGTGATATTTCAATCAATTTTTTTTTAGTTTACATTGGCCTACATAGGTATTTGTAAAACGTGATAAATATTTGAATAGGGTGACTAGTTTTTGTGTCCTACTTTGTTGTTATTACGTTATTTGTTTACTTAGAGACATTAAAACAAAGCTAGAAGCAGTTAAGAGGTGACTAGACTCTACTGATAACGGACTGTGGATTTCGATGAATAATAAGTAGGTGACTTCTTGACAATTCCAAAGTGACTGTAAATGGTTTATTTGAAACAAATAAATAAGAACTTTGATCGCAGTTCCATGCCAATCATTCATTACCTACATACCTGATCTAAGGAACTAGTACATAGATATGTATTATTCTTATAATATGTATAGGAATATGACCTAAAATATGCGCCGAGAACCGAAATTATGAGTAACTCTAACTGCTTATTATTACTCATATAAAGTCGCCTATTCCAATGTATTTGTAGTATTTGGCAGCAACTGTAGCCCGCGTTTTCGACAAACTTCGCTGAGGTAGTTTAAATATGATAAAGTTCTCATCTCCATTTTAATGTGATCGCGTCTATTCTTTTCACGAAAAAAATCACAAAAAGCTCTTAAAACTCTGATTAGATATCCCTGGACATCTCGGGCTGGTAGTTCTCTTCTTATGACTTTTTTGCGTTCTTCTGGTACTTTTTGTATGTGAAATAATCAGGATTATATTCTACAGTATTTTTTCCGTGCAGTTTATGTAGGGGCACAATATTTAAGCAGAGTGTAAGCAGGGAAACCAGGATAACGTATACAATGAATTTTATTGTGTTATTCTGAGAACTGTTTATGATCAACTGACAACTATAAATATAAACAAACAATCCGTGGAACGGTTACTAGGTTTATATGAAATTGACATAGTTCTATCGATAGCCAGATAGGTACCACCTATTAAAATAGGTCCGTATATAATATCACATTAATTAACTATTTCAATACGCCCCCTTAATGCGCATATTAAATACAAACAGCAATACAAGAAAAAACACATACAAAAGAAAGTAATATCAAAGAACAATCATAACAAAATAAACAATTAACAAGCAATGCCTAAACCACGCATGCACGAATAGTGCTTTACTCTGGGCAAAGCTTTCGTTAATATGTCCGCGAGCATTGAGTCTGTCGATAAATACTTTAGCTCAATACTCGTATTGTTCTTCAATACACTTCTAATAAAGTGGTACCTGATGTGAATGTGCTTACTCCGAGAATGAAACATTGGATCACCGGCAAGGCAAATCGCCCCCTGATTATCTACATGTAAAGATAATGGTGCAAACTTACATAGCCCAATCTCAGTAAGCAAGCTGTTCAGGTAAATTGCCTCCTTCATAGATGACGCCAAACTTATATACTCGGCTTCGCAGCTCGAAGTCGATACACATTTCTGCTTTTGTGACTTCCAAGACACGCATCCACCTCCTAACATAAAAACATAACCGGAATAAGAACGTCTATCTATCAAACATCCACCCCAGTCGGCATCTGAATAACCATGCAATGTTTTACCTGTTTTCGTAAACATAAGTCCGTGATTTCTCGTATGTTTTAGGTAGCGCAGTACACGTTTTGCTGCATTCCAGCACTGTTGATTAGGACAATCCAAGAATTGGCTCAATACTGCCACAGTATTCGTAATATCCAATCTTGTGCCCGTAGATAAATACATTAAACAACCGACTAACTCTCGATACGGATACTGCCCCGTATCACATTGTTCCGTAGGTTTCGTAATCTTAGTTTTCGGATCCATGGGTGTAGAAATCGGATTACATCCACTTAATTCAAATTTATTTAACAAATCGTCAATATATTTTCGTTGTGACAATTTAATGCTCTTGTCACATCTGTCAAACTCTATGCCTAACATATACTTCGCAATGCCATAATCTTTCAATTCAAACTTCATGGCCAGTTCCCTTTTGAAAGTTTGTATACACTCACCTCTTTGCGATGCGACTAAAATGTCATCTACGTAAACTGTACAAAGAGTTTCGTTTCTGAATCTACGGCCTTAAAATAAAGGCATGGCTCGTTTAAAGAGACTTGTAGCCCCATGGACTTCAGCTCCTCGTCCAGCCTGATGTTCCATTGACGACCTGACTGGCGTAAACCGTACAAAGATCTTTTCAGCAGGCACACCTCGCCCCCAGACTTCAGGTTGCATAACAACTTGCTGGCACGTTCATGTATAACTGAACCTGGCTGTTCTATCCGCATGAGGTCTTGCAGGCATTCTTCTAGGAGGTCTGGCACCTTCATATATATTTCCTCATCCAACAAACCGTTTAGGTAGGCCGTGTTTATGTCCAATTGATGAATCTCAAGGTCAAGTTCAACTGCAAGTGCAACTAGCAATCTTACTGTGTCAAGTCTAGCTACAGGCGCAAAGGTATCCTTATAGTCTATTCCATAAAGTTGACTAAAACCTCTTGCCACCAGCCTGGCCTTCTTCTTCTCAGTTTTATCCACATTTAACTTTGTCGTTAAAATATAACGGCAACCTACGACGTTCCGTCCCATAGGTTTGTTGACTATATCGAAGGTGTCATTCTTGATTAAACTCTTCACTTCTGAAAGTATTGCATCTTTCCATCCTTTTCTTTCATTACTGGATAAAGCTTCCTTTAAAGTAATTTCAACGACTCCGGCAAAATCCTGACAATCAACAAACTCTTCCGTTGATTCGACGCGTTCCTCCACGGGAATATCTGGCTCTACGTTAACCATATTGTATATTTTCCGTGGACGTCCGACGTGACCTCGTTCCAGTCGTGGTCGCCCTGGACCTCTCTTCATTGCCCTCCCCCCATCAGTATGAACATCATCCCGATGATGATCGTGCTGAAATGGTCCTACAGCAATATCTGGAACGTCCGTCAGTTGTGGTGCATCAAAGGATGTTTCTTGACCTTCATATCCTTCCACAGGTACAGAAATGCCTTCACCTTCCACCTCTGGAATTTTGTTATCTTGGATTCTGCTGGATTGGTTAGGATTGAATTCTATTTCCACCGTTGCTGGTTGGTCCGAAATATTTGCAGGCCCTTCTTGGTCAATCTTGAAGGGATCAAATCGTAAATTTAAATTTTCTTTTTCTTCACTCTTCAATTCTTGAAACTTCACATCTCTTGACATGATAACTTGTCGTTGCGCTGGTATCCATACTCTATAACCCTTTCGATCTCTAGGATAACCTACGAAGATTCCTTCGAAACTTCGTGGAGCAAACTTATCTTTAACGGGTGTCTTGTCCAACACGTGTACCTTAGACCCAAACTTTTGTAAGTAGTCTAATCTGACAGGTCGTTCAAACCATTTCTCAAACGGTATTTCACCTTCAAGACTTCTTGTTGGACAACGATTTCTTACGTGACATGCTGTCGCTACAGCATCAGCCCAGAAACCCGGAGATAATCCTGACGAGATGAGCATACACCTCGCCATTTCCACCAACGTCCTGTTCTTCCTCTCAGCAACAGCATTCTGTTGCGGGACGCCAGGAACTGTCAACATTCTTGCTATTCCTTCTTTCTTCAAAAAATCGTCGAAATCTCGATTACAGAATTCACCGCCGTTATCTGTATGAAGATATTTTATTTTATGTCCTAACAAATTCTCGACATGACTTTTGTATACTTTGAATGTCGTGAACACTTCACTTTTCTTGCTGAGAAAGTATACTTCACACCACCTAGTATGATCGTCAATAAAAGTGACGAAATATTTCGCGCCATTTATTGACGTATGTTGCATGGGTCCACAAACGTCAGAATGTATAATTCTTAACTTTTCATCGCATGGCCCATTTGAACTAGTAAACGGTAACATACACATTTTACCTTTCGCACAAATATCACAATTGTACAAGTCACTCACATCTGTCATCTTAACATTCATGCCAGATTTATTTAAAATTCGGACGAGATCCTTTGCATTTAAGTGTCCTAAACGTTCATGCCACATCCATACGTCAACCTTTTGCTCAGAAATGGCTGACACACTATCTAAATGTTCCTCAACGTAATATAAATTACCTCTACGATTCGCAACAAGTTTAGTGTTACCATAACTATCTTGAACACTAGCTATGTTATCCTTAAACGTAACGCTAAACCCCTGATCAGTAATTTTGCTTACTGAAATTAGGCTACATCGTAAATCCGGAACAAATAGAGTATTGGGCAATTGAACAATTGTTTTAGAACCATTATCACATGTAAGTAATCTGACTGTCCCCTTACCTTGTACGTTTGTGCTTGAATTCGTTGCTAAGTTTAGCTTACCGAACAAAGGCACAAGTGTTTTGTCGAATTTACTTGCATCATTGCACAAATGTGATGTACAGCCACTATCGATGATCCAATTTCCACTCCCGTTGCAAACAGCATTAACATCTGAAACACAATTAAATGTTACAAAATTGGAATCGATATCAGGTACTTCATAATCATTCGACACATACTTTACGGTATCACTACACTGTTCTTTGTTCTTCTTCGTACAATCAGAGGCTTTATGACCATACAGATGACATTTAAAACATTTGTATCTGAATTTCGAACTTGTCAGCTCAGTACCACTCTTTGGTTTAGAAGACTTCTTTCCCTTTACAAGAAATGCTCTATCTACACTTTCTTTTCGATTTCTGGAATGATCTTCTTCTAAAATCTTAATCTTGAGCGTATCTGGATCCGGCAATGAATCTCGAGATTCTATGGCACATCTAAAGTTGTCAAAGCTGGACGGCAGACTGTACAGAAGCATTATCGAGGTCAGATCATTATGCATTTCGATATCCATGTCAGCTAACTGGCTTTTCACATCGAAAAATCTCATAACATGTTCTCTTACATCACCACCTTCTTCCAATTTATGGAGCAACAGCTGTTTTAGTAATGTCGCCTTTTTTGCAGGTCCCTTCGACGCATGAATGTTCTGTAACTTTAACCATACGTCTCGCGAAGTCTTACATCCTCGTAGATGTCGTAATTCGCTCGGACTTATCGATAAAATGAGATCAGACTTAGCTTTCGAGTCTCCAATGTCCCACTTTACTGCTTCGGCTGGTTCTGCTGGGCGTGCGATACTTCCGTTCACGTATCCCCAGGCATCGTTCTTAACTAAAACGGCTTCCACTTGGATTTTCCAGGTCTCGTAGTTGCTCTGATGGAGTTGATCAATTTTGACAGAACTCATTTTCACTCCAATTTCTTCCTTTATCACGTTTAAATCTCTCCTGATTTATGCGTTCTGGGCCCATAACCACTGTAGGGGCACAATATTTAAGTTGATCATAAACAGTTCTCAGAATAACACAATAAAATTCATTGTATACGTTATCCTGGTTTCCCTGCTTACACTCTGCTTAAATATTGTGCCCCTACAGTTTAGTGGTCTGAAATCTTGATTAGTGCTGGTATTGGCTTCTCCGTTTGCGTTTTGTGCTATTATTACATCTTCTTTTGTTGTTTTCCCCATTTTCATTCTTCGATTGATATAATAATGGCTGGTTCGCCATGAAATGCAGCCATGGGGATAGGGGGCAGATGGAAACAACTGTTCGTTGCGACATTCATTTTATTAATCATCAATTATATCGTACAATCATATAGCAAACTTATATTATTTAGTTACATACCTTTAGTTGATTGAGCGAGTAAAATATTTAGAACAAAGATTCTCTAGAGTTGCCGAATGTTTTTGTGTCATTCTTTGAATTGTAGTATTTATTATGATATGGAATTTCAGTTTTCCCTAAAGCTACGTTGGCCAAAATAAAGAAATATTGTGAAATCGTAACAAAAGATTTTTTCAATTCATAAAAATACAAACTGGCGTAAAATCAACTATTTTTCATATAGAAAAAATTGGTATTGAAACAACCATTTTGTATTTAATCTAAAGTCGGTCTCACCAAAATGGTGCAACTCTACATTTACTAATAATAATAAATTACTTTACATTACATTTGAAAGGCAATTTATTCAGCTTTCAGAAGAAGTTGAGGGTTTTACTTAATTTACGAAGCCATGAAATTGGGTTAATTGTTAACTATAATAAGTTTTACTACTGACTTTACTTATACTCGAAGATTGTAGCGCAGTGGTTTCGTAACTGTACCTACTTGCCGATAGGACGGTGGTAGTGGTAGTTCGAATGTCAGTTGACATTTTTCCATCGCTACGGAAGCGACCTGCAGCCAAGCTGAACAAGTCCCAAGAGTCATGGCCATGCGGATGGTACGGCGAGCGTCCTTAGCGGCCGTGCTAGTATCTAGAGACTTGTCCTTGTACCTATGCATGCACAATTGGCGCATGGAGTTACAACACCGGGGCGAAACTCCACCAAACTCCAACTCAAAGAAAGAGTCCCGGTGGAATTCATGACGATATGGCGACAGCTACTGCAGTAGGTACACTGGGCACACCATAAACATGGTGGTAATTCCCCTCCTTGATAACTGGTTCGAGTGGCGTGACGGCATCCTCACCTACCGCATGACCTCACCGGATATGTATAATATGAGGATCCTGCATACAGGGCAGTAGGCAGGGCCTTGCGGGACCCTCAGGTTTTGCGGGACCGACGTCCACTTGGGTCAAAACTTGACTTCTGAAAAGGTCACCCGTAACCCTAGAACGCAAGAGCAACTGAACTGTTTTAGTCAGTAAAAGTCTGACACGCCTTCCTACCCTACCAGAGCGTAGTAGTAAAGTTGCTTGAATGTAAATTATACCAATTGTCGACACCTCGGCGATCGGTCTTCGTTAGGAGACACCTCCAGTTACCCGAAGTAGGCCCGACTGTTTTTACTACAGTAGGAATATGACTACCACATTCCTCGTTCCCAAAGCGAGGCGTTCACGATTCAGACCGTGAAGAGGTTTCGCGTGTGAGTGCGAGCAGTATAATGGTGTAAAACCCGCTTAGTTTCTGCACCAAATTGCAAACCCGCACTTCCTAAGACTACGGTTACTCACGTTATGGCGCATTTTCATTGGTCGTTAACTCGTTCGGTATACCGCATGCGGGGAGTTCCCGCATGCGGGATAACAACCAATGAAAGTAACATGTTCGTTATACCGTCTGCGGTTCCCCGAATGCGGGCCATGTAACACGCGTTCCAGTAATCTCTCGCACCCCGCATGCGGGCCCTATCGACTAATGAAAATGCGCCATTATGGATGCGAATTTGGACAAAAAATGTGATTGGACAAGTACGTCCAAAATCACCGCCAGAACAAGACGGTTACGCTGTGCACTTTTTCTGATCAAAATCAATATGTTATTGAACTTTGATGAAATTATTTATTGTTGAAAGTCAAATCTATTGAGTTAGATAATACATATTGTTAAATGTTGAAAAAACAGAGCATCTCAACATAATCAATTTTCTTGTAGAGATGACAATAGAAATGAGAATAGCTTTGTTGTGATATTTTTTGTCATTAATATTACACAAACATTTAAATTTGATGAAGAATTTCGGAGATGGACCATGGAACATTTCATAAATGGTAGCTTCCGGAATGACTGAAATCGCATATCTATTTATTGTTAAAATCATTTCAACATTTTCATCATCACACCAGTTCGTTCTAAAGGGGTATCGCAGATGTGTAAAGTTCGCACTGGTATACCTACTCTCTTGTTATTATCAATTTGGGCATACCTTGTTTATTTGATGATTTTTTTGGGTTGGGTTTAAAAGTTATTGTTACCTGGTAGACGAGACGTCTGCGAACTCCACGTGCTCTTAACGCGATTCGTTTGATGACCTAAACTGAACTGTTGAAGGCATGGAGCTATATAGGCTGTACTCGTTTATCTCCGTGTAAGGCCACTGGTTCATGGTACGGTCTGAAGCGAGAGGTAATGGAAAGTGGTCACTTCCTTCTGCAAAGCTATAGCCGCAACTGTGAGAGAATGGGCAACATTGTCAATACCTTTCACAGAAACCGCATATACACCGACTCCTAATAATTTTTTTTATTATTTGTTTTCTTTTTTTTTTCAGAATTCCTCCAGAACCCACGTCACTGGCAGCCTATTAAGAGACATTGCAATGCCACTACTGCATTAAAAAAAACAAATGAAGAGTTGAACGTAATAATAAACAATAATAATGTTTTCAAAAATGTTGCGAGTAGTGTTGTTGGTGGCAATGACGGCAGTCACTGCTAAGGTGTATGATGATCCTGCGGCAAACCAAATCCTTCTGTTCAAAGATAAAACTAGTGTAAGTTTTAATATTTTTTGAAGCTTCAAAAAATTTATTTACAATTTATTCTACAAACCCCTAAATATATTATATATACACACTAAATAAAAAACCCCTAAGAACTAACTAAAAGTAATCTAAAGAATGGCGGCCAAAAACTCGTCCTCCTGCCGACAGGCTGGCAGCATTACCGCGCTGTAAGGTTAATTTAATTATTTCAGTAGCTTGGTTTACTCAGTTTATTTTAAGTCGGTTTATTCAATTTAGCTAACAATATTTTATCGGTGTAAAGTAATTTATTTTAAAAACCGGACCGCATATCTGTATTAAAGTGTGTGGTTGTTCGTCTACGTCGTATCGTCTGTTTTTTTATACCCTGAGACTGAAATGACATTGCAACTAGCAACACAAAAGAACTGACATCATTCCTATAATAAATTTGACATTACTTGTGTCAATTTAGTCTCAGGGTATAAAAAACAGACGATACATCATGTTTAACTTATTACTTTTCATTTTCATTATTGCTATACATTTCTTTTCATAAATGTATAGCAATATGGAAGTAGTAATTTATGAGAATAAGGTTATCTCAAATCTTATACCTTAATTTAGATTATAATCTTGTAGACAAACAAAAAACGTATGTGTCTTTTCATATATTTCAGGGCCCGATCTCCATTATGACTACTTCTGCAGGCGCACCCATCGAATACAAAGAAGCGACAGTAACGTTGAACGAGAGGCTCATATTCAACGAATACTTCATGGACAGCATGACGCACTTGGTCAGGGAGAGAATACCAGAACGACTGGTCCACGCCAAGGCTGGTGGCGCATTCGGGTACTTTGAACTCACGCACGACATCTCTGATATCTGCAAAGCCAAGGTATTCAACGGAGCCGGTAAAAAGACGCCCATTGCGGCCAGATTCTCTCCAGTAGTCGTTGAGCGAGGGGGCATCGACACATCAAGAGACGCTCGAGGATTTGCCCTCAAATTCTACACTGAAGAAGGTAACTTCGATATTGTCGGCTTCAGTACCCCCATGTACGTCTATAAAGATCCTCTCCTCTTCCCCACTTTTGTGCGAGCACAGAAACGAAACCCAGCCACCAATCTAATCGATCCAAACATGCTTTGGGACTTCCTAACGCTACGTCCAGAAAGTCTACACATGTTTTTATTGGTCTTCGGCGATCGAGGAGTCCCTGATGGCTATCGACATATGCCTGGTTTTGGAATACACACTTTCCAGGTGGTAAATAAGCACGGAGATATTCATTTCATAAGGTTCCACTTCAGGCCAGATGCAGGAATAAAAAATCTACGTTCCAGAGAAGCCATGAAGCTCGCAGCTTCTGATCCTGATTATGCAACCAGAGACTTGTACAGGGCCATAGGAAATGGTGATTTTCCGAGCTGGACAGCTAGTATTCAGGTTTTAAGTGAGGACGATGTCAAACATGCAGGATTTGATGTTTTTGATGTAACGAGAGTGTTACCTTTGGACAAGTATCCATTGCGACCATTCGGTAGGTTTGTTTTGAACAAGAACCCTGTGAACTATTTCGCTGAAATTGAACAGTTAGCTTTTAATCCAGCAAATTTAGTGCCTGGTATTCTTGGAGGGCCTGACAAAGTATTCGAAGCTCGACGACTGGCATACAGAGATGCTCAGTACTACCGTTTGGGAGCAAACTTTATCAATATACCGGTAAATTGTCCATTTAAAAACAAGGCCTTCGCGTACAACCGTGATGGCCAGCCTCCTGTAAAAGATAATCAAAAAGATATACCTAACTACTATCCGAACTCGTTTAACGGACCAGCGCCTTACAAAGAAAAAGGTAAGGTGGAGTTAGTAGAGGTTTATCAAGATCAACCAGATAATTATGAACAAGCGCGTGAGTTGTATGAGAATGAAATGACGCCAGAAGAGAGGACGAGGTTGGTGGAGAATATCTTGTATAGTTTGGGACCTGCGACGAAATTTTTGCAAGATCGGGCTGTGAAAATGTTCGCGCGGATACATCCAGATCTTAGTGAAAGAATATGGCAGGGCCTACAGGTGAATAGAACTTCAATACCGTATTATTCGAGCTGGGATGATTAAGGTGCCTTATACGTAGTCTTAAGAATTAGCTGCAATTAATTAAATTGTTAATATCAATAAACGTATTATAATATGTGCTATTTAGTGTAGGAATAAGTATTAGAGATGCTGTTATTTTGTTTTTGTTACGTTTTTATATAGACCGGTAGTTTTAGGAAAATATTAGGAAGATCAATCAAATGTTTATATTTTTTTGTGTGTTTTTAATTTATTAAAACAGTTATGTTTGAAGTTTTTATTTGTTATTGTTATTCTTACCTGGCTGCCATAGAAGGAGATAATTAATGGTTATCGACTATACTGTATGGTTTCATTGCTTTGGTTTTGTAGTCTAAATGGTGTGAAAGATTTTAACATAGGAGGTACTGGTAAGTGGCGGTCGGTTTCTCTTTACCACGGTTAGGGTTGCCAGGTCTTCAAACCGAAAAGCCGGACAAACCAGCCAGTTGAGTCGGACATTTGATTAAAAAGGCCGACTTTTTTTTTTAAAGTCATTCTGAAATGTTTACTTTTTACTTTCTAATGAAATAACAAGTCATTGCTGGTCTGCAAACCCTTGCAATTGCAAGAACATATGAAAATCTATAAAAAATGGCCAAATTTAAAAAGCCTAATAAAAGCCGGACACTACTTCGCCTAATTTGGCCGGACATACGACCAAAAAGCCTGACTGTGTTCGGCTTTATCAGGACGCCTGGCAACGCTAACCACAGTGTTCACTTACACCCAAAAGTTGACTGGTAGAGAATGCCTTGTAGCATTAAGTCTGCCTATGTACAGACAGCTGCATCAATAGGGTATCTCTCTCACATTAAAATACCTTAGAAATGGGGGTCGCTGTCTGTACATAAAGTTAAATAAATATATTATATACATTATTTTATTAATAGTATGAATTGTAAGTTATTTGTTATTGTAAATTATATTTTTTCTACACTATCCCATTGGTTTACTGTAATTATAGCTGTATATAATATATCTATAATAAATAAATCTATTGTATTGTTTACTTTTGTTTGTAATGAATACACTTAAATCTTACTGGACCAATGTAAAAAAATCTTGCACCAATACGGGCCAAATTTTCACTGGGTGTTCTACCCATGAATATGAATAACTTTTACTATGGGACCAACTCTGAAATCAAGAAAAAAAAATCAGCAGTTTCCTACTCGACTAAAATGTATGAAACAGCTGATTTTTTTTCGTGATTTCAGAGTCGGTCCAATAGTAGAGGTAGAACACCCTGTGAAAATTTTGCCGATCATTGAAAAATAACCCTGTAGAATACTACTGTATCACTGAGTGACTTATTTAATGCTATATGTATTTTTTTTACTTTCACACAGGACGTAGTATATTATAAAACAAGGTCCCCCCACCACACCTGTGTTTGTTCGTGATAAACTCAAAAACTAATGAACGGATTTTCAAGTACTCACCAATAGACGTAGTGATTCATGAGAAAGATATAGGTGTAAGAAACATGCGTAAGTATGTGTGTGGAAATGCGTGTAGAAAAGCCAAAAATTTCAAGGATTTGTAATGCCACAAGTTTTTTAAAATTAAAGCTGGGGCAAGCCGCTAAGGCAATTCCCTCTAAAGTCTTCTGCAGGATAATCTTGGATAGGCTATCGAGGGCCCTGGAACCCTTACTACGCAAGGAGCAGGCTGGTTTCCGTTTGAGTCGTTCTTGCACGGACCAAATTAACACTCTACGTATAATTCTTGAACAGGCATCAGAATGGCAAAGGGAGATATATCTCACTTTTGTGGACTTTGAAAAAGCCTTCGATACGTTGAAGTGGTCCAGCATATGGTCTCGCCTGCTGGAAATGGGAGTGCCACCAAAATTGGTCCGCTTATTGCAGAGCATTTATCGGAAATATTCCTGCAGAGTGGTTCACGACGGCCTCATCTCGGAGGACATCGCAGTGCACGCGGGTGTTCGTCAGGGTTACCTCCTCTCGCCTCTTCTCTTTATAGTCGTTCTTGACGGAATTTTGCTTCGCATCTTCAATGAGAGGCGCCGCGGGATAGAGTGGGGATTGTCCAGCGTTTTAGAGGATTTGGACTACGCCGATGACCTATGCCTGCTAAGTCATACGCACGCCGACATGCAAGCAAAATTGAACGACCTGCGTCAGGAGGCAGCGAAAACTGGGCTTAAAATTAACTCGAGGAAGACCCAGGAAATGCGTACAGGGGTGATTAATGCTGCGCCGCTGCTAATCGGCACTGAGGCAGTGGAACGCGTCCAGAAATTCACGTACCTCGGAAGTGTCGTGGCTGAAACTGGTGGAACTGAAGAAGACGTCGCTTCTCGAATTGCCAAAGCCCGCGGTACCTTTGCACAGCTGAGACCGGTTTGGCAATCACGGAAATTGACTCGAAGAGTTAAGCTAAAAATCTTCAGGTCAAACGTCAAATCCGTGCTGCTTTACGGGTGCGAAACGTGGAAGGTGACAAAGGAGATCTCACGACAAATCCAGGTTTTCGTAAATCGATGCCTTCGCCGTATCCTCGGGATTTACTGGCCCGAGACCATCTCTAACGTAGAGCTGTTGGAGAAATGCCGCGAAAGCCCGATCGACCACCAGATCAAGCGTCGCAAGTGGAGTTGGATTGGTCACACGCTTAGGAGGGATTCCAATCATATACCTAAACAGGCACTGGACTGGAATCCCCAAGGGAAACGGAAGCGTGGCCGTCCTCGGCAGACCTGGCGACGCACCGTTTTAGCTGAAGCGAAAGACATCGGACTGACGTGGAGCGAGGTCAAGCATAAAGCGCAAGACCGCTCGCGTTGGGTGACTACTGTTAACGCCCTCTGCCCCAGCTAGGGGATATAGGATATTAAGAATGAAAAACAGTTGTCGGTTTTTTTTAAGTTTCTACACAGAGATATCAGAAAAAAGTAATTGTTCCACTTTATTTAGCACCTGGATTATAGTATGTAACATAGGTGCATCCTTATCTATAGTATTTGTACTAGAATTCAGAATTTCATTTGGAATTCACAGTTGTTTTTTTATTCAGCTTTTCTTCTTTTTTATTTTTTTAGAATTATATTGTTCAATTTTTTTTTTATAAAACAATCATAATGTAGTAATTATATGTATGAATGTTATGTTTTTTATTACTATAAGTTTTCCACCTGTAGTATTGTAATCTTGCTGTACAGGAAAGAAAAGTATGTATACAATAAATAAATAAATTATAATTACAAAGTAGTTTGTCATCAATGTACCAGTAGGTACAACAAGCTAGTATCATTCATGACAAAACCTTTTTGTTATATCGTATGTAAACATAATTATAGAAAAAAAAAACATAAAGCTGGCAGGTAGGCAAACAAGAAGTTACTTTGTTTTAATTTTTTACTAGATTTTTTCAGCTTCTACTCCTCAGTGTATTGAGAAAGCGGTTTTTTTTAGATTCGGATTTTTTGAAATAAATATTACCTCTCGCTGTGGGTGGAGCGGAGTCCAGCCTACGTTGGTATATAGACAAATAATGCGAAGACCAAAATCATGTGCTGAAGAAGTGTCTTATGACGACCAAAATTGAATAGTTACAGGGATGGAGCTATAATTCTATAATTATGACACTATTGGCATCTTCTGCCTCGCCTTTTCCCAACTGTATTGGGGTTGGCTTCCAGTCAAGCCGGATTTAGCTGAATACCAGTATTTTTACGAGGAGCGGCTGCCTACCAGCAGACCTGCACAACCCATTAACTGGGGTAGCACGGTATTTCGTGGCAAGACTTGAGTCAGATTTACTGGCTTCTGACTATCCGTATGTCTACCAAAGGTCTACAAATGACAGCCGGGACCAACGGCTTAGTGTTTTCAGAGGCACGGAGGAAATTAGTTATGTTAAGATGGTCATCCATCCACAGACCAACCTTGGCAAGCGTTGCTTAACCTTGAAGATCGACCCGTGGGGCTGTTATTATCTAGCCACGAGCTCCTCCACAGCAATAACTAGTTATAGTGTGTACAGCTTCATTTAAATTTCTGTGGTACAGCTTCATCAGTCTTTCTGGCTCGCTTACCAATCATTTTCATTAACCCGTCATGTTAAGACCCCAGTGCTTCCAATTGGATCAATATCTACTTCCAAAATTACCTATACATCATACAAAATCTTATAAACAAACAAAAAAACACTTTATAAAAAAATTACTTTAATAATTTTTCTTATATTTTTTAAAGAATCTTCGTTTGTACAGCTGTTCGGACTTGAATGGACATTGCTTTTATTAGGTACGACAATAACTAATTATCGACTTCTTTGTCATACATAAATAAAACCGTAATAAATGAAGAAAACTCATAACTTAGTAGGAAGCTACCACTGAAACCACCAGCGCCTAGAAAACTTCTGATAGTCATATTGGACGGGTAAGTAAAGTTTTGTTAGATTTTTTTTAGATCTACTCAAAAAGAAACAGTTTTCTACTTTCGTATAGGTAATTGTTTTGGCCCTACTGGGCCCCTACGGTTTTACGAAAGAACACTAGGTGCCATCACCTTACTGGAAGACTGGACGGCGACTTACTCATTGTTCTTCGTCCGCAAACTTCGCCTGCAGTGACTGGGGATCCCGACGCCGGCCTGGCCGTTTCCTGTGGGGCCGGCTGGGGCGTGAGGATGTCCGTTTCTTCACGGTTGCTGCCATCCATCTCTTCTATTAGTATCACTGTTTCGCAGAAGGAGGCAGCCGCTTCCGATATCCCCTTCACCACGACTCCGACCACGGCCCGAATCATTAGTCAGGCGCGAAAGATCGCTACTCACCTCCTCTCTAGCGGGGCACCTAAACCTCCACCGTGTGCTCCACCATGTCCTTCAGGCGTTCTGCAAAATGGCCAGAGCGTTTCTTCCATCTGAATTTGAAGCAGGAACCTACTGAAATAGCCATGGCCTTTGTCAGGCGATAGATGAGGAAGCACTGGCGTTAGAGATATACATAAATGGTCCTATTTCAGTGGATTTTAAAGCAGGCATTAAGTTCTGCTCAAAAAACCTCTGATTTTTGCATAATACTCGTACCATTTTCTTGACTTCCTAATGCTCATTGTGCTTAATAAGATATTTCTAAAAAAAAAATGGCCGCGCTCGTGAAGGTCACTTTCACCTGAAACATATAAATATGTATCAATAAAATAAATGCATTGTTTTTCAGATTACTTTATTAGCAGTCGCAGATTGATATAGCAACGCTGAGCGCAGCCATAAAAAAAAATTAAAATGGTTTTAAGAATATTATTATTCCTATTTTTGGTGACAATTACTGCTGTCGAAGCAAAAACGCAACTTGATCCCGTGGCCGACCAACTTATAATATTCAAAAAGAAAACTGATGTGAGTAAATTCAATAAGTACTAAATACCTAATGAAATCAATTTTATAAAAATATGTATTTGCACCCTTACAGAGTGCATTTCTCAATTCCATCCTTATAGAGTGTATTTCAGTGCATAATCATGCATACCTAATATTCAGTGTTTTACATAGTCGCAAATAAATAAAAAAAATCAGAGTCCTTCTTGATTTCGTTTTGTACCTAATTCATGAATATGGAAGAAATTGTACTTGAGTGCCAAGGCGGTCCTAAAGTTTAACTGACACAGGACACTGTTAGAACAATTAAAATAGTTTATACAATTAGGGGTTTGACCTCGGGATGAGAGTTACTGGAAGCTCGAATTCCGTAAATACCTTCCTCGCGAAAACATTCTGAAAGTTCTGTCAAAAGTCTCCTAAAATGTCGTGTCAGCATCGTAGGTAAATAAATAAATAATAGATTATAGACGACTTACGACCCAATCATGAAAAAATGTTTTTTATAACCTTCAGCAACTTATACCGCTGACAGGAAGTTTTGAAAGACTTTTGGCATAACTATTAGAATGCCAAAAATAAGGTGTGTACGAGTTTCTCACTACAAATATCTAACATCCTTGGTGAGTATTACTGTTATGTTCCAGGGTCCTGTCGGTACACTGAAAACTTCTGCGGGTGAACCCGTCGAGAAGAAGGCAGCAACAAGAACATTAAATGAAAGATCTATATTGAATCATCATTTTTTGGATGGGCTTTCTAGGTTTGATCGAGAGAGAATACCAGAACGGGTAGCCCATGCTAAGGCAGGAGGAGCCTTCGGGTACTTTGAAGTCACACATGATATAACAGACGTATGCAACGCAGATCTCTTCAATAGAGTTGGGAAAAGAACTCCTATCGCAGCAAGATTCTCCCCCGTAGTCCCGGAACGAGGTGGTGTCGATACATCGAGAGACGCCCGTGGGTTTGCTTTGAAATTTTACACCAAAGAGGGTAACTTCGATATAGCTGGCTTAAATTTACCTATTTTCAGTATCAAAGATCCAATTCTGTTTCCGTCTTTAGTACATGCACAGAAAAAAAACCCAGTTACGAATGTCTTCGATGCCAACATGTTCTGGGATTTCTTTACACTACATCCAGAAACTTTGTTCATAACTTTAATGGTGTTCGGTGATCCAGGTGTCCCCGATGGCTACAGATACATGCCTGGATTCAGTGTCCATACTTATCATGTAGTAAATAAATGCGGTGAAAGTTACTTCGTTAGATTCCACTTTGAGCCAGATGAAGGAAGAAAAAACCTATACTCCAAAGAAGCTGCACAAATCTCTTGCAGTGACCCTGATTATGCAACTAGAGATTTATACAGAGCCATAGGCAATGGAGATTTCCCGAGCTGGACAGCTAGTCTTCAGGTCTTAAGCGAGTGGGACATCAAAAATGCAGGATTTGATGTCTTCGATGTAACAAAAAGGTTGCCTTTAGACAGGTATCCATTGCGGCCATTTGGTCGTTTTGTCTTGAATAGAAATCCTGTTAACTATTTCGCTGAAATTGAGCAGTTGGCCTTTTGTCCATCGAATCTAGTGCCATATATTCTTGGAGCACCGGACAAACTCTTCGAATCTCGTCAATTTTCCTATAGAGATACTCAGCATCACCGTTTAGGGTCTAACTTTTTTAATATTGAAGTAAATTATCCTATTCGTAGCAATGTATCTTCATCTTCATACAACCGTGATGGAGATGCTCCCGTTCTTGACAATCAAAGAGACTTGCCTAATTATTACCCGAACTCATTTCACGGACCAGAGCCTTATGAAGATAAAAATAAAGTTGAAATAATTAAGATTTACGAAGATCCACCAGACAATTTTGACCAAGCCCGTGAGTACTACGAATGTGATATGACACCAGGGGAAAAGAAAAGATTGGTGGAGAATATAGTGGGAAGTTTGATTACAGCGGCGAAGTTTTTACAAGATCGGGCTGTGAAAATGTATGGGCTAATACATCCAGATCTCAGTCAAAGCATACGGGATGGCTTGCAGATGAGAAAAAATAAAACTCAATGTGATTGTGATTAAAGTAAGTTTCAACACTTGATAATGGGTGATTCATTCGGAGTTACTTTTTCTAAAACTAAAAAAAATATGAATAAAACAAATTTATCGGGTAATCTTTATTATAATACAAAAGTACCATTCCTTACATTTACTTTTTAAAGATTATTTCTTTCAAATGTTGTCCGTAACTGCGATTAAGGTGGTCCCTTCTGGAGTTCCAGTTTTCGATGACCCGACCGAGCATTTCCACTGGTATTTGGCGAATAACGCGAGTAATGTTGGCTTCCAGTTGATCAATCGTACGCGGCTTATCCATATAAACTTTGGACTTTACATAACCCCACAGAAAAAAGTCTAAGGGTGTGATATCACAGGACCTAGGCGGCCAACTGACTGGTCCGAAACGCGAAATTAACTTTTCACCAAATTTTTCTCGCAACAAAGCCATGGTTTCACGTGCTGTGTGGCAAGTGGCGCCATCTTGTTGGTACCAAAAGTTTTGAAGATCTTCAAAACTAGACGAACGATAACGATCTTCATTTTATACCTATTATTCATTTGAGTTGGCTGATGTTTTTTTGTTTTGTACTACGTTTTATACACAGCTGTTCTATGTTCTGATAAATATGTTTGTATTAAAATTATGTGTGATATTTTATTAAATACATGACTTAATCAAGAGTGTCCTTGGCTATGATTCGAAAACATCTAATTTAATCAACATAAAACCTCGATTGAACTTCGATCCTGATTTCCCCGATACTCCAGCTTTCCTTCCTAAGTCTTATATTTCAGAACCCACTGTGGGAATTTGTGGATGTAGTTTGTCAGAATTTTACAGAAATGGATGCCTAGGTGGGAGTTCGTTTCTATTCAGTGAGACAGTGGCTTGGGGTTTTAACCCTATCCCTACTCGGAACAATACGCTGTTCATTGACTAGATATTGTGACTATGGAGTAGTTAATCTGTGTCTTGAAGTGACCAAACCGATTTTATTTGCAATTGGTTTTTTATTTTAATGCTGAACATGTGCTGACGAGAGCAATATAGTCTCTGCAATATTTGGACATTTTTATTATCATGGACATCCTCCATTAATTGGCGTTTGGTTCGGTTTCTTTGGCAGTTTACACTAGATGAGGCTTAATATATTATATTATCAAACGTTAATGTTTAAACAGTTTTAACCGGCTACATAATCCAATGCAACCATTTCATGAAATGGTCGGGCACATAATACGCTAGCACTGTAGAGGTTGTGTGTCTCTTTGCAGCAAGTAAATCGTTAGGCGTTTTAATAAAATAGTAAGTTTCAGAGATTCGCTATTTTGACTGTCACAAATATTGATGCGTTGATTGATTTTGTTATTATGAAAAGTCACAGAATATAATTCTTATTTTATTGCATGATTTCGATATCGATCAGATAGCAGATAACTATCTTTAAATTCTTCTTGACTTTATTCAATGTTTCGGTCGTTGTTATAATCTAACCGAATTTGTTGAACAGATAAATACTTCAATGATTCGTCTTCCTTCTTTCTTTCTGGTATTGTGAAAACAGAAAATCCCTGCGATCCTGGCTAGCGGGCATCAACCCTGCTTCTGCATGGTTTGCTGACAGCTCTTTGAGGAGCGTGTGGATCACTACGCGCTGTCGACGATTTTACCTGACAAAAAAGAAATAATAATAGCGCTCAACAACACGTGCAAATTATAAAATGGGTGTTCGGTTCGGGCAACGTTCCGCGACCACGGTAACCACCATAATTATTTTACAGAGAGGATTAAGTATTCTCAGAATGGTAGATTAATAGGACGTCGATGAAACGCAAGATCAGCCGAAAATTTTCTTTGAGAACGACGTAGACCTGGCCACCACTGTCAACAGCGAGTGGTCGATGATTACCAACTTATTTTGGCCTGAATACTATGATATGGGTTACCCCAGTTAATGGGTTGTGGAGTTCTGGTAGGCAGCCGCTCTTCGTAAAATACTGGTATTCAACTTAATCCGGCTTGACTGGAAGCCAACCCCAATATAGTTGGGAAAACGCTAAGTAGATAATCATGAGATGATGATATGGACACCTATGACCTTATGGTTTCAACAGGACAGCGCTACGTGCCACACAGCTCATGGTACGTTGGAAATTCAGCACTAGCGATTCGAGGGCACGTTCATCTCACATGCTTGTGATATGAAATGGTGACCGAGATCGGGCAATTTGACCCCGTTCGACATTTACTTGTGGGGTTTTCTGAAGTCGCAGGTCGTTGCAAATAAGCCACAAACCATAGCGGCCTGCAAAGCCAACACAACCTATAGAATCGGTCAAATTTTGCCTCATTTAGGTATGCCTATGCGCCAGAGTCATGGAAAGTCCGACATTTCTGATGCTAAGCCGTGGCGATCGTTTGATTTTATATTACATACATAATAGCATCAATATGCTTTTGTATATTATCTTTGTTTGTTAACTAATCCTTACTACGACAAACCAATTAACACGATACTTTTGTCTGAATGCTTGCCTAAAGGACTGAAGAAAGACCGTATAACAAAGCGCATTAGAACTACTCGTTTACAATGGTCTCCAATTGTCTTGTCCAGTTCTTTAATTACTCCATAAATCTTTTATTGTCCATAGCAACGATTGCAACAAAACATCGCATAAATCAATTATTATTTTAATTCACAGTAGCTTGTTGTTTTTACGTAGATAGGTATTATTATTAGTATGTACGACCTGCTAATGTCATTCGTAACATAACCTATTTAATTGTAAACATATTTGTTGTATACTAGCTTTTGCCAGCAGCTTCGCTCGCGTGAAAATATTACTATGTAGGGTGTGTCAAACATAGACGCACAAACGAATACCATGGATCCAGTACATTATGATTCTGGACCCCGCGGTAATGGAATTTTTATATGTCGCTTAGTGATACAGTAGGTGGTGATTTTTTTTTAAGATCGGTTCAGTACTTTTTGAGTTTATTATAACAAAAACGCAGATTCCTCTTCATCATTATAACACATTGGAAAATATATTGCTGTCCGGTCTTCGGTAACCTTTCCACCGAGCTCGAGGCATTGACGGCGCTGTTCCACACATGCCTCAACGAGATGTCATAAAAACTGTAGAAGCCCAGCAAGGCCTAGCCTTTTGGTCAACTTTTGTAAAGGTACATCAGTATTTTTTTATTACATAAGTAACAAACGCATTAATTGATTGAGAAAAAGATGTATTTTTCGTGGTTTCGTTGTTAACGATAAAAGATTATAAAATAGGAAGATATTCAATTACTAGAATTGAATTATCCGTATGCAAAAACTTCACAAACAAACAAACAATTAGTTAATAAACTTTTCACCTTACTTTTTCATATCTTAGTTTGTACAGCCGTAGATTTACAAATAGTACTATTGTCCTATTTTAATTAATAAAACCGAAATGAAGGGAATTTAAAATTCAGTAGCCAATATACCACTGAAACAACCAGTGCTTAGAAAAATTTTGCTCACTATATTGGTATGTGCTTTTTTCTATAAGAATTTTACAAATGTTTTCTTCAACTAGAGAATTATAAATAAATTTTAAATGAATTAATTAATAGAAAAAATAACTATTATTTTATAATAATGCAGGTGTAAAATTCGTATTTTTTCTCCTAATATAATGAAGATGAACAAAATTCTATTTTTCTTCATATTAGAATATTTTTCAAAGATTTGAAAGAAAAAAATCATTTTCTCACTAGGTAATGAGTAGGTACTCACATTTTTTATAATTTTTGCATAACTGTCAATAAAATAAATGCATGTTTTTTTAGATTATTGCCTACTTAAGTTATTAGCAGCTGCAGATAAAATAAATGAAGAACGAACAGATTAATTAAAAAAATCAAAATGTCTCTAAGAATATTGTGGTTGATGTTTTTGGCGACACTGGTTGCAGTCAATGCAAACATGCCACATGATCCCGTAGCAGATCAGATTATATTATTTGAAAAGAAAACTAATGTAAGTATCAATTTGATTTTGTTTTAATAAAAATAATTTTATTTATTTCAAACGTTTAAGGGGTTCAATGACTTACAATCTTGTTTAAATTATTTATTTTCATTAGCCAGAGCAATATAAATATGCCACTGTACGGTTAAAACTGAAAGACAATTAATAAATTTAATTTGAACATTTTTATTTTAAAAACTATGGTTTTAAACCACGGCTATAGAAGCTATCCAAATTGATTTGTACTTACTTAAGGGGTAAGGCGATCTTAAGGTGAATGCTTCAGGTAGCCCGCGAAATTCAAATTTTCGTACGTTTTTTGCAATTTGCAAGCCAATGGTAGATTGTATGAAGTTAAAAATACTTTAGCGACTGTAAAACGTAAATAGTTACATAATTATAACCATAAAAGTCATCAATACAAGCTTCCAAGCACATTTAACTGCAGGAACGTTTTTGACCTCGAAAAAATCGTTCCTGCACTTAGGTGAGCTTGGAGGCTTCTATTGATGATTTTTATGTTTATAATTATGTAACTAGTTGCGTTTCACAGCCGCTTAAGTATTTTTAACTTCATACAACTTACCATTGGCTTCCAAATTGCAAAAAACGTAAGAAAATTTGAATTTCGCGGGCCAACCTGGAACATCCACCTTAATGCTTATTTACTTTACAACCATTAAATAACATTTAGTGAGTACTACTGGTATGTTCCAGGGTCCTGTCGGTATACTGAAAACGTCTGCAGGTGCAGCCGTCGAAGAAAAGGAAGCAACAGCAACATTAAATGGAAGACTTATATTCAACACCCATTTTATGGATAAGTTTTCCAGGTTTGATCGAGAGAGGATACCGGAACGGGTAGTCCACGCCAAGGCAGGAGGAGCCTTCGGTTACTTCGAAGTCACTCATGATATAACAGACATATGCAACGCGGACCTCTTCAATAAAGTTGGGAAAAGGACTCCTCTCGCAGCAAGATTCTCTCCAATTGCTGTTGATCGAGGTGGTATCGACACATCGAGAGACGCTCGTGGGTTCGCCTTGAAATTCTACACGGAAGCCGGTAACTTCGATATGGTTGGCTTAAATTTTCCTATTTTTGCTATCAAAGATCCACTTCTCTTCCCATCTTTCATACACGCACAGAAAAAAAACCCAGCTACGAATGTCTGCGATCCCAATATGTACTGGGACTTCTTCACTCTACATCCAGAAACTTTGTTCATGTCTTTGTACATATTCGGTGATCCAGGAATACCCGATGGCTATAGATACATGCCTGGGTATAGTGTTCACACTTTTCAGGTAGTAAATAAGTACGGAGAAAGTCATTTCGTCAGATTCCACTTCGAAGCATATGAAGGCACAAAAAATCTACTCTCCAAAAGAGCTATACAAATCGCGGGCACTGATCCTGATTATGCAACTAGAGATTTATACAGGGCCATAGGCAATGGAGATTTCCCGAGCTGGTCGGTTAGTGTTCAGGTTTTAAGCGAGCGGGACGTCAAAAATGCGGAATTTGATGTTTTTGATGTAACGAAAAAGTTGCCTTTGGACAAGTATCCATTGCGGCCATTGGGCAAGTTCGTTTTGAATAGAAATCCTGTTAACTATTTCGCTGAAATTGAGCAGTTGGCCTTTTGTCCATCGAATCTAGTGCCATATATCCTTGGAGGACCGGACAAATTCTTCGAAGGTCGTCGATTTTCCTACAGAGATACTCAGCATCACCGTTTAGGGGCAAATTTTTTCAACATAGGTGTAAACTATCCTCTTCGTAGCAATGTAACATCATATAACCGTGATGGAGACGCTCCCGTTGGATTCAATCAAAAAGACATTCCTAACTATTACCCTAACTCATTCCATGGACCAGTTCCATATAAAGACAAAAATAAAGTTGAACTAATTCAGATTTATGAAGATCCACCAGACAATTTTGACCAGGCCCGTGAGTACTACGAGTGTGAATTGACGCAAGGAGAAAGAAAAAGATTGGTGGAGAATATAGTGGAAAGTGTGAGGAAAGCAGCGAAATGTTTACAAGATAGGGCTGTGAAAATGTACGGCCTAATACATTCAGATCTCAGTCAAAGAATATGGCAAGGTTTGCAGATGAACAGAACTAGACATCAGTGTAACTGCGATGAGTATACCTAGTATAGTATAGTGTTTAGAATATCTACCTTGTTATTTATGACTGAAAATATAACAGATGTTTTTTTTGTTTTATACACAGCTGTTCCATGTTCTCATAAATATGTATGTATTCAACTGTTATTTGTGACAAACTAAATGCTTTTAGAGAGCAATTTTTTCTTGGTTTTATCTTGATAGATTTCATTAGTTTTGTTACCTACTATTATATAGTGTTTATCACTTTTTGCAAGATTTTTTAACCTCTGAAGCTGCTGGTCAAATAAAAGGTAGTTATAGTTTTCAAATGGGAATGTTCTTAAATCAATAAAATTTATTCAACAAATTCTATTTCCTAGTTATTTACGAGGGCAACATCCACTGTTGTGTTCGTCTAATTAGTATTTTGTTATATGAATGATATTGCAAGAACCAGGTAAATTGTAACATCGACTTAATGCTCGAGTTTCTTGGGTAGTTACGTGTGTCTAGAGAGTTTCATCGGTGTGACCAAACACCGATTGATGTGATTTATTATATTTAATTGTGTGATTTTTGTGTTTCTAAAAAGTAGGCATTTATTACTTTTACCAACATTGATAGAAAACCCCTTTCTAGCCATGTTGATCTAAATTAAACGATATACTAGCTTCCTTAGATTTTTTACTCCAGGACCGATTACATATTTAATACGAACAAAACAAAGGCCATACATAGGCTATACAATTGTGTTTGTTAAGCACCAATCAACGGCAAAATTCAAAGGACCAGTCCGTATGGGTACTATAGAAAAACATAAAGTTGAATTAGTCGATATACTTTTACCAAGCAAAACCCACCGAATAATTGCTCGCAGGCTTGAAAACTATGGTTTTCAAGCATATAGAGTTTTGTAGGTGCTATAGAGTTTTCATATGTGAACGGTATAACAGCAAAGAGAATGCAGGAATGCAAGACCAGTGAAAGTATTTCAAAAAAGTTATTTTTGTCTATATTGATAATAATTTCTGATACAATACTTGAAGTGAAAACGAGGTACCTAATAATCGTCTAACTAGCGAATAAACATAAATTTTATATTTGTAAATTAAAACGCTTTAACACAAAGTGACTTAAACAGATACTACCTAGTTAAGACTGTGTGCGTTTAAATTATTCATCTTATGAACCTTAAATAATTTGAAAACCGTTTGAAGTTACAATACAAGGTCTCAATAGAAAACCAAATCAGTAAAACTAATGAACGAGATAATAAAAAGTAATTGTTTAATATAAAATCTATATGTGTATATAAAAGGAGAAACTGTCTGACTGGCATATCAACGCATAGCCGAAACTACTGGGTCCAGAAACGAGATTTTTACAATGCTTCCTTTTACGATGTAGGTGTACACTAAGAAGGGAGAAAAATGACACAAATTATCATTAAAATGATTAACAAAGATTGCTATTATAAATTTTTCCAAACTACTCTAAATATATGGTTCAAAGGGTTTTAAAGTTTTAATCAAAATATTCTCGCGATCGAAGACACAGGCAAAGTGCTAGTGGCACATATAAGATTTCATATTAACAATTAGTTTGATTTGCAAGTATTCTAAATATATGAAGTGAAAAAATACAGGTTTAAGTTAATAATAATAGTAGCACGATCTCCATTAGCAAGGATGGAACCTGCAAGACATGGTAGTAACTTATTAGCATATTTGTAGTGTTTAGGAAACACTAAATCATCTAGGGCATTCACAAGGGCGTAATGCTTGGCCTGTGCTTATAAAACCGTAGAGTTGTCGATAGTAAGTGATTGTTCGTTGCTGGTGTTGGGGATGAAGACTGAATTTTGTTTGTTAGTTTTCGGTGCGATTGTAGTGGCGGCAGAAAATGGTGATCCGGCAGCGAATCAAATTGTATCTTTCAAGAAGAAAACTTCGGTAAGTTATTAGTATTTCATTTTAATGTTGTTAATGATTCGATAGAATTTGTTGTGCTCTATTTTAAATTCAATAAGACTCTTAAGTGCTCCCTTAGTGAAATCAAAATTTACCTTTCTGTTATTCATCTTGTAATGTAGATAGCAAACGTACTCTGCCTATTTCATAATTATATTCTAGTCTTAGGTATATTCTAACCTGAGTTAAAACCTTCTTCCAGGTATTCTTTTATATTACTTATATTCATTCCCATTTGTAAGATTTTTTTATTTTCATTAATAGTGACCGGTTCGTTGAGTAGGTATATTGCTTGAACATGAGCATTACCGACAGATCAAACGATTAGGAACTTCTGTTTATTACGTTTGGTGATTATACGGATTGCTGCTCACGATTATTTTATTAATTAGGTCAATAATCAAACGTAAAACCGTCTTCAGAAATTTCACTTCTGTTTCTGCTCTAGTTAGCATTAATTTAACAAAATGTTATCTTTCAAAGAAATGAGGTTTATCTTTTGTAAAATCTTTTTCAGGGGCCAGTTGGAATTTTGACGAGTCCAGTTGGTGCTCCAATCAACTATGACGAAGCAAATAGCACTTTAAACAAACGACTAATTTACCATGAATTTTTCATGGACTACATCACACACTTGAATCGTGAAAGAATTCCTCCAAGAGTAGTTCATGCTAAAGCGGGTGGAGCATTTGGTTACTTTGAAGTAACACATGATATGCGAGACATTTGTAAAGCAAAAGTGTTTAGTGAAGTTGGAAAGAAGACTCCAGTAGCAGTAAGATTTTCACCCATAGTGGTGGAACCAGGTGGAATAGATACTTCCAGAGATGCCAGAGGTTTTGCTGTAAAATTCTACACTGAAGATGGTAACTTGGATATAATCGGTTTCAACACTCCTATGTTTGTGGTAAAGGATCCTCTATTTTTTCCCAGTTTTGCTCACTCAAGGAAAAAGAATCCTCAAACTTCTGCGTATGACCAAAATATGTTTTGGGATTTTTTATTGCAGCGTCCTGAAGGTATGTTCTTTTATCTACGTGTATTTAGTGATTTTGGAATTCCTGATGGCTATAGACATATGCCTGGATTTAGCATTCACACTTTTCAAGTGGTAAATGATGAAGGTGAAAAATTCTTCATCAGATTTCATTTTACCCCTGATGTTGGTGTGAAAAATTTGAGAACAATAGAAGCTCAAAGATTAGCAGCTCTTGAACCAGATTACGCAAATAGAGACTTGTACAATGCCATTAGCAAAGGAAACTTTCCCAGTTGGACTGTGAGTGTACAAGTTTTAGATATACATGATGTTAAAAATGCAGGTTTTGATGTTTTTGATGTAACCAAAATATTGCCTGAGGATATATATCCATTGAAACCTGTGGGTCGATTTTTTTTGAATAAGAATCCTGTAAACTACTTTGCTGAAATAGAGCAGTTAGCTTTTTGCCCATGCAATCTGGTACCGGGTATTCTTGGGGCGCCAGATAAACTTTTTGAGGCACGCCGCTTAGCGTATAAAGATGCTCAGTACTATCGTTTAGGAGCAAACTTTCATAATATTGATGTGAATAAACCAATTCACGAAACTTTTACATATAATCGAGATGGTAAAGCTCCCGTGGGACACAATGAAGGAGGCATACCGAATTACTATCAAAATTCTTATAACGGTCCTGCACCTTACTTGGAGAAAAATAGAGTTGATTTGATTGAAATATTTGAAGAACCTGCTGATAATTTTGGACAGGCGCGGCAACTATATAATGATATGTCGTCAGGTGAAAGGACCAGATTGATAGAGAATATTGTGTCTAGTTTAGGTGATGTAACGGATTCATCTTTAAGGGACCAAATTGTTGAACTTTTTAATAGAATACACCCAGAGCTCGGTAGAAGAGTATGGGAACGTTTGCTTGTGTTAAATACAACGAAATATTACTGGGATGATGAGATTTTCTGATGTGTGTGATAAATTAAGGACTAAAATGACTCTGTATTATATTTTTAAACTAGCTGGTGCCCGTAACTTTGTTCGCGTCAAACTTGTAAAATAACACGACGCCACCGTTTGGTTACAATTTCAATAAGTTCTTTTTTTTTTACGCGGCATCCTACATGTTTTCTAAAATAAAAGTAGTCAAAGTCCTATAAAAATCGCCGGAACAAACAGTTTGACATCTAAGACATTTTAAAATTGCATTTTTCATAATTTTGTTACAGGTATCGAATGTACTTTAATACGATTTAAGTAAAATAATGTTATTTTGTTATTACAAATAATTCAACTTTATTTATATAGATGTATTAACATCCTACTAATATTATAAATGCGAAAGTTTGTGAGGATGGATGTATGTTTGTTACTCTTTCACGCAAAAATGGCTGGACCGATTTGGTTGAAATTTGGTATGTAGTTAGGTTATACCCTGGATTAACATATAGCCTATAGGAAAAAAAATAAGCGTGATCTTATTTATTCTTCGATTTTGTTGTTGCGGGCGAAGCCGCGGGCGGAAGCTAGGTTATCTATAAATTAAAAACGTATCGATGTTTATTAATGTTAAAAACAGTAACATCCACAACTATTCATTGATATAAGAAAAGAAGAAAGAAAGAAAGAAAAGAAATAATAAATTTTTACCTAATAACCATACCTAATTAAAAAAAAATTAATGCAATCGTTTTAATGTGTAATATTTTTAATGGACAATCCTGTAAAATGTAATATGTATTTCTATGTAATTTGCGGTAGGTACTAAAATGGGAATGACTTCCTGAAAAATAAAATATTTAAAACAATTTTTTTTTTCTTTTTCATTTCTCAGGTCCCTTAAGTCCTTAACCTTTGAGAAACATGTGAGGGGCCGAAATCAATTCGTAGAGGCCTGTTAGACACTTTTCATGGAACCCCAACTGACGATTATCCCTCTATATACTATTACGCACTATGCAAATGCACCCAAGATCAATCTCAAATTGGTGACATATGAAAAACAAAGCTATAGCGTTATGGTTTTCAGAGGCTTTAAAGGTAAGAGAGAGGTAGGGGAGCTCCATTCCTCGTCAGTGTTCACTACGGACGGCAAACAAAGGCAAGCTGAAGACGAAGAACACGATTTTTCCACATACGTCAGATCGTTACTCCACAACAGTATACCACAAAACTGCCCTGCATTGCCTTCTCTTTTATTTGGCTCCTCACCGTAGTTTTGCGATGGTAAGAAAACTACTGAAATATAGTATACCAAATCCACGATATCAACATACGGCGGTAGGGTATTCGTTTTTATTTGCAATTCTTAATAAAATACAGTTTGAAAAAATACGAGCAACAAGTCTCACACCATCATCACATAGCAAATCATTAACAGGTGTTTGCGAAAGGACTTACTCCTTTGTTCTTTCTTTGCTTCAGGACTCCTGGACACAGGGTATTCCTTTCAGAAGCGAACCCATGGCCCTAGATGCTGCGGCTCTGCTGAGCTCCTTTTTCGTTAACATACCTTTGAACAACTGTTAACAACACCAACTCTACTAAAAACACTAAGTTCAACTAAACAAAAAAGCAAAGCCTTCAGAAATTCCAAACAAAATGGCACACAGCTCTCCAATTGCTCATTGTAACTCCTACATGTTTTGACGTACACTCCACAAACGTCCTCACTTGACCATTCCACACCTAGGCTAGCACACAGTGTACACAAATCAGCAAGCAAAAATCCCAGTTGTCCAACACGGAGTAACAAGCTGTCGCAGTATTGTTTGCTCTGTGGTTATTTATGGTAACTAACAGTGAAATGTTGGTCTTAGTAACTTGAGTAAGCTGTAAAGTGCCCTTTCAATTCGTGTCGTGGGAAAGTGCTTGGGTTCGTAATGTTTAAAAGTGGTTCGAAGTGACCTGAGGCTGGAATGTCGGGTGATTTCACAATAGGGATTATTTGTACATTTATATTTACAATTTTAGAAATAAGTTTGTAAAGAAAAACCATTCTTTTATAATTAGCTTTTATTGCCTGATAATGAAGACTATTTCAAAAAGCTCAATTACGAGGGGCTATCCTATCTTACTGTGTTCAATAGTGTCTGTGGCCACTTGGCTATCTGACTCTATCATCAGACCTGCTACATTGTACCATATAAACGCATTCTCATCCTAGTTACATAGATACTTCAAACAGCTCTATTAAGGATTGGCTGACTGGCGAAACTACCGGAACTAGCACCGTGAAATTTTAACGTTTGAATCCCCGACCGGTCCTATGAGACCGCGCTGTTATTGTTTTACTATTGTGTCTCGTTTCGCGGGTATCTGAGTAACTACACAAGGTTTCCTTTTTTTGCGTAGGCGCGCCCTAAGCATGGTTTTCCCAAAATTGGGCTGCTATGGGAATGAAACAGGGGTCTAAAGTTTGTATGCAGAAACCAACTTTCACACAGGAGAAACCGCTGACAGAAGCTAGTACAAGTACAGATAAGTATATGCACAAAAACATCACACACCGATATTTTATTTCAAATGTGTATGCTAAGCGGCTTCGCTTTGAAATATTATGCGGAACCACGTTTAAAGGTAGTATTCACTAGAAGAAAGCTCTTGGCTATTTCCTAGAAGATCGAACAATACACACCATTAGCAGACCTTTTTAGCATCGTAGATTATGAAGCAAATTAACCGAAACACTTGTAGATAGAGCTAGCTGCAAGGCAGCACTCATACTTTGTTATTGAAACCTCCTCGGTTAGCTGCAAGGTTGTCAGAGTACTACTGAAAAGCCTCCGTATTTATTGATCAATTGTTTATCTTCGTGCAACTAAACGTATAAAGTAAACGGACTTGCCTGTCAGTTTTTACCAGTTAACCTAGGGTGGTAGAGTTCATAATTATTATCTTTCTTAACAAAAGTTTAATTATTTTGTAAATAGTCGCAACACGATATTATTATGTATATCTTCATTAAATATATCATTCTTCTATATGTATCACCTAAATCTTAAACAGTTTGACCGATTCAGATAAAATTTTGTAAGCATAAGAACTCTTATTTGAGTGGATAGTTTGAAAATATAAATGAACTCGGTAATTGGTGCTGCACCCGAGTTTAAATATTTTTCTGACGATGTGCCAGCTTTCGGGTAGGACCATTTCTATCGGGACCGCCAGTCTATTTCTGATATTTGATGATCCATATCGGTTGTAGGACAGTGGAACTTTAAGAAAATTAGAGTTAAATATGCAAGTTGAAAGGGTTATATATTATGCTCTTTTTCTTCGCAATAAATAACGATCAATTAAGAAAATAGTTGGCAGCGTATTGCCTTGTTTACAAATAAATAACGCTCATCAATTCATATACGCTACAGTTCATTTAATTTATTGCAAATTCTACGTTTCACAGTGAACTCGGACCGAGTAATCGTCTTTCCTATTGGAGATAGTAACACAAGGATAGTGAAAACCAATAAATTATTAATAGACGTTTACTTACCATACAAAATAGAAACGATCGTAAAAGTTCTGCTTTTTTTTTTTTTTTTCTATTGCCATTAACGCCCGTTTTCAATAAGCTAGCTACCTCCAGTTTTGGCATACTGGAGACTGTAAAACAAATGATACAATACAAAAATTTGACATGTTTCTGTTGTTTCATTTGTTTTTCTATCTCCGATATATGATAGATAGGTTATTGGTTTCGGCTGTAAGTCGACAGTGGTTAAACGCGAGCCTATCGAAAAAAAAAGCTGGTGATACAAATTGTAAAATAACGTCTGTAAAACTTATACAAATGTCTTCGCCATCCCCGTATAACTATATTAGTGATACAAATCGTAAAATCTACAAGGATATTGTTGGTTTGTGCTAACTCAGACACCACAATGTGAGTACACGGCCGGGGGCCTATTCCTGCGTCAATCAGAGCGCCGCGGCGACATCGGATACCACGATACACGCATTCGATACCAACTTTCACGATCGCACATCGTCGCTGCTTTGCATCGCTGAACAGAGAACTTTTTAATCTGTGGAGAGTTGCTGATTTTTCCCACGATATCTTTATTTGATATTTTTTTTTCGCAATGTTATATATCGGTTGGAATGGTATGTCTTTGTCGGTCAGTTATATCACGGAAATTAATGGAATTTTGAAATATTTTAAAGATTTGTAAGCCCTTCACATTTTGGGCTCTAGTTACATACCTACCGTCAAACGGGGTGAATAGGAACAAAACTTTGATTTTAATTTTTACTTTGGTTAAATATTTTATCTTCATTTCTGTATAAGCATCGCCTTTTATTACAATTAATGGATAAATAGGAGTAATTAAATGCTGGAAAAACCTGTTAAATAACGTTAAAATCCAGTAACCATTTTCGTTCCTATTCACCCCTGCGTTCCTATCTCAGCATACGCTGAGAGCGGCTTAAAATCACACTGATATCTACCTGATTTGTTGGTGTGGATTTTAAGCAAAAATAAATATCTATAACTTAGATTTTGGTCCAATCAGGGTTTTCAGGTGGAAAGACAGGGTTCGGGAAATTTGGTTCGTATTTCTTTTAAAAAAAAATTAATTTAATTATTTACTTAAAATATTTACTGGCCAAGATATAAAAACTAGTGTGTTATTTTATATAACTATGAGTCTGTAGTTACAGGCTCATAGTTATATAAAATAAAAGAAATATAACGAAAGAAAAGTCTTTGAAAACCTGACGGTATGAAGCGTGCAGGGAAAAATAGAAAAGGTAGGTAAATGATAGACATATTGTCTTAAAAATTAAGACAAACATTATAAGTTACCCAATGAAATTTATAAAAACAGAAAGGGAAAAAGCCCTATGAATAAATAAGTAATTAACCTAATCCCATGTACAAACCTTGGCTAAATTCAAATAAAATAATTTACACAAAACGGCACCAAACAAATGCCTTAAACTGCCAGTTTATATGGCCGTGGGAACGGTCTGGTATATTTCTGGTACCTGTTCCAACAAGGATATATTGCGAATTGTTAATGTGACTGCATTTACTGCCCGCCTCATTAACTGTTATATCATTACTTCTTGAGTTTCGATTATTATTATATAGTATGCTGATTTGACGAGCGATAAACAGGTCCGTTCATAATTATTTCGTGTTCGATTGTTTGTCTTTGCATACAAAGACATTCTCGATTAATTAGTGTGCTTGTTCGTTAGATTTTGACTTATTGTTTTCGTTGGTTGCATCATTGGTCTTACAATTTAGTTGCTTGGTTTAGAGATAGTGAAATAGGTTGTAATTGTCTTAGATACTTTTTTGCAGCAAATTCCAACCAAGATGTTAGTGGTATTGTTTTTGTTCTGTCAAAATTACTTATCTCCTCAAATCAGTAGGATATGAATTCCACAGCGACAGTATGTGAGTTATCAAGCTTGTATAAACTAACTGTGATAAATGATCATTACTGAACATCTGAAGGTTCTCGAGTGGCGGCTATGTACCGAAAGATGCAGCGTTAGAAGGCCTCCCACAAGGCGGACCGATGACCTGGTGAAGGTTGCGGAAATCCGATGCACAGGACCAGTCGTTACGGCGACGCTTGAGGTGAGACCTATGTCCAAATGTGGGCGCTTTTCGGCTAAAATGACGCGCTATCGTCTCAAGCCTGGAACCACGATGTGACGTGTTAAAATGTCAGGCGTACTAGCGAGAAAGAGGGATGGAGCCATGCAACCTATACAGCTCCATGCCCTTAATTAACAGTTCAGTTTAGGCCGTCAAATGGATCGCGTTAAGAGGTCATGTTTGAGCCTCTGGCTCTTATTGGTTGGAGAGCTAACTATTGCTCGCCGTCCACAAACCTGCGGGAACCCTCGCAACTCCCAACACTCAGAGTCTCCTGAGGAGACTGGCTGGAGTATGAAATTAATTTTCAGGTAGGTATAGGCCTCTCCCAAGTTAAGCTGTAACTGCTAGTTCATCTAGCTCTGGAGCAGTTTCACGATACGCCTGCAGATTCTCCACTGTAAGACGCGAACACCGCTATATTTAAATATCCTTAAAACACCGACCAAACCAAGAAGCAACACCTATCTCATTCAGATTATAATCAAATATAAACGCAAGGAAGTGTACACGATCGAACCCAACCACGAAACAGTTGATAAGGCGCCGGACTCACCCATGTGAAATAAATAGTAACGACACCTCGGTAATTAATCGCTACCAATTAGAAACTATTACATGACTCTTAGGCTTAATATAACAGCTTAAATTATGGAGTAACAATCAACACTAGTTTGTGAACTGAAAGGATTTTTCTGACTTCTGATAAGTGAAGTTTTTTCCTGGTCTGTGAGTTTGTTTCAATGGGTCACCGTTTTCCCCACACTCTTTTGATCCACGCGGAGAAGGAGAGTCAGCTATGCACACGAATGAAATGGGCAATTTAAGGAATACGGGTGGGGTTTATTCAAGGGAAATCTTAACCTCCTTCTTGCTCTATCCGGAGTGGGAGGAGGTATTTGATGATTGGGAACCCTAAAAAAAAAGAGTCGTACTTCTTTGGAATAAAAATGAGTTGGGATATATTATTATGTACGTGCAATGACCATCGATGATTGTGGTGCTATATAGCAGTCTTGAGTTTCTAAGATATTGGTACTAGTGCTTATGAAATTAAAGCCCCTTGTCAGACTTATTTTGGCTTCGTAGGCTGAACCAAAAGTGGCTAATAAGTACTAGTCTAAAGCATATTGTATATGAACTGAAAAAAGGTAATTGCAACTGTAGGGCGTACGTATTACGGTATTTTTCTTTTTTCCCCGTCGGGTAACATAAAATAACTCTTCCTTAACTGAAAGGACACCCCCTGTCTGACTTACTAACTAAAACCCGCCTGTGTTCATTTCAGTTGCCCATTGCATTCCAGGACATCGGAAACTCTTTTAACGTTTGAATCCCCGACCGGTCCTATGAGACCGCGCTGTTATTGTTTTACTATTGTGTCTCGTTTCGCGGGTATCTGAGTAATTAAACAAAGGCACTAACATAAGAGGGATCATCAGTTTTATCCAATACTTGAATAACTAAGAACATCATCATTTCTTATATACTGTTATGAACCTGAAAGTTTAGCTGCTCATTCACTATTCATTGATTTATGACATAATTGATTTCAAAACGGTTCGATTCAATTGCCTGCCACTAATCTGCGATCTAATCAGGGGTATGCAAATAAGCAGTGTGTACCTGTAACGACTTGTATCCGTTGGTAATAGTCGCAGTGATATTACATGGGTACCGACACACGTAACGAGGTGGGCTATGTTTTTGGTAACCTAGTTGTTAGAGGCTTAATCAATCAACGCTGATTATTACAGGTCTCTGAATGTGACCGTTTTCATAACTAAAATGAATAGAGTGAGAATGGTACGCTTGCAGAGGTAGAAGTAAGTAATGTTTGGGTTAATAAGACCCTGAAAGAAACCCCGTTTTGTGGATTTCAACAAAAAACTGTTTCTGACCGCCGAAATTACTGGGACTAAGAACATGGAAATGTGTACAAAGATTCCTTTTATGACGTAGACGAGTACTAAGAAAGGGTTTTGTGGAGTGAAAATGAGGGTTTTCGTTTGTTTTCGAAATTTAAATTCGTGTACACTAAAACTTCAGAAGCTAGCACGTTTCAATTGGTTGTATGGAGAAGAACCGGTATAAATCTTCACAGTACTCTTTTAACAAATGATTTTACAATAGGTAAGAGAGAACATGCATTTAATATGAGTGTATCTACGAAATGAAAGAGAAATGGGTAGGATAGCAAGACGGTTGACAATGAAGAATGAGAAAAGGAAGATGACGATGCTTGTTTTCACCCGGAAAGAGATAAAAAATCCATTTATACAGACAACTTATCTATTAGCCTTATACACACTTAAGAATTTCTAATTTTGTCTTTATCAATCTACGACGCAACGAGAATTTCTGTTGTGTTCATCAGGTGGGTGGCAGTGGGATGCTTGCTTGCCTCTATGTCAAGGCTACTTTTGAAAAGTTTGATCACTTGGCAACATCATCGACGAAAGGCATGACTCTTTATGTTTACATCTTTTTCTTCTTCTTCCTGCCCTTATCCCATATAACTTGGGGTCGGCACAATATGTTTTTTTTCTTCCATTCAGTTCTCTTTGTGTTATTGTGTTGTCTTTGTTTATTTTTATGGTATGCCTCATTATAGGCACAAATAAATTCTTATTCTTTCTGTCACTCGATTTGTTTACATCGGCCATCAATTCAAAGTACCCTGATGTTAATTATCAAATGTGGTATAAGTAATGGGTACTATTTAAGAATGAGTTCACTCATATGTGTTTGTAATGACCATGTTTGTAGCTTTTACATTAACAGCACTTAGAGCTTTATCGAGTGTTTTGATCAGTGTTATCAAACTAATATATTATGGCTTAATGTCCAAGGGCTAAATATTGGAATGCTACACACGCTTACATAATTGTCTGATTATTACATAATATATGGATTCTATTATATAAATTCAAATCGTTTATGTTATCAGCAATCACCTTTACGCTATAGTAATAAAAGCTATTTAAAACAAACATATTGCAGGTTATGTTTTGGCAAATTTATGTTTACTGTCGACAATGGCGCTAGGTGCTTCCACTTCACCGTCGATTGTTCGAGTAACACTTAGTTCAAGAGTAGGCCACCTGTAGAGTTAAGTTTGTAAATGGTAAGGAAGTCGATTGCTGGCAGATAGTTTAGTATTATCAAAAAATAGATCTGTAATTATTCATTGTCTAGTACCGCGGCCGATTTTATTACGAATGTAATTACTGTAATTTAGGTAATTAGATTAAGATATCGATTTGTGATTGGTAAATACTGTGATTATTGATTTATTGGCTCATTTGTCTCTGTGTTCGGTATTTTGGAGAGTTTAATTACATCATTCGCGTTATCTCTTTAGCCTTAAGCAGTCAAAAGTAAGAGGAATGTCAATTTTGACAAAATTACTGCTGTAGATTGCTTGATTGCGTCTTAAAGAACAGCTGATGAAGCAGTTGCCATCAGTCTTACAAACTCGATATGCAAAGTACCTAGGTGCTTTTCTAGTTCTGGGTCTTACAGGACATAATTAATTTTGGGCTTAAAAGAAAAAGTGTCATCATCATCAAGTAGAAAGGCGTCCACCGCTGGACATAGGCCTACCCTAAGCGTAGCCACAAGGACCAGTCTTCTGCGTCTCATCCACCGTATTTCCACGACCCTCACCAGGTCATTGGTCCACCTTGTGGGGGGCCTTCCAATGCAACTTGGAAAAGTGGCAATCAAACAAAAAATAAATAATATCATAAATACGTTATTTTCTTCACTTTTACTAGATCTGTACATATGGGCTATATTATGTTATTCTCTGTGCTTTTATACGAGTTTAAAAAATGTTAACAAATAGACACTTTAGCATTGATAGAATACAACTGCACTTCTGACTATATAAGTATTTTTGTTTTTCAACCTATCAATACCCGCGAAACGAGACACAATAGTAAGACAATAGCAGCGCCGCCCTATGAGACCGGTCGGGGATTCATGAATTAAATTGCCATTGAAAGGAGCAGTGAAAATACGTATGATATGTGATTTTTAGAACTTCTGAAACTCCGGCAAATAGTTCTCTGAGTTGGTCTCTTGAAAATAACTGAAGAGGAAAACGTATAGTTTCGGTATATCACATTTTTTGTTTGTTATTGCACACAATGAAATCCAAAAATGTCTTTTGAATGGCTCCTTTTTTATAGCTATACCAACATGCGAAAAAATACGTTTTTTGCCGACTTAGATCCGTTATCAAAATGGTTTGCTTGTTGTCGAAAAGTGGACTTAGAAACTCATTCATATATTTATTTATATAAAAGGAGAGACTAACTAAGTGATATCAACGCACAGCCGAAACCACGAGGCACTCTTTTTTTTTAGATTGGTAATCATCCAAATGTCTTCTCCTGCTCTCTGGGCGGCGGAGCAGTGCAGGTGTGTTAGACTTTTACTGACTAAAACCCACTCCTGTTCTTTTTTTGCTTTCGTTCCAGGGCCCGGGGTTCCTTTTTGCTCAACCCAGGGCCCTACTAGGACTAGGAGCGCGAAAAATGTGCACAAAGCTTCCTTTTATGACGTAGACATGCAAGCTCTAAGAGCGGATTTCCCAAAATTTACCCGGCAAAGGAATATAATAATATAATATATAATTATATTCCACAACTTTTTCACACAACGCCATCTAGTCCCAAGCTAAGCAAAGCTTGTATTATGGGTACTAGATAACTGATATACATACATATTATAGATAAATTACACCCAGACACAGAACAAATGATTGTGCTCATCACACAAACATTTGTCCTGAGTGGGAATCGCATCCACGACCTCTGGGATAGCAGTCAGGGCCACTAACCACTAGACCAACAGGCCAGTCGAATGGAACGGAGGATCAAAGTCTGTATAGAGAAACCTATTTTCACGCAGGTGAAGCCGCTGGCAAAGTTAGTATATAGTGTAGTTTATAGTCTATTAGTGTATAGAGCAGTTAGTAGTGGTTCTATCATTTCTAACATCAATAACAAGATCGTTAAGTCCTAATTTCTCTGCACATTAACAACAACCGAACAATAGAGTGCAATCGGATGCATACGATATGATTGCCAGATTATATTCTATCGTCTATGCGCAACGACCCGTGTCGTTTAGCCTGATTACCATTAGTAATACGTTGGTATGAGAGTACTCTTTGCTTTCTTTGTAGTTCTGTTTAATATTTGAAAGTAGATGTATGTATTTATTTGTTCCAGGTTATTGTTCTTGAGCAGCGGTGGTCTGGTGGTACAGAGGCTATTATTACTACTGGAACACCACGGCTTAAGTAGTGGTGTTCCAGTAGTAATCGTGAGCAACCGGAATATCCTAGAACCAAAATTCGAAGATATGTGACACCTACCAAACTGCACTGAACCTGTGCAGTAGATTACTATTCATTCCAGGCCCTCTCTCCTAGGGAGAAGGCTTGAATCCCAGCAATGGAAACATTATTAGGCTAATTATGCTTAATATGATATTAGTCTTATAAAATTGTCAAAATGATGAAACATAGTACACACACACTTTTATTTATGAGTTACAGTTCGAACTGTATGTATAAATTATTAACACAAGATGGGAATTATGAAAAACAATAAGCTAAAATTGATACCACATTACATAGCAACAAAACGGCTACAACCATAGCTATAGCTAAAACTGTACATTATAGTCAAATCCAGGTAGAAAAGTTTAAAGATGATACGAAAAAGTAACATCATTTTACAAAGCAACCAAAGATTAATCTCAAAGTCAAGAAAGCACTAATTGAATAAACTAAAACAACAATCAAATTAGACTCATCATCAAACAACTAACGAAGTCAAATAATTAAATATACAGCATCTACATTCTAAACCCACAAAACACTTAATAAAAGTAGAAACATATCCGAGACTCACCATTGTATCCTCAGTTCCCAAGTCCGATGCTTTCCACGCGTTACATCACAATTAGAATAGAATAAACTTTATTGTACACCAAAAGAAGTTATAAATTATGCGGAAACTTAAATCTATGGGTACAGTGGCGGTCTTATCGCTGACAGCTATATCTACCAGACAACCTTAGGATGGATCGTAAGAAAAATAATACAGGGGGTAGTCTGAGGCGTACAATGGACAAATGAAGCAAATATCTAAAACAGTTTTATGTAAAATACATATTATATTCAGTTACACAATTTCATTCACATGTAATACACACACACCTACATATATTTTATATTCACAATTCTACTAAACATACTCCCAGATCGTTGTATCACCTGCTAGATCGCAATTAGCGGGGCAATTATCATACTTCCGCTCAAATAGTTGGTCATAACAGAGTGATATTGACAGTTTGAAGTAGTGCTGATTATAATTGAGGATATTGGTTACGACTGTGGAGTGTTTTTGATGTGCTACCAATGATTACATCTTGTGAAGATGATGAATATAAAGCTTAATATCGCTCTAGTCGTCATTGGAACGATATTCGAATTAGTAGCCATGAATGACTTCTTGACGATGTAGTGAAATAACTTGTGATAGCATTGTTGTAAAATCTATATTGCAAAGACTGTTTAGCATTGAAAACGTATAAAGAAATTAGTTAGCACATTGAACACCTATCGATGTTGCAAATTGACATAAAAATCTCTATAACTAGCTATTAGGAAGTCTTATAGCAACCAATTAACTAAAATTAAATTTTCTCGATTCTGCAGTAAAAATTGAATGAAATCAAGTTAAAAATGTCAATAATTTTAATGTTAACACCATCAACTTTTTCTAGCAGTTCCATTTCAATACGTATAACTTTCATGAACCGCTATATTATAATAATAATATCCAGGGTTAAAGATAATCCAATCTTCTAGTGTTACACATATGTATTGGATGTAGCTTTCTAGTGAAAACAGATCGTTTGTGGTATGTTGTGCAACGCACCGGAAGACACCGCTACGGTTAGCAGAAATATCTCGGTGTAGTCTGTGCTTAAAGATTTGTGATAATCAAATTTAAAATTAGGGAGGATTTCCAGCTGTAAATTATTTGTTTTAGGAGTTATTCGTGAATTTATCTGGCTTTTGCAGAAGACTATATTGGATATATTATCTCTTGCAGATTTTGGTAACAAATCCTATATATTTCATTCTATATTCTCTCCACCTGCAGTCTTCTTTTCACAACGACAACGCGATTTAAAAAAAGGAAAGGATTAAAAAGAAGAAAAAAAAAGAAAACAGGAAAGCGTTAACTTTTATCTCTATTTCTATCATTTCATTTATTATAATGAATGATCCAATCCAATCACCTGTAATTTTTAAATATTTTTTTTTATTGTGAGAGAATTTAATTATTTTTTAAAGTTAATCTGGTTTTTCAATAGAATGGTCTTCCTTCAAGAGTTCGTAATATACAACCATTGTACCACCCCTACTAATCTTAAACTCCTTGTAAAAAGAAAATGTACTTTTATGGTGTACAATAAAGAGTATAAAATAAATAAATAACCATACTATATCAGCCATATTTGGAAGCATGATATGACATCAAATAGGTTTTGTTCCCAGACATATTATATTTAATATCTTTATTAACGCTGTTGAAAACGGTACAAGAATCATTCATCTACTAATATTTTTTGCAATAATAACTGAGATATGTCGTCTGAAATGTGTTGAAGGTTCGTTTTTGTTAGATGTCGTTCGGAACTAGTTTTTGCTGTGGTTTTTACTGATGATGTGTTAATGAACTTACAGGTGGGTTGTTGGCCTACCTTTCATTGCTAACTTGCTGTTCAATGTTCGCTTCAGATTGGCTGTTATTGTTGTGCGCCTGTGCATCACGATGCCTGTTTGCAGCTACTCTGTCGTCGCGCATTCTCACTGCTTGAAGTATTCTTTCAGCCGTCGTGCTCAATCTGCTGAAGATCCTCATTGCTCAAAATTAAAGATATTTATGTCGTATCTATAAAGCTACGTGTGTGTTCGATGTTTGTCGTCAGTTTTATTGTTATTACATAGAGCTCTACTAATGATCTACGTTAATTTTATTTCAAACGGTTTCTTTAGATATTTGTTGTCTATAAGGCTAAAAGCTTATTATTAGAAGAATATTATTTTTCTTGGCTGTCTTTTTACTTGTAAGCTTTCAACGCCTTGCTTCCGCCATATTGTATTTCTTGTAGGGTCTGGTAACTCCGGTACTAAATAAATATACTAACTTTCATTTTTGTTGAATTCAACTTAAAGCCTAAGAAAAAGAAAAGATAATCATGATGCTCTAAAGCCCGTATTATTATTTACATTTTCTTACCTTGGCTTCCTTACAAATATCTTTATTTCCTATTCGAACACACGTAAGGAAACACCGAGTAAGTATAGCCTCTTTCATTGCCTTTTGGGTGACTTTAAAGCTTATGATGAGGCCCATTATGAGTGACCACGTTTCATAGTCATCAGTGGCAATACGCACGGGACATAAACTTTTGTCTTGAGACACTGTGGTATGTTGGACGATAGAATACCACGCAGCGAACAGCAGGCATGAACGTTGCCCGGTCACGTCAGATTTGAAGATTGACCTCATAGCCCGAAGAATCTCAAAACCTTAAGTGGCAGTGGGAGGACACATTGATCATAGAAGAGATGGTCGACAGGACTGAAAAGGTTCTGGCGTAGCAACCATGTAGGTCCTAGCTAGAAGACGCAGCGTTGATAAACCTCCCACAAGGTGGACCTTTGTTAAGTCTAATTCCTTTTGTTTTACACCATAGGGCATGGTGTAAAACAAAATGAATTAGATTTTCGATCTTGATTCTTGAAATTCTCATTTAGCGATTATTACGATGTTGTAGCAAATCTTAAAATTTACAGTATATGTCAACCCTCTCTTTTTGCTTGACCGTAGTCTATACTGAACTAAAAACAATCTCATTTGCTGACGCTACATTCCCAAGGCGTCCATGACCATTGTTACATTTTGACGACAGAGTCGATTTACGATGGAGCTTCCCGCCCTCTTACCTAAGCGATGAAGTGAGATACTGCCGACATTGTTACACATAACACTCTTATATACTGTGTAATTAAAACTTAGGACTTTGGACTACCCATTGATGGTAAGACGCGAGAGATTGTCGCTTTTTGGGTATATTAAGCGCCTATGTGTCTGCAGTTGTTGTAGCCTATATTGTTTCTAAAAAGATAAATAATTGCTGCTTGATTCTCCGTTGCTTTTTTTTCAAGTAGGTAATCTTCAGAATTAATTATCCCGCTCTTGGGCAGAGTGGGAGAAGTCATTGTGTCAGATTTTTACTAACTAAACCCCACCCCGTTTCTTCGTTGCCTTCGATCTGAGGACACCGAGCTTACCTTTCGGAATTCCGATCCATGTCCCCAGTTCTGATCCATGTCCTCTGCTCCAATCCATGTCCCCAGTTCCGATCCATATCCCCAGTTCGAATCCATGTCCCCAGATTCTTCGATGCTTTATGACTGCACGCAGTGAAGTAGCACGTTCTGGTGTAGGATTGTCAGTTCTGGTGTTAGTGATTAATTTGTTTTGATAACTAACATTAGCTCTTGGGTAATTTCGATTTACTAACAATTTAAATGGAATCTAAAATAAATTATTATTATTATAAAACTTTGTCGGTATTTTTATTTGAAAATTTAAATATTTATTGTTTTAATGAGGTCTTCCAAAGGACAAACAAACCATGTAATATGTAGATAGATTTAAAATATTGCTGAATTTAAAAAGTTCTCCCAATATAAAAACAAACAGAGAAAGAAAACATCAAACAATCGCAAAATCGCAGAAGACAATGAAAAATGGCACGTGAACAGCGATCTTTCGTTCACGTATCTGCTAAGGGGCGTCTCATAGGCGGAGCTTGTAACGACGTGAGTAAATCTTACTCTGAATAGACAAAGAAAGTGCATACTATTGACTGTAAGTACTAAAACCTATGCCTACCTATATTTCGTTTACATTTTATTATCTGAGAAACCACAGAGCACTGAGATGCTAGAAAGGAAGAACGGAAAGAAAGAAATTTAGAAACCTTTTTATATTACTTTCTTTAATTGAAATGAATGAAAGATAAAAATCGTTTAAACTAAACTTACAATCAAAATATTAGAAAAATCTGTGCGAGGCCAAAAAGACGTCTTTATTAACATACATTGCCACATTTAGGTATCATTACCGAAGGCAATCTTAAATTGTTTCATAGACAGTAAGCGTGTCAGCGAGTTTCACCTTTGACCTTCAAAGGGGTAAAAAGAAACCAGCAAGGACGCTGCCACAGAGAGAGTTTTGCGAGCTTCACGCAAGCGTACACCAAGCGTATGATGATGAATACGCCTCTATGAAGCTCGGCGTCCGTAGACAGTAGGCCTTACTCAAGAGGTAACTGATGACGTTCACATAACATAAACGTCAATATAACTAATGTCAAAAACGTAAGCTGTCAAAATTTACAGGTGCCTGGACTTACCGCCTCAGTGCTGCCACCTGGAATAGGTCGTTACAGAAGTGCGGCTCGACAGCGACGTTCCAAGATCTGTTTGAGAAACGAAAGTTCAGACTTTACCATTGTCGGCGGACTGTCAATAGGCTTTTAATAAGTAAGTGTGAACGAGTTAACGATTTAATAAATAAATATCTTTACGTTTTGTTTGTGATGCAAAATAGGGAATGTTTATTTTATTGCCTCGCTTTTACTATTGTTTTAACAATAGCCCAAGCTTCTATGAAGCTGTAGGGCTTAGTTTAGTTAGGTATCGATACATATTTGGGCTTTGTTATAGGTGTTATAAAGTTTATAGAGCCTTTATGGGTTGTCAGTTTATGGCCTGTTAATGCCTATTGAAATGATAATCAAAGTTAATGTTATCAAAAGTGATAGGCTAGTATTTGTGTAAGGTAAGGTGGGGTAAGACTATCAGCGGGGCAAGACTATCACTTTCAAATATCTCGAAAAGTACCGTCTTCTTTTTGAATTTACCATGTCGATAAAACAATTAGCATGAAAAAGTTCTCAACTTAAAACACAGATGGCACTTCTGATCGTTAGTGTCGATAACATAACAAAAACGAAAATGTCAGTTGCGAAATAAATTGTCGCACGTGACAGAGCAGTAAGAATTCCTTAGAATTTTGGTGAAAAAACACGTTAAATGGAGGAGTCTTGAACGTAAATAGCATCATATTAATATTGTCTTTTAAGTTATCGTATCATTTTAACATTATACATACGATTTCTTCTAATATTTTACAAAACTAAAACATAACTTACAAATATCAAAGTGGGGGAAGACTATCAGTTCGCCCGGGGTAAGACAAACATTATGTTAGTCTTTCCCCTAGTCAGTTGTAATCAACATTTTCGTTTAAGATATTTTTCTTTAGTCACATGGTCGATTAAATGAAAATTGAATCGAAAAGACAGTTCACCCATTATCAAATATTTGGTGAATCGTCCAGTCGAAGTGGTGTTTGGCGATAAAAGGTTGTTTCGCCATAAATTCTATATCTATGGGTGAATATATTTTTTTCCAATTTTGGTTGCGAAACCGTTACTGCAACTTTCGTGGAGGTCCTTAATTTTCACGAAAACTGACGAAAAAGTTTCTTCTCCTCAGGTTTTCGCGAAAATTTTCACGGAAGTAAAAGTTTCGCCACTGAAATTGAAAAATGTATAATTATATTCACCCAGACTGTAATCTTGATTTAAACCAAATTAAAGTTGACAGTAAGTACACTAAATGTTCCTATTAGAGAGTAGCATTCAAAAAAATATATATTGTGAGTGTTTTGTTAAGATTTTTATTTAATCGGTAGTCAAATAAATTTAATAGCAAGTTATTCCTGTTTGTCTTTTTAATTTAAGAGTAACGCTTTATTCACATTATGCTATAGATATCACTTAAAAGGTTCTGCTCCTCTGATTTTGATTGTATGTTTGTCTTACCCCAAATCATGTAATATACGAATTGCCGCAAAAATGAACGTTGTTCCGTTATTATACAATTCAAATTAAATACGAGTACTTTTATCATTTGCGTTTCTTCTTTACAAACCCCAATAAGTGCACGTTTTCAGTTAAAATACATTACTGTTATTCTTACCCCATGTGGTGGGGCAAGACTAGCAGTTTTGACGGCCTTACAATTTATTCAGAATTTACGTTCTGGATGCATTAACGGAAATATATCCATTATTTTATTAAAGCGTATAGTATTTAGGTATCAGTGATTTTATTGTCTCAGAGGTAAGTCAAATAACTTAGCCGTGAAAATCAATCATTACTGTCTGGCAGAAAAGTATGTTAGTCTTACCCCACCTCACCTTATCTGTTTCTATTATTGTTTTTAGGTATTATTATTATTTAATTAATTAGTTGTTTAATATTAGTACTGGACTGCAATAACACCTGACTAAACGTTTTGACTTTGACTTGTTTATTAAGTGTCTATTCACAATTACTGCAGCTAATTTGTTCAGCCAGTAAGGAAACGTTCGTCAAAAGTGAATAGGTTACTTTTAGGCAAGCGTGCTCCATTGTAGCCCACATCATTGCTTACCATCAGTCAAACACGAGCAAGCGAATAAATTAGAAATTACGATGCATCTTTAAATACTCTCAAAAAACTTCTATCACATCATCATCTTCCTGCCCTTGTCCCGTTTTATTTGGGGTCAGCGCAACACGGTTTTTTCTTCCATTCTGCCTGTCACCCGTCACGCTATCACTTACTTCCTTTTCTTCCATATCACTTCTCACACAACCCATCCAACTTTTCTTTGGCCTCCCTCTCCCTCTCCATCCATCCACATGTAAAGTCATAACTCTTTTAGTAACATGCGTTTCATCCCTCCTCTTTACATGATCATACCAAGGCAAACGATTACCTTTCAACTTTTCAGTTACTGACACAACTTTCAAACTTCCCCTAATATACTCATTTCTCATTTTGTCCATTTTTGTCACACCTCACACCATCTTAACATTCTCATCTCCGCAACGTGCAATCTTTTTCCAATGATAATTGTCTAACAATACATCGATTGATATCATAAAACGCGACTCCAACCAGTTCACAGCAACTTGGGGTCAGCAATTACTGCAGCTAATTTGTTCAGCCAGTAAGGAAACGTTCTGGAATGGGTTCGTGAGGATCAAGCTGCAGGTGCTTGCGAGGTGAGGTGAAAGGGCCAGCTGTTAACCCTGCAGCCTTATTCTGAAGCGCATTAGTGCTAAGTATGGGATTTGTACTTTTAAATGACGTAGGAACGAGTATTATTTGTGCTTTTAAACGCAGTAAGTAGATATGGTATTCGTACTTTCAAAGTTGGTTAATTTTTTAAAGGTGTTCTATTTTCTTTGTTCTGCAAGGTATATAATATTTGTTTGTATGGCTTAGGGCCTATTTCACCACCTATGATTAAGTTTCGAGTATCTTACTTGGCAGATAATTTCATACAATGTCAAATTTTTGAATTTATTCAGTGGGTAGTGCCTACTCGGACATTGTGAAACAGGCCCTTAGAGATAATTGTTCCAGGACTGGGTGTTTTGTGTATGCGAGTTTACTTGTTTGTGAACTCACTCACGTTTTGTGAGTAATTCTTAGTGTGGTGCAACGATTTCTTTAATTAATAAAAAGGGGTCTGTATTACAATATTTACTATTTAATTATATTCTTAGCTGTAATATATTTTAGACAATGTGTACTACAGAAGTGAGATTATTTTTCTTTTTGTACATTTTAATTTAGTGTACTTATTTACTGTTCTTAATCCACTGGGTGTAGTAATGGGTGATTCATTCAGAGTTACTTTTTCTAAAACTAAAAAAAATATGAATAAAACAAATTTATCGGGTAATCTTTATTATAATACAAAAGAACCATTCCTTACATTTACTTCTTAAAGATTATTTCTTTCAAATGTTGTCCGTAACTGCGATTAAGGTGGTCCCTTCTGGAGTTCCAGTTTTCGATGACCCGACCGAGCATTTCCACTGGTATTTGGCGAATAACGCGAGTAATGTTGGCTTCCAGTTGATCAATCGTACGCGGCTTATCCATATAAACTTTGAACTTTACATAACCCCACAGAAAAAAGTCTAAGGGTGTGATATCACAGGACCTAGGCGGCCAACTGACTGGTCCGAAACGCGAAATTAACTGTTCACCAAATTTTTCTCGCAACAAAGCCATGGTTTTGAAGATCTTCAAAACTTTTGGTACCAACAAGACGGCGCCACTTGCCACACAGCACGTGAAACCATGGCTTTGTTGCGAGAAAAATTTGGTGAGCAGTTAATTTCGCGTTTCGGACCAGTCAGTTGGCCGCCTAGGTCCTGTGATATCACACCCTTAGACTTTTTTCTGTGGGGTTATGTAAAGTCCAAAGTTTATATGGATAAGCCGCGTTCGATTGATCAACTGGAAGCCAACATTACTCGCGTTATTCGCCAAATACCAGTGGAAATGCTCGGTCGGGTCATCGAAAACTGGAACTCCGGAAGGGACCACCTTAATCGCAGTTACGGACAACATTTGAAAGAAATAATCTTTAAGAAGTAAATGTAAGGAATGGTTCTTTTGTATTATAATAAAGATTACCCGATAAATTTGTTTTATTCATATTTTTTTTAGTTTTAGAAAAAGTAACTCCGAATGAATCACCCATTAAAAATGTTAACTGTTGTTATTTTTCTCATTTTAATAATATTTTTTTAGTAAAAATCTAACACGCCTTCGCGATCTCCTAGATCTGAGAAGTTATTTGATGATTCCTTACCACAAATATATCCTTTGTTTCGATTTCTATTTCTAATAATTACAAACACTTTCATTCTCAACAATTTCTCATTCTCCAGAATAGTGGCTCATTGAATAAAAACAGTTCGTGCGTGCTGTAATGCTTTTGTCGCTTGTAAGTGATTACACGGCGCATGGCGGAGCATTGCTGGTGTGGAATGTACACTACATGTGCGCAATAATACCTATGTAGGTAGAGCTGGAATATTGCGAGGCCACTAGACGTGACCAAAGAATTTGTGATTCATCAGGATTAAAGTGGGGGTTAAAATACTGGTATTCAGCTAAATCCGGCTTGACTGGAAGCCGACCCCAATATAGTTGGGAAAAGGCTAGGCAGATGATGATGAGATTATGATGGGGCCATGGATTACTTTCTGAAAGGAAAACCCAGGACCAAGGAACAAAGGCAAAGAAGGTACGAGGTGGAGTTTAGTCAGTAAAAATCTGACACGCCCGCCCGCTCCTCCAAGAGCGGGAGAAGTCATACTTATGATTTCCTAAATTTAAAAAAATCAGGATGAAAGTAGAATGCTAGTACAGCTTTGGAGTGTAATTCCCTATCGGAGTACGTGTTTCCTAATAGCTATAACCTTGGGGTCTTTAAGTCAAGAGTCAATAGGTTACTTCTAGGCAAGCCTGTTCCAATGTCGCCCACATCATCGTTTACTATCAGGTGAGATAGTGGTCAAACGCGAGGCCATCGATAATAAAAAAAAATGTGTTGTAAGATGAGACCGGTTGTTATGGCCCTTGGCCTTGCAAGACCGGTTTTTATTGCTTCCCTTGGGGAGCCCTATGTCCAGCAGTGGACAACTTTCGGCTGAAATGATGAACACGTGAATATCGATTTTGGGTAGGACTTCGATCGAACGACTATACAACTTTTTGACTTGTTTGATTTTAGGTGAATCAAGCTACTGGTTACTTATTTCCTTTTAGACTGCATAATATAATAAAAGGTACTATGCGTTACAGGATTATTTAAACATAATGGTGTAAAAGCTTGTAAGCGATTACATGGCCGGTGAGAATGTGGAGGTGAGGAATGTGTATTAGTTTGCTGAAGCTGAAGTAAACAATTGGTAATAAATTGCTTTACAATAATGGGAAAAGGATTGTTTTCTTACTAAACTAGGTATTGCCGTGTGAATGTTAGTTGATCCATGGCCTATGGTCCGGTGTAGGTATGTTCATATACGAAACTAGCTTCTACTGGCGGCTTCGTCCGTGTTAAAGTATAATGTTATTCTAACACAACGACGTACTCGAGGGATATCTTATTAGACCAGTGCAGATAGCTTCGGAACAAATGTCTAGTAGGAAGAAACTCATTGTAAATGATAGTGAATATAGCAAAAATAAAAGGAAAAATAAATTACGGGTGAGCTGAGGTCGGTTTCTTTTACTTTCGCTATATTCAATACTAGCTGTCCCCTGCGGTTTCACCCGCATTTTTCGTTACTGCTCCGCTCCCGTGGGTTGTAGCGTGATGGTATATAGCCTATAGCATTCCTCGATAAATGGGCTATCTAACACTGAAAGAATTTTTTAAATCGGACCAGTAGTTCCAGAGATTACCCCCTACATACAAACTTACAAATTTTACCTCTTTATAATATTAGTATAGATAATTTACAATAGCTTTCATCCTACTATGCTAGCACATGTGCTAATCAAGAAATTTTAATGATCTATCCACGTACCACGTTAATCCTTCCCTAACAAAAACTTACCAAACTCGGTTAGGATCTAGGGCATAATTCATGAATTTACAATTAAAAATAAAGTAATAAAAATTATGAATTTTGCACGAGGCTTCTTTTTTTGGCGAAGGCGAAACCTAACTACGGATTTTTGGAAATTCAACTTGTAGGAGGGTGAAAGGGGTCCAAAGTTTGTTTGAGACACCTACTTTCACGTGAGAAAAACCGCTGGCAAAAGATTGTATAACTTATAGTTATGTTTATGGATATCATTTCCGCCAATGTGATGCTTGGGAATGACAATCAGTTTTATTTATTAAATCCAAAACGTTAAAGAACTTGACCCCTATAGGTCACGCTATTATTTGCATATCATAACATTGTGAAAGATAAAAGAACTCTTGTACCGTTCTTTTCGAATCTTCATCACAAGGCTTCATTGTTTTCATATTATTTGCATTTTTGTAAACATTGTATTTTGATAGCTATCTCTTAAATCATAAAGATCGTTTTACTTTGTTGTATGGCACAAGTCTTCAGATTTTCATCACCGCGGGCAATATTTATGCGTGGGTTTAAAATGAAAGCTAAACGCGGATATAAAATTGAAACTGACGAAGGTGCTTGTAAAGTAAAAGCTCAGCTATTATCCTTTGTAATACGGTACTTATTTGAAGTTACATTTGAGAGTTGGATGAGGGAGGACAGCTGTTGTTGATGATGATCGACATTTCCATCTACTGTTACAAGACTCTTAGTTTGTTCAATTATGTCTTTTCATTTCACGGTTTGGACAAAAAATGCCTCGTTTTATTAGTTAATATCTTACAGGTACAAACCATACAACACACAGCTATACTACAATAGTATAGCTAGCTACACTTTTTGTATGTTTACTCGGGGCCTTCCTTTACCTCTACCTTTCAAAATCATCATAAATTTGATGTGAGAAAGGTCTGTCTCTCTTTCTCACATTAAGACATCAAGGTAGGGCCCTAGAGTGCGAGTTGCTTTTATGTGTATGTGATCGAAATAATTACCGCATTTGGCTGATTGGCTAAGAGCATGAAGCGGGCCAATCAGAGCACTTAACACAATAAACGTGTCGTTTGCATCAACGTAAAAGAAACTCGTATTAAGCACTCAAATCAGTAAATCTGACTCCAGTCTTGCCATGAAGTACCGTGTTATCCTAGTTACTGGGTTGTGGAGGTCTGGTAGGCAGTCGCTCCTCGTAAAATACTGGTATTCAGCTAAATCCGGCTTGATTGGAAGCCGACCCCAATATAGTAGGAAAAAAAGGCTAGGCAGGTGATGATGATGACTAAGCACTCTAATCTATTCTTCCCCGCTCCCGCTCCAAACTTGCACTGCACACCAATTGACATGCATCGCAGTTCGACGCCGGAATGCTGCCCTTCGCTGGGTCAAGTTGAGGGTCCCACATCAGACCACCTACCGTCGGTTCCCATTCACAATCACACACATTTCACGGTTCGCACGCAAATCGATTATCGTGCACTATTGATTGGAAGTTTCTATCTCGTATCGATCTTTTATGCGGTATGAAAAGCGTTTTATATGTTGTTAATTCTATGCTTTTCTTGTGTGAATTAATTGCTTGATATTGGATGAAGTGAAAATGTTATTTTCTCCAAAACACAATACCTAATTGAAGTAGTTTAACAGGCTTTGCAACAATCAGACAGGGCAGGTTATTTATTTATTTAGTCTTTATGCAACACGAGAAGATAGCTAGATAATAACAGCCGTACGGATCGATCTTAAAGGTTGTAACAACGCTTGCCAAGGTTGATCTGTGGATGGGTGACCATCTTAACATACCGACTTTCCTCCGTGCCTCGGAAAGCACGTTAAGCCGTAGGTCCCGGCTGTCATTTGTAGATCTTTGGCAGTCGTTACGGATAGTCAGAAGCCAGTAAATCTGACTCTAGTCTTGTCTTGAAGTACCGTGTTACCCCAGTTAATGGGTTGTGGAGGTCGGGTAGGTAGCCGCTCTTCGTAAAATTCTGGTATTCAGCTAAATCTGGCTTGACTGGAAGCCGACCCCTATATAGTTTGGAGAAACGGCTAGGTAGATTATGATGAGTCTTTATGCAACACAATGTACAAAGGCGAACCATGGTGCCATGGGTTATTCTGCCGCATAATTGCATAAATGATAAGACCTACCTTACACCCTGAAACATGGGACATGGCAGTACGACCTAGATATGTCTTCCTTCGGAATTTGAAGGAAAGAGCTCGGAATCGTGATTTTTGGAAGGAATAGAGAGTGCCTTTAGCCCACCGGTGGGACAACACGGGCAATAATAATAAAATAATTCTTAATTTTTTTATTTTATTTTATTGTTTATTGTCTTTTTTAATATTTTGTATTGAAATATTTAAGAAAAAAACCTATATAATAATAAAATAATATATATAGGAAATAATTCTCAGTCATTATCATTTTTCGAGAGCTGATTACTGATATTATCGATGATCGGAGCAGAAACAGATTCAGTTTGGTGGTTGCTATTGATAGAAAACACTTATGGCTTCTTCTTCTTTTCGTATCGATGCTCTCACTAAACTTTTTCTGCCCAGTATTTGGCAACCTGTATGGCTTTGGCATTGGCCTCATTTAGATCCTGCAAAGTACAGGTGGTTGTGTAGGATGGACAGCATAGCAAGTGCCGTATGTAACTGGGTAACTGCTCCACACTGGCACTGCGTTAAGGATGGATCGAGGAAGCCCCATTTGGCTATGTTGTTTTTACAGCGGCCAACCTGGATCCACATTCGGTTAAGAGATTCTTATGGCTTATGGCTTAAAATCAATAACATTTTACGACGCGTACAACACTTGGGATGTAATCAAAACCAATGACACAGCTTAATTCCGCACTTTGACTCATAATCTCTCTTTTATGCTCCTCATAACTTGTCTAATTAATTTTGTAGTTAAATACTAGCTTTAGACAGCGGCTTCACCCGCTTAAAGGTCAGAAATTATGAAAGCTCGAAAGTTTCAATCGGATTTCTGTACTATTAGTTATGTGCATTTTATTGTTGTAGTTTTAGTGTTTTCCTTAGCCGTAGGTACCGGCTGTGATTTGTAAATCTTTGCCAGTCGTTACGGATAGTCAGAAGCCAGTAAATCTGACTCCAGTCTTGCCATAAAGTACCGTGTTACCCTAGTTAATGGGTTGTGGAGGTCTGGTAGGCAGCCGCTCCTCGAAAAATACTGGTATTCAGCTATATCCGGCTTGACTGGAAGCCGATCCCAATATAGTTGGGAAAAGGCTAGGTAGATGATGATTAGTGTTTTCCTTATTTCCTTAGTGTTTTCCTTATCCAAAGAAAAGATGGATGGATTGTGTAAGGACCGATATGAAAGAAAAGAGAGTTAGTGATAGTGTGACGGACGACAGGACAGAATGGAAGAAGAGAACGTGTTGCGCCGACCACAAGTAATATGCGATTGGATGGGATTACTTGGGGTCGCCCAAGTAATATGGGATAAGGGCAGGAAGAAGAAAAAGAGTGTTTTCCTTATTTACCTCACACCTAACGTTGAAAACCAGCGACAGGTAACTGCTATGTCATGCGTACGAGCGAGAAAAAGGGATGGAGATAGAGTGCGTCTAATAAAAGTGGGACCTGGTTTTTTTTTAAATTTAATTGGCAACATTATTCAGCCGCAATTGTAAGAAAAAAAAAATGTCAAGACATGATTTTCCTACTAGTTAATAATACCACATACATTTTTTTAGATTTAACCTCTTTTTCCCAGGTCGCGCTTTCATTAGACGGACTATACATATACAATTATAGTTCTCTTCTTTCTTAGTATGGCATCTGGACCTATCTAATGTATTCGTAAAAAAAAAAATTAGCTATTTTATTTTTTTATTTAAGTTTCTATCTACTGGTTTCGTCGTTGTGTATATCTGTCTGTCTTTCTATATCCTCATCATTTTTGTTCGAAAGTGTCCCTCGGTAGTAAAGCCAGGGCAGCTAAAAGAACTCGATTAACTTTCAAAATCAAAAATGTTTTTATTTCACAAAGGCCTACATGGGCACTTATAAAACGTCATAGCTAGTGCACGGTTCCAATTGGTCGTTTCCTATGGAGAAAAACCAGGCAAGAAATTCCATGGTTACTCTTTAAAAAAAAATTAAGCTCTAAGTAGTGCTTGAGCATTTTGCCCGGAAAATTTCACATATGAAAGCGCATTGTCCATACAGTTAGATAAGGTTTTTAGTGTCGCTTTTACTTCACAATTCATTTCACCCGGTCTTGAGCTCGCGTATGTATGAGAGATCACTCTCACGATTCTTGTGTCAAGGTGTGGGCCGGTTAGAAAACGATAGCCGGGTTAAGTAAAACGGTTCGGCTTGAGTGCGACTTGACGGGCTATCCGTATAGCTGTGTTTACAATGTATTGGCAACTTTGACTGTTCGAATAAGGGGTCATCCATCAATTAGGTCACATGAAATCTTCATTTGAGTTTTTTACACCCTCTCTTTGTCCTCGGCAAAGATGGTCACTTTTGTGGAAGTCCCTTGGGAGGGACGCAAGAGAAGGGCCCCTTGTGTGACGTCATATGACTAGCTTCTGCCAGAGTCTACACCTGCACGTAAGTAGGTATCCCAAGAGAGAATTTAGAATAACACTAGTACATTATATCAATAGAAATGACATGTTGATGCTCCCTGGTATATTTCGTATACAAACTACAAAATCCAATCAAACTCGGTTAGGAAAGATAGGAAAATAAAATATTCTCGTTGCTAGTTGCGGACTGCAACGCTGTAGACTTTCAATCTAATAATGAAAGTGGGTAGAAATAAAAAATGAAAGAACTTATCAAGATTGTTTTCTCGTTCCTTGCCACACCGCTGGACCTGAACTTTTAAATTAAATTGATCCTTAAATAATGATCTATGTTTGATCCAAGCCCTTGCTGGCCTCCACCAGTGTGTGGCCCTTAGCGTATAAACCCTTTACCGGAGGCGTGGGCGGCGGATGGCGAGCAATGTGTAGCTTGCCGTCCGGTTGTCCAGTAAGCGTCTGGATCAAGCCCGGGTCGTCGACGGCGCTTAGTTTTCCACGTACGCCTCAAAGAGGTGTTAGCAAAACTGTAGGGGCCCAGCAGGGTCGAAGCCTACTAGGGTCATGGGTTCAATTCTGAAAAGGAAACCCGGGAAAGAAAGATCCTGGAACGCAAGGCAAAGATGGAGCACAATAGTGAATTTTAGTTAGTTACGAGTAGGAAAAGTCATTAGATGATTTCCCACCTACAAAAAGCCTCTGGGGCCATTGATCGGATTTCCGAAAGGGAACCTCTGTATCCCCAGATCGAAGGCAACGAAGGAACGGGGTGGGGTTTAGTCAGTAAAAGTCTGACACGCTCTCCCTTATCCAATTGCGGAAAAAGTCATTCTGATGATTCCAAGTAAAAAAAGGTTATAGAATGCGTTTAATGAAAGCGCGACCTGAACTTTTTTTTAAAATTTAATTGGCAACATTATTCAGCCGCAATTGTAGGAAATAAAAAAATGGTGTGTGTGTCAAGACATGATTCTCCTACTAGTCAGTAATACCACATACATTTTTTTTGGATTCAACCTCTTTATCTCAGGTCGCGCTTTCAATAGACGGACTATTGTCGCTTAGTATAAAGTTCATCTTCCCTCCACGTTTGTGTCTAGTGTTTCAGCTGTGCTGGTGTTGTCAATCAGTCAGTTAAACACGGAACTGTTTACTCATGTTAAAGATTGCAGACATCGGCATGCGAGGCCATTGCTGGCCCGTGCAGATTAATTACGAGATTGCGACCGACACAATGTGTGTTATATAATGCATGACACGTACTTAAGGTGATGATGCACTGGGAGAACTTTCGTTAGAGGTGAGAGTATTGGATTAGGTTTTGTATCTCCCTTATTTTTTTTAGCTTAATTAAAAATTTATAATTGTAATTTTATATGAAAAAGAAAGCGTGCCTGTCCCTGTCAAACTTGACGTCGCACCGTGTTGGCAGAAGTGGCGAACAACGGAATGATGTGCCAGAGCGAGTGAAGCATGAAGCTCAAGACCGCTCGCGATGGAAGATTACTGTGGACGCCCTCTGCCCCATCTAGGGGGCATAGGACATTCAGTCAAGTCACGTAAGACATATAAAAATCTTGCAAAGCTTCCTGCGGGAGAGGTCTCACCTAGTGCAGTCTTTGAAAATTGTAGAGTACTTTCTGGGTCTTTGTCAAGTCAAGAGTGCTTTTAGGCAAGCATGCTCCATCGTCGACCACATCACGGCTTACCTATCGCTGTCGCAAGCCTATCAATGATACTAAAAAAGTTACTTTTTACTTAACTGTTCCATTTTCAAATGACCAAACTACCAAACATTTGTTTCCTGTATGTCCAATGTAGTGATTTAACCTATACCCGCGAAACGAGACACAATAGTAAGACATTAACAGCGCGGTCCTATGAGACCAGTCGGGGATTCATGAATTAAATAAAGTCCAGACTCCAATTTATGAGGACGTTGACCAAATCCATAAATCTAATATGACTTTAAATCACAATCTACTAGAAAATAAACCGAAATTAAGTTCATAGCCATCACCAGATCGACGTTTATTACATTTAAATGAACGCCAAGTCGTTTGCAATATCCTTTGGACATAAATTAATAGAAGCAGATGTGTCATCGATATTAAATAGACATTTAGACAATGCTCATTCGACGTAACGGGTTCTCAGTTATTGGACAGAATTGGATGCCCTGGTTTGTTTCATTACAGTTTATATTCTGAGTACTAATAGAAATACTACACAATTTCTGGACAACGGTAAAACAAAAGATTGCTTAGATTTTTTTATTGGTCCATTATTTTTTGGTGGCCATTATTTTCTATATAGAAGGTTGTAAAGAAGGATATGGAAAGCAGTCATATAATTTTAAATAATAATTCGATATTTGAATATAAAGGTAATTTAAGTATGACGAATGCCAGGACAGAGTGGAAGATAAAAGGGTGAATCTTGAGATTGAGGATCCGCAGTTGATTCCCCTGGCGCATATTTTTTTACGAATTGTTTTTAGCTTGATTTTAGCTAAATTATAAACACTTTAAGGATATAGGGGTTTATAATTTTTTTTAATTAATGGAGATATTTTACCAAAACGTGAGGGGTCTCCGCACTAAATTAGAAGACTTTTATTCAGGAGTTATGTCTTCCAACGCAAATTTGTTTGCCATAACAGAAACAGGATGCAACAATTCTATTCACGACGCGGAATTAATTCCTCCTGGTTACTCGATTATAAGATGTGACCGAGCAGACGGGCGTAAACACGGAGGCGCTGCTCTCGTGGCCACACCGCGGTTCGAGTTGCGTCGAGTGTCGCCATCTACGGAGGTCAACATCGATAATCAGCTGTTTGAACTAGTCAGTGCATTAGTGTTCCAACGTGATAGATTATTGTTTTTGTTGTGTGTGGTCTATATCCCACCTAATAGTAGCGAAAGTGAATACATGGTGTTATTAAGAATAATTGAGCAGTTGTGTAAGCGTTGTAAAGATACTATTGTAATTGGGGATTTCAACTTGCATTCTTGCCCGATAAACGTTTGCAATTATTTTCAATGCTTTCAAACTCATTGTGGATTCACTCAAAGTAACGAAGTAGGTAATTGTAACGATCGTCAGTTGGATTTGGTGTTAAGTACATTCGGGAGTGATGGGAGTGTGAGTGTGCGCGCGGCGGAGGCGCCGCTCGTGCCCGTCGACGCCTACCACCCGCCGCTCGACGTGACGGTGAGCCTGCGAGTGCGCCAGCGCCTGCGCGCCGGCTCCTCGCCACCGGCTACAGGTACGCCTGAACCTTCAGGTTGGAATTTCAATAAAGCCGATTTTCCTTTATTGTATTCATCAATTGCGGCCGTAGATTGGGATCCAATGTACAATTTAGACTTGCAAACGAGTTTAAATTATTTTTATGACCACATTAATACAATTTTGGATGACTGTGTTCCCAGAAAAAAGCGAAGTCGTGTGACCTCAAGGTACCATTACCCTGAGTGGTACACTGTTGAATTAATTCGCGACATTAAAGCAAAAGCGATCTTACATAAACGGTACAAAACAAGTGGGGCGAGGACTGATTACGAAGCGTTTTCACAGTGTAGAACCAAAGTTAAAAAGTCGATATCTTGTGCACGAGAACAGTATGCGCACCGTGTTCAAAGTCAAATGCTCGAAGACCCTAAGTCGTTCTGGAACTATGCAAAATCTAGGCAAGGTAGTAGGAGTCCGCGAAAGATTTTAAAGAATGACGAGGAGATGACTGATGAACAGTGTGTTCAGGAATTTGCCGAATATTTTTATTCAGTATATGATACCGAGGAGGCCGCGTTGAATGTGAGTTCGGCTATGATCGAAGCGGGGGGAGACAACGGAGCAGCGCTGGTTCACCTCAATTATTTACAGCTGCCTGAGGTATGTGGCGCGCTTCAACAGCTCAAACCAAAAAGGTCTTCTGGGCCGGACGGCATTCCACCCTACATCTTAAAGGATTGTCGGTCGACGCTAGCCAAACCACTGCAATACATTTACAACAAATGTTTGGAAGCAGAGGTGTTTCCGGAAATGTGGAAGGTTACTCGCGTCGTTCCGGTACCAAAGGGAGGTCCGGGGACAGGAGTGGATGGCTACAGGCCTGTTGCAGTGCTGTCGACTCCGGCAAAGGTTTTCGAAGCTGCTATTCACAAGAGCATATTTCAGCAGGTCAGTAGTCAGCTTTCGGACGCTCAGCACGGATTTCGACCAGCAAGAAGCACAACTAGCAACCTTCTCAGCCATATGGCTAATCTTCTGCCGTCAGTGGATAGTGGGGGGCAAATTGATGTTGTTTACTTCGATTTTAAAAAAGCATTCGATCTTGTAAATAATGATATCTTGCTCAAAAAGTTAGCAGCAGTTGGTTTCACCCCACATCTGCTAAGGTTCTTTGCTAGTTACTTGGGTGATAGACAGCAATACGTAGAATATGAGGGACATAAGTCAGAGCCATATTTTACCAGGTCGGGTGTGAGTCAGGGCAGTAACCTTGGGCCTTTGGAGTTCATTCTTATGATAAATGACCTTCCAAAGTTAGTCAGGGACGCCCAATGCTTACTTTTTGCTGATGACCTCAAGCTATCACTCGAGATAAATGAGTTGGCCGACTGCGACAGGCTTCAGCGAGATATAGACGCGGTAGTGGCCTGGAGCAAGGAGAACCGCTTGCAGTTTAACGTCTCCAAGTGTGTGGCGATCACTTTTGCTCGCGGGCGTTCTCCTATCCCCTATAGTTACAACTTGGACGGGGTGCAAATTGCCAGAGTTACGCAAGTTAAGGATTTAGGAGTTAATTTCAACACTGGGTTAACGTTTCGTGATCACGTCGTAAGTTGCTGTAGGAAAGCTTACCGTAATCTAGGTTTCATGCTCCGTATGGTGCATGACTTCACAAACATAAAAGCGGTTATTGCTTTATATAATGCATTAGTTAGAAGTCAATTAGAATCAAACGCAGTCATTTGGGCTCCACATGAATCTAAGTATAGGCTCATGATGGAGAGAGTACAAAACAAGTTTGTCAGGTATTTGTACTTGCGCTTGTATGGTGTGTATCCATTTTACCCATTGATGTACCCAACCTTATTTATTTTGGGTATGGTTGGATATCACGAGTTGAGGGTCAGGAGAGATCTCGCACTCATCTCGTACGTATTCAAAGTACTAAGAGGAAAGGTACACAATGCAGATATATTGGGGCAGGTGGGTTTATGTGTTCCTGACCGGTACGTGTGGCGACGTCGACAGCCCCGGCTGCTGGCCGAGCCACGCACTCGAACCAATCTGTTACGGGAGGCGCCGCTGACGCGGGCACTCCGCGCTCTCAACCACATAGCTAGTGACACGGACATATTCCATTGTTCTTTGAGTGAATTCACAATGAATGCCTTATTTGTTATAAGTTATAGATTAATTTAAGTACAATTACTACTAATTATAGTTTATAAGATTAATAACTAGACTAACAAGGGAAAATACTCTATCGCATTAGGTTACCCTGTAAAGATAGCTGTAAGTTGGAAAATAAATAAAATAAAATAAAAAAAAAAAAAAAATAATTCCGCAAAAAAAAAAACAAAAACTTGCGCCAGGGGAATCAACTGAATATCACCAATCTCAAGATTCACCCAAAAACGTGATGCGCCGACCCCAAATAATATGGGATTAGGGCAGGAAGAAGAAGAAGATTTCAATGTAAAGGTATACCCTACCCTTTAAATTTGACAGCGCAGTTGTCGGGTATTCGCTGCTGCGGTGTCGCGGGTTTGATATCCACTCGGAACAAATATTTGCATGGCTTACAGATAGATTTTCCGGGTCCAAATGTCTTCTGTATATTAGTTTACACGTTTTATATTTATGAACGCAGCTACAATACAGGAATAATTTCTAGAGCGGAAAAATATTATTTATTAAAATAAAAAAAAAATGTAAATCGCTGTCAATATTATACCTTTAATTAAAAAAAAATCTAAACATTATAACGTAACGTTAACATAACATTATATCGGCCACATCATCGCTTACCATCAGGTGAGATAGTGGTCAAACGCAAGCCTATGCATAATAAAAAAACTAATTAAAAGAAAGAGTATCAATATCAAGCCCAGTGTGCCCTCAACCTTTTTCCATTGTGAGAATACCCTCACGATCTTTGACACATCCAATCGCGGTCCCACTGTCATCAATACTCCTCAAACAATATTTGTTCAACTAAAACTATCTACGTTTTAATAACTATATCGCTCGCGACGTTCCATTTGAACGAATGATTTATTCGTGGGAACGAACGAACGAACTGTTATGACACGTTCACTCATAACTGATGAGAATGGCTAATGATTGTTTGTGCACTTATGGAACTTATTGTCAGGGATTGTGCACTTTTTAACGGTTTCAGTTATACAGCTCTGAGAAAGCACTAACAACTTTGGATATTTAGCGCTTTCTCAGAGTTTCTATGAGTTGATATTTAGTATAGTGTTTCGGAGTTTCTTGCCGGTTCTTCTCTATAGGAAACGACCTATTAGAATCGTGCTCTAGCTTTTGACATTTTATATGTGCCCATGCAGGCCTACGTGAAATATTTTTTTCATTTTGATTTTGATGTCTAATGATTTTACAGACAAATAAAACTTTTTTATTAAATCTGTGAGTAATTCATTGTTTTTGTCTACCTACTCTCAGCCGTTTCGTCTGCGTGTTAATAGAAAATGGTCCAAAAGGAACATACTTCCTAGATGAAAATAGTATCCTATGTGCTATTTTAGGATATGGTCAACATTTGTGTCAAATTTCAATCACATCCGTTTAGCCGTTAATTACTCAGATACCCGCGAAACGAGACACAATAGTAAAACAATAACAGCGCGGTCTCATAGGACCGGTTGGGGATTCAAACGTTAAAGCGTGAAAAGGTTACAAAAAAATAAAGCAAAAATATATCCTAGTATTGAATGCGCAACAATTTGGTAATAGACAAGTCAATTTGGTTTTCTTAAACGTTTTTTGACTGCTCACCAAAAGTTTTCGAACTCTGCCTTATGCAAATATGTAATGTAGATGAGTTTTTTTTCGCAATGGTTCAACTATGGTCACGTTTGACAAGACCCCACGCCACGCCGAGGGGTCACAACGAGCTATCATTTTTCATTGTTTAAATAAAACATACAATTCTTAGGTACATATATGTGTACATTACACTTCATACTAATAATATAAAAGCGAAAGTTCACGAGTGTAGGTATGTATATTTGTATGTTGGTGTTTTTACGGTCGGATAGCTGAATGCATTTCGATGGAATTTAGAGGGCGAGTAGATAAAATGGGAAACTTAGTACGAGATAATATGCAGTATTTTCCACGACCTGCTCAAAAATGCCCTTTAATAGGTCATACAACCCCCACTTAAGCCTTTAATTCCAATTTATTGATTAAATTGTATATCTTGTGATAAAATAAAAATAGCTTTATAATTCAATGGTTTTATGGAAAAGATAATAGAAATAGTGTGAGTTACGCCTGTACAAAGTTATTTCGGATTGAGAAGTGGAAAAAGTCAAACGGTATTTCTTAGAGTTACCTATTGGCCTTTTATGGTGAATTTGGTTTGACATCAACTTTTAAATAATATTTATATTTCTTTAAAATATAATTTATTTCAGTATATTGCTTTTTAATTATTTCACAAATCACATAAAAAGTAGATTAATAAAGAAACCTGTGAAGTAAGGAATTCAAGCCACCCAAGGCAAAGACAGCTTTATCCTCTTATCACACGGTCTACTTTTTAACCCTGGATAATATTCCCTTGGGATAATTCCTTTTCTATTATCACACAGGTGAAACCGCTGGCAGCAGCTAGTTATATAAAATACCAGGATACAAAACTTCCTTGTAGGAATCGGGTTCAGCAAATAACAATAAATCTTTAGTGGCACAACCATTCTGAATAGGAATTGTATTTACCTGTTTATATGCTTAAGAAACGACCAATAAAATGCTCGAGGTAAATCAGTTGGAAAATCGGTGTGCGTTAAAGAAAAGCTATCAACATGTCTTACTTTTCCCCCAACTATGTTGGAGTCCGGATACAGATTGGTCGGCCACTAGCTGTTCGAAAGCCTGAGTGCAACACCGATTAAACCGCCCCCTGATTTGTTTTCTTTTATTAGTTAGTTAGTAAGCCTGTTGTGTCCCACTGCTGGGCGAAGGCCTCCCTCTCCTTCATCACACGCCTATCTTCAGCCATTGCAGGCCAGTCTCTACGGTAGTTATCCAACTCATTTCTTTTATTGGTGGGGGAAATTACCATTGACTTCGTTTGAATGAATTTCCGCTTTACGGCCGAAGAAGACCGGGAAGGCGTATCAGATTTTTACTGTCTAAAACCACAAGTTTGTCTGTTTCTTCTTTGCCTTGCATTCTAGGACCTCGAGTTTCCTTTTCAGAAGTTAAAGGCCCCAGTAGGGTCGGCCCTGCTCCGGTCCTGTTCCGCTTGCTTATGGAAATAATTCGATTTCTGAATATTCCTCTAAACTTAATAACTCGACATACTCATATGCCGTGGTGAAGACTAAAAAACGTACAGTAAATAGGTTTATATTTGCCGAAAAATAATTCAATGTGATGTAACTACTACACTCTATGGCTGTACTTACTAATAATGAATATTATTTACCGTTCACACAATTACTTTTTTAATGTTCTAAAAGATGAAGTGTTACTTTATACACATCCATTGACCTCTTTGTGTTTATGGGGCCAATAAAAGATACAAGTATCCATCTTGTACAAGTAAATATTCCTCTCCTGGGAACAAATTGCGTCATCATTTTATTGGTTTCACACACATTCTCCTTTTCAGATTGTGTTTCTACGGAGAAAACGATGTACGAGTATCTATTGATGAAATTTGTATAAAATTGTATGTGAGAATTGCAACGATGTTTGTTTTATAGCAGTAAAGTTTTATAGCATGTACTGTTTCGACAAAAACCATTCTGTACTTAGCAGGAGCACTGCCGTGCCCCCAGATAATAACTAAGGTTCATTTGTAGAGAGCATATAGGTTACTTCTAGGCAAGCGTGCTCCATCGTCGGCCACATCATCGCTTACCATCAGGTGAGATAGTGGTCAAACGCATTTTTAGCATTAGCATTATTGGCCTTGTAATGTTCCCACTGTTGGGACTCAGGCCTCCTCTCTAGGGAGGCTCAAACGTATGCCTATGCATAATTATAAAAAAATGTATTAAGATTTCTGTGGGTCTAGAGTTGGACACATTGAAAAAACGCTTGAATTTTTAAGAAAAGCCATGGTAGTTTATGCTTCTTACCTTACTAAGAGCACCCCAGTAATCACAATAGCATATGAAACCCGTCACTCTTTAAAGACCAGCCCAGATATACTCCTTCTGTGCAACGCCTGTATCCTCTGAGTCTCGTTGTGCTCACGGAAGCTCGTGATCATAGTTTGACTGACCTGTTGGTCTAGTGGATAGTGGCCCTTACTGCTATGCTGGAGGTCGTGGGTTCGATTCCCACCCAGGACAAATGATCATTTGTTCTGTGTCTGGGTGTAATTTAACTATAATATGTATGTATTTAAAAATATATATAAGTATATTTATCAGTTGTCTAGTGCCCATAACGGCCATAACACAAGCTCTACTTAGCTTGGGATTATATGGCGTTGTGTGAAAAGTTGTGGAATATATTATATTATAGTGCCAATGTCTTTTCTAGAATCAGTGGGCGGGCCGTTCTGAGTTCCTGCTTTGAGTGACCGTGATTCCAAAGTCCTGCCAACTACACATAGAGCCTTGTGGAAGTTTAAGTTATCTACATAATATAAATATTTGCACGACATAAAAGTCGAATATAGAGAAACCTTCTGACAATGTTATTACCACCAAATGTACTCTGTATTCTAGCAAACAAATCTTATATTCATTCATACAAATGGTGGTCACAAGAGTCCACTGTGGATATAAATACTACTAATACTAACATAATAAATATATTGTGGACCAAAAACCCGGGCCACTTTCGAACACGCTCATATTTTTGACGTTCCACCCTTATTATCATGTTATGCGCATGAGACCAATCTTGTAACAAACGTAAGTTAACGTAAGTCGAAGTAAGGGATGTTGTGTCGGTCACTATTATAGTTTTAATGGAAAACTTATTGGCGGTCACCATAGTCTGACGTGGCCAAAATGGAATATTTATCAATGGTCACCATTGTCCGGTCTAACGTGTTAAGTTTAACACGATCGAGGACGTTAAAAAACTCGCGCTGAGGCCACAGTTCCCAACCAGTGTCGGATTGGCTGCAATTGCTACTGCAGTGGGCCCCGCTTGAATGAAAAAAAAAACAGTCAAAGTACTGTAACATACGAAGTTATAAGTAATTGTAGCTTTTCCAGCAAGTTAAAGTAAGCAATGGCCTATAAGCCCATTATTACCTAAGTACCGCGGATGGTTTGCAAAATATGTTAAGGGAGATGATTCCAGGTAGCCCGCATTTTTTTTTTGCATTTTACCAAGTTGTACATTAGATAATTCAAATAGACTTTTCATGAAGTAGCAGTTCAATTAGCGAGGGTGGTATGAAATATTGGTATTGATAACTTTTTTTATATAGCATAAACTAGTGTTTGACTGCAATCCTGCCTAATGGTAAGCAGTGATTCAACCGTAGATGGTGAGGTGCACTAATTGATAAAAAGCTTATTTAAGGTAAATTTAAGGAGATCAAGGTAATGACTGTGCCTTCACAATATATTTATGAGAATATCTTATATGCCCATAAGAACAAAAACATGCTTAAAAAATACAGTGACATACATTATTTTAATACTAGAAATAAGCACAAATTTGTAGTTCCTGCAACTAGGCTCAAAAAAATAGGGGGCTCATTTAGATGTCAATGTGTACACTTCTATAATAAACTTCCCAGTCATATTCAAGAACTAAGCCTCAATAAATTTAAATCATTTGTAAAGCGTAAACTTTGCCAAAAGGCTTTTTATACTATAAAGGACTATGTTGAGGACAATAAGGCTTGGGATTGACCTGCTCCAGTACTCACTGTACTGTCGTTTATTCTTTTGGATTTTTGTTTTTGATTGCATTTTTCCATTGTAAATTTAATGGAGTAGTGCACAATTTATATTTCAATTTGACATTAATATTTTTTTTTTTTACAATCTGACATATTATTTTTACAATTTTTGTAAATTTTATTTATATCTTTTTTTTTTTGGTGAATGTGAGGACTATGTGGATAGCTTTCTTTTTCCTTTCTTTTCAGTAATTTTAACTTATGTCTGGCAATTTGAGTATTTTTGCGGCCTAACCAAATGTCCTTTCCTTTGTATTGTTCGTCAAGACGTTGAGCTCCTTAGTAGTCCTGAGTTGAGCTTTACGACGAATGACAAATGCTTGCACTGACTGGACAGGTCCACTCAAATCTGCATGGTTCTTTCTTTAAAAGGCCATTTCAGACCCTAATCTGCATAGTTCGCATATGATTTGACCAATACATTTTGTATGGATTTTTTTTTTTAAAAGAGACTGTGACCCCTGAGTTTGTTTCGGTGTTTCTTCTCAGGGTAGTCAGATAGGAAACACCGGCCTCATCTAGGTTAATAATTATGACAAAAAAAAAAGTAAAAGTGTTTCGTGAAACCTATTTGCAAAATAAATATCATTTATCATTTATCATTATTCACTTTAGTTACTTAGCCTTATAGATACCAAAATTATAATAGGACGGGAAGACCGTAGCTGGTTAATAAGTGCGTATACATATTACGATGGCAGATATTATAATCAACATTCAACTAGATTACTAGACACTTGCATTGATCTGCAAAATGCAAAAAAAATATCAAAATTTGAATTTCGCGGCCAGGAGCTTTCAATTTGAAGAAATTTAAAGGAGTTATCATAAAAAAGAATTTGGGGCCCCTTGACAGATTTTGCTACAGGACCCACATTACCGCTACCTAGGTCCGCCCCTGCCCCAACACCAAAAAACGAAAAAGTATAATTGATAATCGTAATGACTTGATCGTGTTACCAGCAAATATCGTGACATAACCTCGTTATCTCAAGCAGATCATATCTCCGCCTCGTATTAAGTTTCATTCACATTTCCTCTCACTGATGCAATGGCGTTCCCATACCGTTAATTGTTAGTGCTAAAAGAAAAAAACTTTGTTCCAAGTTGGTTTCACTTTTTATTTTTAGTGCGGAATAGTTTAGTTGTGATTTTTATTGTTTGTTGAATTTTGGTTGCTACGTTTTTTTTTTGGTGAGAAATCATTGAATATCTCCTCTCGCTCTGGCTGGCGAAGTATCAGACTTTTATTGACTAAAATCCGCCACTGTTCCTTTACTTGGCATTTGAATTCCAGGGTTGCGATAACCTCTTCAACAATCCCATCTTAAAGTGCTTATAGCAAAAAACGTTAACAAAACACAGACGTCAATTTGTTGCCAGCTTTCGCAAATAAAACTGCTAGGTAGGTACATAATACACCGAAAACCTCAGAGCCAAGGCATAAACGTTAGTTCAGTGGTTGAGTGATTGGCTGCTGCACTCTGCGTCGCAGATACGATTTTCTAACCAAACAATGGGAAATAGAAAAGGATAGGAAAAGAAGGAAGATAGAGGGACCTCAGGGAAAAGGAGAGGGCTCTAGAAAACTGTTAGAACATTGATTTTGTTAGACTGCGTTCATTGAATCGATTTTAGCTATTAAAAAAATCGGTATTTTTTAACTTAAAATTTATTTTGGTAGATCTTGATTGCGTGTTTGTCTATGCGTGCGTAAATTATACCAATCCGGTGCGCTATCAACGTAGTGAGTCGATATCCATGTGAACTTTCTCAAAAAAAGTATCTAATACATTTAAATAAAATTAAATAGCTTAACTTATGATTAAACTTAATTTTATATTTAAATGTTTATCCAGTTACATGTGTGGAATTTGGTATTTAATTGAGAAATTCGAATTTGTTAGCGAGTTGCAATGACCCTGTAATACAAGAAGTAATTGGAGGAATACAGGTGGGTTTTTTAGTCAGTAAATATCTAACTCGCTGAGGGGGTGATAGTAGGCCTGTATTTAGATACAAGTGGAGTAAGATTTTTCAGGTGCGGGTCTTCGTAAGCGTATTGAACAGTTATTTGATATTTTCCTACCTAAAAGAATGTCAAGATGCGCGTTGCGTTGCCCACCTAAAAAATTACCATCGCTACTCTATGCTACCTTGAGATGTCAAGATGTGCGTTGCGTACGCGACATGTCGGTTGCATGTAAAGAGTTCTTAAGTTTCAATGAGATGACCGTTTCGGATTTCGCTCTAAATATTCTAATGAGAATGTTCATAACTCCATTGTATATCAATCATGTCATTAATAATATTGGAGACTCCATCGTGATGTTGTCATCTGATTAGCACACTGAACAACTAGTTTTTTATACGGTTGGTAGGATATCTAGGTTTTTTTAAGGTGGGATATCATTCAATGCCTTCTCCCGATCTGGGTGGAGAGGAAGGGCGTGACAGACTTTTATTGACTAAAACCAGTCTTTTTTTTAAAGATGGGACATCATAAAAATGACTGCTCCTGATCTGAGCGGAGCGAGAGGGCGTTTCAGACTCGGGATAGCGTTCTGTTGAGATAAACACCATCGACTTAGAGTTCTGTCGGTCTACTGCAGGTCGGGATAGTGATCTGTCGGGATAATGCTATCCCGACAGACCGCCGACGACGGGCTTTCGTTTGTCGGAATAGCGTGGTATAATCGACTAAAACCATTCCTATTCCTTCTTTGCCTTAATTCCAGGGTCCCGGGGTTTCTCTTTCGTTCAACCCAGGGCCCCAGTAGGCTTCGACTAAAGCAACACCTGTGTCTTTCAGTTACCTACCCTTTGTGTTCTAAGACCACGAGTTTCCTTTTCAGAAAATGTCCGCGGCCCTAGTGAGCATAGGCCCTGCGGGGCCACTACGGTTTGCAGACATAACTTAATATATCTAATTAGGTCATCATCATCTACCTAGGCTTTTCCCAACTATATTGGGGTCGGCTTCCAGTCAAGCCGGATTTAGCTGAATACCAGTATTTTACGAGGAGCGGCTGCCTACCAGACCTCCACAACCCATTAATTGGGGTAACACGGTACTTCATGGCTAGACTGGAGTCAGATTTACTGGCTTCTGACTATCCGGAACGACTGCCAAAGATTTACAAATGACAGCCGGGACCTACGGCTTAACGTGCTTTCCGAGGCACGAAGGAAACTCGGTATGTTAAGATGGTCACCCTTCCACAGACCAACCTTGGCAAGCGTTGCTTAACCTAGATCGACGCGTGCGGCTGTTATTATCTAGCCACGAGCTCCTCGTAATACAAGTATATCTAGTTAGGTATAGATATTTAATTCGATTGATAGAGAAATCATGTTTAAAGTCTGGATAACGGCGTTGTACCATTAAATTTAAATAGGCTCATGCCTACGTAAGTTATTCATTTTACCATAAAACGGAGTACTTTGTATGTAATAATGTTATGTCTGTTTTAAGTAGATTATTACTAGGAAACACTTAAATAAAAGCTTAAGTATTATTGCTTAGTTGTATTTTCGATTCTCATTACTCTATTTTAAGTGCGCTTAATAAGTAAGTACTACTGTCCATGGGCGTGTAGCGTTTTATAGTTTTGCATGTAATTAATATAATTATAGATATATTTCACAACTTTCACACAAAACCGTCTAGTCCCAAGCTAAGCAGAGCTTGTGTTATGGGTACTAGACAACTGATAAACACATATCGAGGGTATAGTGTTCAAACCCAATAAGTGTCGAAAAATCAAAAATCGTTTTATTAGTGCATCTTGATGCATTTTTGACGCTCTTTCCAGTGGTCTAATCCAATAAGTGGAATTCGCAGTAGAAACAAAGTTACGTTAGGTAATAACCCAATAAAGTCACCGTGTTTAGCCAATACTTAAAAACTGGTACCCTATAAAGCGTGTTATCTTGTTAAATAATATTTTTATTTCACGCTTAAACCACATAAAGCTTATTATTGGCATTGAGTGTTCAAGAATTTCAACTAAAATCACCCAACGGCTTCGAGGCAATAATCACTATCTGTATTTATCGGGTTTTACCTTCAAATACGTCGATAAAAAAAACAACAAAAACCAAATGCTAAATCAAAACAAATGTATTTGTCGGGTTTTATTGTTCGATTATATTTAAAAAGTAAAAAGTTATGTCTAGTTATATGGAGTTAAAAACTTGTTCATCCTCTGTACAAAGTGTCTAAAGGGCTGCCATAAGGATTTTTATAAAACGGACATTATTTACTAACACTGTGGATTTTCTGTTATCCGACTTATTGAAATAAATTAATTAATTAATATGGTACGGTACTAGCTGTTACCCGCGACTTTGTCCGCGTTAAGTTCGAAAAGAGTTCTATCAATCTGTGCTTGTAATTCATTCCGAAAGCATCGAAATTATTAATTTAACTTTGATAAAAACCGTTTAAAAGAAAAAACACAAATGACCAAGAGGAAACATGTTGTGTACTAATGTATTACGACTAGATGTACGACCGTCAATGAGCAGAAAGAGTATTTTGCAAGGGTCGTAGCAGTTGGCGTTTCTGCTTAACCCTAGTGAAGGGTTAGGTTAATCTATTGGGCATGCCATCATTATGGCGGTAAGTCCCCTCTTTGAAGAGTGGTTGGAAAGACGTCACGTCGTCCTCACCTTCCTTATGACGCAAGTCCTTACCGGGCATGGTAAGTTCGGAAGATTTAAGCGGAAGAAACATCTGGGTGTCACCACCATGTGGATCGCCCGGAGGACACGGTGGAACTGCTTGGGCGAAGCACCACCGCATCCTCGTGAAGGCGATCGGCGGCAGCTACCTCTCGCACTGGTTTTCTGGTACAGGCCAAGTTCCGGAGCGAGAAGGAGTAGCAGGCGGTCGCCTCCTTCTGCGGAGCCGTAATGCTGGTGAAGAAGGCAGCCGCACGCGAGTGGGAAGGCCCTCCTGCCCCTGCCGCCAGAATTCCAATTCCAATTTCCAATCAGCATAGTGGGCTTGCGGACGGCGAGCAATGGGTAGCTAGCCGTCCGGCAGTCCGGTAATAATCCGAACCGAGCCCAAGTCGTCATCGGCACGCGCCTCAAAGAGATGTCAGCAAAACTATACAGTTTTGCTGACATCTCTTTGAGCTGTGTGCACACCATGATCGAAGCCTCTGGAGCCAAAGGTTAGCTTCTGAAAGGAAAACCTGAGACCCTGGAACAAAGGCGGAGAAAATGTCATCCTGTCATCTCATTCAATAAATCACTAATGCGATCGAAGGAGGTAGCTGTAAATATGAGGGATAGGATATCCTCTCGCTTCGTGATGCTCCGGGTGTCAAGCTTTAGGGAGATTCCCAAGCACGCAAGCACGGGCTTGTGATGGTGCCATCGAGCCGTCGAGTGAAAGCAAGCCCAAGTCAACGGTGTGACTCCAAGTGAAGTCAGCAAATGATAAGGTCCTCTACGGCCGATGTCTGCTAGGACTGCGAGACTTTTGACAGAGTTACTTTCCATAAGAATTTTAGCTCCGATAACATTTCTCTGCAGAGTTATACAATTTTGGCAGAAGATAATAAAAGAAAAAAATCGGGACACCAACCTTCAGCTGGATAACGTGTACTGATAGCGCAAGATCGTAGACGAATTCAAAAACTACAAACGTCGTATTTGTTTACAACAGCACTCATAAAAAAATTGCGGGAGGGTTTAAATTCCTTATTCATTTACCCAGTATTTTTGGTGTATATTTACCTGACGTGTGAAGTATGAAGTATGTCCAACTTTAAAAATGAATTTCGGCGAAATAGGTAAAGTACATCAATCATATACCTAGCCTTTTCCCAACTATATTGGGGTCGGCTTACAGTCAAGCCGGATTTAGCTGAATGCCAGTGTTTTACGAGGAGCGGCTGCCTACCAGACCAGACCTCCACAACCCATTAACTGGGGTAACACGGTACTTCATGGCAAGACTGGAGTCAGATTTATTGGCTTCTGACTATCCGTAACGACTGCCAAAGATCTACAAATGGCAGCCGGGACCTACGGCTTGACGTGTTTTCCGAGGCATGAAGGAAACTCGCTGTGTTAAAATGGTCACCCATCCACAGACCAACCTTGGCAAGCGTTGCTTAACCTTGAAGATTGATCCGTGCGGCTGTTATTATCTAGCCACGAGCTCCTCGAAATAGGTAAAGTACATAACATGTTTAATTTCTCTAGATCTAAAACCCAATAAGTCGGTACCCTTTGTAACTTATATTTTTATTACTACAAAATGGACTACCTCAGAAACTTAATAATACTGTTTTACACTAATTCAACGTATCCACTTTTATCATAAATACTCATTATAATGATATTATTTGAATAACATAGGTATTTTTGCCCATAAAACTTAAATATTGAATATCTCAAAAGTGTAAATTTCGTACTTATTGGGTTTGAGCACTATACCCTCGATATATATATTTCTAAATACATACATATTACAGATAAATAACACCGAGACACAGAACAAATGATCGTACTCATCACACAAACATTTGTCCAGGGTGAATTATCGGGCAGGCGTGTCTAAAACAAGTTTAAAATGACGAATACGCGTATGTGATTATATACACACATTCGTCATTTTAAACTTGGATAATATATGTTGGATGACTTTTCCAAAGAGACTATTTCTTACCGCAAGATCGATGGATTGGTAAAAGCAGGGACTTAAAAACACCTTCATAAAGGTTACAGAATTATAAGGGCCTATTTCACCACCTATGATTAAGTTGCCAATATCTTACTTGGCAGATAATTTCATACAAAATCTGTTCCATTTTTGAATTTATTCAGGAAGGCTACTCGGACATTGTGAAACAGGCCCTAAGTGTTACATGTTGAATCTGTAACAGAATCAAATACGTAACACTTATAAATGTGTTTTCAATGTGTTAACCCAAAACACTTATAAAAGTGTTAACATTGTTAATAAGTGTAACAGGTAAACGCAGTCATACTTACTGTGCAGGCACCAGTAGTTCGGAATGCAATTCATGGTCTAATAATGCTTAATTTTAACATGCTAGAAAATAGGTGCTGATGCTGAGAACTTGTATGACAAAATCACTGTTGAAGAGAAACAGAAGCATATTTTCTAAGTAACGTACAAGAACAGACGACGGGTTTATTTTGACTGTAAAAAGCCAATTTTTAATAGAAAAATTAATTATTTATGTTATTTTAATAATATATACTTAGTAAACATAAGATATAAATAAAACAATGTTTTAAACGTTGAACAAAAAATAATTTCTAAAACGTCCTCTATAGTTTTCATACAAACTTTATATTAAAACTTTGACATCAAGTCGGCACGGGTTATCGTTATTCGATTCCAATAATATTTATTATTTGACTTCTTAGGATCAAATAGAAAAAATATAGAGGGTATGCGTACTTAAAATCGAGAAAAAAATTTTCGCCCTTATAGCTTGGGACACCCTACTGTGCACTGATTAATTATTTCTGTTACACATATTAAAACTTATAAAGGTTACAGTTTGATTCGATAACATTATTGTATCAGTTACATTTAAAAGTGTATTTCTGTTAAAAAGTTTTTAAAAAACAATGTTAAAAACACTTAACCTATCACATACCCGCATAACGAGACACAATAGTAAAACAATAACAGCGCGGTCTCATAGGACCGGTCGGGGATTCATGAATTAATACGGTTACAGTTTAAGTCCCTGGGTAAAAGCAAACCCGGGTTCCTGGAACGAAAGCAAATTAGAAACGAAGTGGTGGTTGTGGCCAGTAAAAGTCTGAAACGCCTTCTCGCTGCGCCCAAGAGCGGGAGAAGTCATTCTGATGATTTCCCACCTTAAAAAAACAGCGGCCATGAATACTTTTTAGGATTCCGTAGCCATATGGTAAGAAAAGCAGGACCCCTTAAAGATTCGTCATATCTGTCTGTCTGTCTGTCCGTCCGTATGTCACAGCCATTTTTATCGAAACTAAAAGAGATATACTGTTCAAACTTGATAAGTAGAGGGCTGACAAAAATAGAAAGAAAACCAACTTAACTGTAACTTCTAAAATAAGAGACTGAAATAACTAAAAAAAAATATGATGTGCATTACTATGCAAACTTCCACCAAAAATTGGTTTGAACAAGATAGTAAGAAGTTTGTTTTTAATAAGTCGTAAACCGTAATTAAGTTGGTACGAAACCCTCTGTGCACGAGTCCGACTCGCACTTGCCGGGTTTTTTTATGTTACAGATTATATTTTATTACAAGTCTCGCAAAAGCCTCCGCGAGACTCACTGAAGCAATACTAGATTGAATAAGAACATTGGCACACCATCAAGTGTGTTTTTCTCAACCGTGAAAAAGTCATGAAGTCCCAAGTATTTTACGCAACGCACAAACATTCCATGCAATGCCAAAGTCGTTGAGTTGTTCCGAAGTGTTTAAGAGCTACTCCTAACTAGGGTTACCACCATTTTTGCGCTAGCAAGCTAGTTAAAAAAAATACAAGACACAACTGTTCGGCTGAATGCCCTCGTTTTTGAAGACGCTTAAATATACTACTACTTAGTAATCATGTGAAGAGGAGGCATGAAATGAAACGCATGTTACTAAAAGAGTTCTGAATTTACATGTGGATGGATGGAGAGGGAGAGGGAGGCCAAAGAAAAAATGGATGGATTGTGTAAGGACCGATATGAAAGAAAAGGGAGTTAGTGATAGTGTGACGGACGACAGAACAGAATGGAAGAACATGTTGCGCCGACCCCAAGTAATATGGGATAAGGGCAGGAAGAAGAAGTAGTCAAACAAGATAGACAAGATAGTTCTTGCCTTCATAGATTAAGTTTTTGACCTTTTAATTTTTTAAGCTAAGTGGTTGACAATGCCTAAATGTTTGGGAAAGACGAGAATGTAGGATTCTAGAGCGAGCGCAGCAAGCTCCGAAGTATTAGCTTATACAAACTGCGTTTTGCTAATTGAACTTAGCACAATTATCCGTATTTGTGTGTCTTATTAATGTCCCACTGCTGAGGCTCAGACAGTCAGACCTCCTTTCTAGGAAAAGGTATGAGCTGTAATTCATCACGCGGGCTTAGTGCGGGGTGGAGAATGTCACATGTCTTCAAATTTTTGGTTGTAGGGCATGCCGGTTTTAAGAGCAGCGGTGATAAAATAAATAACTCCTGCCAGAGTTTGAACCCACGACCTATAACTCATAAGTCCAGGTACCATCGAACCACGTCCTCTGTTCCCGTTTTGAATCCAAGATTTCTTTAAAAAGAATTCTCGGTTTTTTTAAAATATGGTAGGTATTGTGTGTTACGTTATTTTTCTATACAATACAGTACAATTTAAAAAATATAGTACGATAATACTTAATATAGTAGAGGTGGCAACCCTGTTCTTAACCTGCGCCTTCACAGACGTAGGTACTTAGGTCCGCAATTCGCACTCGACAGCCAAGCTATTGCTAAAGCTTCACGCATGACGAAAACATATGACTGCGAATCGTTTGGCTTGGTGTTGTGACGAAGCTTCTGTAATACTATAGGTCAATATTGTAAGTTTAAATTAGGTCTAGAGTTAAGTATGTAGAGAAAACCCTTCCATAGTCAGTATTATTCTTAATTCTTTATTGTAAACAATAATTTATTTCTAAATAATACAGCGATTTGACAATTCATGTACAAAGGCGAGCTTAACTCAGCAATGAGTTGTCTCTCAAGTATTAGAATATTTTATTTTTACTTGATTAGTAAGCAACCTTTTTTATATAAAACGACTTGGATGAAGCACTGATTTTCTATGGTTATGCTTCTACTTACATAGCCTTGTAGTGTTTTTTGACCACGCTTGTACTATTTTGTCATTATTATCATTAACCACATTTATCTACAGCCCAACTGGATATGGTTCTCTTTTCTTATGCCAATTACCAGGTTTTTGTACGGTCCAACTCTACCCACGATAGAAACAGTATCTTCTGCTCATCTCGCTGCAGGGCGACCAACTTTCTTGTACCATTTAAGGGCCCTTCCCGGTTCATCCAAAGGGTCCATCTAGTGTCAATGTGAGCATAGTTGATCAACTTGTTGTTTTATCCAAGGAAGTGTTTGAAAATACCATAACAAGTTCGGAAGTTACCAAATGCCAATTCATTTGGTAACTTCCGTCGCTCACTCGAATATTTCACTAAAATTATTTCAGGTAATACGCATTTTTTAAAAAACCTTTAAAGGTTTTGGAAATAAATTGTCGTTATTCAAAATCTCAATTAAAGATACAATGTTGCCTTATAATATATTTTCTTTCCTTTTTTGTATGAGTATATTACGAGATTAAGAGCCAAGTTCACGTAAAATGTGAGCAAAATAACACATTTTCAGAGCTCTTTACTGGATTAGTTTTATACAAAAATAGAAACTTGGATAATAACCACAAAGTATCACTTAAGTATCGCTTATTGTACGGAAAGAATCACGGATTGTCACTATTAATTATTACAAGATTAATTTACGATATTTGTTAGCAGTCGCCAAACATATACAGATGATCAAATTAAACTTGCTTGATTAGACATAGACAGGATATCATTTAAATCATTCACGAGTTAGCCAAACGTAGGTGTAAGAACATCGTTTGGGCGTGTTATCCCATCAGCTGGACAAGCTTTCACACATCAATGTTAGTATGCTAGAGAGAATCTATCGAAAGCTGACCATCGCACCAAACATATAAAGGTGTGGCGTAAGTCACGGTACTATTTGATAGCCAATCTGCTACATCCTTCATCGAATCCATCACTGACATTATAGTGACAGTTAATTCAAAATGGCGCCCAGAATATGGTCCTCTCACACATTGTTATGTCACAACCTAATCTATCATTCGTAACATCGGAAATTGAATACAGGAGCTGATAAATCGATTGGCCTGTATTTGAACAACATATAATTAAAATTAACTATTGATTGGTAACTCACGAGAAAAAGGTTACATCCTTATCTAACAGAGCCTTTCATAACATAATGTTAGCGTCAATTACTCTGGAATGTAGACTTCCGATTGCTCTATGAAATTCTATATTACGAAAGTCAATTTCATAATCAAAGCACAATAAATCACAAAGATCATCTTCAAAACCCATAAAAATATCGATTCAATTAAAGCAGAATACTTTTTCACCTATTCTGGCAAATAACTGCGCAATTTGGGTAAAAGAAGTTTGAAAAGTAAAAGTGAGTTAGTTGCGTACGCACATACATTCGATACAGTAAATCGATCCATCGTTAGAGTACGAATTATAATGATAGATCGATCGGATGTTCAATATGTAGATAGATAATTGGGCAGTAAGTACTGTAGAGAGAAAACTGTAACTACTGCTTACTTCGTGACACACCCTGGTGGGGAGTGCCGCAATTGGCGAATATTTTTTTATTTTATTTTGATAACTAGTCTGTATATTATACTCGTATGTATAAAATAAGAAACTGACATATGTATATCAACACATAGTCAAAACTACTGGGACTGGGAGCTTGTAATTTTGCACAGTTTCCTTTTTTAACGTAGGCGAGAATTCTCCAAACTTCACCGCCTGCGGGGTAGAAACGGGCGTCCATAATTTTCATGGAGAAACCTACTCTTACGCGGGTGAAGCCTCTGGCAGAAGCTAGTAGAAAATAGAAGCTTTTTTAGGTGAGAAATCATCCAATGACTTTTCCCGTTCTAGGTGGAGCAGAAGGTCGTGCCAGTCTTTTACTAGCTTAAACTACATCAATGTCCTTCAGTTGTCCTTTGAGTTCGAGGCTCGTGTCTGTTCTTTAGAGAGTCCCCGCGGCCCTGCTGGATCCCAACAGTTGGCTGACATCTTTGAAGAGTGCATGGATTACTATACGCTGTCGACGACTAGGGCTCTACCATGCTTCCCATGAAAATAGGAGCTAAGTTCAATATTATGATGCAGTAGTGTGGTTGTCAACTTCACAGACAAAAGGACTGGGGCCATGTTCTGTAGACAATCTTGAAGATAATTTATAAGAACAGCCTCAACGTTAGGCCTAGTTATAAATAAAAAAACTTACCTGACTCCGCAGCACAGGATAGGGCTATGTACGTTTGTTCTTTTTTGGCGCTCGACGCTCTAGATACCAAACGCGTAGGTTGATTTTATTGATTCTTACGTCAATCGATTCGTCTTAGTTGCGATAATGTCATGACAGTAATCACAATTAAATATATAATAACAAAATATAACCGGACGCCACATTGCTAAAAGAAAAAAAAAGTCGAACTATGTCAAGTGGGGTATCGGTGATTAGTATTTCAAAAATTTGGTTATTTCTCATTTTTAGTGATCATTTAGTATCTTTGTAAAATTATTTAAAGTTTTTTGTTTCTTGATATTCACTGTCGAGTCTACCGAATATCGATTTCAGGATATTTCCCATTCTGTCTACTCCAATTTGTCCGATAGAGTACGAAGTCATCTCACGAGCATATTCCACTTCTCACATAGACGTTCAATAACGAAGCTGCCGGCAGTGGTTGTCCAGTTTCTACCAATTACTGGGCCATTATCGAATTATGTTCCTCTATGTAATAGCGGTCAGAAAAAGTTAGCTGCATAGATTAAGAAATAGTGCGTAGACGAGACTGTTAAACGTAACGTCTGAATAAAAAAAGAGATACTTATACGACAGCCGGCCTTTTTTATGGGATTTTATGACTTGGATATTTAGGATCAAGTCTTTCTTTTCATTCAATGCAGTTGGTTCACTTTGTGTACCATTAGAATACGGTTGTAACACATTCTAATATTTTTTTATATCAAATGTATCGACTCAGTCTTCTTGGCAACCTTCGATGAAGATGTCGCGGTCGTTGAAAAAAAAAACAGCTTCATTTTACTGCAAGTTGAATTTAATGTTAAAAGGATAGCGATTATGTTTCTTGACTACAGTTAGTTCCCCGAGTTACTTTACTTAAAATGTTGTAATTACATAAATATGGTATAAAATTTGATGCGCGACAAAAACAATACGACATATAAGTAGGTACCTATTGTATTCCCAAATTAAAATGTGCGGTTGATAAGATCGTCCAAAAATCCTATTCCTCTTTGAATTCAAATCATACTTTAAAATTTATCTTTAGTGACCAACTGTTTCTATATTATTTAATCTTCGCATCATCGTTGTCGACAGCACAGCGCGGATTGATTTCTTGTTACGAAGACAGATGACGATTGTTTATCCATTTTATTGCTCACCAAAGTACCCAGCACCTCAAAACTGTTCACATATGGCCACGAAAAACAAAGTAAAAGTATATTTTATATCAATCACTTTCTTCAACAGTACTTTAGGAGCTCGTTGAGTAAGATTTATGGGCTTAGGAAGGAAGTTAAGCATGTCAGACGTATCGAATTGATTATTTAGAAGACATAACTAATCAAATATTGGATCAATAAAAAGTTTAGGAGCAAAAGTTGAAACATTTCCTGGAGATAATTGGATAGATACTGTTTCATGTTTGTATTACATATTAGGTGTAATTTAATGTGAGGCATATGGTGATTTTATTACGCAACTTTTTTGATTAAGATATCCCTATCTCTTTTTGCTTTGCCGCATTTGTTAAAAAAAAGTTAGTGGCAAGCTTAACCCACAGTAGGTAGGTATATTAATTATTTTGTAAGCATCTAATAATAAACTATTCACAACTTAATTTAATATACTCGTAATCCTCCCCGACGAATTTCGGTCATGTTGGTAATCTCAACGGAGTACACAGGAGATATTATAGTGCGCATATTGTGCGCAAACGCAAGTGCACCCTTTGTTTCTTTACTTTCATAGTCCGATGGGATGACAATTCGACATGACCGAGGAGATATCAGGCACAGGACCAACAACTTTACCTGCTATCCTGCGTTTGGGACCAAGATAACCAACGAGTTAATTATGTCTTTTGACTACTATCTATGAGAAAAATTGATAGCAATAATTGAATTACGAACTTACTGAGATCTAGCTTACATTATATTTTAGGAGGTGGTACCTATAACGGTTCCTGAACATAATATTTATTTTATCATCCAAAATAGGGGCTCAATCACACAATAGGACCGATGCCTGCTAGGGCTGTGAGAGAGTTTGAGAGAGTTACCGTGGCTAAGTGGCTTGGAATGCTAAGAATATATAAATAAGAATAATAAGAAGGAATATAAGTGACTATTTTTCTTCAAGGCTAGAGTGAATAGGCTCTTAATAAACTAGTGCGCCTTACTATCTACGATTTACCATCAGGTGGGATTGTGGTTAATTCATGAATCCCTAAGCGATAACCGGCGACCGCGCTGTTATTGTCTTACTATTGTGTCTCGTTTTGCCGGTATCTGATAGGTTAAGCACTAGTTTATATCAAATAATAAAAAAAGCCAGTAAAAACCTGGTACGCCCTCTCGTTCACCCTAGAACCTGAGAAGTATAATAGATAATAGTTTAAACAAACTTCCTTCCTTCCTCCAGTCACTCTTGACATTATCACATCAACACGGAAGCCAGCCGCTCCAAGAAACTCTGTCCACCATATTATTACTGCTTTAAGAAGTAATTCTTAAGTAGTGTGCTCACTGTGTTATTAAGTGTCGCGGGACTCAGACCGGCCGGTGTGTCCTCGGGCTAATAAAACATATAGTTTAGTGTACACCTAGCTTGTTTGTGGGCTTGTCTGCACTTTCAGTTTTCATCTGTGGAGTTTTGCGCTTAGGAATGTAGATTTGATGGCATGGTTTTGCGCAGTGGTAGTTTTTTTATGTTGCATAGGCTCGCGTTTGACCATTATTTCACCTGAAGCGTGTTCAATCGTCTGTCACATCATTGCTTATCGGAAGACGCAGCGTTGGAAGGCCTCCCACAAGGTGGACCGACGATCTGGCAAGGGTCGCGGGAATCCGATGGATGGGAGACGCACAGGACCGGTCGCTGTGGCGACTCTTGGGGGAGGCCTATGTCCAGCAGTGGACTTCTTTCGGTTGAGATGATGATGATGATCATTGCTTACCAATGATGTGGCAGACGATGGAGCACGCTTGCCTAGAAGTAAATTCTTCAGAAGGCCACTCTTAACTTAATTTGATTTCTGCACGTATTAAAAATTTCTATGCTCTCTAGATGTTTATGATCGCAAACACGATGCAGGGCGCTAGAAATTTATGAAAATGAAATCTATCGTCCTAAAATGCAAAGGGCAACTGATGGAAACAGGTGTGGTTGTAGTCAGTAAAAGGCTTGATACACTATCTCGTATCACCCAGAGCAGGGTTTCCAAACTAAAACCTAGGTAATATGTATAATGAACGATTGATATAATTTTAAAATAACTAATTTTTATATACAGTATAATATAAACTCTAAACTAATTGAACTAACTAAAAACTAATTAAAGTATGGCGTCAAAAATCTCTTCTACATCGCTGAAGTTTACCTATTTAAACCTGTAAACTTTTTATTTTATAAAAGTCATGTTTGAGGAATAACCAGCCTAGTAACCTAGATACTAGTTCGGTTTTAGTTTGTAAAAGTCTGAAACGTACTCTCACTCCAGCCTAGAGAGGAGTGGTTGATATTAGAATTTTATTATAGGCCTTGTAATGTTCCCACTGTTGAGACTCAGGCCTCCTCTCTAAGAGAGGGAGTGGGCAGTAATCCACCACGCGGGCCCAGTGCGGATTGGTAGACGTCACATGTCATCGAATTTTTCGTTCTAGGACATGCCGGTTTTCTCACGATGTTTTCCTTCACCAAACGGTGAAGGAACGGTGAGAGCAGCGGTGATGAAATAAATTACACAAAGTAATGCGCCTGGCTGGGTTCGAACCCGCAACCAACAACTTGTAAGTCAGGGCAGTTACTACAGGGCCACCACTACTCTCACTCTCTCTGGTTGATATACAACCACAAAAAAAGCAAACAGAAAGGGAAAAACAAAAAAATATGTAGGAAGGCACCTACTATAAAAATAATCCGACACGAATGCCAATTATATACATTATTCACTGCCCTTTCGACACCGACCCTTCTTTTTAACCAAAGCATTGACTTTAACTACAGCTAAATAACTATAACAAATCGTTATGGAAGGTGAAACCGCGGAATAAATAAACTGTTATTTGGGTGAAACCGAGGCAAATTCATAACTAGAACCACTTGCCCTTTTAACTTTTCAAGGCCTCATTAGTTTCTGTTGATTACTTGGTAGTTTACTTTTTATGGGTTGTGGAGGTCTGGTAGGTAGCCGCTCCTCGTACAATACTGGTATTCAGCTAAATCCGGCTTGACTGGAAGCCGACCCCAATATAGTTGGGAAAAGGCTAGGCAGATGACGATGACTTGGTAGTTTACTTGGGAGGATGATGAGGATCCTCCGACCAGACGATGTGTGATGGTCAACTTTTTTTTAAGGTACTTAGGAAAGTGGTGTAGTCATGCTAGTATAATAATTATAGGAAAAAGTATTTGGGGTCATGTGGAACAGAGAGTGAAGTCACACAGTGTTATCTGGTTGTCAACTGCCTGACAGATGATTGCAATCTGTCGTATTATTCAAGTAGCGCGAAGAACTAAAGTTGAAATTGCCCGATGCAGGATTAGTTCTTATGTAAAGCAATAGATGTCGCTACTTGTATGGTAAATGAAGAAATGGATTCACAATTATTGTCATTATTTCAGCCGAAGTTTCGACTCAACGAAGAATCACCCTGACCTGGACAGGTTAGGTTAGAAGCGTTAACCCTCTTGGGATGCGGGTTCGATTCCTACATGCAACAAATTTTCTGTATACTATACAGCGTGCGGGGAACACCTATCTTTCGAGATGTTACTGGTTTGGGTGTTTTATTTAACTGTTTGTGAACGTAGCCACGATACCGCATTAATTCCTAGTGTAGGGTAATAACTTATTAAGAAAAAAGAAACGAATATCAAACAAATGGTTACTGTATCTTTATAAGTGCTGTGCAACTAATTTCTATCAAGTACCATAATTAAAACAATGTGATGCCGAATTAAAACAAACACACACAATGAAATCCAACAATTTGCTATGTTTCATGACACAATACGCGTCATGAGATCAAACAATTGTTTTATGTAAGCGCCGCCGCGGGGCGAAGCGGGCTCACGATTTAATATCGTATTTACAAGCAATGTGTTTGTGAACAGATTAGATGGCTGTGCGATAGAGGTGGACAACATTTTAGCTGGGGAATGTTGTGAAAATTACATAAAACAAATAACTTTTTTCAGGATGATCAAATTGCGAATCAGTAGATTCAGTAGGTCGCATCGCCTAGCTATTTTCTAGTTGGCAATGGCTTCACGAGTTTAGTTTTCTTTAAATTTGATAGAAACTAAACAAATGAAAAAGCCAGATCAGTCAGCGCAAGCATTTGTCATGATTCGTGAAGCTCAACTCAGGACTACTAGGAGCTCAACGACTTGACGAACACTACCAAGCAAAGGACACATAGTTAGGCCGCAGAAAATACTCAAATTGCCAGACGTAAGTTAAAATTACAGAAAAAAAAAGAAAAAATTAAAGCAATCCACATAGTCATCACATTTCTGTACAATAAATTAAATAGAAAATTAAGTATCTATAAATTAAATAAGTACCTATAACTGTAAAAAGATGGTTCTCCAATATTTACTAAGCATATCCTATGTAGAGACAGAAGACCTACTTACTGTTTGTAAATAAAACACACCGTATCTTTAAATTTACAGAATTTTTTATAATAGTCATATTTAGCGTTAATTTATTATTTTGTATTTAAGCTCTCTCTAGCCTGAAGCACAGGTGTACCCTAGTTCAGGCAAATAAGTAACTGTGTTCTTTTTATTATTTAATATAGGTACTGTATTGTAAAGATGCCCAATGTTATAAATAAACGATTATTATTATTATTCACGAAAAAAAAAACAGGGCCACGGTCTCTCTCTTTTGAAAAATCTAGCAACCCTGGCAGATATCGACCATAGCGAATCTTGACAATCGTCATACTAATATCTCTATAAGGGTTGGAATACAATGCGTCGTCGAACCGGGCCAGGCCTGGTCCTTATCAGACGCCAAAGGTTCACAATTCCTGACGTAGAATTTAGTTTGGAAATCGTATTGATATTGTTATGAGGAAGGTTTATTTTGTTAGTATTGTAAAGTGTGTCAGGTGTCGACACAGAAATGGCTATTCCTGTTGACTGTAAAATCATGTTATGTGGACTTTACACCTAAGGTTCGATTTCAACCTATTGTAACCCATTCGTATTATTATGATGAGATCCTTCATATCGATTTAAACTCTTATTCGATATTAATTTATTTTTTTTAGTCTCACAGCGGAACGCCTTCCAGCAATTACACCATTGGAGCACAAAATGGTTTAAAATCTGCTACATTTTATCTACGATATGAACGATTTCAGGTAATAATAGCCGATAGCTCATGTCTATGACGGAGCAATCGCGTCCAAAATTAATAAATATAAATTGGTAGAAAAACAAACAAGTTATTACAAGTTTATATCTGCCACTCTCATCTAAAGGCCATTTTTTATGGCGGCCGTATGGGCGTGACGAACTTTGACGTAAAACATTCACGTTGGACTATTCAGCTATTAGCAGCTTTGAAGCTTTAGAACGTCGTGGTTGATATTTCTTGGTTGCTCAAAAATCTTTCATATTTGTTTATTTAAACAAAAAAATATTTAATATAAGCAAATAAATAAATTACATGCATATTTCCTATTCCGCAACCCAAGCGACACTAACTTACATAACAAACCAAACACACTATTCAAATAAACTCCTACCTATTAAATACCTACATCATTATTGTACATAAAGTTAATTATATTGCGGCTCGATAATCTCGGTTATGTCATAGAGCACAATATGTATGTTAGATTAAATGGTTTCAGGCGAGTATTGCTGATGTTAAGTTACGGATTTCCGGACCGGTTAAAAATAGCACAACATGCCTGAATTATTTCTCTTGTAATCAGCTAATGAGTTAGCTGAAATTAAAGCGGATAATGATTGTTTAAAATGTGATGTAATTTTTTATAAATTGTTTATAAATTCTTGAGGCGAAGAAGTATGTCAAGAGAACAAAATATGTAGGTTTGTCAGGAAACTTACCATGATGTGTACTACTCGGTCACATAAACTTGACGCTTGGCGTCGATGAAATAATGTTCAAAAACAATATGACAACAACAAAGAACTAGCCAAATTATCAACGAGCGTATCGATAACAAAGATGCTGACCATACCTGACACTTACCGGGTGAACTAAGGAATGCGGTGAGAAGCAGGGGGATTCTCGCATTTCAGAGATTAATGTGACCGGATTGTAGGTCGGTCGCGGGTATAAACCCAGTCAGGTGTATTAGTTTGTGCTCCGCCCAAGCGGGGCACACCTCCACCGTATGTTCTACCGTGTCTTCCGGGCGGTCAATGTCATAATGATGATACCCAAGCGTTTCTTCCACCTGGATCCGATGCAGGCACCCGAACTTGCCATATCTGGTGAGGACCTACGTCATGCGGAAGGTGAGGACGCCGTGTCCAGTCCGTCTTCAGTCAATCCTCAAAGAAGGGACTTACCAACGTGATTATGGCATGCATATTTTGGGTACAGGTAAAACTTACGAATATGTTTGCCTTTATTTGACACAAGTTTTACCTATACTGACAGTAAGGTATTTTTTATGGCTTATAGGTAAAAACTTTTCTATAAATGAGAGGGGAAACTTAGGGGAAAGTTTAGTTGTGATCTTTTATGTCATGTAATATTTACGAATCTTTGGACTTTGTTTACTGCATAAGAAATAGAAAAGTTTGTGGACTTTGCAAGAAATAGGGGAAGGAGTTGAGACTAAAGTTTCGATCATTATTTAGTAAAGAAGTAACAAATTTCTTGAATATAAAATGTATGATTGGTAAGTACTCTACAATTTATCATACTGTAAAATTGATACTAATTGTTCTTGAAAATCAAGGTTTTAATAAAGATTGTAGCTCTAGAACGTAAAAGGCAACAGAAGGAATACAGGTTTTAGTCAGTAAAAGTCTGACATTCTTGTCGGTTATTTGATGATTTACTACTAAATAAGTCTGTTAAATATGACAGGGAAAGGAGGATCCCTGCGCGATAAGTAGATACTAATGTGTTACCTCTGATAGAAGTTCCCATTAAAAATCAGTTAATTCGGAATCGAACCTCTGTAACATCTCTGCTAGCAATCAGTATAGGTAACATTAATTTACTTAGCAATAGGAAACAACGTACAGACCTCTATAATCAGCTGACATAACCCGCAATCAACAGCTGACATAAACGACGCACCAATAAAAGCCGGACACTATTCGCAAATCTATCGAACAGGTATCCGTTAACTACTCTGACTTAACACAGACACTCTTTAACTACTGTTTGACTCTTTAAATAACCTATTCAAGCCATCCAGTTTGGGGTACACAAAAAGGGAGGCAGACAGTACTTGTAGGGCCATAAGGTGACTTCTGAAAGAGAATCCCAAATGTCCTGGAAGCCAAGGCAAAGAAGTAACATTTTAGTCAGTAATTCTGACGCTCCGCCTAAAAGCAGGAGTCGTAATTTGATGTTTTCCCATTTTTAAAGAAGGTTGTGTTTTAGGCAGTAACAATCTGACACTCCCGCTAACTTCACAAGGCAGGAGGGATTATGTGATGATTTACCACTAAAAAGCCTATTAAACAGAACCATTTTCTAGCTTTTCAGAACTATATTGTATTCAAAATGTCGTTCCTAAGTTTTCTTAACCAAAACCAATCAGTACAAATAGCATTAATTTACTAAGCAATAGGAAACAACGTACAGACCTATATAATCAGCTGACATAACCCGCAATCAACAGCTGACATAAACTACGAACCAATAAAAGCCGGACACTATTCGCAAATCCATCGAACAGGTATCCGTTAACTACTATGACTTAACACAGGCACTCTTAGGGTCGGTTCACATCTGACGGAAAATGCGTCGAGCGTATCATCGGTCGTGTCTATTCCGTTAAATTAGACCTTGAACATTAAGCGTCTAATCAGTTTGTTCGTTCAGCAACTACAGAGCGGTACTTATTTATTTTTATTGTAAACTTTAAAAATAAAAGTCGTTAGAATAGTTGCTAGATTTTTTGTCGCTAGACAGATACTAATTTAAGCCAAGATCTAGCGAAAAAGTCGCTAACTGGGCTACAAAGGCTCTTACGTCAACCGACAATGCGTTGACGGAAACGGTACGCTCGACGTACTAACGCATATTTGGTTAGGTGTGACCGGTTGAATGTTTTACTCTACATTTGTCTGTTTAGGCGTTACGCGACCGATATTTCGCGACGCATTTTCCGTCAGATGTGAACCGAACCTTAAACTACTGTTTGACTCTTTACATAACCTATTGAAGGCATCCAGTTTGGAGTACATTAGAGTACACAAAAAAGGCGGGAGACAGTACTGGTAGGTTAACGGTGGCCGTTGACTAGTATTTGTAATTCATTAGGAATGGGCGTTGGTATGTCTGAGTATGCATGAGATCTATAGAGCGCTGATATCGCATGACCAAACTCAAGAAGTTTGAATCTGAAAACATTGGTATGTTTCAAAAATAAGGTTGTTTGGGAATCAGCAGTCGCTGAACGATTTCCGCCCGTCATAGCTTGTGGATGGTGACCAATGGTTAGGTTAGTTTAGTCAGTAAAAATCTGACACTCACGGTTCACACACAGTGGGAAAATTTATTTGATGATATCCCAGCGAAAAACAAAATGCAAGCTACTTCTTCCTGGTTTAAAAATAAAAGAAGAGTCGTAGAGATATGAATGATTTTAATTTCATCTTTACACATGACCAAGTATTCTAATGATATACTTGACTTTGTCAGTTGGTTAAGGAAAACAACAGATGAATATCTCACCTTCCATAAGTATGAAGGTTACAAAAGAGATATAAACTACGTAGACCTCCTTTACAAAATTTTTGATAGGTAGGCCCAGCAGCCTTAATGCTATGGCATTATTCATTATTTGAAAGAGTTACCGTCGCCCTGAAATACAAAGAGTAATAGCAAGAAAATATGTTGGTTTAACTCAGTAAAAATCTAACATTCGAAAAGTCAGTAAAAGTCTGACTTTAGAAGTCTGATTTTCCCTCTTACTCCCAACATTTCCCACCGAAATGAAAAAGCCACCTTGGTTGTTCAGAGTATATTTCGACTAAAATAAATACAATGAAACGCAGTAGGATACGGATGATTATAATCGGGCTGATCTTACAAAACTTAAGTTTACTTAGCTCAATACTTTGTTTTAATAATACTCAAAGTCATAAAAGCCAAGAAGGCAGTAACTTTAAACCGCGTAAGTAAAACCGACTCAAAGGCAGGTAATGGCAGGCAATTTGTCCGGAGGCGTGTACCAATATGTTACCCAAACATTTTAATCAAATCGAAATAGATGCTACTGGCTATCCATCCTGGCTTCGCATGGGCAGTGGATCATAATATATTATGCCAAAATGTTTTTTTTTTAATATTATATCTTAAAAGGGAACCGGGAGCTTACCATGACGTGTTATATTTTAAGACAAGCGAGCGATAAGGGGAATAAAGCTATACACCCTACATAGCTGTTCAACTCTATAACAATTCAGTTTATGTCATTAAATAGATCGCGTTTAAAGCTTGTGGTTGGGCCTCACATGTTTTCGGCGAAAGCTCTCAGACGGCTTGACTTTTTTCCGATAATTATTTTCATCAATATTTCAACCAATTTATACAAAATCTTAACTTGAGTTTATCACAAACAAACATACGTGGATGGAGACTTTGTTTTATAACAGTACTAGTTATCCCCCTCGGTTTCACCTTAGTATTTGATTTACTGGTCCTCTCCTATTAGTCGTAGCGTGATGTTATAAGCCTTCCTCGATAACTGGGCTATCCAACACGAATAGTAGATTATGTGACTAGGTATTTTTTTTTTGTTGGTGGAATTCATCAAAAGACATCTCCCGCTCTGGACGGAGCGGGAGGTCTTGTCAAACTTTTACTGAATAAAACCACTCCTGTGTCCTTCAGTTTCCCCTTACGGGCCAGAAATTTCCCGCAGTCCTAGTTAACGAGTATCAGTCCTACTGGGTCCCTACGGTTTATGACTAAGGGATGAAGCAGTATCTTTCAGTGAATTTCAAATAAAACGAAGATTGCAAAATTTTAATCCCGAACACCAGTGAGGGATTTATATAATTAACTCCCGAGCAAGCGAATATATTTTAAATCCAAACCAGTATAATACCTAGTTTCTCAGATTAGCGCATTCAAACAAACAAACTCTTCATCTTAATAGTATTAGTAAAGATGTAGTGATATTAAGAAGACAAGTAGGAATGCCATAAGGAAAGACCATTAACTCAAGTGCGTTTTATGTAACACGTTTCTCCTGTGAACAGTCAAGAAACTGCGTTTCGCAAGAATTTGATCGAGTTCTAAAGAAGTTTGTTTACGGCAGGAAATTCTTGGAAGACTATAAACTGAAAAGCAATTGACAATATTGTAATATCCTTTACGATATTTATGTAGACTACACCGAAACACGCGAAACTAGAAAATTGTCCTAAGGGAACTATTTGTACTTTTGGGGTTAAAAATATCCTACTAATATTTAATCGCGAAAGTTTGTGTGTATGTGGACGTATGGCTGTTTGTTACTTTTTCACGCAAAAACCATGAATGGATTTCGATGAAATAACGATGGTAAACGGGTAGACTATGTCTTAGAAAAGCATATAGGAGACAATTTTATCCCGGAACTATGTTTCCTTGGGACAATTTTCTACTATCACGCCGATGAAGCCGCAGGCAGAGGCTTAGTACTAAAAAATAAAAATAAAATAATTAATCCAAGTAACGAATAGTACCCATACAACCACAAATAGAACACACTAAATAAAACAAGCAAAAGACTCGAAAATATTACCTCTATGGGAAAAAATTGTATCACACTCAGAATTACCACAATACTAACCTAATAAAGCTAAAATCATATCTTTCAACACAATAATAAAACGGTTCTACTAAGGTTACTCGGGTTAATATCTCAAAACCTTTGCCATTTGTTAGGTAAACGCCGTAACCTATCATAAAGTTCTCACTGATCAGATTTAGCTTCATTTGATATAGAAAATGTCAAGTCAGATCCGTTCCCATTTTAGTCGATATATAAATATACTTAAGAGGACTACAACACCGCAATCGCTGTCACTCTCAGACTGTATACAAAAGAAAGAAATGCGTAAAGATATAATGCATGCAAAATGTGAAGCATTTTAGCGATTTACGAAAAATGTACAGGTTTGATTAAAAAACTACAACGGTAAACCGTTGCTTGACAATCAGAATATTTGCATGGAGATATGGCTTGAAATCAATAAATTATTTTTTAGTGGCATATTCGAGTTTTTTTTATTGTAGTTGTAGCTGAGGATTTTTAAGTCCGAAAGAGTGAATAGCTTACTTCTAGGTTAGCGTAATGCAGCAGATGATATAGCGGACAAATGCAAGTATAACAAAAAAAAAAAGATTTATAATGTTTCGAAAACACTATCTATCTAGCATTTATCCTGTTGACTAATTTTAATATTTTATTGTTGTTTACAGTAGTGGATCATAATCATATCATAATTATAATTTTGCGCATTATCATATTCACATTTAACTCTTATAGTCCTCTTAAATGTTAGGTCTTTTGTTCTCTTAAGTTTCTAGCATTTGTGTAATCAAGGACGAAGGATGGGTTAAAAATTGTTTGATTTGTAGATCGTCATTGATGACCTATGGTTAATACGTAAGGTAGGTTTCTGCATTTGATTTGTTTTTGTAAAGGTCTTCATTATTAAAGGAATGGTCTTGCAGATTGGTTTGTGCGAAGTAGCCTTCAATGTGGGAACCAAATGAGGTAAATAACGATATGTTTTGAGGTTTTGAGTAACATTATTCAGAATTTGAGAGGTCTCAGTTTAATTGTGCAATAATGTATTTTTGTAGAGAAAAGTGAGTTTTGATGGAATCTGCAAATTAGCGCATCCTTCTTGATAATATTGGTCCTCAGTGGCGTAGCTTTTTTGAAAAGCTCGTGGCTAGATAATAACAGCCGCACAGGTCGATCTTCAAGGTTAAGCAACGCTTGCCTAGGTTGGTCTGTGGATGGGTGACCATCTTAACATAACGAGTTTCCTCCGTGCCTCGGAAAGCACGTTAAGCCGTTGGTCCCGGCTGTCATTTGGAGATCTTTGGCAGTCGTTACGGATAGTCAGAAGCCAGTAAATCTGACTCCAGTCTTGCCATGAAGTACCGTGTTACCCCAGTTAATGGGTTGTGGAGGTCTGGTAGGCAGCCGCTCCTCGTAAAATACTGGTATTCAGCTAAATCCGGCTTGACTGGAAGCCGACCCCAATATAGTTGGGAAAAGGCTAGGCAGATGATGATTGGCGTAGCAATTTCATTTTTTTTATACAGGGCCCATCGTCGCTATAAATTACGACAGACATGGCTAGACTAACTGGATAGATTAGGTCCATACTGACTAGAAAATATGTTGCGAAAGATGGAAGAAGTTGTCAGACTCTGACTGGAATCGAACAAGTCTTGATCAAAATTGAACTCGTTTAGTAATATTTTAACCTGTTAATGTTTTAGTATTATTTGTCTCTTAGCAATAAGAGAATTTGACGTTATGGATTACCTCCAATCTCCATGTTACGAATTTTTGCACATGTTGGGGCCCCTGTATTCGTGGACCTTAACCACCAGGGGCGTAGCTACTACTTGGAAATAATTGAGATTGAAACTACTTACACCTTTTTTGTTACTTCACCAAATTACTAAGAATCCGATGCAAATAGTTTACTTCGAAAGTGCTTTCTTACGAGTGAAATTTTTACATTAAAAATTAACACACACAGTGTCTTCTTCATATTATTATCAGAGTATAATATATCAGGATGTCAAAGGAGTGTGAGAAAACGCGAAAACAAATGCCTAGATAAAAAATGAAAGTGCACCCACAATGGTGTGTGCGAAGTTTTGACATTACTCTGACACCCACTGCGGCCGATTGTACTCGTAATAACTGTAATAATAATCTTATCTGCTTATGATAAATACGGAGTTCTAAGATTGTTTAAGATGAAGTAGTTTCTTGTAACAGGCTTTAGGGGCTCGATTTTTTATAGATATGCTTGCGCTTAGCTTTTATGTCACTTGATGGTAAGCAATGATGTGTGTGATCGACGGTAGAGTACGCTTGCCTAGTAGTACCTAACCTAGTCATTCGTCCCTTAGGTCCCTTAAGGAATTTTCTTTTTGATAAGGTTACTGCCACTGTATAATGTTATTTAATTTTTATTTAAACCAAAATTTTATTTTTCATTAACTGTAGTTTTATTTTTATTTTAATTATTAATATTATTGCAATTTCTTTAATTACCTATTATTTTGCATTTTAAACTTTATCTTTTGTAGTTAAGAATACTATGGGGAATGCATTAGCTCGTGTAATACAGCTTCTAATTACCTCAGGAGCCAGGCCGCCAGTCAGCCAGCCAACCAGTTAATTAGTAGTGTTAACAGAATAAATTCTTGTAATATTCCCTTTTTAAATCAGAAACGAACACAGTGGGTACTACTAAGCAGAATCATTCATGCACTTCTATGCACGTATACTATAATGTAACTATACAAAACAATCTGTCAGTCATGGGAATATCCTTCCCATACCGTTCATTGTACGACTAAACGCGGCCTGCGGGTGGCCCGATTATGAACCGCCGTATATAGGCAGCACGATGGCACGTGATATCACGTATTAATATTAGATAATCCATAGAAATAGTATAAAACAACGGGACTAGAACATATTTGGTTGGTTTTACCGTAAAGTTAGACGTTCCTTATATAGTGCTATAGAGTCTAGACCAATGGTTCTCAACTTTTGGTCCACGGATCACTGGTGATCCGTGCTTTTTTTATATTGTTGTAACTACAGATGCTCGTTTCAGGGTCAATTGTTATTTTAATTCACGTTTTTGTTTGTTTAAAAAATACTTGCATGATTTTTAAGTCAGGCTTATTAAATAGGAAAATACAACGAAAATCTTTCTTTTTGTAAGTAGGAAATCTTCCAATGACCTTTCCGCTCTACGGGAGTGGGAGGGCAGTGATATTTTAAGGACCCATTCCTTTGTTGCTTCTTTGCATTGCGTTACAGCCCTGGGTTTCCCTTCAGACAACCCATGACTTATGCATGGTACGTAAGAGCTAAAATATGGTCCGCGAAAGATAACATTTTAATTTAAAAAGTTATATTCTTGCGAACTGATTATAAGTATTATGTTTCTTTATGAAGTGTGCTCTAAGAATTTTTAAAGGTGATAAAAGCTTATTTTTTAAATAAAAATTCGTCTGAATTTCAGGACATTGAAAAAAGTTTGTACACCACTGGAGTAGACTATTATATGGTGACTACGTTACTAATTCTGGGTTGAGTTTCATAAGGCCATGGCTGGATGTGTCCGATTGTATAATTTTGTAGTGTTAGTTCTTGACATTATGGTCGCAAAACAAGGGATCACATTGCGGATAAACAGTCAGTATACAATTTAAAGATGGTGTGTTTGCTGCATTCTTATTATACGATAACGTTATGAGTTTAGGGGATCAGGTGGTATAAAAAGCTCCAAGACTCAAGATCATCAAATAACTTCTCCCACCCTAGGAGGAGTGATACTCCCATCTGAGTTTTACTGGGTTAAGACCCACCTCTTTTCCTTCAGTTGTTCTTTGTGTTCCAAGGGTTGCGGTAATTATCTGGTCATCAAAACCGATCCCGAGTCATCAAAGGCGCGTAGAGTTCACCGAGCACCTTAAAGAAATGTCAGGAAGACTCAGTAGGAACTAATAAAAGTTGCGGAAAATCATGCAATAACTTCATCCACACTAGAGCGAGAGTGTCAGATTTGTACTTACTAAAAAACCTGTCTGGTCTCCTTTAGTTGTCGTTTCCATTTCAGGGCAACGCTTTCAGACCATCAGACAAACATGATATAAAAAACCCTGGAATTCCAGCCTATTACCTACTTCGAAAAAAATGAAGCTGCAGCTCCAATTTCTATACAATCTCCACAAACAGCCTTCCCCTTAAACAAAACAAATATCAATCACCTATGTCGGTAATGTGTAGATAAATAGTAATGACCATTTATCGAGCACTCGTCATTAATAGAGAATGCTTTCAATACGTTCCGAGTAGCGATTACGTCGCTATATTTGTCATAGTATGGATAAGATTATACACTTGATTGATTATAGTAGACTTTGCATAATGAAGGGAGGGATTACGTAAAATTGTTTTATATAATTTGGGTTGGCAATCAATTATCTTAAGCCTATAGTTGTTAACGATATGCTGGGTCGCTCGTATCCTATTAGTGGAACGGTTAATGTGGGTCCTAAAGCTACAATTTATTAATCGAGTGCATGAGAACGAAGTCGAATCGATACGATAGTAAATCGATATTGATTTACTTTTATTTTAAATCATATTTATTGTTTTGATTTTATTTAAATTCATTTTTATTGCTTTGATTTTATTTTAATTTAGTTTTATTGTTTTGATGTTTTATTTATTAGAATAGAATAGAATATATTTATTTGCTTAGAATGTAGGTACATAAAATAAGTTGTTAAATCGTATAATAGAATCTATGTACTCGTACATTCTGCCTTAATATAAGCATGCAAATGTAATGAAGTTTAAAGAATATAGACATATTACATCAAATTATTACCATTTAAGAAATCTTGTACAGAATCAAAGAGATTTAACCTATCACATACCCACAAAACGAGACATAATAGTAAAACAATAACACCGCGGTCTCATAAGACCGGTCGGGGATTCATGAATTAAATAGGATTTATTAACGTGGAGTTCTGTAATTTTTTTTTGAACTTTTGCAACGGCAAGCTTATTATAATTCGATCAGGTTTTTTATTATAGACTATAGGAGCCATACAAAGCACATTTTTTTAAATAAAATAGTTTTAAATGCATTGTTTTGTGTGTTTATTTTAATCTGTGTTGAACTTATTATTTTGTGAAAATTGATTTCTTTTTTTGTAAGTAGTGGAAAATCATCAAGTAATTCTTTCCGTTAAGTGTGGAGCGTGAGGGAGTGTCAGTTGAAATCCTCGGCTTTCCTCTAACGTAATATACATGTCCGTATCTATACCTTTCTGATGAAAATGATAAAAACAGTATTTTTTTTAATTGATCACGTTCAGACAGACCGGCGCGTTACAAATGACAGCCGTAGGTCTCGGCTGTCATTTGTAGATCTTTGGCAGTCGTTACTGATAGTCAGAAGCCAGTAAGTCTGACTCCAGTCTTGCCATGAAGTACCGTGTTACTCCAGTTAATGGGTTGTGGAGGTCTGGTAGGCAGCCGCTCCTCTTAAAATACTGGTATTCAGCTAAATCCAGCTTAAAAAAAAATTACATAATTGGGAAAAGGCTAGGCAGATGATGAATCTAACATATTGAAATCACACATATCATACCAATCCATCTTAACATCAAACCTTTAAAGGTAAATTGAGACACACGATTATATAATCTGTACAGACGACAGTTTACACACGTCTATCTCAATATTACGAGCCTAGTCAATGTATCATGAACGTACGTAAATGGTATTAACTGACATACAAGATACTTGTATGAAGTTACGAGTGTACGGCGCCTCTTGACTTGTGAACTTAATGTTAAAATATTATGACTTTATATAGACAAGCTTCATCGTTAATTTTGTAGCTAATAGTGTCGTAAGTTAAAATCTCTAGAAGCACTGAATCGAATAAATTATTACTGGGATTTAAACCTCGCTCATGTACTTTTTATCGCACACCATGCATTATTCTATGTTTATGGGAACAAAATAGCGGGAAATAGATAAGGAAAAGGGAAGTGACAGTATATTTGGTGTTTAATTATAAGAGTCTTGTTAGCTTGTCGTAATTGTTGAGAAGAACCTAATGTGATGGTGGTAAAACTACAAAGTAAGCAGCTTTATTACCTACCGGATATTATAAAAGAGTACTTATCTAGATATGACTTTACATATAAGTTGACGTCAGATAGAGCGAATTATGTAAGTAGATCCCTTCCTGAACTTAGACTTCACTTATTTTAGTATATCGTTATCGTATGTGTTGATAGCATCTTCTTGCGATAAACTCCTTCTCTATTCATGGATCTTGTTTGGTTGTGAGCATTGAGCGTACAATTGACAAAAGCTTTTGAATACGACGCATAGTCGCAGTGTCTCTTTTACTAGACATCGCCCATTAAAGAGATTCCCGTTTCGGATTCGGTTGGAAGAAATTATTATGTTACACTATTATGCGAATCGCCTGAAGTGGGCGGTGGAGCACGGAAAATACCAGGTCCAGGCCATGGTACAGAGCGAGATGATAGGTAGCAGTCTCTTTCTTCTCAGAAGCAGTATTACGAAGTAATAGCTGCAAACCAAAAGCAAAGTAGGTGACGTTCTAGGAGTCAGAAGTCGAAGGACGATAGACGGTGAGCAATAGGCAGCTCGCCTTTTGAGTCACCGGTGCGTTGTTTGTCAGACAAGCTTATTTTTGTACTAAAGATAGGCTTATGCTTGACCTCTCTCTTCTCTCATGATGGTAAGCAATGGTGTGGCCGACGATGGAGCATGCTTTTCGAGAAGTAATCTATTCACTTTTTATAGAGATGTGTATGAGCGACGGGGCTCACTAGAGTTGATGTCACCTGCAGATGCCAGGGCTACAGGATTGGTCAAAAAAGGTACCAGGACTTTTGGATTCCCCAAAGATGAAGAAAAAAGGATAAAAACTTTTAAGTTCGTGCTCCTTAAATTCAATATCTACGTTCGTTTAAGTAATACCATTCAGAATTGCCAAGAACTTTGTAAATACCAGTCACCAATTTACAAAACGCAATCTTATAAACAAGCTAAACGGATAGCATTACTTCACAAATCCATCATGTTTGTGAGATACCCTATTACCTCTTAATAATCCGGTCACAACAACAATGCTGTAGCGAAAGGCATAACGCAATCATTTGTCAAATGTCATATGGCTGTAAAAACAACCAGTTCTTGATGACCTGTCACTTTACCTAAGATTTCTTATGTCTGTTCATTAATAGAAGGAGTGAGGGAGGAAGGGAAGGTCTTGGTATGGTGGTGGTAGAGGTTGTAAGTCATCGATAGGGTGTCAATAGGATGTTTAAATGTAAGTGAGTATTTTAGTTGCTTAATACGATTATCAGTTGTAACCAATCATTACGAATAGGTTCCTACTTAAGTGTATGTTTTTGAGTAAAAAGGTGATAGTGGTTTTTAAAGAAGTACAACATATTAGACAAGATACCTACTTAATTTTTTTTTAATAAAACAAACATTATGTTACCAATTGTCACCAAACATACTTTTTATTTAAGCATTTATAAGCAATCCTAGAACTGCACACAATTGATTTCTCGAAAATTAACGAGTATTCCTTTGCTTCCACATTTAGTGATGTGACGACTTTTTATAGGTGGTAGGATTGCGTCGTTGCGTCTGTCTACAAAACTATATTCTTAAGCCACTTTTAAACTTAACTGCATTAGTCTAAAGAAAACGAGGCAACTTCGGTGTTTTTCATGATTTGGTTCCTAGTATAATAGGTGTACTTTACATACTAGATACGATGTTTTCCTGTAATAGTTGGTGGCTTGCCAACTCAATCACTTAGCCGACCTAGTCTAGATCTCCTTTTAGGTCAGAATGAAAACTTCATAGCATAAATACTAATGAATGTCAATTATGCATAAAATGTGGTGTCATTGTAAAACACTTCTTACAATCCTACGAAAAACCATTTTTTTTCGACTAGTAGCTTCCTTGAAAGCTATTAATCGAAAAAAAAAAATCCGCTGTCATTTGTAGATCTTTGGCAGTCGTTACGGGTAGTCAGAACTCAGAAGCCAATAAATCTGACTCTAGTCTTGCCATGAAGTACCGTGTTAGCCCAGTTAATGGGTTGCGGAGGTCTGGTAGGCAGCCGCTCGTCGTAAAATACTGGTATTCAGCAAACCCGGCTTGACTGGAAGCCGACCCCAATATGGTTGGGAAAATGCCTAAATGATAGGTAAATGATGATGAGCTTCCCTGAAAGCATGCGACAGTATCATCTTATCAAGGTTTTAAAATGTACAATTATATCTACTTCTTTCTTACTTACTCCTTGTCAGTTCTAATTGTAATATCTATGGTTATAAAATTATTCCAAAGGAACATGCTCCCAGGATAAAAAGTGTCCTATATGCTATTCCAGGATATGGTCTGCCTGTTTACCAAGTTTCATCGAAATCCATTCAGTATTTCGATTAACTTTTGCGTGAATGAGTAACAAACATCCATACGCCATAAATAAAAACTTTTCGCATTTAAAATATTAGTAGGATGTTATAAGAATGAGATGACCACTTTGACCTCAATCATCTTCCGCATCAACCAAATCACGTCTCTTCTATGGGTACCTTAAAAGGCGGATGACAGATGATGTCAAGAGTTCCCATGGCTGGCATCCTGCCATGACATAATAACAAAACCGTGGCTTCCATCAGTTCCATCCGTTGTTATACCTGCTCTTTAAGAGCGCTCTTATAACATGTCACCTTCAGAATAAAAACGGTCCAACTTAGAAATTGCAATTTGTGTAAAATAAGCAAGTTTATTCAGCTTTGGTAGGCTTCCCACAAAGGTCGAGGACTTGGTGAGGGTTGCGAGAATAGAATGGACGCGCGACATACAAGAGCGATTGTTGTGGTGACATTTTTGGAAAGCCTATGCCGCCGGTTTTTTTTTAATGTGAAATCAGTCTATGACTTCTCGTATCATCTTATCGTAGGGCAAAGTGGGATAACATATGTCAGACTTTTGCTGACTAAAACCCACTCCTATATTCCTTCTTTGCTTTTGTTCCAGGAGCCCAGATTCGGATATCTTTCGGCTGGAATAACGATGATGATGATGAGTAAGAAATTCTTCAAAATGTATAATGATGATATGAGTAACTTACAGATAATTATACTAAAAACAATACTACACTACTACTGCTGAAATACTAAATGTTTTTCTTCTATGTTTGTCTCATATTTTTTTTTACAGGAAACTTGTAGAGAGGCATGGGCAAATGATATACACTCGATCAATTTTTATGCTTTGTCGTGAAAGTTTTGTATCGTGGGTGCGTTCATAAACTTGTAAACTCTCAGACACAAGAGATCCAATTTAGAACAAAATAATTATTTTTTCACCTCAGCACCTCAAACAAGTATGTTTTGCAGTTTATAGACAGTGAGCAAAATTCGATTTTGCTGCGAGCGTGAGACAAAGTAACTTTTTAATTATTTTTTTTAAATGCCGCGATACGAAAAGAGCGAGAGATAGAAACAAGTCGATTCAAAGTTCGATTTTCAAATTCCATATATAATAGGCTCAAAAAAGAAACCAACAATAAAACGTTCGGAAACACGTTACCAATAAAATTTCAAATCAAGGTTTAAATGTAATTATTATACTTTTCTCTTAATAATCGAATTATATTTTTTTATGACCAAATAAAGAGATGTTGAATTAAAAAATACGAAGTTTATCATGTATCTACATAATTATTTAAAGTTTTAACAATCTTTATTGTGACAGAATAATTTAGTAATACTTAGTGCAATTTCCGAACGCATCTTCAAAAAATAGCGGGCTTTAATTTTTTATTGTTTTCTTCTTCTGTTCGCTAGCTACAAAGTGCGATTCACGTTGGATATTATTAAAATAATAATAAATAAATATGAGTGAATCCAGTGATGATGTCTGCGATTTAACACCGGAAGAATTGAAGCAGTATGTAAAAAATGCAGAATTAAGTTTCCTGCCTGAAAAGTCTCGCGAAAAATATCTTAAAGCTTATGATATTTTTAATCAATGGAGACTTAAAAAGTGTGCAAATACTTTTTCGGAGACTGTACTGTTATCTTACTTCATAGAATTATCACAAACGAGGCAACCATCTACAATGTGGAGTATTTACCTACTCAATGTTGAAAGCCACAATAAAGACAAAAGATGACGTGCATATTGAAACCTATGCCAAACTTATAGCATTTTTGAAAAGAATTTCAGTAGGTAGGGCACAAATTCAAAAAGTGTAAATGTTAAGTTCATTTACAAATATACATGTGGTTTAAATATTACCAAGTTGTATTTTTTATTACCTTTACATTATTTGTTCTCGCTGCTGAAGTGAAAAGTTGTATGTGCTCCACGAGACCAAAGTTATTTGCATCTCGTGTCTTTGAATCCCTCGCTGCACTCAGGATTCTAACCTAGAATCACTCGCTACGCTCGTGATTCAAATATAGAATCCTTCGCTTACTCGGGATTCAAAATCAACACTCGCGGCAAAAACCAACTTTGCTCTCTTGTTGCACAAATAACTATTAAATTTTTGAGTTAGGCCACTTTCATTTTGAGCATAAGATGCGCGATGTATGTAGTAATATATTGAATATCTCTTACTTCATATTATCTAACAGGAAATGTCTTATTACCATGTCTCACAAGTCTGTGTGCATAATAATAAAAGTATCAATTACTTTGCAGTGGGTAAATATTACAAATTGATTGATGAGCGCTGCGAATGAAAGGTAATGATTAATTGTATTCATTTAAATGTGCCGTGCTTTATTTGACTTTTGATGTACAATTTAGGAACTGTGAGTTTCTCTGTGTTTGTATGTGTTCTGTAGCGTCGTTAATTAAGTTGAAAAAACTGGCCAAGAGCGTGTCGGGCCACGCTCAGTGTAGGGTTCCAAAGTTTCCCTTCCGTCACAATAAGTGTCCCCAACTTTTCAAAAACTGTTCGTCCCATCAAGTTCAAAATAATTTTCCGAGAAAGTCTGTGTAAAGCTCTACTTTCCAGATTTTTTTCATATTTTCTAAACTTATGGTTCAAAAGTTAGACACATTGTTTTTTACTTTTGGAGCGATTATTTCCGAAATTACTGATATTATCAAAAAATGATCTGAGTAAATCCCTATTCATTTTTGAATACCTATCCAACAATATATCACACGTTAGGGTTGAAACGAAAAAAAAAAGACTTTCCACTTTACGTGTAGGGGGGGCCACCCTAATAAAACATTTTTTCCAATTTTTATTTTACTACTTGGTTGGCATGATTGATATACATATTGGTAAATTTCAACTTTCTAGTGCTAACGAACGGTCACAGAGATTAAGCGAGGACGGACGGACAGACATGGCGAAACTATAAGGGTTCCGTTTTTGCCATTTGGCTACGGAACCCTAAAAAGACTAAGTTGGCCCACATTAGGAATAACTCCTGGATTGTGGGTGCATTCGCGAAAGCTTAAGCCCAGATGGGCTGGGAAATCATATGACTCCTAGACCGACAGATGACGTGTTAAAAAGCGAAAAAGAGGAATAGAGCTATACACCCTTTAAATAGCTTCATCCTTTCATCAGTTCGGTTTAGGTCGGCAAATGGATCGAGTTAAGGGCTCATGGTAAAGCCTCAGTAGGCCATACAAATATTTGTCTTACAGTGTGGGAATTTTAGTAGCTACCGTGGTTAAAAAATTTCATACTCTTTATTGTACTCAAAATTTTATAAAACAATAAAAATAGGACAGCTGATGTACACAGACACGCCCCAATTTTTGCACTTGAGGATGTTGGTGATTTAAAATCCCTTAGGTTTATTTCATCTACAGTTACAGGATGGAATCAATACAGGTGGATGAAAGATGCATAGGACCGGTCGTTATGGCGACACTTACGGGAGGTCTATTTACAACAGTGGATGTCTTTCAGCTGAAAAGATGATGATGATAATAATTACATGATATCACCAGGTGCCGTGTCCGCCTCATCTTTTTTAGAATTTAAAAGTCATTCTAATTTTGCATAAGTACATCTTTTTGACCCCCTAAATTTTGTATTGCTTTATGTTATATCTATTAAAAAATAATAATAGCATGACAACATGAGAAAAGGCCTATTAATAAAATTATGAGACTCCTAATGATATGCAATGATGTCTGACTACGTCCAATTAAGCTAAAGGCTAACTATAAATTAATAGTTAGGTACCGAAGCTGAGTGGCACATGACCTGGGATAACCTAAACTAAATTATATAGTTACGTCATCTGTTGACTTTTATTTAATTAGTTATGATGAGGCCTAGATTGGCATCACTCTTAATTAGACGGGTTAAACGTAAATGTTAATCGGTCGGGATTTAATCTTTACATAACGATAATTCCACAAGGTGGACCGATGACCTGGCGAGGGTCCCGGGAATCCGATGGATGCGAGACGCGCAGGACCGGTCGCTGTGGCGACGCTTGGGGGAGGCCTATGTCCAGCTGTGGACGTTTTTCGGCTGAGATGATGATGATGATGATGATGATGATGATGATAACGATAATAGTCCTATTCAATGAGGTAGGTATATTACAAGCAGTCTAGCTAGGGTTATGAAAAAATTGGTCGAAAAACTTCCTGAAGCCCTGAAACGCAAAAAGTAACTGAAGGAAGAACTTGAAATAAACTACTGGCAGAACAGAGTTTCCTTGCATGATCACATCACAAATGTATATCTGCAAGAGAACCAAGGTTACCGACATAGCCTGAAGAATCGCCAAAGCTAAATGGCAGTGGGCAGAGTACATTGCTCGTAGAACAGGTGGTTGATGGGGAGGTTCTGGACTGGCGGCCACGTGCCGGAAGACGCAGCGTTGGAAGATCTAACAAGGCGGACCGACGACCTGACGACTGTCGCGGGAATGCGATGGATGCGAGACTCACAGAACCGTTCGTTGTGGTGATATTTTAGATGAATTAGTTTTCAATTTATTTATTTAATTCTTCATGCACACAAGAGTACACTCGCGCCTCAAGGCGATGTCAGAAAATCGTTGGGGCCAAGCCTTCTGGGGCCATGGGTTATTTGAAAGTGCAACCCGGGCCCTGGAACGAAGGCAAAGAAGGAACAGGAGTGGGTTTTAGTTAGTAAAAGTCTGACACACATCTACTATGTACTTTTTCTACCAAAAACCTTCGAAGATGAAGAAGCGTAAGCAGTCCCATTTACCCATTTATTGATAAGTAAACATTTACAAATGTTCGGAACAGCGATGATAATTTGTTTACATAAGTTTTGGGACAGCTCGTTAATCTCTCCACAAACACTTTAAGTACATATAAAAATAAATATTTACGATGTTTAAGTACAACAGGTACATGTGCTTACGCACTTTTTGTAAGTTTTTTGGGTTCCGTACGTAAGTTGGTAAAAACGGAACCCTAACTTACTTTTTTGCCTATCTGCCTGTCAAGAATCTTTTTCAGGAACGGGTGGAAGTATGAAGCTTAAATTGATGTATCTGAAAGTGTTACTTTTAAGATCAATTAATTTACTATACAAATACTGGTAAAAAAATAATAGTTACAGTACATTTCTATGAAAAGAAGAAGAAGACGAACATTACTTTTTTGTGATTTGGAATAACTTTTTTAGGATCGATCCGGGAATTGAACTATTTACATAAATAAGTTCAATTCAATTCAAATATACATATATTTGCAAGAAATACATCGTTTACAAAGAAAGTTCTTATAACCTAAAAGTCACTGTATTCTGCCTGCAATTTGTACAGAACCTTTGGTGCACGAGTCCGACTCGCACTTGACCAGTTGTTTTTTGTAGTAATATTAATATTATGATGAAATGCACACTCACGGTTGGTAATATGATGTTTATGAATTTATGTTTTTACGAAATCGTGTAAGGATCGATATTTTCTGCGTCGCGTTGGGAAAGTGCAATAAAATTGCGTATGTACAGTCACGAGCCATAAGATATACCTTTATTGTGTCGCATTTTACTTACGAAGTAAGTGTACAACAAGCAGTTCTTCATTAGATACGTAACCATCAAATAGGTTGGGCACGCCGTCATTGAGGCGGTAAGTCCCCTCTTTGAGGAGTGGTTGGAAAGAGGTCACAGCGTCCTCTCGTTCCGTATGACGCAGGTCCTCACCCGACATGGTTCGGGAGGTTCCTGCATCGAATCAATGAGGAAAGGACGCCTGGGTGTCGCCACTGTGTAGATCGCCCGGAGGAGCACACGGTAGAGGTGTGCCCCGCTTGGGCGGAGCACCGCCGTGTCCTTGTGGAGGCTATCGGTGGCGGTGACCTCTCGCGCCGGGCCCTGGTACAGGCTATTGTCCGGAGCGAAGAGGGGTGGGAGGCGGTCGCCTCCTTCTGCGAAGTAGTAATGTTAGCGAAGGAGGCTGCTGACCGCGAGCGCGTGAGGGAACAGCCCTCACCCGCCACCGCCGAGATTCCTATCCCGATTTCCGACCACCGTAGGTGCGGGCTCGCGGACGGCGAGTATTGGGTAGCTCGCCGTCCGGCAGTCTGGTAATAATCTGGACCCAGCCTAGTCGTCAACGGCGCGTTCTGTTCCACGTGAGCCTCAAGGAGATGTCAGCAAACTATAGGAGCTGGGCAGGGCTGAAGCCTCTGGGGAACAAGGAAATCCGAAAGGTTGTCACCATGTCCGCCAGATCGAAGGCAACGAAGGACCGGAGTCCAGTCAGTAAGAGTCTAATTCACCCTCCCGCTTCGCCCAAGAGTGGGAGAAGTCATTCTGATGATTCCCCTTCCGAAAAAAAACCATCAAATAGGTCATTTAGAACTTAGAATCATTTGTCGTATTCATAATCTCTTGATCGGCAAAAGTTATGAAAAATCCTAAAACTAAACATCATCATCATCATTTCAGCCGAAAAACGTCCACTGCTGGAGATATAGGCCTCCCCCAAGCGTCGCCACGAACGGTCAGTCCTATGCGTCTCGCATCCATCAGATTCCCGCAATCCTTCTTAATAGGTCATTGGCCCTCCTTGGCGTTGGAAGGCCTCCCAAAAGGTGAAATTCGAATATGAAAATCCAAAAACTAATAAATATAGGAAAATAAATAAAGTTAGTTAGCTACATATCCTGGTCAATAGAAAAGGGAAAAACACCGTAAATGAATAACGAGGAACTGTTTACAGAAATAGTATGTGATAATTAATTACGGCTATTCATGGCTACTAATTAGAAGCTACTAATGGGATTTCCTGTGAGGTAATATATTGCTTTAACTCGTGAATTACTTATAGGGTGCTATTTTTCTTTGCTAATGGTAAAATCGGAACTCTTAGGTTCAAAGGTCAAAGCTGCGGGGTCGAAAGTGTCAACGTGGTTCTGGAATGCAAAGGGCAACTGAAGAAACACGGGTGTATTTTAGTCAGTTAAAGTCTGACACACCCTTTTGCTTTACCGAGCCGAAGTAGTTATATCATAACATAGTAGGGGTGGCAAGACCGAAACCTACCTGCCGGAATATAGCTGTCATTTTAGTCAGTAAAAGTATGACAAGCCCTTTCGTTCCGCCCTAAAGTGCAAGAAGAAATTAGATATTTTTCCAACCAAAACAAAAGATATCCCACCTGGACAGGTAGATTCATGGAAAATATTGTAATACTGTGGCTAAGATATGAGTGTTAGAAAACCTAGGTTACTAAGGAATTACTTACATAAGTAATGAGAAGGTTTGGGCAATACTTATAGTACCTAACCACTTATCTTTCCATTTGCTAATAGCAATAAGTGAATATTAGGTTAATCATAATGTAGATATTCTATTATTTGATTTTTTATGTTTGTATTGCGGTCTGTCTTTGTCTATAAAATACAGAAATTCAGCATGTGTTTAAATTGACATAATTAAGTTGCTGTAATTTGTACAGAAAGAATTGTAACTCTCAAGAAAGTAAAACACAAGAGCTTTTCAGTTCCACTACTCGCCGCTAGATGGCGCTGTTCTTAACTCTTAACACTCCCGAGGTAATTAGCGCTCCTTTTACAGCAATGTACGACAGATTCGCCGAAAAGACTTACAAGCATGATAACTCGTGTTCACCCATCAATTTGCGCCATGTTATGTGATATAATGACACGCCAGAGTACGTCCGTCTGGTGAAAAATGTCCCGCGATAAAACTCTTAATTCCCTACCGCTGCAGGCGATTTACTACGGCAATTTAACTTTCTGATGATTGTATGTAATTTCTTTAAATTTATTGGTTTCATTTTTGCTAGGGAGGGAAAAGTTTTGATGTGGAGGCGTTTGGAAGATCACCAGATCACGATTATGAGGCATGGCGCGTGCTACTTTGCCCCGTGCCGCAAAGGGCAAAGTAACATCCTTCTTAAACTATAATTAGATGTATCAACTGGATGATTAGAACAGGAAATTTTTGCTATTAAATATTGCCTAACGTTAAAGAAAGTTTTCAGACATTGAGCATAATAAATAGTACAGCATAGCATTAGCCTTATAATGTTCCCACTGCTGGTACTCAGCCCTCCTCTATAGGAGAGGAAATGGGCTGTCCCATGTCATCGAATTTTTGGTTCTAGGACATGCCGGTTCCTTCACGATGTTTTCCTTCACCGTTTAACAAATATGGTTATAAATATTGGGGATTACATTGATCCACAATAATCGACATTGAAAGTAGAATTAACTTTATTTTACACCAAAATAGTAAAATAATTTCACTACCTACCTTTTAATTCTAAGAGTAACCGACTTGAATTATATTAGTACCGTACTTTGGCAATATATCATTTCAGTCCAATACGTAATGGGGTTATAAATTACCTATTCTTAATACTAGAGCAAGATATAAATTAAAAATGTCAATTACCCAATAAATTAGATAGTATCTTTATGTATCATTCCGTAACTCTATCACTGTCTTTCTTAACTTGTAGTAACTAATGACGCTGTCTATTTAGCCACCTCGAGTTATCCAATAAATAAATTAGTACTGTCCACTTAATATCACACTATCTTTAAACACATTTCATCTAACCTATGGCAAAGTATTTAATATTTTGATTAAAGGCTTCATTCACACCCCTATGGCTTTCTTATACAACTCTTAAATCTATTACAAAGTTACTTTTACTATCGAAAAAAGCGCCCTTGAACCTTAGAAAGTATCTTTTCACTCTCGGTTTCGAAAATTGAATATGCATTGGATGGCAAAGTTAACTTTGCCATTGTTAGATATAATAAAAACATATTAGTTTTGCGCGTGTTCAAGCATTCGGCGTCATTTATCATCGTAATGGTGGTCATTTGAAGTTATGTCATTGGTCGAGACGTTTTGGCAAATATTTTTAAGTACAAGACAAATTGTTTTGTATGTTAATGTCCATTACGTGGACTGTTATGTGGTACATAGCACGTTAAGTCGTTTTTCGTGTGAATACTCATTTATTTTTGTGTTTGGGAGAAAGGCTTATGGGGTCTACAATGGATGATATTAGTTTGAATAGTGGTTGAAAGTTCACCGTTGGGAGCACCTTTTTGTTTTTTTGAGCCAGCTTTTGCTTCAGCCAGCTTTTTATAATAATCAGTTGTTCCCTATATCTATTTTCGCATATTTCGTCAAAATGTATGGAACAGCTGATAATTTTTGGTTTGGTCCCTTAGTAAAAGTTGTTCATAATGATAAGTACAATGACCCCCCAAGAGGATGTGCGTTAATTATGTTACATGTTCTATATTATATAGATATTACGTATGTACATAATTATATCCGTCTTTATACATATTTCGCATTTTCTTTGCTCTGAAGGGTGTCATACTTCTCAAACACCTGATGGTCAGCATACTTACCAACTAGTTCTGTAGTATTTACCACATTAAAATTCCTAGAAGGCTTTTAACCAGTCAGTATTGTTTGCTATGTTTTAACCTTAACGGTCATTGAGGAATGGACATTCATGAATGGGACAGATGATAACGTGTCTGACAAGCTTTGAGTTTACGGTACCTATATCTGGGATGTGGAACTTTATTTGTTTTCTGGGGCCGTTATCATCACGTGTTAAAATGTCAGTCATCATCATCCACCTAGCCTTTTCCCAACTATATTGGGGCGGCTTCCAGTCAAGCCGGATTTAGCTAAGTACTAGTATTTTATAAGAAGCGGTTGCCTACCAGACCTCTACAACCCATTAACTGGGGTAACACGGTACTTCATTGGCAAGGCTGGAGTCAGATTTACTGGCTTCTGACTATCCGTAACGACTGCCAAAGATCTACAAATGACAGCCGGGACCTACAGCTTAACGTGTTTTCCGAGGCACGGAGGAAACTCGGTATGTTAAGATGGTCACCCATCCTCAAAACAATCTTGCCAAGCGTTGCTTAACCTTGAAGATCGACCCGTGCGGCTGTTATTATCTAGCCACGAGCTCCTCAGTTAAAATGTCAGTCGTGCGAGCGAGAATAAGGGATGGAGCTCTATGTCCGAACTCTATAATAGTTCAATTTAGGTAGTTAAATGGATCGTGTTAAGAGCTCGTAGTAGCGGGTCTTAGTTTTTCCTATGAGTCTGCCGCGTTTATGTCGTTTTCTATAAATCAATCAGTGATAATGAGTCACTTAAGTTCTAGATGGAGTTTAGATTGTTTGATTTTCTTCTTCAACGGTTTCATTCATGTACATATATTGTATCCCAACAAGATTGGCTATTGCATAAGATATCTGTTCTATCGGTCAAGTTTGTAAGTAGAGCATATTTAAAAATCAATAAATGAAATGTGACAGTATTGAATAGAATACAATAGAATATACTTTATTGTGCACTTTAAAAGTAACACAAACTCAAATCTATGGGTAACTTAAAATAATACAGGGGTAGTAATTTAATCAAACAGTACACTATAAATAAGCATTCGTCTTTTGCTGTGCCCGACAGGGTCCATAATTATTTTTTTGGCAAATGTTTACCACCTAAGCCTACATTGTGGAATGCAATAAAGATTAGAGTATTGAGTATTTTATCTAAAATAATTATCTATGTAAATGTTAATTAAAAAAAGTTCCTTAGAACAACACTCTACACACCACAAAACGACATCACGCCAATTTGTTCTCAATAAAACCCATTACCAAAAGTCAACTTCTACTTTCACGGGTACTAATGACCCACTCACCCATCCCACCTAGAACCACTCTTCCCTACTACCTCGAAGTTGAAACAAAAACTCTGGAAGCAACTCGAAGACTGATTGACTTGTCCCTCAAGTTCAACTAAACTGGTGGAAGCAGAGAGGTAATCCCGTTTCGACACCCAGATTTACGACACCAACATTTTCGGCATCCAAGCTGTTCAAGATTCGGCACCAATAGGTATTTAGGACTGGTATTTTGTATGGTTATGAGGAGGAGCTCGTGGCTAGATAATAACAGCCGCACGGGTCGATCTAATGGCTAAGCAACGCTTGCCAAGGTTGGTCTGTGGATGGGTGGTCACCCATCTTAATATACCGAGTTTCTTTCGTGTCTCGGAAAGCACGCTAAGCCGTGGGTCCCGGCTGACATTTGTAGATCTTTGGCCGTCGTTACGGATAGTCAGAAGCCAGTAATTTTAACTCCAGTCTTGCCATGAAGTAAGGTGTTACCCCAGTTAATGGGTTGTGGAGGTCTGTTAGGCAGCCGCTCCTCGTAAAATACTGGTATTCAGCTAAATCCGGCTTGGTTGGAAGCCGACCCCAATATAGTTGGGAAAAGGCTAAGCAGATGATGACTACTTGTCCAAAATACTTATTGGTGCCGAATCAGGAACAGCTTGGGTGCCGAAAATCTAGGTGCCGACACGGGAATACTCCAAAGGCCGAGGTAATAAATCTCACACTCAAAGAAAGCCTTATAATCAATACTTTATCTTTACCTTATCGAGGACCAGTTGCATGGTTTATTTTTAAATGGTTTTCTAAATGAGGCATCGAAAGCATTGGTTTAATAAGCGGTTGGTCCGACATGTGTTGACAAGATACATAAGGGCAGTGTGTTTGCGAGTGGCTCGACCCACTAAACCTGTTGAGCTGCGTGTGACGTGTGTGCGGTGACTATGACTTTATCTTCGAGTTTGATTTTGATGGAACTGTTGGGAATTATGGACTGGTCTATAATAATGTGAAGCGTTCGAGCTTGTGTCATCAACATTATCATCATCCATCTTCCTGCCCTTGACTCATGTTGGTGCAAAACGCATTTTTTTCTTCGCAATTTCTTCCTTTCTATCCCGTCACCTATCACGCTTACTTTTCTTTAATTTTACGTCACAAACAATCCATCTATCTTTTCTATGGCGTTGATCGAACCTTCGTAAGGGCAAGATTAAGCTTACTGAGTTCCTACGGTTTTGATGAAATCTCTTTAAGGCGTATGTGGAACACTACGCGTCGTCGAAGACTTCGGCTCGGTGCGGACGGTTACTAAAGGGCGACTAAAACCGACCTGTGTTCTTTCAGCTACCTCTTGCACTTTCAGGACCGCTGTACGTCTTTCAAACACAACAACGACCAATCCTGCAGATAAAAAGGCTAAACCTCATGCCATTTTCATTTTAAAAGCTCAAAGCTCTGAAGATTATCCAATTCTTAACGTCCATACGAGCTTGGGATGATAATAGCATAATTGCTACGCGTCTCAGGTAGATCGGTGATCTCACTATGATATCACTGGTCCTGCTGGCCATCAATCCTGTTTGCAGAGTGATTTAACCACCTCCTTGGACCACCTCGTGGTATGCAGACAATGAAATAGGTATTTGGTATATTTTACCGGTGACTCAATAAAGTCGCCCCCAGTTTTTTTTCCTTTTGAACAATGATGACTACTCAGATATTTTTTTTTAAATTTTTGGTATTGTTCACAAAGATAGAATGGTATAAACTTCATTGAACACCATAATGGCTATGTAACTAACTTATACACAAACTTAAATCTATGGGTTCAGTCAGCCGCGGTTTTATAGATGACAGTGCTATCAACCACAAAATCTTTCGATGGATCCTAAAAACTTTAATAAAATGAGTAATCTTTTTTTAAAGTGGGAAATCCACACCCAGGTTGTTTTTTATTAAATTCCAGGACCACGGGTTTATCTTTCAGATGTCAACCCATGGCCCCAGTGGGCTTTGGCCCTGGCACACTTGGCAATATTGGCACACATTATTATGCAATATTAATTAATATTTTTATTTATTTATCCTCGAGCTGGAACGGAATACACCACATGGCAAAAAATATACTTCCTTATCGACTTCTATTTTAGATCCTTTCCGCTTATAGATCGAACGAAGCCAAAGAAACTTCACATTTTATTAAAGGTATTTCCTGTCAACCATAATCCATATGCACCCTACAATGGAACAAGTGCAGGCAGTTCGCCTTGCACGGACGTTTCACTGCGCAAGCGCACACAGGCGCAAATCCCACGCACACATACACAGTCAGGCCTGTGCGCACACGCCGGTAGATTTGCAACTTATATCCGATTGATATTGATTTCTCTCCATAATCAATATTGGATATTTCTACGTTTATGATAACTGTTGTTAATTTGCATAAAGTGGAATGTTTCTTTAATGAGCTCGTTTGTTGTGAAGCAAGAAGTGTTAATAGATTAGTGTAATGATCATTGTGTTGGGTGAAATTAATCATTTAGAAAGTAGTATGAGGTATTGTTAAAAGAAAGCATGAACATACTAAATGGTCAATTCTTTATTGCATTCCACAAATGTAGCCTTAGGTGGTAAACTCTAGACCCGGTTGGGCAAAAGAAGGATTATGCGGAGATGAGGACTTATCATTTAAGTATCTTATAAACTAAGTATATAACAAAATGTCCCTCCTGTACTTTTCAGGATCTATGCGAGGCCAATGACAGAGCCGTGCAGGCTGCCCAATACTGGTCAGAAGAGGTTTGACATGAGTGCATCGACACGAAAAGAAGAAGATAAATTAAGGAAATCTAAATACATTGTTTATAAAACCTTCTTTATAACTACGTTCCTCATTAGTTAGAATCACAATAACAGGTTTTCTCCATCCATTCCATTTTGTCAACAGTCAATCTATCACTAACACACATTAATATACTAATACAAATTAATACTCAAATACAACAAAATTTTCAAGAAAATATACCGGTCCCGGCTGCCATATATTTAGATCTTTGGCAGTCGTTACGGATAGTCAGAAGCCAGTAAATCTGATTCCAGTCTTACCATGAAGTACCCCAGTAATGGGTTGTGGAGGTCTGGCAGGCAGCCGCTCCTCATAAAATACTGGTATTCAGCTAAATCTGGGTTGACAGAAAGCCGACCCCAATATAGTTGTTAAAAGGCTAGGTAGATGATGATGTTCAAGAAAAATATACGAGTATATTTTCTGGTCACCCTTAGCACGAAGCTTTTAAAATTATTGCATATTAAAATCATAATGCATTCTTACTGGTAAACAAATAAATAAAATATGAGCTCCTTAGCCTTGAAAGTCAGTAAGAGTCAAAGATTCCAATACATCACGATTTAGATCTTAAACGATAGACTAGGCTAGACTATCTACATAAATGGTTCATGATTGCAGCAATTTTGTATTTAGGTAGTTTAATTTAGAATAATAATAATAATGACCTAAACGCCTCTTCTCTCGAGGAGTTAGTTACTTAGAGAGGCCACACGGTAGCCTCACTTTCTGTTATACGCAAGTCCTCATTGGATACTTTTGGGAAGTTCCTGTTCCGGATTCGGCAGTAAGATACACCCGGACGTTAACATTGTGTAGATTGCTCGGAGGAGACGGCGGAGCTAATGGTAGAGGTATGCCTCGTTTAAGCAGACCACAAATGTGTCCTTGTAGAGACGATCGGCGGAGGTGACTTCTCGCGTCCAGATCATGATAAGGAACAAAAGAGAATGGAAATCAGTCACCCTGCTTCTGCAAAGCAGGAAGGTGGCTATGAAAAGGGTGATAAGAAGACAAACCTCATACCTTAGTTGCGGGATTGTGGACGTCGAGTAATGGGTAGATAGCTGCACATAAAGATGGCATGTCTGGAACGACAGCACGTTGCAGCGTTGTGGTCCGTTAGCGTTAAGGAGATATCAGCAATACAGACGAGTCTACTAGAGCCAATACATGCCAAGGGTGTGGGGTTGTTTGAAAGAGTTACCGTGGCTCTAGAACATAAAGGGTAACTGAAAAAACAGGGAGGTGAATTTTAGTCAGTCAGGCAATTCCTCTCGCTCCACCAAGAGTAGAAGCAGTGATTTGATGATTTTTCAACAAAAAAAAGCCTTATACTGTAAGGCCTGGTTCAAGGGGGTTTGGGACGGCCACTGTCCCGTGAGAAAGAATAGGCTAAATAATATTATATTAGATTAATAAATTGTGTTAGCTACTTAAAAAGAAGTCTTGAGAAATATAATCTAGAGCATGCGATTGCAAAGGTTACTTTGAATGTGGAATGGGTTGATATGGACACACCTGTGTGACACACCTCAATGAATCTAATGTCTACTATCAAGAAGGAAGTTTAGGTGTTAACGTTTTGAAATCGACTTCAATCAAAGCAATAACTAAAGCCGGCACTAAAATATTAACTCTGAAAATAATTTTACAAGGAATAAAAATAATTGAACCTCATCATCCCCTTAGCCTTTTCTCAACTGGCTTAGAATCGGCTTCTAACTTAACCTGATGTGGCTAAATATGTGTTTTACATAGAACGACTGCCTATCAGACCTTCATAGGCTTCATAACTCAGTTGCTGGGTAACATTTTACTGCTTGGATGGACAGATGTTCAGATTTTCTGGCGCCTTGACTACTTGTAACGATTGTTGAAGATTTACGAATGACGATCGGGACCAACGGCTTTACATGCTTGCTGTGGCACGGCATGTCAGTAATATCTTAAGGAAACTTGGAAAAGTACATTTGAATTGAAAAATTGACATTGATATTTTCTGGTTTCGAACTCGCAACCTTATGCGTGAGAGGTGTGCCTTAAACAGTGGGCCATCATGACTCTTGGTGCATCACGACATCAAATAGTTGAGCTTCTATCATAAACAAAATTACCATTAACGACGATAATAGCCATACTCTCACAGCTACTAAATTCAATAAAACTCCAGAAATCCATAATAAAGTCGTTGTATCTCCTAACTATATTACTAGGATACCCTTAGAGAGTCCAAATAAGGCGAAAAACAATATCAATGAATTAGACGCCTACTCCCGGGCGGCGAGCGGTACAGAAACAACACGGTGTTACAAGTATTTTGCAATAGGCCACGGACCGAGGATTTATATCGAAATGTAAGGCATGGCCGCGCGATATCGCTTGTTATAATAACAACAAAGATTATGAATATTTATGAGGTAAGAAAGAATTCGTGTGTGAAAAGTTTTAAGAGACTTTCATTCATGCATGGTTTTTTTGGTCATGAATGAGACTGAATTTTAAGAATGTTTAGTCTACATAGTTGACACCATAATTGATATAAGCACAAATGTTGTATTTGAAAAAACAAACTATTTGTTTATTCAAATACTTTAAGGTGGATAGCTAAAAAAAAACATGCAATAAACAAAGCGTTTTCGCATTCTACTGTCTTTTCTAGACAACTTTAAACGATTCGAGATTGCTTAGGCGCAAAAAAGAACTAAAACATCCTAGTTTCAATATCTGGTAAAAAAATAATCGAAGTAGCCTTTAAAAACTAAGAAGTGACAACTTGTAGTTATTATAACATCTACAATTTTCATAAGAATTTGTTTTACCTTAGCCACACAATGATATAATAAAAACCGCCGGAAAGTAAGTCATATCATTAAGAAAATCCGACACCTTAATCCAGAACAAAATTTCGGAAAATCCGGAGAAATCACGTCATCTTACATCGCCCTAGAAGGCGTAAAGTTGGGCGTTGAGTCACCCGTCACGAATGAATCACAAAAACTTCACTCTTCAGGATCTGACTCAGAACCCGACTGTCTCGGAATACTAACACATTTTGTATTTAGACGTGTTACTAATAAAATAAATTAATTTCTGGAACGGGACTTGTGTGGCAGAATCTGCGAAAATGAAGGTTTGAAATAAATGTATCGGGTTTCTCTCTGAGAAAAGAATTGAACGTGATTACGATATTATACTAAATAATTTAGTATTTGTATTGCTCATCGATGCAATTATATTTGCCGAAACTTAGGCACCTACCAAATAATTGCATCGGTGAACGTGATGATGATATCAATATTTGTAGTGCTTATCGGAGGCATTTGCTGAAGGTTGGACCCCTACCAAGGATCCCATGAATTTCAAAGTTCGTACTTATTCCTTCCATTGTTTAGAACCTGAACTGACTTGTGCAGGGCACATTGCTCGTAGAACAGATGGTCGATAGGGGCAAAGGTGGCGACCACGCATCGGAAGACGCAGCGTTGGAAAGCCCCCACAAGGTGGACCCATGAGCTGGTGAGGATCGCGGGAATCCGATGGATGCGAGACACACATGACCGGTCGTTGTGGGTCTCCCACAACGACCGGTCTTCTTCTTCTGGCTGAAATTATGATGATGATGAAACTGTCTTAGCTTAGATCTATCAAACTAGTTAACTACATAGCTAGTTTGTTAGGTCATGTTTGCAGATTGATACTACAACACTTTGGCGAAACGTACAGTTTTACGGTTGAAATGATGATGATGTCGCCATGCTTGAAAACACATTGATGCATCTTGCCATCGTCTTCATCAATTTTTGTTTCCTTAATTCATATGCCATTTCTATTCTCAAATCCTTTAAGCACAAACCTGACATACGCAACACAATCCAGCTATACATTAGTCATAATCCGTCCGACATATCCGCTGTTTTACAAGCAGTCGGCTCTCCGCTCGCTGCTCTGTGGCGGTTGACAAAGGTCAGCGCAGCACTGTCACGACTTGAACCCCAGCCGACGGAGTATGGGAACAGGACCCGGCGACCATACCATTTGTCTGGTCATTATTAGCTTTTATAAGTGAGATGTTAATGCAACTGTTGTTGGAGTTGTTGTGTAAGGGGTTGGTGAAGAAAAAGTGGATTAGATATTTATAAGCTAAACATCTATTTATATCTATGCCTAGATATAAATGGATAGAAACTATTCTTTCACACGACATAAAGCAGCAATTTTTTTTGTTGTTTTTATATTTTATATAATTTGTTTTTTACGTTAAATAGTGCTTCACTGCGATCCCACCTGATGGTAAGCAGTAATGCAATGGTTGATGGTGAGACGCACTAGTTTATTAAGATTCTAGTCACTCTAGTCTTGAAGACACCCAAATTATATTCAGATGGGAAGACCGCCGTCTCGACCAAAGTCGAAGTTAAAGCTATCTATTTGCATTATATGCAGTAATGAATTAGCATGAAAATATTACTTTACAAAATGTATCTAAAAACATAACTTTTAAGAAAAATATTAAACCTTCTTCAATGAACCAGGTCAGACACTTTTAGCAAAGAATGTCAAGAAGAGCCGAGGGGATAAGGTTAGGTAAAGAGAGAGAGACAAGAAAAACTTTCTAAACAAAATAAAGTCCAGAATGAAGAACAACTGCTCCCGATTTCTTTGTAGGCTAACCCCGACACGACTGCATGTTAGGCAATCCAATCTGAGGGACTACCTCACTGATCCTACCATTTGTCAAGTTATAATTTTACTGATAGTTTCGGGTTTTAATGTGACCCTTATTGAGTTTGGATTTTATGAATACTTTTTGAATACCAAAGGGTTGTAAAAAAAATAATTAGTATATTTATTATTGTTTTTTTTTGTGTGGTTCTCACATACAAAATCAATAAAAAATCAATTGTACTCGCTAGTTAGCTGATAATATCCCCTAGCCCTAGTTTCGCATGGGTATTTTAAATTTAGCTTTTTTACACTCCGTAGTTTCTGAGGTAAGAGTAAATTATTATCTACTTTCTGAAACTTTGAAGTTACTTATTTTTTGTATATAATATTTAGTGTAATTGAGGCGTGATGGCATTGTTGGCGCAATGGTTAAGCAATTGGCTAATGCGCTGCATGTTGCGGGTTCGATTTCTAAACGGAACAACTATTTGTATGGCTGTTTCGAGTCTGGGTGTCTTGTGGTTACATGTTTGTTAATGCACCTATGGTGAAGGAGATATTCCTATTTGTAGAAAAGTCTCATTCAAAAAAAGAAAGAAAGAAATATCTAATTATAGTTGGTTATAAGTCTTTTTATTGCATTGATTCATGGTTAAAACTGAATGTCTATCTGTGTCTATTCTATAGACTGTATACCTATTACGATGCTCGTTAAAGTTCACACAGACAGCGTATCTCCACAAAATAAGCACAAAGCAATTGGAGCACAAATAAATCACAATTACTTCAGAACAAGTGACTGATTCTAACTGCAACACTGTGTCCTTGTTACCCATTCCTTATACATTAATATTATATTATCTTATCGTCATGTTTTCAGTGAAAATGCACCGATGGTAGGGCGTGAGGGTCTGAGGTGCGGCGCCGGCCACTCAAGATAACTGCCTTACTAATGTACAAGATAGTATTGAATTATGACGTCTACCAACGATATTGTTCTATGTGAAATTTAGCGAAAGTCTGTGTATCGCGATCTGTTTGCTTGATGTGTTTATTTGTGGCCGATATCCTGGTGTTGCGTGCATGGTGGTCCGGAGTGAGACATTCTTTATGAGGCGTGTGCCCAAAGGCTAGACGTCAAGTTATCTAAAGTTCCTTTCGTAATATGTAGAGCATAGCTGTAAGATGAATGGGGATTGAATTGTTGCTTTTGTGTTGTGGATGGGTTATATGACTCTAGTCTGATAAAAGGCTAGAGGTTGAGTTAGTTGAAAGTAATAAAAAGTAGATAGTAAGTACCTACAGAAGAGCTGACGGACAGTTCTGACTCAGTGATGCAGACTTATTGTGGGAAACCATCTAATGAGTTCTGCCGCTCTAGGGCGGTCGGTGGCAGCGGAGAGTGTGGTCAGGAGTGTCACACCTTTACTGAATAAAACCCACTCTTATGTTCCCTAGTTGCCTTCGTTCTTGGGTCCCGGCGTTCTCTCACACAATCCATGGGATCCTGTGATGATGTACGGCTTTTAGGATCATGGGAAAAACTAAGAAGAACAGAGTTCAGCATTCAATTACAAACAATTTAGTTGTAAATAGTGTTAATTAACCTTTTGATTAAATCAACTTAAACAGTACACACTTAGTACTTAGTTACAAATTAATTCAAATTAAATGTCAAACTTAGCTTAAAGTTTCTCAGGTCATTAGGAAAAACCAGTTAAGTGTTGCCATTTAGAGTCTTTATTCACGCGAAGCAACGTGACTCAAGCAGAAATATTTTGTTATCGGAAGTAAAAACAATAAGGGCCGTATCACACTAGCGGCTTACGAGAGGCTGCGGGGTGGAGTAGGCAAGTAACGATTGCGTCGTGAACACGCCGGCTGCGCAGCGATGACGTCGCGGACGCTTGGCGAATTTGCAACTTATTCGTCACGTATTTGGCAGGCGGGGGGTATTTTTTTTGGAAGTGGAATCATCGGAATGACTTCTTCCGTTCTTGGGCGGAGTGGGAGGGCGTGTCAGACTCTTACTGACTAAACCCCTACCCTGTTCCTTCGTTGCCTTCGATCTGGGGGACACGGTGACAACCTATCGGATTTACCGTGTTCCCCAGAGGCCTACAAGGCCCGGTAGGGCCAAAGGGCCCTACCGGGCCTTGTAGGCGGAGGTACGAGCTAGCGTTTTACGAGACGGTACACAATGTCGTCCAAGCTGCCATTTGAATTACTTGTTTTTTCTCATGATTCATGGTGTGCCTAATAAACATGTTTTCTTTCTTTCATCCTTTCTATTCGCGGCGGTCTTACGCGTCCGCAACAAATTCACTACGCTTGCGCGGCGTGTTCGCTGCACACTCTTAACGTATTCGTTGCGCACCCGCTCCGCTTTGAGGACGCCTGCAATCCGCTAGTGTGACAACATTAGCATTAGCGGCATTTAATGTTCCCACTGCTGGGACTCGGGCCTCCTCTCCAGGAGAGGTAATGGGCCATAATCCATCACGCGGGCCCAGTGCGAATTGGCAGATGTCACATGTTTTCGAATTTTTGGTTCTGGACATGTCGGTTTCCTCACGATGTTTTCCTTCACCGTTTTGAGAGCAGCGGTGATGAAATAAATTACACAAAGTAATGCGCCAGGCTACTGTGCATAGTCAGAAGCCAGTAAATCTGACTCCAGTCTTGCCATGAAGTACCGTGTTACCCCAGTTAATGGGTTGTGGAGGTCTGGTAGGCAGCCGCTCCTCGTAAAATACTGGTATTCAGCTAAATCCGGCTTGACTGGAAGCCGACCGCAATATAGTTGGGAAAAGGCTAGGCAGATGATGAATGCGCCAGGCTGGGTTTGAACCCGCAACCTACAACTTATAAGTCGGGGCAGTTACTTACTACTCGGCGACCACTGCTCTAGTGTGACAACGCCCTAAGTTATTTCAATTCTTCGCGGTTACAAGAATTTTGAGAGTAAACGTGCAACGTGTGAATGATTGTGTCCCAAATAGTGGCGTGCGTGCGCAGATTGGGAGGTTTCGTTACGGTCGCGTTTGGCATAATCTGTTGCCTACTACCGAGAGATGACCGATTTCCTGAGTTGTTTTGTTGCGAATGTTTTATAATAGACATATTAGAAGTTGGTGAAAAGAGAATCGTTGTTACCAACTTGTGCTTGGTGATGGGCCCAGCACGATCTAAGCCTACTGGACCCTGCGTGAGGTTCCAAAAGGGAAATTCGGGGTAGACCTGGATGCAAGGCAAAGAAGGAACATAGGAGTGGGGTTTAATCAGTAAAACTCTCAGTCCTATAGTCAAAAAAAGTCTGACATGCCTTCCCGCTCTGCTCTACAGCTTGAGGTTTATTGCAAAATTTTCCAACTAAAAAAATATCTAAAATTTATTGAACGTTTACCTGGGTCCAAACCTCTTTCTCCACGTCTTTCATTATTCCAGACTCTGGGTTACATCTTCCAATTTCTAAGGGATACAATATCAAAGTCGTCCCGCCATCTCCTTTGTGGTCTGCCGCGACCACGTGTGATTTCAGGACACCAATGTTGTATTTTACGCAAACGCAGATCTAGGTACTATAGGTAATAACCACACTAATCTTAATATATATAAATCTCGTGTCCCAATGTTTGTCCTCAATGGACTCCTAAACCACTTAACCGATTATAATAAAATTCGCACACCATGTGCAGTTCGATCCAACTTGAGAGATAGGATAGTTTAAATCTAAAAAAAAAAAGTTAGGTAAAGTAGTGTAGTGTAGGGTAGTGTAGTGTAGTGTAGGGTAGTGTAGGGTAGTGTAGGGTAGTGTAGGGTAGTGTAGTGTAGTGTAGGGTAGTGTAGGGTAGTGTAGGGAAGGTAGGGTAGGGTAGCGTAGGATATGTAGGGTAGTCATTTGACGGGAAAAATTCCAAAAATAAATTGTCTACCCCGTGCGAAGCCGGGACGGGCTGCTAGTATTATATAAATAAAGGCGAAAGTTTGAGAGTGTATGCGTGTGTGTATGTTTGTTACTTCTTCACCCTCAAACGGCTGAACGCATTTCTTATCTTGGAATAGCACATGCGATACTTTTTATCCCAGAAGTTTATTCCCTTGGGATAATTTTCTACTAACTCGCGAGCAAAACCGCTGGAAGCAATTAGTTCCTACTATGTAAGACCAAACAAGTATATCACAATAAATATAGTATATAAATTATTGCCCGCATTCCTAACCCACTCTCTCCGTTCTCCAAACCCGGAAGATAACCGAAGATCCCACATAAACACTGAATGTAAATCAAAAAGATAAAACAATTACATAAGAAGTGACACCGACACGTCTGACGCGGCTGAATCAGATCGAATCGTGCGGATTTTCCTATGGTTGTCGTTAACAATGAGGAACCTCTTCTAATTGCCGGATAACCTCAGGGCAATTAGGTTGTTTTTACACTTTGTGACATACTGCTTGATAGATTTACAAGCAATACGGCCATTTTTGTAATTAGAAGTTTAAAAAAAACATTATCTTTTTATTTCACATACTGCCGTGGCCGAGTACTGGGCCAGGCAAAGTATCTGACTGGTTTTGCCATCGACACGCTAAGAAGAAGAAGCCTACATGCACTTAAAAGTTACAAGCAAGTGCATGGTTCCAAATGATCATTGTTTATGGAGAAGAACTGGCAAGAAACTCCCACATAAACACTAGATGTAAATCAAAAAGATAAAACAATTACATAAGAAGTGACACCGACACGTCTGACGCGGCTGAATCAGATCGAATCGTGCGCAGATTTTCCTATGGATGTCGTTAACAATGAGGAATTAAGGTAATTGCCGGATAACCTCGGGGCAATTAGGTTATTTTTACACTTTGTGACACACTACTTGATAGATTTGCAAGCAATACGTTCATTTTTGTAATTGTTTTGTAATTTTGTAACAGGCCTACATTGTCACTTATTAAACGTTAGAAGTGAGTGCACGGTTCCAAATGGTATTTTTTTTTAGAGAAGAACATGAAAAAAGAAGAAGGAAAGAAAAACTCTTTATTTGCATGCAAAAAGCTCTAAAATAAATACAAGATAAAATAATGACATTAAAAGGACACCGCCACGTGTGACGCGGCTGAATCAGATCGACTCGTGCGCAGATCGCGCCGCACATTGTCCCATGACTGTCGTTAACAATGAGGAACCTCTTCTAATTGCCGGATAACCTCAGGGTGATTAGGTTGTTTTTACACTTTGTGACACATGGGTACAGAGAGTTACAAGCAGCATGTTCATTTTTGTAATTATTTTTTAATTAAAAAGTTCAAAATTAAAAAAATAACAGGATTTTGAATCTTATTTCACATATAGGTTACATGGTCACTTATAAAACGTCAGAAGATAGTGCACGGTTTCAAAATAGTCGTTTCCTATGGAGAAGAACTGGCAAGAAACTACATGGTTACTTTTTAAAAAACTAAATTTCAAAGGTTGCAAATGAAGCGTTCGTAAGCCGAAAACACTGTATTACGAACAGAAAAGAAGAAAACGAACTGTAGAAGAAAGAAGTACGTAGCTAATCATCTTCTATTTTTTTTTAAACTTAGACTAGGAATTACTACTGTGTCGTTCGTTTACAAACATGTAAATTCACGTATAAACGAGACACCAAACCCCGAAACAGCTATTTGTAAGTCAGAAAAATATTTGTATTCAGTGTGGAGATCCAACCCACAAAATGCAATACAGCAGTCAATCGCTGAACCACTGCGCAATCGTGCCATCAAAAAGAAAACGAAATAAATGTAAAGTGCAGGTTAGGTTTCCGTAGTGATCTTACATAAAAAGAGATGCATAATTATATACTTAGAGTTAAAAGTGGCATCGCCTGTAATATGCAGCCACCTGTAATGTAATATTCTAATCATAGGTTTACAAAAGGGGGCAATGTCCCGCAGTGGGACACAGATCTATCACAGTAATATTGTAAAACCGAGTTTGTATGTTTGTTACTTCTTTGCACTCGAACGGCTAAACGAATTTCGGTGAAACATGGATACGGATAGCCTATATTTATTGTATGTATGGTATGAAAATCAATTCTACGCGATAACTTAGGGTTTTTATAAATCCTGGGTGTATGTTACCTTAGGATAGCTTTTTACTAACTGACGGGCGAATCTACAGGCAGCACATAGCAAACCAAATTAAAAAGATATCGACGTTTTGAGAAACATTTTTTTTTAAGTTGGTTAATAATATGGCTTCATAATCGATTTCAAAGCTACACTTACTGAACCAATTGTTCTCCGACCACCACAACCGTGTGTCACAAGGAATGCTTTCAACAATTAACACACTGACGCGGTTGTCTGGGAACGGAGCACGGACGAACAATCGTTTGGCAACCAAACTTTACGGATGCGTTGATTCTACTGTGCGTGTGTTTTGCAACGGCACTCGACCACAAAATAGACAGATGCAGAAGGAAATCTCATGTATATGTATTTCTCTGGGGCCATGGATTGGATTCCAAAAGGAAAGCTCGTGACCCCAGGACGAAGGCAACGAAGGAATGAAGTGGGGTTTAGTTAGTAAAAGTCTGACACGCCCTCCCGCTCCGCCCAAGAGCAGGAGAAGTTCTGATGATTCCTCACTTGAAACAAATTAAATACAAAAAATGTAAGTAAGTATGTACCTACTCCAGTTTTCATATCTATGCTCGGCGATCACGCTAGGGTAGGCGCCGGCCGCTGAGTCCAAGCACATAATATGGTCCGAGACACCCTGTTTGTGTGCGGTTATATTAACTTGACGCTTGGCGTCGACGAAGAAGAAGACGTCGCTTCTCGAATTGCCAAAGCCCGCGGTACCTTTGCACAGCTGAGACCGGTTTGGCAATCACGGAAATTGACTCGAAGAGTTAAGCTAAAAATCTTCAGGTCAAACGTCAAATCCGTGCTGCTTTACGGGTGCGAAACGTGGAAGGTGACAAAGGAGATCTCACGACAAATCCAGGTTTTCGCAAATCGATGCCTTCGCCGTATCCTCGGGATTTACTGGCCCGAGACCATCTCTAACGTAGAGCTGTTGGAGAAATGCCGCGAAAACCCGATCGACCACCAGATCAAGCGTCGCAAGTGGAGTTGGATTGGTCACACGCTTAGGAGGGATTCCAATTATGTACCTAAACAGGCACTGGACTGGAATCCCCAAGGGAAACGGAAGCGTGGCCGTCCTCGGCAGACCTGGCGACGCACCGTTTTGGCTGAAGCGAAAGACATCGGACTGACGTGGAGCGAGGTCAAGCGTAAAGCGCAAGACCGCTCGCGTTGGGTGACTACTGTTGACGCCCTCTGCCCCAGCTAGGGGGGATATAGGATCTTAAAGTAAAGTAAGTAAAGTTGGCGTCGATGAAATAATGTCCAAAAACAATATTTACAATCACAAAGAACTAGACCGAGCGTATCGATAAAAGATGCTGACCATAGCTGACACTTATCGGGTGAGTTAAGGGAATACGGGGGGAAACAGGGGTATGCTCGCATTTCGGAGATGCGTCGAATTAATCTTCTTTTCGTATCGATTCTCTTATTAAACTTTTTCTGCCCAGTATTTGGCAACCTGCATGGCTTTGGCATTGGCCTCGTTTAGCTCCTGCAAAGTAAAGGTGGTTGTGCATAATGGACAGCATAGCAAGTGCCGCATGTCCTGGATAGCTGCTCCACACTAGCACTGCGTTAAGGATGGGTCGACGAAGCTCAATGTGGCCGTGTTGTTTTTACAGCGGCCAACCTGGGTCCGCAATCGGTTAAGAGATTTCCAGATTGGAATTACAGTGGTCAAATTAATGTGACCGGAATGTATGTAGATTGCCTTCTGTATCTATCTCTTATGTGGCTCGACGCACTTCGCACGCGTGTGTGTCGTAAGGTGATTAGCGTAAAGAAAATTATGTTTTACAGAAATCTTGGGGTTATTGTTATCTAATGAATACTTGTCTTTACGACAATACTGGTCAGTTAGGGTTTGGTGGAGTTTACTGCCATGAATATATGTCAAGTTTTGAATGTTTCATAGTTTAATTGCTTGTCAATTTTCTTATTCATGAACTGTGATATGATGCACTTTTGCAGGTTATTAAATGAGCATTTAAGCCTTTTAACCTATTAACATTGAGTAAAGAGGATGACGCTGAAGGATGATGTTGTTTTGTGATGAAAAGGAACTGTCGTTTTTTTTTAAAATGGGAAATCATCAAATAGCTTCTCTTTTTATAGGAGGAGCAATAGGGAGTACCAGTGCACTTTCACTCATTAAAACCCACTTGTGTTTTTTCAGATGCCCTTTACATTTCAGGCTCACGGTGACTCTAGACCTAATGGGCCCTGTTAATCATTCTGACATCTTTTCGAGGCATGAGTAGAACATAATGTGCTATCAACAGTGTCCTGGTCCGTATCAGATGGCTAGCTACATATTGTTCGCCATCCGCAAGCCCTCGCCTATGGTGGCCGGACTCTTGATCTCTTCTGTGGCGGCTACCTCATGATTTCCACCGACTCTTTCGCTCTTATTAATATAATCCTGGGTTGCATGACACCCTTAAAACCACCCACCCAAACCACCCTTAAATAGTAAACCTTGATGTTTTATAATAATTGCAGTAAAAGTCATACGTATTAAACTAACTTCATGAACTAACCACTCGTAGGTAGGTAGAGCTCATGTAGATATTACGTAGGACCTAGATTTAAAACGTTATTGACGTGACCCAGTTCTAGATTTGTAGGTTTATGATACTGGATGAAAAATGCGGCATACTGCAGGAAAACTCAAGATGGCAGAGATGGATGACGCTCTTTATGTTTAGAACGAAAAAGAAAGCATGGAATATTATCGGGGCGAAAAATATTGGAAGGGGTTTTAAGGGACAAGCTTTTGTATAGGAGAAAAGTGTTAAGGCCATAAGTTACATTGGGAAACCTGAATTGGTTTCCAAAATGTTTCGATTTCCTACATTATTTTAGCCGAAGGGAGTCCACTGTTGGACATAGGCCTCCCTCAAGTGTCGCTACAAGGAACGGTCCTGTGCGACTCGCTCCCACCTTTTCCACCTTCCGATGTGATTGAAGCATAAATCGAAAGGTACATTGTCACAAAATTCGAATAACCACGTGCCCCGCTATATAGAAGAGACGATTTATCGTGATTCCTGTCAAAATAGTTGAGATAATTGGGTTTTTTTGTTAATAAATTCGTAGAGTACGTTGAAAAAACAAAACATTGTCACTATTCGTTTTTTTCGATCTAGCTTAAGTGGGCCCGCTAGATCGATTCTTAGTTTAGTCGACGTCGTAATTGTTCTATTTTAAGTCCTCTTAATTCTCATGATTTGATATTTATCATAGTACTTATTTATTACTTCATAATATTAGCATACAAATAATTATAAGCTACTTAATTTAATAATATTTAATTCTATTTAAAATATCAGCAATTTTTTTTTTTTAATTTGGTATTAAAAGTTTTAATAAATAATGTTGGTTTAAGTTTAGTTTACTTAAAGACACTGGAACCAATTGACTCGACGATGTACGATTATTGCCCTCATGTCCTTTCTAGCAACATCCTATAAGGCATCCATCACATAAGAACAGAAGTAGTGCGAAGGTAATAACCCACTGGGCGATCGCCATATAATCTCGTCAGTAAGTAGGTGCCAGTTTAGATAACCTTGTTGTGGTCGCGGCCCACTTGTTCTACCGGCTTTCTTATGAACCAACTGGAGTATTGTTAGCAGGTGGAGTTTTGAGATGAGGGCTTTGAATGGAGATGAGGAATGTAGGAAAGAAAGGAAGAAAATTTATTTGTTTATCATGTGCTTACAATTATATCATACAGAATTAAATAATTCATGCAAGCAGGACCTTAACTAAAAAGTGGCTTACGACATCTTAACTGGGCCTCAAGTCCGCTAGTACAATAGTATCAGAATTGTCGATCATTGGCTCCATAATTGTTGATATTGATAACAACAATTAAAGGAGATTGCCCGTTTTGTAAGGGAAGTTGGGTCCCAGTGGAAAATGCTTGTGCCCTGAAGATTTTTATTTTACCTAATAGTAAAAACATAGCATTTTCATAATCGGAAACCATTTTTCATTGTGTCACCCTGGTTCAGGAGATATCATTATTTTTCTGTTTAAAAAATCTAGGAAATAATTACATATTGACAGACAAATCATCACCATGAGCATGGAATTATGTCTCTATTACTATAATGCCATTAGTTTATGAAAAATTATATGAAAAATAATTTGCACACAAAAAATAAATAATATTTTTAGGTTATTATTCCAAACAGGTACACGACAGCACAAAAGGGACCTGCCCCGTGGCATTTTCCTTTTAAATACTTAAGGGTTTTGTAAAATGACGTTCACCAGGTAGCAGCATTGAGTCGTCGGGCATCGGCACCTGTTAAAACGCTTAATGATGTGATTCAATGTCAACGTTAAACTTTAAATTTCCATGACATGTATACGTTTTCAAAAGTAAGTAGTTGGCGTTACTTATCTCTCAGTCAAGTGATGCTACTAGTTAGCATCACTTGACTGAGAGGAAGAAAGGAAAGTGTTTTCCTGAAACCCTTATTGGAAATGATATAGTGACGATGAAAAGTATTTAAGAAAGTAAGCAAATTAGGCAAAAGATTTTTCGAAACAGTATGTGCTGGAATGATTGATGAACATGGTCGGTTTTAGTTGATAAAAGTCTGACACTCCCACTGGGAAATCATCAAATAAGTACTCCCGCTTTAGTCCACCTTGGACTTATTTGATGATTTACCAATTTAAAAAACCGGCCAAGAGCGTGTCGGGCCACGCTCAGTGTAGGGTTCCGTAGTTTCCCGTCCGTCACAATAAGTGTCCTCAATTTCTTAAAAACTGTTCGTCCCATCAAGTTCAAAATAATTTTCCCAGAAAATCTTTGTAAAGCTCTACTTTCCAGATATTTTTCATATTTTCTAAACCTATGGTTCAAAAGTTAGAGGGGGGGACACATTGTTTTTAGGGTTCCGTAGCCAAAATGGCAAAAACGGAACCCTTATAGTTTCGTCATGTCCGTCTGTCCGTCTGTCCGTCTGTCCGTCTGTCACAGCCGATTTACTCGGAAACTATAAGTACTACAGTGATGAAATTTGATGGGAATATGTGTTGTATGAACCGCTACAAAATTATGACACTAAATAGTAAAAAAAAGAATTGGGGGTGGGGCCCCCCATACATGTAACTGAGGGATGAAAATTTTTTTTTCGATGTACATACCCGTGTGGGGTATCAATGGAAAGGTCTTTTAAAATGATATAAAGTTTTCTAAAAAACATTTTTCTTAAAGTGAACGGTTTTTGAGATATCAGCTCTCAAAGTCGTAAAAAGTATGTCCCCCCCCCTCTATTTTTATAACTACGGGGTATAAAATTCTAAAAAAAATAGAGGTGATGCATGCTAATTAACTCTTTCAACGATTTTTGGTTTGATCAAAGTATCTCTTATAGTTTTTGAGATAGGTTGATTTAACTGTAATTTTGGTTAAGTTATTGTGCTTACACTGAAAACGATGGCTGAACCTTATAAGTTTTATTTGCTGCTACGGAACCCTTTGTGCGCGAGCCCGACTCGCACTTGGCCGGTTTTTTACTTTTGGAACGATTATTTCCGAAATTATTGATATTATCAAAAAATGATTTTAGTAAACCCCTATTCATTTTTGAATACCTATCCAACAATATTACACACATTAGGGTTGAAATTTAAAAAAAAATCGCGTTTTACTTAACTTAAGGGCGCTATTACAATTTTTCTTGTGTTTGAGCGTTTTGACAGAAATGACATTACAACACAAAAGAACTGGCATCATCCTATAGTAATTTTGACATTTCCTGTATCAATTTAGTCTAAGGGTATAAAAAAACAGACGATAGCTACATAAGACGAAGGGCGGCAGCAGTCACGCTCGATTTTTGCATTGCGTACAACAATTATTTTAAAATATGATTTTACTTTTAAATAGACCAATTTTTTTTTCATGCATTATAACAATATCTCCTTAATTGTTAAATATTTTTGATTTGAATTTGGATTATACTTTCATAGATAAAAAATATAGTTTCGTACAGAAAATTGACAATAATTCTCAGTTTTACAGAATTATGTTTGATGTATTACTGCATGAATCGTAATAAATTAATTAAAGCACTCTAAAGTAGAAGGCACAGTTGTATCATGGACATTTAAAAAAATGATTAAATTATTATATCTTCGGTGTACCAAAGAATCAAATGATTCCCTGAATGATGATTCAATGAATTTACTGATGTACGTGAACAAATTGATATATTTATTTAAAACACTCCCAAGATCAACTATCAAACTTTCTTAAGCATATTTTTTTTTGTGCTATATCTAGAGCATAATCAGACATCAAAACTCAAATCAAACGCTTAAATTCAGGAAAAAATGTGATAGCACCCTTAACATGTGCATCAACATGGCTGGGTAGCCCCCCTACATGTTAAGTAAAACGCGATTTTTAGTAAAACATTTTTTTTCCAATTTATATTTTTGCACTTTGTCGGCGTGATTGACATACATATTGGTACCAAATTTCAGCTTTCTAGAGCTAACGGTCACAAAGATTAAGCGAGGACGGACGGACAGACATGGTGAAACTATAAGGGTTCCATTTTTGCCATTTGGCTACGGAACCCTAAAAAGGCCAAGAATTGTTAAAGCTCATGTGATAACAACTCATAGACCAGTTAGCAATATTTAACGTGATATGCAGCATAAACGCAGCAATAGATTTCAATCTAAATGCTTACGCACGTCAATAACCTAATTTCTTCAATTGGCATTCAATTTGGGTTGAATGGATTTATTCATCGTGGGAATCATATCTGTGTGGAGTACGGCTAATAAAGATGTCTCATAGATGCTGGTCTGTTTAAATATAGGACTTATGTATAGGTTTATTTATATATATTTAGTCTGGTATTTTATGTTTGTTTTTAGGGTTTCAAATTTTAGTGGGGAAAAACGGAATCCTTATAGGATCCCCGGGTGGCACGACATTGCAGGTCAAGTCGGTAATTCGTCAAATTTGAAATTGGTCAAAGCTGTAGTTCGTCTAATCGTGAATTTGTCAAATTATGGAATTCGTCAAATACGCAATTGGTCAAGTGATTTAAGTATAGTCATCTGTAAAAATGAATGAGCCGTGGTAGTTTTTATTAACTTATTTATTTTATTCATATTTACACTTATGTACATTGAAGTGAAAGAAATTTCATACTACTGCAGGTCTTATTGCAGCAGTATGAAACTTATTATGAATCAACTTTGTGTCCATTTTCACCTAAAATATTATAATTCGTAAAACTATAACACGATAAAAGACATCTTTTGTTTAAAAATTGGATACAACAGTGCGGCTACTGTTTTCCTCCATGAAGTCTACCGGCTAACAATTCTTGAGCTCCGCATAATCTACCATTGTAGTGTAATCTGCTAATTTATATTGTTTTGTATATCCCCTAATTATGCGAATCTGCAGAGAAGGGACCGTGTGAATAGTAAACTGGGACATTTCGTCACGGCGAGTCGGAATGGGTCCGCAGTGGCTAAGTGAAGGGGGCCAATTTACTGTGCTTACACTTTTTTGTGTAAAAAAACTATATTACCTATTTACTTGCTTATTAAATTAAGAACACTGCATGACTAACGGTTATAACGGTATCGGTTAAGCAACGCTTGCCAAGGTTGGTCTGTGGATGGATGACCTAAGATGGTCACCGCATATATCACATACCGAGTTTCCTTCGTGCCTCGGAAAACACGGCTGTCATTTGTAGATCTTTGGCAGTCGTTACGGATAGTCAGAAGCCAGAATCTGACTCCAGTGTTGCCATGAGGTATCGTGTTATCCCAGTTAATGGGTTGTGGAGGTCTGGTAGGCAGCTGCTCCTCGCAAAATGCTGGAATTCAGCTAAATCCGGTACGACTGGAAGCCGACCCCAATATAATAGGGAAAAGGCTAAGCAGATGATGACACATTTTTTGTGTAAAAAAACTATTACCTATTTACCTGCTTATTAAATGAAGAACATTGCATGACTAACGGTGTTATAATAAATATTGTAGGCACAATAGAAAATGGTTTAATCTGTATTGATTACAAAAATTGATGAAAGGCTGAATCTCTTCGATACAGTTTTTTTTTTAATACTTAATAAATTATTAGGTGTCAAGGTATTTTGAGGTCAACTTTGATATGTATTTTAATATTGATAACAGTAAGTTGTTGATTTGATTGAATAACAGAACACTTGATAGAACTTTTGTCAACTGTAATTGTAACTTAACTGCAATTTATTATGACATTGTTTATTTAAACAGATATTTTATTATTAAAAATAAGTAGATACTTAAGTTTACAGTTTTTTTTGGTGAAGGTTGAACTAAATAATTAAAAATCACTCTGATTGACTTCTATTTTAAGCTCCACATTTTTAATATGAGTTAACTTGTATTTTTTTTGGAGGTATTTTATATTTGCAATAGTTGCAATACTATTCTCAAAAATCACATCGAAACGAGAACGTGATATATGAGGAAAACATATACATTTACATATACTTAGTCTAATTTGTGAAACTTGCATAATAGTCTATATCCAAAACCAAATGCAAAAAATAACGCCGATGGAAAAGGAAATGAATATAAGAGTAGATAAATTTATATAGATACTAAGTTTTGATAAAGAGACGTTCACTAAAGAACCAGAACATGAATCAAACAAAATTATAGATAAATAAAAGTAATCAGAGAAGATTGATAAAAATTCTTGCAAGTAAACTACAAACTAGATTTCTAAGTAAAGCTATACCGAAGAAAATAAATTAATATACCTACATAGACAGTATTCATATTATCATTATAAAATTTTATAATGAGACATTCACCAAAGAACTAGAGCATGATACAGACAAAATGATAGATAAAGTAATCGAAGAAGAAGATTGACAAATAAATGGTCTAAGTAAATAACAAAGTAACGAGACTCCTTAGTTTAGCAATACCGAAGTACAAAGTCTAGCTTAAGGCTTAACAGCAACAACGGAGTGTCCGCTTGAGCCAATATTCAGTAAATGTTAAAATAAATCAGACTAAAGCCCAGCCCACAATATCAATATGAAATTCCTGTTTATTTTATTATTCATAGGTTAGGTTTAATTTGGAGCGTGGGATAGTTGAAACATTTTGTGGGTAATGTAACAGATGTTTTGTATAGTCACGCCTTTACTGTCGCCTGCTAAGGGAACCTATTATGTTTTAAATGTTTTCCTTGTGCGAATTTCTTACGCAAATAATGTAGAATAGTTTGTTGGCTATGTAGGTGGACGTGTGTTTTGGGTTTATGTTTGGGTAATGGGTTTGTGACGTCTGAATGTAGGTTGGTTGCGGAATATGGTGTTCGGTGTCCACTAGCCTACTTGTAGCTTAATGTCCTGTACGTAACAGCACTAAGTTAGGCATATTTGCAGTGAATTAATCTACGATCATTTTAAAATTTACACAATATGCATCCCAGTGAAAAAAAATCAAACGGTTACCTTGTTTGATTTTGTTGTACTCTAAATAGTATACTCTAAAAAATAATAATCATTAAAATATAAAAATAACAACAACATCAAGTTAAGGAAACCTTAGCATAAAATTAATAGCTAAATAAATATTATGTTTGACAACTCTTTAATAAACCAACTGAATGAATCAAAAATGGTGAGTTATTTGATAAAATTCAAATTATGTTAAAAATATAATAAGTTTTTGGGAAGTGACAAAAAAGATACCAAATGACACGAACGTAACACTGTATATTAGTTATTTATGCAGTACAGTTATTTATGCAAACTTATTTAGTGTAAACCTTTTAAGCATAAATACATTCTATAAACATATTGAAACCTACGTGTTGTTTCCTACTTTGTCTGATTATTTATTTGTTTAAGAGCGAAACTTAAGACACTATTTTTTTTTCTTTGGTAAGTAACTATTGAACAGGGGAAGGGCGCTATAACATCTTGTTTTACAGTAATATTGAGGTAAAGGAAAACAAAATCTTTAATTTATAAGTCACTAGATCCTGCGGCTTTATTCGAGTGATAGTAGAAAATGATGCCAAGAAAATATACTCCTGGGATCGAAAGTATCCTATGTTCTATTCTAGAACATGTATAAAATGAGTCCACCCGATGAATGAGTAACAGCTAAATGAAACTGAAATGAAAACAGTAGATGTAGAAGAAATAAGAAAAGGATTAGAAGTTATCAATAATTTTGGCGTCGTCGATATACAGGGTGCAAAATAAATGGGTGGTCATAGATGCTATTAATGCCCATGGAATTGAACAAAATTAATCCAGGAAGGCATGCCAAAAAAAATTGCTGTACAAAGTTATCAGCTGATCAAAATGGTTCTTGGAGATTCAATTAAATAATTGAATCTCCAATAATATTGGTATTTACTGTAACTTTTTTTTAAGAAAGTTATTCATTTATATGTGCAGAAGCAGTATATAAAATAATATCAACACAAGTTTGACGAAGCAGACTGAACTACTTTCCTTGAAGATAAAAAAAAATAAATAAGGAATTAATAAATTAAAAATAAATGGCCCTGCATAAACAGATAAGATGTAAGACCTAATACGTAAGTCTAATTATAGACCAGAAGTAAGAAAATCAATACTTCAATTATTATTATATCTCACCTTAAATGAGTGTAATTAGTAATATATGGACGTCATAGATCAAGCTATCACCTTGTGAATTAACTGCCGGCTTGTTATTACTATTGATTGATTTAATGAAGTCAATAATTATGATATATTCTGTTAAGCTACGTGACAAGTGACATATGTATATGTATTATAATGGTTCATATTACAAATAATAAAGTGTATATTGCAATACGCAAATATTTATTATTTTGAGAAAAAAATACCAGATATTTTCCTTTATAAAAATAGAAAAAGCAACAAGAGGAAATATAAACATACTTAGAATTGTTGTGAAATCTTTCTCTCAAATCTCAAAATTAGGTCTGCGTGACTTAACACACTATTGTTTATCAGCATCCATATAATTATACTCTAATCCTTCACCTGGTCAGAAGATGTCCACTGCTGGACTTAGATTCCTCATAGTAAGTGAATCTGGGTAGGTCGTAATCTATTACTCTCGATTTTACAACTTGTTTATTAGCATAATCAAATTCTCTATTTATGTGTTCTAGTGGGTGGAACATGACTGTCGACCTTCAAGGCCTTTGTTTCATTGTAGGGTGGGTAAAATTCTATATTGAGTTGCAATCATGGGTTGGAATAGAATTTTAAATTTTGGTTACTTTGGAACCTCAGATTCCGATATCAACGAATTAGTAATGTTCTCAATATCTCGATTATTTACGTAAATCCTAGTTACCTTGATAACACTTATGATCAACATACCACAGTTCTAATGTCTTACATTATAATGTTTAAACTAATTAACCAAATTACTTTTCCAATCAACGATGCATCGGTATCGATACTTAAAATTAAAACATGATAATGAAAATACGAGCAAAGTTCAGCGGCCGGCGAGCCTAATGCGTCTTTACGACGCAGCCCAGAGGGACCTGCCAGCCAGACGGTACGAACAAAAAGCCAATTTCATAAAACTATGCACCCGACTGCGGCCCATAACAATAAATGAGCAAACCTCCAGAACCTGATACCTCGCCCGGATATACTTTTCACATGTCCTGTGTCAACGCACATGGAAAATACATGTACCATCCCCAGAACTCCTAATACGTAGAGTTTAGGAATGCTTACGAAAGCAGCAATGGATAAACTTCAAAGCCAACGAACGCATTGCTTGAGTACAGTGGTAGAGGAATCTGCAAGTCTGCCGCACACACAAGCAGGCGTGTGGTGACGAGGAGGCTTCGACTGCACACTGCCGCAGTTTTACATCGCGCGCCAGTCTGCACCGTGCCACCGCCCGCGACGCTCGTGTCGTGAGGCGCGACGACGCCGAACCCCGACATCGCAAAAAAGTTTTCGTCCGACACACGAAACTTTCCTAGACTTTCCTTTCAACCCGCACATTGTTGAATTGGAACAGTCTGTTTTGAACCCGGCGAACGCGAAAAGTGACCTTCTCAAACCGGAATTCGGTATCCTCCGGAACGGGTTTAGTCTCGGACCCCGCCGTGCCAGGACTTTCGTGAAGTGCTAACTTGATTTTCATAGTGGTGTGTTCAGTGTGAGTGACTGGATTCTACGCTTAACACGGAAGGCCGGACGTTGTCCCAACAATTTAAGGTCGGCTTCCAAGTAAAAGTGCTGTTAAAAATTTCAGTAAGTATTGTTTTATGTTGCAGTTCAAAGACCTCGAAACTGATGACTATAAAACTAAACTCGATGCAGAACATGCGTAACGTGCAAAAAGTTGCAAACTAGACCATAATTGAATTATAAAATAGAATTTTGTAATCGTCCTTGCCCTTGTCAAAACAAAAACTGAACTGATATTTCCATCAGACGGCTTAATTCGATCAATCGAGACAGCAAAAAATAATTCGGTCACAGAGTAAACAATTGTCTTTTATCTGTTTGAAATAATCAGCAAATCCATTGATTGTCGACACTGCTGTAATCTTGGACTAACAATAAAGGAAATTACGAAAGGCATTTAACACATTCAAACTGCAATTAATTTTAACACTTTCCGAATTGTTAGTCGCAGCGGGATTAATATAGCGTTCGGAAACAAATAAAGATTTTAAATTATAAGTAATTGGAGCGGGAGAAAAAAGTTCCGAGTCAGTGCACCTTTACCGGATCTGTAATTCGTTCAATTTGTGAAGCTTTTTTGTATGTTTGCATATTGAGAAGACTCACTCGACCTCAGAGTGTTTTGCATCAATCGAAAGTGCCATGTGTCTGGTAGTCTATTTCGGACTGAACAGATGTGCAAAAACTTAACGAAAAAACGACTATTGAGCGCTTTGTGGAGTAAAAAAAAGCATTGCAGCGTTAACTTTATTATTTTTTACTTTGATGCCAAATTCGCTCTCGGCACTGTATTAGTAATGTGCTCTTGTTCTATTTTTGATCTCAGTGAAATTATTTTTGATATCGTGACATGCTTTATATATTTTGAACTTTGAGAGACCTTTGACTTTTGTTGAAATATCGTTTCGGTACAGAATTCGTTCCATCAGATTCAAGATTATTTAAAATATTAATACAAGTAGATATTAGCGTTTCACAAGGTAACATTTTCGCAGGTCATAATGCCAAGGCCGAACCTAGCTGCGGATAACTTTAGAAATTCTGCGGTACCTTTTACAGTAGCTGGCTAGTTGGGTACTTAACTGTTAATTGACATTTTGCAACGGTATCCAATTACTTTTGGGGCCGTTGATTGAAAATGGGCTATAGTAAATGGGCTTAGTGTTACCTCTTTAATATTCTAATCTCAATTAAATATTTCAAAGGAATCAAAATAATAGACTAGCTGTTCTGTCTTTTAACTACATCATTTGATTTATTTTTACTAACGCTGAATTTGCGGATGATACCAGTTTTTCTAACATTTTATTTTATTCTAATAGTCTTCACACAGTGTTACGTGATTTGGCAAAACGGTGACCGTAGGCTGAATCAGTCGTGCCTTACCCCCCAGTGATCAGATTGTAGAAAATAAAAATTAACTCCTTATTTACTTTAGCTGTACGGCCAATGCTTACAATAGATGTTTCAGCTTCTTTAGTTCTCTAAATCTAAATCTTTTTCTTTGACTTGATCTATAGAACCAATCGCTTGATGTAATAGGTTGTTATTCGTTTTTAAACTTATAAGACCATCGCACTTTGCGGATTTTTCTGCTAACCGGAAGTTTTGTGGTGAACTCGATAGGTTTTTTGGCAGCCTTTAGTTATATTCGACTTGGCTAGTAATCTAGAATCTTTATATCTTATTATTGTCATTTCAATCATATTATATTGTTTATGAACATCAATTGAGTCCGTGATTTTGGGCTGTGATGCATTTTTATTTGAATGTATGTGTAGTATAATATGGAACACAAACATTTAGGGATAAAGTCCCGAAAGATATCCAGACACTCTCAAACACGTGTGCACAAAAAACATTGAACCCGCAGCGCGTACAGCAAATATTGACATTTCGGATGAGTGTTGGGCGCAAAACGAAAAAGTAAATAATAATTTCGTCTTTTTACATGATGTATTGATTGAATATTGACCTCAAATGTTTAAACTTCAATTTTAGAAACACTTTCACAGCATGTCGATAGAGAGATCGTTTGCATAAGTTCATTGACAATGTATTCAGCAGTGTTGTCAGTAGGTACAATGTAGTCGCTAGTTATCTTCGCTTACCACTGAACTGAACTGTTCCTGCAAACTTTCTATTGATAATCTTGATATGAATTGGATCAGTCTCGATATCCGTTATGTGGGCAAAAACCGATAAAATACCACAATGGCCGTAGGCTATGAACCTATCAGCTTTGTATATTCATTCATTTTGAACTCGTGTTTTTCTGAGCATTGAAAATAAATGGTGCCGCGATGTAATTTGCTTGAGCCGTCTATGAATATTTCTTGCTTATCATGTGACAAGTTCCTATTGTGTTTTTTTACTGTTGCTATTTTGATCAACATTTACGATTTAGATCTTGCAGTCTTGCATTCTTGCGTGGTCATTGTATGCTTAAGATTTAAAAATAGCGCTAAAAAAAGCCAGATTAGGCTTTTTTAAAAGTCCGTTAAACACTTTATCATCTGTGAGTTCACCTTCAATTCTTAGATCATCATCGAATTCATCAAAAACAAGTTTGTTTGTCAAACTAAGCTTCCTGGTGACGGCAGCATTTTGTATGGCCGTGTCGATATATTCACATATTATGTATGTTTATTCATAAGTTAGTATCACCGAAGAACATCCATATTATCGGCTGGGTACATTAAACGTGATTGGACTGTGTAACCAGATATTTTGTAATATTAGTTTGTTGTTTTTTAACATCTGCTGCTTATTAACAGGCAAAAAAGTATGATTCTGATGGAGGCTGTGTGGTAAGTTTAGGATTGCGTTTCTCGAAGGACCAGATGAAGTTGTTTAATTTTAGCGGGAAATAATTTTATGTTGGACGATATTATATTGGACACAGAAATTGAGCAAAAGGAAGTAGGTATGGGAAGAGTATTGTGACTTACTTGGGAGATCTGGAAGCCAGGTTGATGCACGGACTGCCGGGTGGATGACGACGCTCACACGCGCTCTCGGAGGGTCTCACTCGCGATTAACAGATCGGTTATATTTTGCGTCACTGTGTCTTTGTGTCGGCCAACACGTTAATTAGGAGGTTTATATTAGATCACCGCGGCGCCGCGGGTTTCCTGGATCAGCGGGTTACTTTTAGCGGTGGTGCTGTGTGGATGGAGTCTCGAAGCAGAAGAGTACGGTCAACCAAAAAATGGCGACCATTTTTGCAGCGGTAGGCGGAAATGTTCCTGATTGGCTTAGCGGCGAACAAGCTTTCTCATTCGCCGGCATGGGATTTGAGGATATGGGAAGTTGGAGTATGATTGGCTCAATACTGTCGTCCAATATGAAGGATTATAATGTGTGAGATGCGTTTGGATACATGATACAAAAAAATGTTTATAGGGCTAGCTTGCGTAAGCATTCTGCCCGGCTTTCGAGGATATGAAGTATACTCAAAAAGTAAGGAGTCAAATTAAAGCGGATTGAAATTAAATTAACTTGGACAAAAGAGAAAAATTATAATGAAAATATGTGAACTACAGCTAAATTAGATGTTTAATTACGCGGTGGTATTATTGAGAAGGTAAAGGACATAGTTTAACAACGGGTCTTTTGAAAGAGCCACTGCATGTCTTCACCATGGCGACGCGAGTTATCCCATCCTTGCCGGGAAAAATCTCGGTGATTATGCCCATTGGCCAACGTAGAGGAGGGACATCATCCTGATGCATGAGAACCACTGTACCAATCTTAATATTGTCGGCGGCATTCAACCATTTTTGCCTAACTTGCAAGTTATGTAAGTATTCTAAACGCCACCTTCTCCAAAAGCTACAAACCATTTGGTCAAGCAATTTTTTGCGGCAAGTTAGAGGTTTCGTCGTTTCGGGAACGTTTACGACAGGCAACGTAGTTAACGGAGAAGCCATTATAAAATGAGCGGGAGTAAGCGGTTCTGGGTACGGATCCTCACTCAGGACACAGAGCGGTCTGGAATTTAGAACTGCCTCAATTTCAGTGAGAACAGTCGAAAGCTCCTCATAAGTAAGAAGTTGAGAGCCGATAACACGATATAAATGCGTTTTAGTAGATTTAATATTTGATTCCCACAGCCCTCCAAAGTGGGGGGCGCGGGGTGGAATCATTTTCCACTCTATGCGGTAGCGGTTAGCAAGTAGTTCTTGTAATTGAGCCTTGGCTCCAACGAAGTTTGTTCCGTTATCAGAATATAAATAAGAGACGGGGCCTCTGCGGGAAATGAATCTTTTAAAAGCTGAAATGAAGGTGTCCGATGACACGTCGGTAACCAATTCAATATGAACTGCTTTGGTAACGAAACAAACGAATAAGCATATGTAAGCCTTCTGACTTCTTTGGCCTCTGCGTCGACATAAGGTTACTTTAATGGGACCAGCGTAATCCACACCAGTATGAACAAAAGCTTTAGTCTCTTGTACGCGGCAAGCGGGTAAATCAGCCATCTTTGGACTGGGGTGAGAAGGAGAAACTTTGAAACAAAAGTTACAAGCATGTACCCTTTGTCTGACGACACCTCTGGAAGAGATGATCCAATATTTTTGGCGTAACAGAGAGGTAAGAAGGTTTACACCGGCATGACAATGAATGCGATGATAATAGTCTATTAGAACATGTGTAAAGTTATCATGTTTAGGTAAAAGCGCGGGATGCTGAGCTTCATAAGGAAGGTTCGCATTTGACAACCTGCCACCAATTCTAATTATGTTATGCTCGTCTATAAATAGATCGAGTTTCTTAAACTGTGAGCGAAGTTTTTTATTTTTAATCTCGTCATAAATATCTAAAAAATGAAATTGTTGAATACAATGAATTAAATAAATTTCAGCGGCAACCAATTCACGGACAGTAATTGTCTTATGTGACTTGTCGTAAGGAATAATATGCAAAAATCTCAAAATGTATACAATTATGCGCAATATTTTATGTAACGATGTGAATTTTTGAGAAAGGCTATATATCAAGTTAACTTCTGATACGGTAGATACTAATGTTAAAGATTTATTTTTAAACTCAGGCAATTGCTCGCTGCATGAGGAAACAAACGGAGTAATAGGCCACTCATCAGTTTGTCGCAGAAGCCATTCAGGGCCATGCCACCATAAATCATGGTTTAGTAACTGTTCGGGTAGAAGACCTCGAGACAGACAGTCACTAGGATTTTCTTTTCCGTTAATATGGTAAAAATGTTTAGGATCAAGATTTTCTTGACATTTAGCGACGCGGTTACTAACAAAAATGTTCCACTTGTGAGGTGAGGAATGAATCCATGAAAGTGTAATTGTAGAATCGGAAAAGGCAAATATTTTATTAATAGCGGTGCGAGAGCGGTAAGTGTCATAAACTAGTTTAATTAGTTTAGACAAAAGAACAGCGGCGCAAAGCTCTAGACGAGCCAGAGATACGACCTTAACAGGTGCAACTTTAGATTTGGCACACACCAAATTTACGTGTGTATTACCATTTGTGTCAGTGACATGTAAGTATATAACGCAGCCATACGCATTCAAGCTGGCGTCAGCAAAACCTACTATATTTGTCACGCAACCCATAGTAACGGCTACATGACGCGGCAATTTTAAAGAAGAAAGTAGAGGCAGTTGCTCTTTGAATTTTTGAAAGAGAAGTACGATAGAATCGGGTGGAGTTTCATCCCAATCTGTGTTTAATTTCCATAATTCTTTTATGAGTAATTTCGCGAATAAAACTACAGGAGCCACTAGACCGAGAACGTCCCACAGACGGGCAATAGTGGAAAGTATGACGCGTTTAGTACAACCTTTATCTAACTCAGATGTAGTAAAGGTGAAACAGTCCTCGGAAGGAATCCATTTGAGTCCAAGGATTTTTAAATTATCCCCGTCAGAGAAATTAATAGAAGAGCGGTTGGAGTGTGGAATAATCTCCAGTAATTCCGAGGAATTACTTGCCCATTTAGTAAGGTCAAAGCCCCCAGCTTTAAATAAGGCGATAAGTTCAGCGGAGAGAATCTTGGCTTCTTCTAGAGTAGGGGTCGAGTTAGCCAAGTCATCCATGTAAAGCTCATGAGAAGCGACAATGAACGCGCGCGGGAAGCGATGTTTTTCATCCTCTGAAAGCTGGCGCACAGTGCGCATGGCTAGAAAGGGACTGGGCTTGAGACCGAAGGCAACACGGTTAAATTTAAATTCGCGAACAGGTTCAGTAGTATTAAATCGAAACAATATTTTTTGATATTTTCGATGATCCTCAATAACCTTAATTCGAAGATACATCTGTTTTATATCAGCTGTAACTGCAATAGGAAACAAACGGAAATTTAAAAGTAATAAAAATATGTCAGCCTGTAAATTAGGACCCGTATGCAGTAAGTCATTCAATGAAACGCCATTATGAGACTTAGCGCTCGCATCAAGGACAATGCGCACCTTAGTAGTTTGTTTATCATTCCTAATAACAGGGTGATGCGGTATGTAATATCCTATAGTCTGATCAACAGAACTAGGTGTAGTTTCGGTTAAATAATTTTGATCGATATACTCTTGAATTATTTCGTTATAACTAGCGCGCAAAGAAGGGTCGCGAAGCTTAGTTTTTTCCAAGTTAATTAAACGTCGATAAGCGACAGCATATGAATTTCCGAGTGATTCTGGATTTTTACAGAATGGTAAGGCAACACAGTACCTACCACTGGAGTCACGTGACACAGTAGAAGCGTACAGCTGTTCACATTCCCGTTCAGAGGGGCTCATAAAAGATTTTGAAGGTATTTCTTCGATATTCCAAAATTTATGTAAAGATTCGTCCAACGACAAAAAACAATGAGAATCATCTACTGTTAACGCGGTAGAAAAACATGAAGCGGTATTTAAATCATCTAGACTGTTATTGTTATTAGATAAACTAGAGGGTATCTCACCCATAATTATGTATCCAAACACGGTTTCAACAGCTGATGGCGCGGTAGGTGAGAGAATTCTGTTATGAAGTAATAAATACGGAAACAGTTTTGCCCCTAGAAGTAATTCAACCTCACCGGGCACGTGCCACAGGGGGTCGGCTAGCGGTAACTCGAATAAATGTTGCACAGCAGAGGTGTCAACCAAGTGAGATGGTAATTTATCAGTTATACAATCAATAACAAGAGCGGTTATTTTAAAAGAATTTGTTTTATTTTTTGAAGTAACTGTTATCTCCACGTAACCTATGATAGGCCGCGAAGAGGTTCCTACACCCTTTATAAATGAATTTGAAAGCGGTATAATATTTAATTGCAGTTTTTTACAACAGGCTGTAGTAATTATATTATTTTGCGAAGCGTTATCTATTAAGCACCTTACAGAAACGGATTTGTTATGTTTGTTATCAACATAGACTTGTGCTGTTGACAAAACAATCGTAGTACGTGGAGTCCTTATTCCTACGCGAGAACATGCACAAAGCGCCACCTGTTGTGACTGCGCGGAAGCGTCAGCTGATATCGATCGCTGCTGTGAAATTTGTTCCAAATGTAAAAGAGAATGATGTTTTTTGTTACATGTTCTACAGGTGTGTATAGATTTACACTGCGAGGCAGTGTGCGTTGTACTAAGGCAGTTTACACATCCACGTTTATCTTTAATAAAATCCAAACGCGAACCGGCCGATATTGTTTGAAAGTTTGGACAGGTATAAAGCTTCCAATGATCCTTGCTACTACAATACATACAAGTTTGGTTATTGTCACAAGCAACAAATGTATGTACTGTACTATCACGTGATTGGCTACGACAAGAATTATTTTTATTATTGTTGTTACTTATGGATGCGGTCCGAGTTAAAGTAGATCTATCTAATATTTTTACTTGCGATTTTATAAATTCAACGAAATCCGTATAAGTAGGAATCTCCACATCTCTCATATGCATCTCAAATGAATGTATGATAGCGGGATCTAACTTTTTTAAAGCTAAATTTAATAATATGAAATCCTTTAGGTCGTTAATTTTTAATTGTTCTAGTGCCGAAACAGACGCGTGAAAACTTTCAATAAAACTATTTAAAGACGCGGAATTATTAATTGCGGGTTTGATATTTAAAATATTAGACATGTAGTGCGAGCCTAATGCTCGTTTATCTTGATACTTTTGAACCAAACTGTTCCAGATAGACGTATAATTATCCCCTGACGGAATAATTCCGGCGGTAATTTGCAATGCGTTTCCTTTTAGGTTACCTATTAAATATTGCACACGTTGAGAATCTGTAAGGTTTGAATTTTCATGGACATTTGATTTAAATGATTCATAAAAAACAGGCCAATTATCAATTCTACCATCAAAAAACGGAATCTGAATTGGTGGCAGCTTGACTGAGCATTTTGATTGCGGCGCGGTATCAATAGACGCTGAGTCCTTCAATGACCTTGAGGACTTCGCTTCAATAAGTGAGCGTATTCTCTCTACTCGCGTATAAACTCCGTCAAAAGATATTTGACTATTATAATCTATTTTATGATCAGGATTTATTTGTAAAGAATATGTATTTATTTTATCTATGTTAGAAATAAACTCTTGACGAGTAACTGAGATTATTTGCGTGTCTGCCATAAACGTCTCAGCCGAACGTAGCTCAATACTAGTCGTATTTATTTTCTTTGATATTTCATACAATGACGATAAACGCTCAAAGATTGCTTGGTTTTTAGCTTGCAGTATTTTAACTTTTATTTGAAGATCTTCCATATTGGAGTAGTTCTAGTAACTATAGCGGACAAAATAATTTATGTTTATGTAGGTAGACTTCAAGAATATTTTATATTTTTTTATTTAAGTAGCGGGTGAAAGAAAATTATTGCGGTTGAGTTTATGTTATAGGCAAGTTTGCCGAACTAACTCACGATAATTAGCGGTTTTAATAATTCCCTATGCTATTTCAATGCAACAGGCGAACTATTAAGTTGGTACAGTAGTTCCCAATGATGTAGGTATGTACCTAGCGGGGAATGTAAGAACGATAGTATGCGTTCAATATGGCGGTTTTACGAATTCAGGTTAGATAAGTAGGTACCTATTTAACCTAAATCCTAGGTATGAGACCTATGAATGCTGATTCTATGAATCCGACTCGAATGGACCATTTTACTTATGGTAAGTTTAGGATTGCGTTTCTCGAAGGACCAGATGAAGTTGTTTAATTTTAGCGGGAAATAATTTTATGTTGGACGATATTATATTGGACACAGAAATTGAGCAAAAGGAAGTAGGTATGGGAAGAGTATTGTGACTTACTTGGGAGATCTGGAAGCCAGGTTGATGCACGGACTGCCGGGTGGATGACGACGCTCACACGCGCTCTCGGAGGGTCTCACTCGCGATTAACAGATCGGTTATATTTTGCGTCACTGTGTCTTTGTGTCGGCCAACACGTTAATTAGGAGGTTTATATTAGATCACCGCGGCGCCGCGGGTTTCCTGGATCAGCGGGTTACTTTTAGCGGTGGTGCTGTGTGGATGGAGTCTCGAAGCAGAAGAGTACGGTCAACCAAAAAATGGCGACCATTTTTGCAGCGGTAGGCGGAAATGTTCCTGATTGGCTTAGCGGCGAACAAGCTTTCTCATTCGCCGGCATGGGATTTGAGGATATGGGAAGTTGGAGTATGATTGGCTCAATACTGTCGTCCAATATGAAGGATTATAATGTGTGAGATGCGTTTGGATACATGATACAAAAAAATGTTTATAGGGCTAGCTTGCGTAAGCACTGTGTCTAACTTGAGTTGAGTTTTTAGGGTATCAAATTTTAAGTTGCTGTGAGGTCTTCTGAGAAATGCCGGCATTTATCAATTTAATGATCGGCTGCTTCAAGAACTTAAACCCAATTTTCTATACATAATATTAAATTTTTAGTAGAAATCATTGTGTGTTGAGTTCGAAAAAAAAATTGTTAAGCATATGAAATCAAAAAATCCGTAGTCATATTTTAACAAGAAAATAAACCAAATAGGCCGATGATGATCGAAATCCCAACATCTAAAGGCATAATTGAAATTATAATGGTATCCAAAGTTATGCTCAATCATAACACAGTAGTAGAATCAGCTCCAACCGTTTTTACGGCTGCTAATTTTTTTGAAGATCCAAATCTGGTTTTGCTAGCAGTTGTACTTGTGAATGACTAAAGTTGCGGTCAGTGGCCTTAATTCGCAATAATACATAATAATTTCAAACAAAAAACTCAGCGTGTTATCTTTTAAGCAATTACTGAGCATAACCCGTGTTTAAGGTGCTCTATGGTGTTTAAGTCACGTCATTGTAATGACATTATGGAACGTGAAAAAATTATGCGTAACTCAACAGTATTTTTGGAGGTTATAGTTAGTGATGTTGCTATGATGGTTGACAGATATCGCTTGAGATATGTATACAATAACCTTGTAAATTTTATTAATTTCAAAAATAAATTGTAATAACTTATAAGACTGGCAGTGAAATTATTAAAAGTATTTGAGTAAGTAAATTCGATTTGTCTTTTCATTAATCCGACAAAAGTAACATATCTATGTCAGAGATTTCATCACTCACATTCACACTGGTATTGACTGGAGAGTTTAATTTTATTTTATGCTGCCTCACTTTTTAATTTAAACTACTCAGAGATATTAAAATTTCCCGATGTATAACTCACATAATACAGAACGCCTAACATACAAGCACGACTGATATGATGAATATTGCATTGAAAGTTAAGTTTAATTAACATTTGCAAAATCAAATACTTCTTATTCATTTAATTCCGTCAACATTTTTAATATCAGCAGTTGGTTTACATTTGATTTCGAGATAGCTATCGTCTTGTATGTCACTCTGACAAGATTATCTAGTAATGCAACGATAGCGGTCGGAACAGGTGTCTAGATATATCGATAAATTCATATTCTTGCTACTTGAACGTGAAATTTCACAGCTTGTTTTGTAAATTTCCATGATGAAGTTGGACTCAATTAGCTTTGAAACGCCGCCACTGATGGTGTTTCTATAATTTTTGCTGATCTCGAGATAAGTTATCAGCTATACGAAATAATAAGTTTCAGAAAGTCAAAGAAAAAGTAGAACCAAAACTAAAAACTGACACATATGAAACTTACTGTAGTTGGAGGTCATAGCATCATGAGTTTGCAACCTGTTGACCATTGCTATTTTAAGTCAATGCATTATCGTGACCCGTAGCTAGCAATACCTCTCACCATATCTCACGAGCTGTATATACCTCTCAAGATATCACGATATAATACACGTTTCTTTTATATCCAAACACCGTTACGTACTCATCATTTATAGACACAAGTTAGGCACAGGTCATGGACATGGGAATAACAAACAATGCTTCTGTTACAGATGCAACCATTTTCGGCATATCAGCTCTTAAATATTACAAAATCAATGTCGTAACTAGACAAATCGTTTGACTAATAAACGTTGATTAAGACGGGATCAAACAACATGCAGCCTTGAGCTTAGACCTGCCTATGTGTTGTGAAACACGCGTTGTCAACTTTATTACAGCTTATTACTTCGTCACAGAGATCATGTATCGTCAAATTGTCCATAACACCTTGACACATAGGTAACTGACAACCTTCAGAACTAACGTTTGCTTTGCCATTAATTATAAAACATTCTTTATCATTAATAACTGCCAATCGTATTCTAACTGATAATTCATCGAGTTCTCACAATAATTTAGTTCGTGTAATAACTTCATCGTTTTCGATATACATACAAAGATTGGCAATTTCAAAATTGAATGCAAATAATAAATCATTGGGGGTTATTCAAATCATGTGTAGGTTTAAGCAAAATTTTTGAATGCAAGGCCCGTGTGGATTAATAGGTGTTTATATTAGGCGTACATTCATTACAGAGAGTTTAGCATTAAGATTGTATTCAGCATGTGTGGCCTTCGCCGCATCGTTTGTGGTCCTATTTGAATAGCTAGTAAATATTGACCGACAGACATCTGTTTACGGACTATTGAAGTGGATTGAGTATTATTACGATTTTGAAGAATTATGTCGAGGTCTCCATTGTGCAAGGTGATCGATGATCCCGTTGGTAGCCCGAGTGACTGATTGTGCGTTTCTGTTATTTTCAATGTAATCGCCAATCGGTGAAAGTGTTAGATCGGTTCATTTTGTATTTATTATTTTCTATGTATTAAATGATGGGTTTACAATATAGGTATGCATTGGAAAAATAGTATGTTTTACTTATTCAACAGAACTATACGGCATCAGATTTATTGATAAGACAAAATGTCAAACTAATACAATGTTTGTATATTTGCTTAATTAACCTGTATTCAAACGAAGTGTTACATTAATGTCAATGGTATGAAACAATTACTTGTTGACCTAAAGCCGGTTAATCGATAGAATCTCACACCTTTTCATTCAATTAAGATCACGGTAATGATAATGATTTGCAGGCCTTAATTAAAGGCCCCTGCAGCCGCTAATTGTGAATGCACTTCTGTGCTATTGTTCCAATTGTGTGGAAGTACAATTATTCAGATTTCCGTTCTTTAACACCTCCCTGACCGAGATCTGAGAAGAAGGTCGTTTAAGGGTCGCCCTAATTCTAAATGTACACACTTAGAAAAGTTTTTGTTGATTTGTACTTGAATTGAACTTGGAAAAGAAATGTTAGAACTAAATTAATATTTACGCCGCGCTTTTTCTCACAGGTGCCAGCCGCTAAGTGGGAGCCAAGTGTGAATTTGTATTGTTTGCAATGCTGCAATAACACATTTAGAATATTAACGATCAAATGCTTTTAAGGCGACTATGATGTTCCAAGATTATTTTCCAATTAAACATTTCTGATCTTACAAGTGTGAGAGTTGTGAGAAGCGAAAGAAAACGATGATGTTTATGACGCGTAGGCGATCATCTATCACTAATGATACATAATTACAAGCTTTTAATCCAACACTTTGTTTGAATGTCGCTAGAAGCAATAAAAAGAAAACCATATTTCATTTCGGACTTGCAAGTTCAAGGAAACAGAAATGGTTTCGCTTAAAAGTGGTCGCTAATGATAGTCTTAGACGAAATTTTATATTTGGACAACTGTAATTATGGTGACGACGGGTTACCAAATTCGTAAAATCTAGGCAAGTAGAGCATTAGAATTGTGTGAAACCAAATATAGAAGATTTTATGTACTTTTAATGTTTTATACAAAAGGATATGGATTTTAAGAATAAAGCTTTTTTATTTTCAAATAAGAATGACCTTTTGGTAAGGTTATGACTTGAGAATATAGGTTCTGAATTTATTGGAAATGAAATAATACTTTGAAATAGTCTCATGGATTTTAAAGTAACAGTCGAAACGAAAATGGAATAAGTTCGAAGCACGTCCGACCTTCAGCAACGGTACAAGCGTGTTTTAATTACAAATTACAATATCGTTACGTAGCTTTTAAAATTGACCTAATAAGGCCTTAAGTCAATGAGCTAACAAGGTCATAAGAATGAAAGCTAGTGCATTCAGAACAATAGTTATTGTTTTCACTGCGGTTGCAGGTACTGCCAACAATGCCACTCATCTAACAGATGTTGATAGGCCGTAGTTGCATTTATATGATTCTGATTCATTGTTTAGTAGTATCTTTCATCTTAATACCGTTATATCGAAACTTCGGCTGTGACCAACTTGGTCGCAGACGATTTTTTATTAAGTATTAATTTTGAAAGTATACGTGTTCTATTTTAAAAAAAGTCTGCAACATGATAATCATTGGTTCATATTTTCTCTTTTCGTTAAAAAATTATGTGTAAATTCAAAAGTATACGTATCATTGCATGCAAGCAATTGGTGTAAGATAAAAAAGAGATAAAGTCAAAACAAAGATGCATTACTATATCGAGGTTATAACTGCACTGCGGATGTGTTGAAAAGTATTCGACTACTAATTGAACATGTGCTTTGTACATAGATTCAATTAGAAGTTCACCATTACCTCTACGTCTGCATCCATTCCGACTATTTATACCGCGCCACTGGGAAGAAGTTTTCTAATTTCAATGCACACATTTGGTAGCTGCACTTACTATTTTTAGGTTACCCAAACACACTTAGTTTCAAACAAACTTGTTTACAACTGGCACTTAAGACAGTGAACCAAAAAGTCTGTTTTTATCCGATGATTCGATTGCTCGTAGCGATACCGCTACACAAAGAATCAAATCGATTACAATATCGAAACGCAGACACACAATTGAAACGATGCCGCTTGTTCATAACTTTATAAAATCATTAAGATTATTGTTATGAGCTATCGCCTCTCTTTCGTAATTTCTGATATAAAAATCTATGAAGTAGAAAATCGTTTTATTTAGACGAAACTCGATAACTTTGAAGTAAAATGGCTCAGTCGGAATTAGATGGTATTAGTTAAGTCATCAGAGACGTAACCGTTAAAAGAGAAAACAAATCTGTTTCACTTTCATTTTTGGCTTGTCGCGTTTTCAATATCAAGGTCGTTGCATGGTTAACATCGGCGCTGGTGTCAGATGCAGCGGTAGCTTTGTCGGTATTGTTTATTTTAGTATTCGCATCTTCATTGCTGTTCTCTTGCGAATTTGCATTTCATGCTTTCCGTTCTTCGATTCGTTTGCTTTAAACTTGATCATAATTATTGACTTCACTGATATGGTTTTGCTTCTGTTCTATTAGGATATAATTCACTAGTATTATTAATATTATTTGGTAATGCCACCGATCTAGACTGGTACTTTACTTTGTGTAATTTATTTCATCACCACTGTTCTTAAAACAGTGAAGTAAAATATAATGAGGAAACCGGCATGACCTAGAACCAAAAAATTAAAGACTTGTTATATTCACCAACTCGAACCCGCATGTTGAATTACGGCCCATTTTCTCACCTAAAGAGAAGTGGGATCATTATTAGGCTGATAAAGCTTATGCTAGGTATGACTAGTAGTTGGGGGTTCCGGGGTGGTCTTTCTAAGATTATTGTCTTCTAGTTTAAATAACTCATAAATCTCATACGCAACTATTCTTAAAATATGAGAAGAGAAAACGTGTCATTACGTCTTCTGGTTATTAATCTCATTGTTTATAAATAGGTGCATGAGAATATGGAAGATTAAGTTTGTTATTTAGAAACAATGAAATCTTTACGTGATTTTAAGAAAAAGTGTTGCTGACATAACTTGACGGAAGAGATATAAAGCTTATTACTTACCTAATTAATTTCTAATTAAATAAATTATCTATTAAGTCATAGATATTTATAATCGATAAGTATATTTCCTAAGCGCACAACGGTAGAAACATTAAATTTTGTTCCTGCTGTCCTAAAACAATATCTCAGCATCAAGAACATATAGCTGTCTCAATAAGTTATGTTCTGATTAAATCTCTTGGAGCAATAACGACGCATTGTATCGAAATATCACTATTAGTTCCGCTCGGATTTGCTGCAGGCGACACTACCAATGTCCTTTCCCTTTCTCCGATTGTTAACACTTCTCTAATGTCCATTACTTCTTTTACACGATCGTCTGCATCTACATCTTCACTAACCTCGTAATGTACTTTAAATGATCGAACTTCTCTACTTGGATCTTGAGTATCTGGTACGTCATTATGACCTGTCATTAGAGGGCAGAGCAGTGTGTATTCGTAATTGAATGTTGCGGATCTGTAATAGAAAAGTATACACTTTCGATTGTCAAGTTGTACTACAGTTTTTGCATTCGATCTGTTTATCTGAGAACCAGTTGTGAATAAGCATTTGTTAGTTCTATCTATTGTTACATCATGGTGTTTATGTGAAGGTTGTGATTTCATATCATAGAATTGCAGAGAAATGTTGATTGAGACATTGATAGTGGCTACATGTGTTCCGTTTAGATTCTCGTTAGCGTATGGTTTATGTGTTCAAGTATTCGAAGCTGGTCTTTACGATACTAATCGTATATAAAATGTTACTTTATCTTGCTTGACATCAGCGTTTGAGTAAATTTTGATGGGCATATTTCATTTATCAATTAGTTTCTCTTTTCGGACGCATCTAAACTTGTATTTGGAAATCACTCTGTTGCAAACTGTGATGGCATACTATTTAGTTTCCCATTATATAGTCAGTAAGGCCTTTCCTGTTTCGGCTGCTATATTTATAAATAACGCGTGATATATCATTGATCTCGTATGTATCACCATAAAGAAGGTATCTACCTATTTGGACGAGGTAAGTTAATGATATAGATTGCCTAGTACTATAAAAGGTATACCTTAGTACCTATATAAAACTCTTTATGGCGTGATGACACAAAAGATTCACAGTACCAAAATCTACGCTCAATTTAACCAAAGCTTTTGTTCGAATAATTATTTTTCGTGTTCTTTTGTTCCAACTTTTTTTTTTAATTACTCTTTAGTCAAGTCTGTGAGGGTTGAAATTCCAATTTGCATACAGAGGGTGAAAATATTAAAGTCCTTGCATATTTTATCAAAAGTTATGGGCAGGTGGGTATTAGTTTTATTGTGTATTGAATGTATGTTCATTTAAATTTATTAGTTGTTTCTCTATTAATTTGTGTAGATTTCATGGTTTGGTGGTTTTCCTAACGGGTAATCACATTGACTTTGCCAACGTAATACTATGCTACTGTAGGGAGAGTATCTATATGAATATAATAGCAGATAATTTGGTTTTTATCACATTATTTTATTTTTTTAAGTGTCTTAAGTAAAGTATAAACCACATGAATCTCTACCATACAAAGTATTTTTAGAACAACGCAGTCACGTATAAATTGACGGAGATCATACTTTGTAATACCCAAATTGGTGGTGACCTTTCGACTCTTAGGGCCATAAAAGAACACTTACCCCCAATAAGGGGTTGACATGACCGCTTGTTTTGGGACGAAAATATCTTAACAACACTCGAATATATGAGTCCACCTTGTTGTTGGTACGAACGAGTATACATAGATTGTTTAATGTTTTAGAGTTAAGTGACAGTACACACGGGTTTTGTCTAAAGACAATGTACAATAATACACTTTCATTAAGCTCTACAATTTTCTTAACTTTGTTCACAATTGCTGTGATTATTATTTCCACCTTTGGTTTTAAAATCTTGCATACTTCAACGTTATTTTCTGACTTTCCAACCCCTGGACCCACTAGTTAGGTCTCATAGATTTATTAGTAAGTTTCTCAGCTCCATTACTGACAAAACCACTTTAAACCTAATAGCTCGCCCACTGGTAAATTTCATGTTTATGTTTGTATAGTGAGTTTTGTTTGTAGAATAATCTATTTTTCTTTCTTTCTTTACTTCCACCTCAAACCTCTTAACGACAGTCTAGTCCATAGCTCATTGAAATAAAATGAAAGTGTTCTCGGCATAAAATGGCGGTCCATTCGTCTTGCTGTGTGTCGGAAATTAAACTATTGACGAACGGTTTTCGACTGAGCAGTCTAATTGGTTTATCTGACGGTTTTTTGGTGACTGGTCAAGTAAGGAGAATCGGAAGAAAGTCTGTCGGGGTATTTGTATGGTGTTTGTTTGTTTTGGAGCTTGTTGTTATCGCTAATGTTAGTAGTGCACGCCACATATATTTTTTTCCTTGTAATATTCCCACTGTTGGGACTCAGGCCTCCTCTCTAGCAGAGGACATATATTAGCTACTAGATGATAGCGTTTAACTGAAAGATGTGTTACGTGCTGCAAATCGTTTTCATCAAATTTTTGTTAAGCTGTCATCGTCTTTTGTATTGCCATTTTCATATTTATCAAGCTGTGTGATAGATTGGTGATCATCTGTTTTGCAGGCATAATCTTCTTTTACACAATTTAACTTTAGATATATTTTATTTATTTCGATGAATTTATTATTTGTAAAATTACAAGTAGTGCGTTATTAGATGGATTATTATTGTCTTCTAAGTCATCATATATTATGATGTTACTGTTTACTGGTTATACTCAAATTACAGGGTCAAAGATAAAATTATTGATGTTTTGTTAAGATTTTATCAAGATCGTAAAGATATAATACAAGACGCGGAAATGGCTTCTATCAGAACTTTATCAGATACTTAATACTGCGCAATTTCTAAGTGGCTGTTGAAGAAGCTGACTGATACATAGTTTAATGCTTCTAATGCTTGAAAGGCTGCGCTTTACATTTACTTTTAGTAAATAACCGTTGACGTAGGTCAGTTCACGAAAGTAGAGTGTTGGACGTCCACAGACAATAGGCCGTGGCGAATTGTGCTCAACCTAGCTTGACTTATGATCTAAAGAGGATTTCTTTGCATCAGTCAAGCATGACAAAACTTTAGGATCTCAATTCTCTCCCTCACACTCAGTGAAAATTGGACCCAGACGGTTGTGTGGACCCAGAGCAGGACAAGATATCTTTATGATTTCTCACCCTAAAATAAGAAAGAGTAAGAGGGTTATCTGATGGTTTCCCACTTCAAGTTAGAAAAGGTCAATTCAATGTTAATTCTTGGTTCATTTCCAATAATCAAAATGAAACGACGCAAAAATAAAAGTGAGGTTGGGAGTTTTTAACGTAACGTAACGTTAACACGATCTAGTAGAGATCGGTTTAACGTATACAAAAGAGGTTGTCTTTTATTTTTACCAGACTGCGGTTATACAGTTTTAATACAACTTGACATTTATTTTATGGTGTAACCTTCAGGGGGACTCTGGGGTCCTGGAACGGAGGCAAAAAAGGAACATAGGAGTGCGTTTTAGTCAGTAAAAGTCTGACACCTAGCTCCACCCGAAGCGAGAGGTCATTGAATCATTTCTCACTTTAAAAATAGAGTAACCCGCTAAATTCAAGTTCTTCAAGTTTTTTTTGTGCATATAGCTAGTCTGTATCAGGTTTTATGTTTATTAACGTGCAGATTTGCGTTCACAGTCTTTTATCGATAACCTACCTACTGCTTACGTTGTTTAAATGAAACAAATTAATTCCTATCAGGTACTAATAAGCACTCGGTCAAGACTACCTACCAAGTACATAAGCTGACACATTTAACTAGAAAGATAGTGTATCGACACTTTCCTAGTACATCCAGATAAGGAGTTATCAGGAACTCGTTATGAGACCTAAATAATAACATTTACTGTTGCGTTTATAGTCACTTGATATCTTGTTGGTAGTGCGGAATTTAGTTGCCAGTGTGGTCCGGGAAAGGCGCCATGGTGACAGTTGGAAAAACGTTGAGTTGCAGAAGTCTAGGTGTCTTCTTTCGAGCAGTTCTTCTAAAGGATGTTTGTAAGAGATTGCCCAGTACAATAAGATAATCCATTTTATAGTACATTGTTTTTATTTTATAAGTATCTCATAAACCTGTGCTTGACTGCAATCCCACCTGACGGTAAGCAGTGATGCAGTCGTTGATGGTGAGACGCACTAGTTTTAGTAAGAGCCTATTCACTCTAGTCTTGAAGACAGCCAAATTGTAATCGGATGGAAATGGTTTTTATAAATGCTTGTGCTTTTTTGTGGGTAGGTAAGAAACAAATAACTTCTACTACTCTGACTGGAGCAAGAGGGACTTCAGATTTGTACTGACTAAAATCACAGAGCTCGGTTCCTTCGGTAGTTTTTTGCGTCCTAAGACCAAGAGGTTATAATCTACTCCTTTCAGAAGTCGACTTATTGTCTCAGGCTTCGACCCTACGGCTAATGATGGTCCCGATATTAAACTAAATATAATTGACTGGTTGAAGAAAGCATGGCAGATTTTTACTATCTAAAACTCACTTAATTTGTCCTTTGCTTTCTAGGGCCACGGTAACTCTCATAAATGTCCCCGCAGACTAAAAACTCCATAAAAACGACTTTACGGCTAGACAGATACAAAACCAGACAGTAGTCACTATCCAAAACAATATCTTATTCTCTTTAGCTCCCTAAGGACATCATCAACGAGATCCGATACAGGCGGAGCCGCGGCGCGGGCTAGTCATCCATAACCGCTAGAGTTTATAGCGGCAGGCTGCGCAGGCGCCGGCTTTCGCTCCTTGTATGCGCTTATCCGTTCGCTAGAGCGATTTGTTTCCCGATTGCAACGCAGATTAGTATCTAATTGAAGAGTTATATTACTTAACTCGTTATGCCCCTTGGCTTGTTGTGTTTACCTTCTTATTTTAAGTAAGTTTTAGGATAATGGTGTTTTTTTTTAAAAATTTAAGTGGAGTATCATCAAAATGACTTCTCCGTGAGCGTGTCAGTCTTTTACTGACTAAACCCCACCCCATTCCTTCTTTGCCTTCGTTCTGGGTTCACGACCTTCCCTTTCGAAATCCAATTCATGGCCCCAGAAGATAATATGTCTATAGTATTTTCCTATAGCTTCGCCCGCTTGTAAGTAAGTTTCACCATATATAAACTTTTGACCCCCGTGTCATCCCTTTAAGGGGTGAATTTTGGGAAAACCTTTCTTAGTGATCGCCTGCGTCATAAAAAGAACTTTGTGAAAAATTTCACGCTCTTAGTCCTAGTAGTTTCGGCTGTGCGGTGATGTGTCAGGCAGTTAGTTAACATTGGTAAAGTAAAATCCGACGATCGATTGTTGTGACGACGCTTGTGGGAGGCCTATGTCCACCTGTGGGCGAATTTCGGTTGAATTGATGAAGTATTCCTGTTGGGGCATTAATTCATGAATCCCGGACCGGTCCTATGAGACCGCGCTGTTATTGTTTTACTATTGTGTCTCGTTTTGCGGGTATGTGATAGGTTAAGTTATTCAACACCAAAACTATTACCGTTTCGGCACCAATACGCATTTTGCTATTGTTATGGTACCGAAAGTTTTGATGCCGAAATAGAAATACTTCGAAATGATGATGATCATGATAGGTAAAACGGTTAGGTATTTTTCCGTTATGTAAGAACACGTGTAGGCACTAGCGGAACGAAAAGTGCTCTGCGAACACCGTGTATAATGTATGTAAATTGTTTCCAAGGTTGCTGATAGGTACGGTAGAAAAAATGTTTTATGTCATAGATATATTACATTTTAACGGACTTAACTTATGATTTTTTTTACTTAACACGGTCTGTGCATTAAGACGGTATCAATTTTAAATTATAAACACTTTATTTTCATTTGAGTGGGGTTGTAACACATTCTATTTTTTTTTTAAATAAGCATAAGAATAATCGGCCTTATAATGACCTCACTATGGAACTCACACCTCTTCTCTTGGAGAGGGAATGTACCATAATCCACCCCGCAGTCCCAGGAGGTAATCGGCATGTCCTAGAATCAAAAATTCGAAAGAAGAAGAAAAGAAAGAAAATATGTTTATTTTGCCCAAGTGGACGCACAGTAAAATATAAAAAAACTGTTAGGCTATGTGTAAACCCGGCAGAAGGCATGGGACATCCACCAATCTTCTAACAATATTTGGTTGCAAATGTATTGAATCAGTTTTTTGGTAAGTATCTCTGGGGCAGTCAATACTACATCAAAATTAACAGCTCCATTTTACCAAGATCGTGCCTGTTTCAATGATACCACAAATTTTTTAGTTGTCTAGACACTTGAGATACAAAACTTACAATTTGCGAATAATGAAAACAGACACTGAACTTTAGTTGTTGTCACTAGATAGTGAAAACCTCCTCTTATATATTTGAGAGGGAGTCTTTGAAAAATAACTTCTTGTTTTTACTGTAGGTACAGTTATCTTACACAGTAGATAGGTATTACTTCTATGTCAAGGTTGCGGAATTGTCCAAATGAGTTACCTAGGGCCAGTTGCTCTTTGCGTTACAGAACGCATTGGGCAACTGGCAGGAACTGAAGGGCATCTAAGGGGTTTCAGTCAGCGCATATGTGACACTCCCTTTCGCTTCACCCAAAGCTAAATACTTTATTGGACGATGATAATAAATAAGTATACAATTGGTGGTCTTATCGCACAAGGTAATTTCTTACAGACAACCTTTGGATGAACTAAATAAAAAGAGATACCTACCTAACACGGTATACCGTTGGGTTTTAGTCAGAAAAACTCTAAAACTCACTCTCATCCCACCCATACCTAGAGAAGTTATTTGACAATTCCCCCCCCCCCCCAAAACATAAAAAGATGGCCGCGTACGTAATCAGCATTACCTACCAGGTATTGTGTTTCTACATGACTAGTAACAAAATACCTCTCAACAATTTGACAAGCCGTCATCCACCGTGGTGACAACATTAAGCAAGCTTGACCGGTCTTGCCTCCCGCAATATTTCCCAATGCCGTAAAGTTACACATTGCGAACATAATTTCTTAGTATCTAAGTGAATAAGTGTCAACTTCAAGTACCACTGTGCAAATATGAGGTACAAACAAAGTGTGCAAAGGAGCTCGTGGCTAGATAATAACAGCCGCACGGGTCGATGTTCAAGATTAAGCAATGCTTGCCAAGGTTGGTCTGTGGATGGGTGACCATCTTAACATACCGAGTTTCCTCCGTGCCTCGGAAAGTACGTTAAGCCGTAGGTAACGGCTGTCATTTGTAGATCTTTGGCTGTCGTTACGGATAATCAGAAGCCAGTAAATCTGACTCCAGTCTTGCTATGGAGTACCATGTTACCCCAGTTAATGGGTTGTGGAGGTCTGGTAGGCAGCCGCTCCTCGTAAAATACTGGTATTCAGCTAAATCCGGCTTGACTGGAAGTCGACCCCAATATAGTTCAACATAGTTGTTGTTATTATAGTGTAGGTATATATGTTGCTATAGTGTCAATATAGTTGAGAAAAGGCTAGGTAGGTAGTTGAAGTACCACTGTGCAAATATGAGGTATAAAAACAAAGTATACAAACAAACTCCTTGTAATACCAAGGTTTGTCTTACAAGTGGTGTTTACAGAATGTGGTTAACGGTTTTGTAATACAAATCAGCTTTTATGTTGTAGACAATGGTTGACTATGAAAATAACAGTGATACACAATTGATATTGTTGTAAGTTTTGCTACTAAAGATTTATATAAGGATTTATGTAAACCTTTTTCTAAGTATGGCCATAAATACTGTTACAATAAAAAAACCTATTATGACATTTAAATTCTTTATATGAATATTAATTTTGTTTTCGCATTTTTGCGCCAATTGGTGTTAAATATTTTTGTAATATTAAAATCTTTACAAGGGTTGACAATAAAAAATAGCTGTGATACATAATATGGATATTACTGTTTTGTTACAACGGTTTAATATGTGGATTTATGTAATACCTGTATTTAGTCTGGCCATAAATACTGTTACAATTAAAAAAAACAACACATACTAAAATGGAGTGGGGTGATAAAGATAATCGAATTATTGTAATAGCATTACACAAAGAAGTCTAAAGAGATCTGAGAATCGAACCTACGACTCTTCGCTCAGCAGTCGCGAATGCGACCAGGCAACCAACGAGGCAGTTTAATATAACCGTTACTCAGTACCCATGTGAGTAGTTACTTCCTTCAATTACCATTGATCCAAACAGTTTTTACCAGCAATAAGTACTGTATTAAACCATTAGATATCTTCCACACACATCCAATTTGGCTCACCATCCTACAGGTACCAATTAAGAGCCCCCTTACCGCCTATTGTCCAAATATTCCCAAACCACCAAACAAATGGTATTCAATCTCTTCGCACACCAGTTCTCACGAGATCCACGTTATTAACGTTGTGTTCGATAGTGAAAAACGGAGGCTGTTTACGAATTCCACTCACATACACAATATCTTAACTGGAATGGGCCTCTTGGCTTTCCTCGGGTACGCAGACTTGACTAGGGAAACGATGCTTTGAATGCTAAAGTATAAGTCTTAAGCGGTAGCGGGTTCATTTGCATATCAATTTTTGTTCGTAAAATGGTGCCATATTTGGTCTCTTCAGCACAGAAAAATTTAAATAAAAAATAAAAATGCGGACTTAAAGCCTTTGGCAGAAAATGCGTAAGCCATTAAGTTCGCATTAGTACCAGGAAGTTTAAATCTATTTATATAAAAGTGATCAACATAATATCAACGCAACTGAGACTACGCAAAGCTTTTTCATGGCGGGAAAGTAATTTTTTTACATGACCTTTAGAGATCTTGTATTGTACGTATATTTCTTATAGTTATATGTTTTGTTAGACCATTATAATACAGCACTTAGTATTTACTGTATACTCGTAATACAAAATAATCCACGTACCTAAGTCTGAAGTTATTGTTGTTAATAACACATTGCAATAAATAATGTGACGTCATACACTTGATATAAAAGCTGTTTTATGATTATTATTTATAATTCTTATAAGTAAATAAACAATCAATACAATAATAAATCTAGGCATAAAAGTACGAACGATATAAAAGCAAGAGCAAATAGAACATTATGCAAGAAATATGTTCGAATGAGTTACAATTTTAATTTATATAATGTAATGTAATATAACACTTCAAGCGCAGTGAATGAAAAAGATTATTGCGTAATTATCTGGTGTATAAAAATATTTCACTTAAACAGTTCTCAAGATTCAATCAAAACAGATGATATTACATTACTTTATGTAGTACGACTAAAGTTTGACAGTTTAAAAATGATTATTTGTGACAGATGTAGAAAGTAAGTGCCACTCCACTTACGAATACCGATTAAATTATTATTGACCCAGTCGTTTTGTGATAATATTTTGTGATTTAATGCCATGTTTTATGTAACTTTTTACAGTTTTCATTGTAATAGTTCTAATCTACTTAGTTTCAGACATTACTCCGAACTACGTATAAATGTATAACCAATTCAGAAAACAAATGATGATACCTAATCATCATGAGATGAAACAGATGACTATTTGTGGCGTTGTACCGCCACATACGAAGAAATTATGAAACAAAACTGACATCGCGCTTTTAGCATATGAAGAACAATACCAATCTGGTTGGAGGATCCTCCCATTTCAATCGAAAATCCGTGCCCCTATTTTGCAAACTCTCATTTGTCACAGCGTTCGTCTAAAACTTTCCTTCTCACCAATTTCTCGTCCTCCCCTAACTTGGACCAAGCCCCAGGCCCTAGGCTCAGTTGATGTGGTGTCCTCTCACTTTCACCACTTGCTCGGTATCACTCAAATCTGCCATCTCATTAGAATAGCCCTTGGAGGGACTGCTACGTGGTGTTTTAATCTGTTCCGATACTATCCAATGGTTTATGGAACAAATATTAGCTTTTAATAGGGAAACCAATATACCGGATACTTCAGCGGCTAGCTTTCTCAGGCTTAACGATAATGGGGTATTCTAGAATGGTCTGTAAATGACATTTCATTAGTTGGTTTAGGCATCATTTGTGCAGAACAAAAACAAAACAGATTAGTGTTCCGGCCGTGTTTTGTTTTTGGTACCGAGTATTTTTAGTCAGTTATTTTTCTAAGGTATAAAATACCAATACCTAATTTACGTCTTACTAGTCGTACTAGTATTATGTTACTTCTGTTTTGGTAGTTTTTTTGGGATTCCAAATTTAAGCGTGCTCCATAGTCGACCACATCAACGCTTACCATCAGGTGAGATAGTGGTCAAACGCGAAACTATATAATAATAACAAAAAAAGTCAGAAACGAAACTCTTTGGTATGATTTCAATTTCTATCATCTAGCATTTCAATTATTTTTCCCACGTTCATACCTACCAATAAAAACGCACTACCTACTAACTCTTATTGTTACTTTTTTGCTACTCGTACCGGACCGTAAGGGCGTGACCAGATCAACCGCATGTCAGCCACTGATGACTTGATGGCAGTGAACGGGACCTGTACCGCCGTATCGCTTTCCATACATTAAAGTAATAGGATATCGTCCGTCCATTGTCAACGTGGGGTTCGAAATGTATGGAAAACGATAGTGGGGTCAGCTCTAGGGTAATCTAGTGACTCGCAGACTTGTAACATTAGTGTATGCCATGTTAAAGTCACGTTGTTAGACGCAAAATGATGTTGATTGTTGTTTATGACGTAATCGTTTAATGATATCTTTCTACGCATCTTTGAAGAGAGAATTTAAGTGAGAGGTAGAGACTATACCTATTATAGACAAAGAGGTTTCCTCTTTTGCTTATTATGAAGATCACAGTGCGATTGTTAGTTATTTTTTTTTCATTTGAAATTCCATTTAGGAAATGTGTATATTCTAGTCTACTTTTACCTGAGCCTACAAGAAGTATGGATGATTATGTTATCTTACATCATTCATAAGTGCGTTTTATGCATGAAACTTGCAAGTTTCTCAATTTTCTTTTTAAAATATTAAATTAATTAGTAAAATATACTTACTATTTATAATTCAAGGACTTTAAATTTGTTAATAATATTTCACGGTTTTTTTTAATCTGTTTGACAGTGGACGAAATACACCGGCGCCACCGTTACAATTTTTTGTACTGATCAATTATTACTCGGCAAAAAATAAGACCGTCCCAGCTACCGTTCTGCTGTTTATTTAACAAACCTACCAAACTTCTTGAAACCTTGACAAAACCAATTAGCAGTGTCAACCTTCTAATCTTTCTACGACAAGCCGTTGACGGCCGAAGCCATTATGTGTTATGTCGACATAGCTGAGATGAATATCTCGTTATGGCCGAAAGAGGCGTCATACGGTGTAACAAGGGCCATCACGTCTTTGACAGAACTGTCACGATTTTTAGAGGCCTTCATTGAGGTTTTTGACGTAATTGTTTTGCAAAAAAATGGTCCATGAATAAATGTAGAAATACATTTTAGGTACACACGTGGGCCATGTACGCCTATGTAGGCGCGTCGGTCTCCATACATTTTATATGTGAACTAGACTTTTAGAGCTACTTCAGATCCACGCCACGCGACGTCGATCTACGTGTGTGTCGGTCTAATGTAGTTCCCTCTTAACTGATGGTCTATGTTCTTTGGTGGTACTGAAGATGGAAATATAGAAGAAGATACACATACGAGTATATACAAAACAAGTTTCTGTTAGCTGCATCATCATCATTTTAGTCAAAAGACGTCCAGTGTTGGACATAGGCCTCACATCCATCGGACTCCCGTCACCAGTTCATTGATCCACCTAATCCCCTTAAGTTGATGGCCTGTACCTTCCAACGCTGCGTCTTCCCCACACACGCATGAATGCAGTCTCCAATTAAGAACTTTTCGGCCCCATCTACTATCTATTCTACGAGCAATGAGTCACGAGAAAAAATTGACGAGGAGTTTGAAGTTTGTGTGTCAATATTAGCATTTTATTAGTATGCGAATATAGGCTTACTAACCGACCAGAATTGGTACAGTTACATTTATTTATATGCATATATTTAAATTGCGTTACAGTTAAAAACATATACGTTTCTGTTAAAGTATTTGACCAAAGTTTAGAGTAGAGAAGTTAGTTTTGTGGACATAATTTGATTATTTAGATTTCTGTTCTGTGTAATGAGGATGACAAATGTTAGTCGCTAATGTGTGTTTTGTCACAGATTTATATGTATACAATAACAGCGATATTATGCAAAACTAAAAATATCACATAGGTGTTGGAAAAACGTTTGAATATTATTTATCCTTAATGCGTAACTATTTTTATTTACACGACCTAGATTTAACATCACAATACTAATTATTATTAATTTGTGTTTTAATGAGGCATCGAAAAATAAATAAAGGTGTAATTTGATCAATGTTTAACGAAAAATATTAAAAGGAAATATTTGTAGAGGCTATTATTTTTATATCTCTATCATCACCATATTATCATTGTAACTACAATTACTATTTTATTCATCAACTCATCATTCTGGGTGTAAAAAAAAAACCCAAATTGAAAGTGTATTGTCATCGTAAGGTCGTGACAGAGATTTGCTAAAGTAGCCATAAGTACTTGTACCAGGATGTATTGTCTAAATATCTGACATTAGAATGCGGAAATTATCATAAACCACCAAATAGTAATTTGTTTTTTGCGTAAAAAATGATATTTACGAAGTCATAGTTCCTTATTTTAAGTTAATATGTACTTACATAATTTAACACTAAAACAGGAAATATTGAGTCATACAAGAGTAGAATAAAATAAAAAACACTCATATTTGTCACAAAAATTAAAACTTTGCTATAAGTAGAATCTTTTTTCTTTATTATAAATAGACTCACACTTGACCACTTGATGGCAAGCGACTCAGCTGATGTGGTCGACGATGGAGCACGGTTGCCTGAAACTATCCCGTTCACTATTGACTTAAAGACCTCCAGGTTGTAGCTATCAGGAAATACAGAATCTGGCAGCGGATTCCAATCCTTACATATACGCTGTATTTCTGGGGAAGGCCCCGGGAATACAGAATGAAGGCAAAGAAGTCAGGAAGGGGTTTTAGTTAGCAAAAGCTAGACACGCCCTCCCGCTCCGTCGAAGAGCGGAAGAAGTCACTAGATGAATTCCCATTAAAAAAAAGCTGTGAGTACCTACATATGTGTGTTCCCAAAACATTTGTTCATATAGTTAGCTTGTTTAATATCAATAAAACCCACTACTACAAAATAAACTTGACCTCACCGTAATTTAATTACAACGTGTCAACAAACACGTCTATTTAATTAGTACCTTTTAAACAAATTAATTATAACAATTACAGAACCTATCAAAATTTAACTAGCCATATAAAAAAAAAAACTATAATTAGAATACTCGCTTCCAATCTGACCTTAATAACTAGATACTTGACACTGAAGGGTTTGACAAGACCTTGTCAATGACGACACGCATGTCAGTCAGTGTTTTTGTCATTCTAAAATTAACCTTGTAGGTATTTTTTTAAGGTAAGAATTCTCGTGTCTCGTCTAGTGACCTCTCCCTGTGGGGCGTAGAGGTAAGTATGAGACTTATTCTGGCTAAAACCACACCTGAGAGCGTCTCTTAGACTTTTGTTGACTAAAACCACACCTAGGAGGTGTACCTATCAAACTTTTATTGACTAAAACCACACCTGGAGGGGCAGACCAGACTTGTACTGACTAAAATCACACCTAATAGGGCGTATCAAACTTTAACTGACTAAAACCAAACCTATATTCCTTAAGTTACCTTAGCGTTCTGGAACTACAGGTAACCTGAAACCGAAAGGTTTGACAAGACCTTGTTAGTGACGTCATGCTGACTGACATCAGTCACCGTTTTTGTCATTCGTAATTCAACCTTGGAGGCATGAAATATTAATTTATTGACGTTTTTGCGAAGAAGAATGACAAATTGATTGGTTAAGCGGCACTTGTTATGTTAAGTGTACTCTTATGTACTTATTTATGTATTTAGTTATTATTTAAGGCCATGTTTTCCTTTGTACGTTTGTTGGTTTAATTCGTTATGAAGGAGGCGCTTTGTAAATGTTACGTCACTTTACAAATGTCGTGTTTGCTTAAAATATCTTGAGACTGTCATCATCTTTGGATGACATCAATTACAGAAGGTCGTTTAGCTCTTTGATGTTAGAAAACGAAGAATTAAACACAAAAGTCTAAATACTATTTTGATGTACAATAGAGTTTATTCTATTCTATTCATTTTAAGAGGGTCATTGGCAATGATTATCTCTCTCACTCGTCGAATCGAGGCTTTAAGTCTTGAGCATCGACGGCGACGCCGAGTTGCTAGCCTATCGGTTTTCTACCGGTTGCATTTCGGGGAGTGTGCGTCGGAATTGCATAGCTTAATTCCGCCAAGCTCGTTCCATCATCGGTAGATAACGGTCAAGCGCAAACTTAACAACAATAAAAGAAAATCTATAAGTCCAGTCCAGTATAAGACTTATAGTTCTTTAGGCGTGGCTTCTATGATAAATAAAAATACAATAAAATAAATCAGTGCGCTGAGTGCGAGTTTTTTTAACGTTAACGCGATCCAATGTTTACTGCTTTTGACTCTTTGATTGGCCAAGAGCGCTAAACGTGTCGATCGCATTAACGTAAAATAAACTCGCCCTAAACACTCCGAAGTAACCGTTTTTACTCGTATCGAAGGACTCGTCTTAAACCATAAAACATATTGACATAAATGGACATAAACCTGGGGTTACTAGAGAGGGGATAGATTACTTTTTAGCAAGCGAGCACTATAGTCGATCACATCTTCGCTTACCATCAGGTAAGATACCTAGTGGTCAAACGCGAACCTATAAAAAATAAAAATAAATTAGTACTTGTAATCTATGAACTGGTATAATATAAAACCAACCTATTTTAATAAAATTAAGTCTCTATGTATCTATCTACTCTAAAAATAACTTGTATAACGATAAAATGTAAACGACTATTTTACAGCCTTGTAATTGCTAGTTAGAGTAGATACCTTGACAATTATTGTAATCTAGAATCTAAAAATACTCTAGTATTAGAGTATTAGACGCCCTGCTAGTAAATAACTCTCCACAGTCGTTTAGAAAAAAAAAAAACATTATAGCCATAGTTGAATGCCATAAATCAATGACAGAGCCGTGACCGCCAAAGACTGGTCAGAAGAGGTTTAACAAGAGTACATAGACGAAAAGAAGAAGAATAGCCATAGTTCTATTAAAAGGTATAGGTACATAGTGATGGCTACAGAACCCTGAACTTCAGGGTTATGTTACACTTTCGCAGCGTACAAGCAGTAATACTGCCACAGCCCTAAGGGAACTGATATTCTCATGTCATGACAGGAGAAACCCCCGGCAGCGGGAGTCACAGGAAGGTCTCCGGCCACCCTAGGCACGAGCTTGCTAGCAATGTTTAGCTCGTCGTCTGGCTGTCCGGTCCATACCAAGCCAAGCAAGTAGCATTCAACGCGCGGTTCATCGAGATGACAGCAAAACTGTAGAGGCCTAGCAGGGCCGGTGCCCGCTAGGATCATAAAGAATTTCTAAAAAGAAATCTTGTAAACTTTTGTGACTAACACAATGGTCGTCTGTAGTTTAAGTGATAAAAGGCATACAGGTGTCAAGGATCTTCAAATAACAGATGTTCTGGTAGTTATTACTAAGAAACTTAACTCTGAAACTAGTCTTTCCAAGAGGTATGGTGGTGTCCAGTTATTGGGTTTTATAGGTCAAATCAAATGGAACTGCATTCATTTAGACCGGAAGTTCAACATCACAATCATCATCATCTTAGCCGAAAGACATCCACTGCTGGACATAAACCTCCCCCAAGCTTCGCCACAGCGACCGGTCCTGTGCGTCTCGCATCCATCGGATTCCCGCGACCCTCGCCAGGAAGTTCACCTAAACTTATTTGGGAAATGGCTCAGCAGTTAGTATAGTACATTTCATTATGCAGCTATGGCTATAGCATACCAAAAAAGGGATATTTTACTACGAGCGCGGTAGTAAGCCGACCTTGAAAGCAGACTCCCTTGTCGTGTCGACAACCCCATAGTACGCGCCGTGGGATTACTGCACCATGCTTTTTAGAGCGTGCGGTTTGAGTACGATTCGATTTCGATGCGATTTTGTTTTTTTATTTTAATTGCAATATTGTTGTAAAGAGTAGTGCTTGGTGCTTTGGCGACCTAACCCTTTTTTCTCATAATGATGATAGAAAACTTGCATACATCTTATATATAAAATTCTCGTGTCACACTGTTCGTTCCCGTACTCCTCCGAATCGGCTTGACCGATTCTCATGAAATTTTGTGAGCATATTGAGTAGGTCTGAGAATCGGCTAACATCTATTTTTGATCTTTTTTTTATTCTAGAAATTACTTAAATATTATTTATATGGCAAAACAACGTTTGCCGGGTCAGCTAGTACCTATATAAAACTGTGAAATTCTGTCGACGAAGCGTTGTGCCTTCGTGTCGTTGCCGCTTCGACAGGGTCGAATATGCGTAAGTATATGTATGAAGTTACATGTCAGTGGCCTTACTGAAGAGTTTATATATTTCCATTCACAGAATGAAATCATTATTTCTATTTATTACAAAAAATAAATTAAATAAATTATGTTTCCTTGATAGCAATATTTCTATTAGGTACAAACAATGATATATAAATTACAAATAGTTACATAGATAAAAATAGTGTGACATAAGTAAGTATAACAGGATTAGTTACGGTTACAAAAAGCCAATGTTTCCATGCAAAGAATAGACACAAAAAAATCAGCACAGTTACTCTATTTTTCATGTGATATCATATGACTCAGAATATCGGTCCCACGAATATTACTGACAATGACAACAAACTTTACTATACAGGTAGAAGTAAGATAGTAACGTGACATTGACATTTAGTTCACAAAATGGCGTCAGAATTAGGTAATAAACGGACTTGCAGCCAGTCACGTGCAAGCGTGCGTGACTTAGAAAACACTATTTTAATATTTACCGACAAAACTATGTCTGTTTTGGACAACCATTACTAAATCGTGGCTTTCCTAACCGGTTAAGTAATATAAATAAGAAACTATTATTTTTATTTAAATCTCAGATCTTAGACTGTTTAAATAACCAGGTGCGAAGTGAAAAAAGTTATCTGCAATATTGTGGTAAGAAAGAAAGAAAAACGTTTATTTTAGACCCGCACAAAACAAAGAACAGAATTAAATAAAAATGTTAACTAATCACTTAGCTGACATAAAAAACAACAACAACATGTAAAAAAACCCATACGAGGCTAAAAAGGCTAATATCTCAGCATTATGCAGCGATATATTCAAAAAAAAAGCGCGGAGTTACAATCTGACGGACGAAACACGAGTTATTCGGTTTCGTTTACACACACTTACCGAATACAAACTAAAGATAAATAATAAAAAATAACGTTAATTAACATAAAAAAGGTGTGAATAAAAATAGAAAAGTACTATTTAAAGTAAAGTAAATACGATTTAGAATTAGCCATTCACCGAGTGACGCCCAGTGCTGCAATATCGGTCGATTTGATAATTGCAATGATTTACTTGACAATAACACTTGACAGTAAAAATGAACTTTGAAAAAATATTTGTCGTGTCGGGAAATGTCACATTTTTAGTTATTAATGATTAGTTCATCATCTGCCTAGCCTTTTCCCAACTATATTGGGGTCGGCTTCCAGTCAAGCCGGCTTTAGCTGAATACCAGTATTTTACGAGGAGCGGCTGCCTACCAGACCTCCACAACCCATTAACTGGGGTAACACGGTACCTACTTCATGGCAAGACTGGAGTCAGATTTACTGGCTTCTGACTATCCGTAACGACTGCCAAAGATCTCCAAATGACAGCCGGGACCAACGGCTTAACGTGCTTTCCGAGGCACGGAGGAAACTCGTTATGTTAAGATGGTCACCCATCCACAGACCAACCTAGGCAAGCGTTGCTTAACCTTGAAGATCGACCTGTGCGGCTGTTATTATTTAGCCACGAGCTCCTCTATTATATTGATTAGTTATTAGCTAATTATAATGATTAGTTATTAGCTATTAATTATTTTTACTGCAATTATCTGAAAAATTGAGGATAACTTTGTTCATTTTGCGCCCGTCAATAGATAAAAGTTGAGTTCTCATTTTGAATGGCAGCTCCGTTTCAAATTCGAAGGCCTATGTTCTAGAACGATGTCTAAGTTCGAATTTTGAGAACGTCAAAATGAAAAATTCACAATAATCTCTATTCAAACTGTTTTTTTTTCTCGCTAGTGATGTCTGAGTAAGAGAACATTACTTGTGATTCTTAATAGGTAAATACTTGAGAATCATTAAAAAAGTTCGATTAGTATCGGGCAAGTCCACCTTTTTTGCGCTTCTAATCAAGTAAAACGTTCTACGTTGTAAAATCGATAAACACCGATTGATTGACAGGTGTTTTGAAGTAAAAACTAAATTGGGCGACAGAACTGGTTATTTAGAATGTTAGAGTACAAGATCGATCAAGCATAGATATTTTGTATGTGCTTGATGCCTGAATGTTTCCTTATGATGTGGTCTAAAATAACAACGCACAAAAACTAGCAAATAGAAAAACTAATTATTTTTTATTTTTTAGCTTATACTATCCCACGGTTGGGCATAAACCTCCACAAGTCCCAGTTTATCAAAATAAAAAATCAATAAAATAAATTATAACGCTCTAAAATCACACACTCTAACGCAGCCCATACATCTTTCAGCTCCAATTAAAGTAACACTACGCGCCGTAATCGCATAGTCGTACAGTATAAAGGGCGCCTCAGACGGGGAGGCGACCAGACGCGCGGGATGCGATCGATACGCCCGTCTGCAACCCCCGCACTGCGGCCCGGCCTGACCTTGCACCCGGCTTACTACAGGTTTGCGTAAACTGCAGTTACGGGACGTCTGAGTTTGCTTAAGAGGAAGTAAAAGTACTACGTTCCTTTTTTGAAATTTTAAAAAAAGATTGTGAACCTAGTTACGGCGTTTTATGAATTATATGCGATATAAATTTGTATTGGAGAATTAAAAAGAAATGATTCCATTTTCAAATAAAAATAAATATGACGTTTTAAGATCCGTCATCGTTTGCTGTGAAAACCCACAGCATTGTGTTTAAAATAAAAAAAAGATTTTATTACTATGAAGTCAATTTTCCGACATACTGGCCGAAAAATCAAGAGTTTTTAAGAAAAAAAAATTGGCGGATAAAAAAAAAACAAATGAAAACAATATTTACAACCAGTATTTTCCTTGAAAATATACTTTAACAAAATTTAAAAACAATGTAGTGCAAAACCGCTGTGCTACTTTTGGCAAAAACATGGCGTATTGTGACCAAAGACAACACAACGCGGCTTGAAACCGCATTTGGCACACACTAGGCAAGATAAATGCTGATTAAGTGTCTCTGTGGTCTACTGCATAAATCCACTGAACGGTTTTACGAACATATTTTGTTTTGACATGTGTTTTATATGGTAATTTCATATGTGAGAACTAGAGCTTTAGTGTACACATACTTACACGCTAATATTATAGGTAAGTTCGAAAGTAATTTTGTCTGTATGTTTGTTAGCTGTTCACGTTTAAATCACTCATAAAATATTGATGAATTCTGATTGTTCTTAGAAAAGAAAACTTCTATCCCGAAGTATACTCCCTTGAGTTGATTTTCTAATATCAGTCTTTGTTTCTTGAAAACTACAACTTTAGGGTCTTTAAGTCAAGAGTGAATAGGTTACTTTTAGGTACGCATGCTCCATAGACAGCCACATCATCGCTTATTACCAGGTGAGATAGTGGTCAAACGCGAGCAAAAAAAAACATGTGAGTAAAATCGCTGGCTGGCTGGAAAAACTAGTTTATAGTTTAAAAATGGAATAAATGTTTAGAGGCTACGTGACCTAATACACGTAAGTGATTTTCACACATCACTTATCCGCAGTCATCGGTCAAGAGCCCTAATCTTGACAGCCAAAGAAAAACAAGCTCCAAAAGAAAAAAATACAAGAGATGGTTAAAAGGCGTATCTCTTAAAGTCAGCTTTGTTTTGCCACGAACTTTCGCGCTGACACACTTAGCATGCCATCTCTGTACCTTTGCGGACACCGTAAAACTAATTACCATGGGAAATCTGACAAATTATACACCAAGCTGTCATTTGCAAGGCAGAAATAGGTTGAGATATCACTTTTTGTAAGTGCCGAAGAAGTGGTGGGATTGTTGTGAGGAGTAACTTTGAAAGAAAAGAAAGAAAACATTGTAGGTACCCAAAATATAAAAAATAATAAAAATAATAGATTTTGGGAAGATATGCGTCACATCCGCACAAAAAGTACTTACTCTGTAACCGTTAATACACCGAGTTTTTTTGAAGGGAAACCGTTAAATAACTTCTCCCGAGGATCGAGAGGGAGTGTGACACTATTACTGTCTAAAACCCCCTCGTGTTCCTTCAGTTAGCCTTTGTATTCTAGGACCACATAGACTTTTTATATGAATCTTTTTCTTTCTAATTTATTTCGTGTTTGTAATGGTTGTGCTGTGTCTGTCCCGAATAAATGTTTTTCTATTCTATTCTTTCGATCCCATGGTCTATCGTGGATATAATAAAAGGTAATATTTCCGCGCGCCAGGCTCGATGCGAAAACTTACTTTTAAACTTTCTTGCGTGCTTGCAATGAAATTTTGCGCAGTAGGAAACCTCGTGCCTACATAAAATTAAAAGAAAGTTCTGTAAAATGACTCTGTTTTCTCCGTGAAATTCTGAATATAGAGATTGTCTCCAGATTAAGATTTCTTCTGCCAGCGGCAAAGTAAAAAATATATGTCTATATCACTCGGTGATAAAATAGCATTTTACTAGTGAAAGAATTTTTTAAATCGGTTCAGTAGTTTTTGAGTTTATTCAATACAAACAAAAAACAAATCTTTCCAATTTAGGTATAATATTATATGTAGTATACTAATTGACCCGCCAAACGTTGTTCGGTCATATAAATTGTCGAAGAAAACAAATTGAGGGTGGGGTTAGGTGAGTAAAAAACCGCCTACGAAAAAAAAACATAAAAATCGGTCAAGCTATTTCGAAGGAATTCGATAGATAATAAACACGAGATTTTTATTTATTAGGTATAGATCTTTGACAGAAGCCGGTAAATCTGACTCCAGTCTTGCCATGAATTAGGTACCGTGTTTCCCCAGTTAATTGGTTGTGGAGGTCTGGTAGGCAGCCGCTCCTCGTAATATACTGGTATTCAGCCAAATCTGGCTTGACTGGAAGCCGACCCCAATATAGTTGGGAAAAGGCTAGGCAGAAAAGCTATGGTTTGAAAATTGTTTTTTGCTTAGCTACTCATAAAGCTTGTAACTTTTATGTCAATGCCCATTAAATTCTAAAACGGCCGTATCTCCTCTCATTATGGCGCGGTGTCGCAAGCTCCAGCATTTAAGCACTGAGGTATTAACAGAATAGAAAAATGGAGTAAAAAACTGCGATTGTCCTGCTAAAACAATGGTTGGTCTCGCGTCGGTGGATGCGATTATGCGACCTTGGCAATCGACGTTTCCGTAGCGTGAGTCATGTCGCGCGACTTTTTTGTCGTGATATTGATGCCGGTGTCGATTTACTTGAAATGTGTTTTTTTTTCTGCGTTTGTACTCGTATTTCCATTTTTGTTTGGGATTCATGAAAATTTGTGTGTGTTGTGTGATCGATGGTAGTGACTAAATTAGAACGATTAAGTTTCAAGAGTGAAAATGTTTTTTTTTATTCTCACTATCTTGTTCCGCGGCTCTGAAACACAAAGTGCAACGTAAGGAACACAGGTAGGTTGTAGTCAGTAAGATAGAAGAGACACTCTCTCCCACTCTACCTAGAGCAGAATTAGTATTTTGATCAATTCGCATCTTAAAAAAAGTAGGTGTTGCAACCAGCACTCTTACTAAATTATATAAAAGTGGTAATAGCTAATGTGTCTATTCCTGGAAACAAGTCCTGAATTGACGCAGAACTCTACTTTTTTTGACCCGAGTACCAAATGTGAAGAAGTAATCTATTGCTAAACAAATGAAAACTCAACAGTAAGAAAAACAGATATACTTATCAAATACAACTATAACTTATTAATGGCTGATTAAAATACTCTAGACTCATTAACGATTTGAATCAATGAATGTGAATTCTATTAAAAGCCGACGACGCGCGACGGTCTGGCTACCAATACTGAATAGGTAAGTTTTGAAAGAAAACCTCATTAGAAAAATAACCTTTGTTGAATACAGCAGGCAAGGTTAGAGATAGAAGATTAACATCACATTTATTATTAATTTTATAAAGACGAATGTTTGTGAGTGTGATGTTTGTTACTTCTTCGAAGTGTTTCTCGTTTCGGCACCAATGGTAAACCAGATGGTAGTAACCAAAACAAAATCCCAATCCAAAATACCTATTGGTGCCGAATCGGGAATAGCTTAGATGCCGAAAATTTTGGTGTCGAAAATCTGGGTGCCTGGAACGGGAATACTTCAATTCTTTACGCTCGAATGACTGAACAGGTTTATCATATTCTGAATTTACACATAGGATACTTTTTATGACAGACCTATGTTTCCTTGGGGCAATTTTCCACTCTATCACGGTCGAAGCTACTGCTACCTACTTACTATATAACTTAGTAAGAATGCTGACTACAACACCTGCCTTTTTTAAGTTGGGAAATGATCAGAAAACTTCTTCTTCTCAGAGTGGAGCACGAGGGAGAGTCTGGCTTTTACAGATTACAAACTACCTTTTTTTTTAGATGAGAAATCATCAGAATGATTTCTCCCGCTCTTGGGCGGGGCGGAACAACGTATCAGACTTTGACTGACTGAAACCTACTCCTCTGTCCTTCTTTGCCCTTGTTCCAGGGCCCCGGGTTTCAGAAGCCAACCCGTGGTCCCAGAGGCTGTGTACATCCAGAATCCAGTTGTTCTTTGCATTCTAGGGCCACGGTAACTCTATCGAACAACGCAATTCTTATGTTGCATAACATAGCCAAACCCAAGTGATTAAAATTAACAACTTTATGTACTTATTTAGCAATGTCTCGACGACGTCCTTTTACACTCAGTATTGAATAAGTTATAGTACAAGAGTATAAGTAATTACCACGTAAATTCTCATTGTTTAGACTCAATTGCTTAACAAAATTCTATAGATACTCTGTTATGTTTTATTACTGTTTCGACAGGCAACTTGTACCAAACAAAATAATATCCAAATAAACATAAACATGTCTTAGAAAATGTACGTAATGCTGATATTTAACAACTCTATCAAACATTTTATTCATAATTCATAATCATTAATTTGCCAATATGGATAAGTTACATGAAGTTCTTAAAGAAATATATAGCACAGTCTGGCCATATTAGGTACACCATATTTCTCACCAAACTTAGTCATATATCTGCCTAGCCTTTTCCCAACTATATTGGGGTTGGCTTCCAGTCAAGCCGGATTTAGCTGAATATCAGTATTTTACGAGGAGTAGCTGCCTACCAGACCTCCACATCCCATTAACTGGGGTAACACGGTACTTCATGGCAAGACTGGAAAAAAATTTAGTCATATAATCAACTTTTAATTCCCTTTTATTGCCTTACTCAAAACAATAAAGATGCGACAAAACGCATTTGTCAACCAAGAAAAAAGTCGTAAAATCTCAATCCTTGCCAAGACCTAACTAGTCTATTTAATCCGTCAAGTAACATGCCAACAGCAGACGTATATCGGGCTATAAACTTGCTCCTTTTATTAAGTTACCATGCCTTGAAATGTTCTCCGCTGCCAAGTTAAATTGCCGCCATGTCAGTTTGAAACTTTATTACAGTTTTTTCATTTTTTATTTGTGTGGTAGCCTGGCAGACGGTAGCTTCGGCTGAACGAGACAGAATGATGGATATCGATGGGACATTCTAGATAGCGGCCATTAGTTACTAGTGCATTTAAACTTAATGCTCCTTTTTCCTAATTGGTTGTGGTGTGATTATTTTGTTCAGGGATTCTCAAAGTTGGGTAGGTGAACCTTTGGAGGCTTGGTAATTGATGGTAAGAGGTACTTACTTAAAGACGACTGAATAGCTGGTGACAAGAGTGTGAGTCAAGACAATGAGTGTTCATTATGGCCAAATAAGAATATTAACTTGCTAGTAATATTGTTGCCAATATTAACACTGCCAGGGGTTTCGCTCGCGTGAAAGTAGAAATAATCCTAAGAGATAAAAAGTTTCCTTTGCTATTTTATGACATAATCTACCCAGGTTCCAAATTAGGTACTTCTAATTCATTTTAGCTGTTCGATCGTGAAGAAGTATCAAATATACACACATTTACAATTTTCACCTATAATGTTAGTGTTACATTTAATTAAATCATTGTATTACCTTTTATTAAAATCAAAATCCTAAATATTTATATAATATATAGAGCTGCGTTATATCATTTTCTTTTTGACTGTTATCTCCCCCGGTTTAAAATTTTGCAGAAAGAGTTCACGGAGGCCCACGTTTGAGAAACCCTGGTCTAGTGTCTGAAGATGTATTGCGAGCATTTGTTTCTCGGTAATAAAAGCAAGCTAAGTGCCAAATGGTGATTGCAATTTCGATAGAGCTTTCAATGTTGTCAGGTTGAAGATGCAAAACAATCTACTTTGTAAACAAGGACAAAAAATGCAAAGCAACCTATGACTTCTGATTAATAAGTATTTTTTTTAGATATCAGTTATGGTGCACTATTCAACATATTAACACGAATATTTTACATTAACCCATAATTACCTAACTATGTATAATTACAAAATAATAAAGAAAAAGTAAAAACAAATATTATGGCGTCAAAAAAACTCGTCATCGCTGTCATCGGGAAATGTCACCAGGTTTTTGGTGACATTGCCAAGCAAGCAATATTTATCCTCTGTCCGAGGTAAATGAAAACGCAGGTTATAAATAAGACAATAAAGTTCGTTATAATATTATAAGTTAATATAAAAACAAACGTAGCGTACACTCAACCCATCAGGGAGTCAACGAACTAGTGAAAATTTCGACCATAAACATTTGAGTGCAAGTAAAAACTTCCGCGGCAGGGTGTACGCCGATTATTAAATTCCGGGCTGTCCTTTGCGAGGGGAACTCCTGAATAGTGGTGTGAATAGTTTGCATTCGTAAACTACTGTTTTTATATTATTAACTTTTCTTGACTGTGAAGTTGGGAATTGAGCTTTTTAGAATTCAAGACTGGCTTTTTGTTTTGCTCTTTTTGCTCTTTATTTTTGCGATTTCAATTTAGTTAGTTAAAACTGCCTGCAGCATAAAGGCACAAAAGAGGACTTAATGCCTTAGGCATTTTCTACTAGTCAACCAAGAGTGATGGAGAGACAATATGGAAAATGTATATTTTTTTTAAGAAAACAAGTCTATAAAAGTATGTATACCTAAACATAGCTGTTATGTAGCTGTATGTATATATTGCTTAATATGTATATAATACCATTTTCAAAGTTCGTATAAAGTTGGTCTAATAAAGTTATTTTGCAATAAAATTTTATTTATGGCATTCATTTTATTGCATGCAATATAATATGACTTAAATTTTTAAATTTGCAAGTGCACAAACAAATCCGTAGATCATCTCGTATCTTCGTAAAATCTTGGCGTCAGTAAACTTTCAATAAATCTGGCAATAAAATGAAATGAGACTTTAGTGCTAGGAGCTTTTATGATTCAAGTTATAACATAATATTTTTAATGTAGTAGACTATAGTTTATAGCTCAGTTAAACTGTTATGAAAACCTTGCTTAATGTCTTTTGGAACGGACACAAGATGGTGAGCTATGAGTAGATCTCCGTTCGGCCGTTCGGTAATCGTCCGGACCAATACATTTTGTATAGTTTTTTTTTTCTCAGGGTAGTCAGTTAGGAAACACCGGCCTCATCTAGAATAATATGACAAAAAAAAAATTACGTGTAAAAGTGTTTGTGAAAACCTATTTGAAAAAAAAATCATTTATCATTTATGTTATGTGCGGCTTGGCACGCCTCAAAGAGATGCAGTAAAACTGTAAGGGCCCAACAGGGTCGAAGCCTACTAGGTCGATAGGTTCAGTTCTGATTGTGCATTGTGATTGTGTATTATATGTCCGCGATTTTCTTAAATCTGTTTGCTGTGGTTGCGATCTGATTGCATGTGGTTTTCTAGTGTAGCTAATAATACTATTGTGAACGGGATAACACTGCTTATGAGAGAGGAGGCCTGAATTCCAGCTGTGGGAACTTTAAAAGGATGGTTATGCTTTAATTATATACTAGCTGACACGGCAAACGTTGTTCTGCCACATAAATTTTATGTAACATGATTTTTACACCTTGTGTCCGAAAAACCCAAATATCTTACGGAACCCTATTTTTTTCCAAAATAAAATTTAGCCTATGTTACTCGTGGATAATGTAACTTTCGAATGGTGAAAGAATTTTTTAAAACGGTCCAGTAGTTTTTAAGCCTATTCATTACAACCAAACAAAGGTTTCCTCTTTATAATATTAGTATAGAAGTATAGACTAGACTACGTAATAAATACGTATCAAAGCCACTGTAAAACAGGTAAAAGTAGATAATAGTAATAATGTAAAAGCTTCATCTTCATTTATTGCATATATTACCATTCACTTCATAACATGTTAATAAGATGTAAATATACTAGCAAGCATATTAATGATATGTAAGAAGACGTTATTAATAGATGTTAATCTTAATCGTGAGACTTATCTCGCGATTATGATTAAAATTAATATATTTTTTATATATAAAATCGATGTTTATCTTGAAGTTAAACAGCATTTATTACGGGGGCAGTGTAACACTGCAGAATTAACCGATTTAACTTAGCTATAGATAATAATTAAATACTTATAGATAAGGATAGGATCACTTATGTAATCTCTAAGGCATTATAATTCTCTGTAAATACTTTTACGTTTGTACTGACAGTAAAAAATATGGTAAACAACCTCACAATTTTTTTTCAAAGTTATGATATGCATAGATGCACGCAAAAACACACAAAGCACAAACAAACACGCAAAAAAAATCCAATAATAAAATTAATCTAAAAAAAATGTCCGGTTATAATTAAATTAAAACTCAAACCTGATTAAATTATAACCAATTAAATTATTAGACATTAGGGGAAAGCAGGTAGGCTTCGTACAGCGGGAGCCTTCGTACAGTAGTCATATCTACTCTATCTAATACGTTGCCGCGTTGATGTTTGGGTGCGTGACGCTAACTCATACGCATGTGTGAACCGCGAGGTGGCGGGTCCGTGCGGCCGCCGGCTTCAATGCGAAGAGTCAAAATGTGTTTTTGCTCTCCGAAAGTATTTTTCGTATTCACTTTTGAACACGTTTAGTTGTTATATGTTTTGGTTGAATTGTTAAAGTTATTTTATTTATTTTATGTAGTGATTACGTAGTTTATTACGTCAATAGTTATTTTAGGCTAACTATTACAGTTATTTTTATTTTTTATTTTCTTTGTCTATTTCTCTGGTTGGGGTACATTCGTGCAGCTATGAATGGGGTGGATTCGTACCGTACGAATGCTCCCCATTCTTTACTTTATGCCAGCCAAATTACTAATTACTAAAGTGTTTTTACTGGACCATGCCGCTAATATACTTAAAAAAGGGAAAAAAGACAGGAGAAGTAGGTGAAGATGCAATGAAGTCTGCGATGAAAGAAGTTTTGGATAAAACTTTATCAATAAGGATATCTGCAAAAAAATATGGTGTCAAGCCCGCAACTTTAGAAAGTCGTCTGTATAACGCCTGTTTTCAATAAGCAATCTATCTACAGTTGCAGCTACCTACTAAAGATAAACAAATCAATCCTTTTGCCCTTACTTGCTTTCCTATAACCTACCGATGGATAGCATTTCCTACCAAAGTTGTGGATGCATGATAGAATCTTACTGTTTTTCATAGATAGCTATCTATCTATGAACTCCGGTAGGTTATTGAAAACGGGCGTTAGTAGTCGTTTTTTTCTCTTTATAAATGTTAAGTCTTAACAGCCTACCAAATAATGAACTGAAATGAACCAAATATCCTCTGTATTTGGTTCATTTTTTAATTCCTTTATTATTTTCTAATTTGTTTAAATTTGTATGGTTTAAAAGTTCTTACGTTTTTAAAAAACAATAAATATTACATGAAGACTGATTACTGCTTACTTTTATCTCAATAAACGTTTATATTGCATTTGTAAAATGGTATTGTCATTGATTGTACGGAGGTTCCCCACTATGTACGAATGCTCCCTACGTGGTGTACGAATCTACCACACGCGTGGGGTAGTTTCGTACGTTTTTCATATTTTAGAAAAGTAACTGTAACTTCACCATGCTGAATAGTATCAAGACAATACTACACTATTTTTATAGCTAGATAAATAGGGTACCTATGAACATTAAAATTATTTTAAAATAGTTAATAGTATTTCGTATAGACGGCTAAGAATAAAAACTGTACGAATCCTACCTGCTTTCCCCTATTAAGACAAAAAATTGGCAATGTTCGACATGAGAAAAAAGTCGCTTAACTTTAAATTTTTAATTCAGAAAACAGAGCTTGTCAAACTTTAGGATCAAAATGAAGTTTTGCAAGATCTCAACTTCAAATACTGAGTGCACAGACCGGGGGTTTACCTTAAGCATTGAGAAATTGCTAAAATGAACAATAAATATATCGTTGAATTAGGGCGTCAAATATTACCTATATCCAATGCGTAATTCAAATATTAATCATTATTATTTTTAGCTGTAAAAAAATAGAACAAAAAACAACAAAACGATGCCAATGCCATTGATACCGAAAAAAGATCACACGCACTTGTTTTTGTCGAATTCATTCCTTATCGATATCTTGGACTTTCACTGTCGTATTAGGTGATATGATAATACTGATAACGTCAGATACGCGTCGTGATAATAAATGATTATTTAAGACCCAACTTTCTTTAACAGTTAAATGAATTTAATCAAATTCTTCACTGTCAAGTCGATATAATATGAGAATTTAATCGTAGCAAGCAAGTAGGTTACATGTAAAGCACGTATGAATTTATGACAGTAACAGGCATTTCTTTATTTCATTTCAATATGAACGTGCGTGCAATAATTGCGTCTTGTCTCATTAAAATATTTGTGGCGACATTAAATATGTAACTATTATTTATTGAATATGCTTTGTGGGTTACGGCTAGCTCATTCCGATTTAAGAACCGTATTAAATATGTCCACTTTTGGACATATGCTTCCCTGAGCATCGCTAAATAAATAAAGAAAAAACCTTTATTTGACACTGAGGTCAAGGTCACACTCAGTGTCCTTCGATTTGTGAGTAACCTCTCGCAGTTCAACCTATGAGGTAGTAGTCTTTTTAACCGGACTTGCCTGTGGTGATCTTAAAAAATTAAAGCTTCTAGCCAGGACTTAATTCATGAATCCCCGACCGGTCTCATGCGACCGCGCTGTTATTGTCTTACTATTGTGTCTCGTTTCGCGGGTATTGATAGGAAAAGATAAAAATATTGACTCTTGTTGCAATTCTCAGCAAAGATCACTGACCATGAAAAGAAACCACACTGTTTACACAACCCCTCAGAATAACACAACACTCGACTTTCAACTATCGATACAAACTCGTCTAAGAAACAGGTATTACGAACTTTTTCTAATAATTAATTAAAATATTCACGCGGCAAGTGTGTCGTAGTAGATCAAGTCCTTGCGTTCGGCATTGACATTCAGAGCGACGCCGCGGTCGGAAGCCTGGCTAGCGGACTTGTGTCCGGTTGCGCAGACGCCGGTGAACACACACAGATGGTCAATTGCACACACATATGTTGTAGTGTGTGTTTTGTTTAATTTTTGCCTTATTTAGGTCGTGGTGTTGTGTGAGGAGCAGGTCATGAGGTAGGAAGTGGTGAGCACCCTAAGTTTATTTTGGTGGAACCCGTTGTCTTTTTTTGCAATGATATTCATGTATTGTACTCTTGAACTTTCTTCATGAATCACTTTGTATATTGGTGAAAATTCAATGAAAATCTGTTCTGTTCAGCTCACATATTATTTAGTAACAGTCAAACAGTCAGGACTGTATATTTATTGAAACTTTATGCACTAGTAAATAACACTATACAAATGGGCTTATTATTATGCCTTAGGCATTTTATACTAGTCGACCTTTGGGCTTACATAGATAACAGTAATGTTAAAAAAATAACACAAAATGAAAGCCTCTCACTTATATTTTTTGCGTAAGTAATGTCAGATTGTGTGACCCTTCAAAATTCAAGTGATCAGTCACATATGGGCAATGTCATAATAAAATTAGGAACTGGCTAAGTTTGAAGGTCCAAATAAGCCTAATTAAATTAAAAGATGCCGTAAATGTAATTTTAAAATTAGCAATGATAACACACACAAACGCACTAACACCTTGACACACAGACTCACAAATACATAAATATACATAAATTATAATATATTTTACTGCGTTTGGATATTAATGTGAGTAACGGTATTCTGTAGTCTGGATTAAGTATAGATTAGTATTCTAGACTTAAACTAGTACTGGTTTAATATCCGTTTATTAGTAACACAGTTGAATAGTACTTAAGTTTAGTGCTTAAACTTAGTATTGAGACGTGAAGTGAATGTATCGTTTAGGAAATCTGAGTGGATTCTAAAGTCTACTAATATCCATACTTAGTTACACCTACTACTTTCATTTTTTTTTATTTCTTAATTTCTTTTTTCTTTCTTTTTCTCTTTATACGTATGTACTTTTTAGTAAAAATTGAAAAATCAATTTTCGAGTTGCACAGCTTATTTAACGAGAAAGCTTATTTTAAGCTGTATAACATTAGGTTACGGCCCTCGGGATTGGAGCAGTAACCAAAGACGCGGGTGGAATAGCAGGGGATAGCTAGTTTATAATATACTCGTACCTACGATGAAGTATGTTATGAGGAAAGTAAACCATAATATTATTACTTTCTCGAAAAACATGTGTATGTAACGCCTATATAATTATTAATATTTTTTTCCAACGTGTTCATTCCTCAGCATTTTTTCTTACTCATCATTTCTACCTGGGCATCGTATTCACAATCAATGAACGTATTATTGCGAATATGACCTTAATGTCAACTCAAGTTTAACAAATGACAAGCGTTATTTTTATACAAATATGAACATTCATCAGTATTTAAATAATCGATGACTTTCAAATTATAAAGCAATATTTTTACAATACATACAAAATTTTATTGATAATTTCCATTACAATTTGAACCTCTCTTACGCACAATTTATACTTCAATATAGTTCTTCGAAAACTGGAAACTTTTAAAGCAAAATTAACCCCAGTACAATTTGAGCTTTGCTTACGCAAAATTTATACGTTAATATAGGTCTTAGAAAAATGGATATTTTTTTAAAGCAATATTGATCCCACTACAATTTGAGCCTCTTATACGCACAATTCAGACGTTAATCTTAGACAACTGGATATTTTTAAAGCATTAAATCTGGACTTTTTTTATAGAAGAAATAACCCCACTTCAATTTGAGCCTGTTTTACGCACAATTTGGACGTTTATATAGGTCTTATACTACTGGTCATTTTTTAGCAAAATTTACCCACTACAAATTGAGCCTCCATTACGTACATTATTACACGTAAGCAGAGACCTTACTCAACTGGAAGTCATTAGTAAGGTGTGCAAAAGAAAGAGCTTGGTAGACAAATAGCTGATACAGTAAATTGATAGAATTATATATTCTTTATGAATGGCTACACCCACGGGGTTCATTCACATACTGATGGACTTGTGGGCTATTAAGGCGAGTGCACATTGTTGTGTACGGCACGGTTTTGCACTTTCACTCTTGATGGCGGATCTTTTTTTATATTGCTTTAAGCTAGGAATTATTTTTGTACCGCAGGTGCGTTCACAAACATGTTAGCTCAGAGACACACAGACTTTTTCAGAGATATTTTTTCCGTCCGAGGATCGAACCAGCTACTGAACTTCTGTAGAAATAGAAAAAGTCTTTGTTTCTATTACGGTTCCTTCTTATCTCCAGGAAGATTTGGAAAATGAAGCAGTTCCCTTTTGCCAATTTTTTGCTAACCCTTTCTTAATTTGTCAGTCAGTAACAGTCAAGAACAACATCAAGTCAAGAAATATTGTAAAATCAATCATATTTCAAAGAGCACTCGTGGCGATTCTAGCCGGTTCTTCTTTATAGGAGACATTGCGCAAAAAATTGAGAAATGTGTATTTTTGAATTATTGAATTTTCTTTCTGTCTTTTCTTTGGATTTCTCTCTTCCTCTCTATCAATTGTAACATCTATAAAGTTAATTTTCCTGCCATATCTACAAGTGCAATGGAAACCCACTTCAGCTGGTACTTAATAAACGAAACGATATCTGTCGCCCACGACACCTTTGATTTACCGCTGACTCTGATCTAGTTGCGAACGATTCTACTATACCGGTCGCACTGCTCAACTTGTACAAGTTAGATTATGTTTGTATGTGGGTTAGTTTGTCACTTCGTAGAATACCTTGATTGGAAATTTTGTTTTGGACTCTTTTCCTGTTTTTTTTAAGGTCTTCTAATGACTTCTCTCCCGCTCGAGGGCGGAGTGGAAGGCCTTTTACTGAATAAAACCATGCCTATATTCCTTTAGTTATCCTTTGCGCTCTAGTACCGCGGGTTTCCCTTTCAGAAGTCGACCCATGGTCCCAGTAATCTTTGCCCTTTGCTGAGGTCTTAAAATTTTGCTTTCATCTCTTTGAAGCGCGCGTAGAACACACCTGCACCGTGTGCTCCACCACTCTTATCCCGTTGAAACAAAAAGTTATTTTTTCAGTAATTAGGCTGTTAAAATAGAAAACCCTCCCGCTCCGCCCTAGAGTAAAGAAAGTCATTGAATGATTTTCCCACCTAGAAAAAATAAAGTACCTACAGTTCGTCCGCTATAAGTTGGCGAGTGTGAAGTTAGGCTCTGCGAATTTTGGCGCTTGAAATATCGTAAAAAAATAAATGCAATTTGCAGTTCTTATTGCTGTTAAAAACAGTTATTGGCATTTATTTTTTTAAAACCTTTATTTTTGTACGATATTTCAAGCGTCAAAATTCGCAGAGCCTAACTTCACACTCGCCAACTTATAACGGACAAATTGTACGTCCAGTGTGTCCATGAGAATGATGCCTATGACAGCCACACTAACACCATTGATCTAGTTAAGTCAAACTGTACCCAGCCACCCAAGTAGCGGTGTTATTGTACACATCTTCGCAGAATCCTAGCGAGTATCATTTACATCTCGCAACTCGACATTCTGTACCACTTTCAAGTAAAGGTCAAAGTATTTTGGTGGGAAAATATTATTTGGTCAACGACTCCTATGTGTGAAGATGTAGATGGTAGACAAACGGTATGATAAAACGGCTATTTGACAGTCAACGAGGTTGGTTTCAAACGGTACTGGCCGTTTTTAGATGGTATTGTTTTTATTTCTGTAAATTAGATTGGTTAGCGTGAAACAAAAGGCGATCGTAAGATTAAAGTTTGTTTCCCGAACGATAGTTTGTAGTGTATATTGTGGACATTACACACTATTTATTTTCATTTTTCAATATGAGTTATTCCTGTATCGTATATACATAAACTCTCATACAAAAGCACACAGGTCTGGCATTAATATCTGCAGACCCTACAAAACTTTGTAACGGGCGAGAATCAAACCCACTATACATAACGTTGTAGTCAATCGCTCAACTACTGCCCCACCCGTGTCACCAAATTCTAATCTTAACGTTTGAATCCCCAACCGGTCCTATGAGACCGCGCTGTTATTGTTTTACTATTATGTCTCGTTTCGCGGGTATCTGAGTAACTACCCAGTATATCACTGTTTCTGCCTTACACGATGTTTCTTTTAATTACTCAGATACCCGCGAAACGAGACACAATAGTAAAACAATAACAGCGCGGTCTCATAGGACCGGTTGGGGATTCAAACGTTAAAACCAACATGTTTGTGTCAGCAACATTAGTTCGCACACGTAGTAGCAATACGCTGGCGCCTACATGCTTATCAAGTTTAGTAACCTGATTCCATCAGTTGGCACCAGCAACCCATGTGGGTAGGCCACCAGCTGACATCACAACATTCTAGTTTTATTCCCACGTAAGTACAGTTAACTAGCAAAACACTTGAACTGCAAAAACCACCTTTACTATCAACAAAATAAAGACGCTTTCAAATTCGAACTACGTTATTCTAGAGGTGTGTGTTTAAGGCTGAAGCTACAATAGACCGCGACGCAATTGGCGATTCATGAGCGATTAAAACTAATAATGGAAATTCATGATTACGGCTACACTGTACGCCAAAATTACTAGTGATAATTTGATTCGCTTTTCCAGTCGCATCGCAAATCGCTGGCAACTGTAGCCTCAGCCTAAGAAGTAAAACTATCACCGTTATTTGCGAATCGGTTAAAACAGCGAATAATTGCCATTATGTGTTGAAGTAGGTAAACTTTAAATACTGACTATGGTCTTCAAAATTTACAAGAGTTTATATGCGGGTAGGTTAATGACTTGCTTGTATATTTATGGCTATACCTATTTATTTCAGAATAGCTTGATTAATAAAATAGTTACTCTACCTAAAGAATGTAATACTATCTGCCTGGCCAACATTGTTCTGCCATATAATCAATCATGGATAAAATGGGAGTGAGGGTAGGAGGATTAAAAATAGATTACGAGTTATTCTCAGACTTCAAAAAAACAATCATTAAAAGAAATTCGTAAAAAAACAATGTGGCTTATGAGGGTGACATTATTTTCCTAGGCAAAGGTTTATTTTGTGTAAATTATCTCTGCTTACAAAAAGGTAAAGGTCGTAAGAAAACTGAAATGTTCTAGAACCAGAATGAGACATATGACATTCATCCACCAATCAGCAGTCAGCACTGGATGCTTGTACTCACATAGTTGAAATGCTCTGTAATGCGTAGTGTGCACGGTTCGCGCGCGCAAGGCGTCCACACTATGGATCTTCTGTTACATTGCACGATACGTTACAGCAGTCTATACCCAGCTTTATAAGGCTGTCTATAGACAACAGCCACTAACAATATAAAGACACTACACCATTTACGACAGCAGAAAACACTAAAATTAAATACATCTATCCATTTCGGCTAGAAGCTTGTGTGGAGATGAAAGTGCATATAGCATTATGTTTTATGGTGTAAGAGTCATAACATTGAACATATTCATGGTGAAAGTTATCCGAAAGCAGAAGATTTATGAGTAGTCTATGGTTGGCGGATGGAAGTGGAGTGACGTATTGGGAGCGTGTGGGATAGAGATGGATGGGCTGTGTCGGTGTGTTTGAGTCGATTTTCTTCAGAAAAAGTATCGATGTTTTGACTGCACTTAAAATATCGACACTTCTTATAAAGAAAATCATAAGCGACAGATTGCGTTTTTTTTTTTAAGTAGGTAGAAGTATTTTCTTACATAATTAAAAAATATTAATCATAAAATCATTCTACAAAAATTAATTCTTAAAAAAAACTCATAGAATAACGTTACGTAAAAATAAAATAAGCTATGATCTGATGATCTATGGGTTGTAGTAATGTAGTGTTATAATTAATAGTTAATTACTATAAATACTACACTATTATTAATAATAAATAATTAATTATAATTAATAGTTTATTTCATTCAAAAAGGAAAGGTAAAAATTGAGTATATTAATTAAAGAGATGTTTTTTTTCCACACCTCTTAATTTCAGTCTCTGTGAAACGACTTACAGTATTGTTCGTGAAAAATGTTGTAAAAATTCTAACTCACTTAACAGTCCAATGACAGACAAAAAATATGTGGATTTCAATTACCTACTTAGTATCTAGTGCTACTAGTAATTTTAGCAGCTAACGCAATTAAATCAGCATTCTCATCTTATTTGCGAGTGTCATCATGTCAAAGAAAAAAACTTCATACCAAATTATAAGTAACACATTAAATCATCTTGTCATACGTACCACTGACATTGTGACACTTATTGGATTCAGAGAAATGACATTCTATTTTATTTCGCGGAAGCTTATCACTGATGTACGGCCAAAATGTATGTATGTAGTGTCATGTGTAAAAGTGTGACGCAGCAATGGATACTAACCTTTACTCACGACTTCTATAGCTTGAAACGTTTTGGGAATACTTTAATTGCGCGTACAGCTTTTTTTTAGGTGGGAAATCATCCAATGGCCTCTCCCGCACCAGAGCGGATCGAAAGGGAGTGTCAGAATTTCACTGATTAAAACCCAGTCTTATGTTTCTTCTTTGCCTTATAGTCCAGGACCAATTTTCCTTTTAGAAGCTAACCCATGGCCCCAGAAGCTTCGTTGCTGATGGGGTACGGTTTTGTCAAAACAGTGGGTTAGTAATATTCTGACATGCCCTGCCCAAGAGTGGGAAAAATCATTATGATGACCTAAAAAAAAACACTGACCAAACTTTCCCCTCAATAATATTGGTGTGATTAAGCTATCACTTAACCCGCAAAACGAGACACAATAGTAAAAAAATAACAGCGCGGTCTCATAGGACCGGTTGGGGATTCATGAATTAATCGATAGAAAACTAAATATAGTAAGGTCGTTAGACAGTTACCTTTTATAGATAAAAGTAATTTAGCCGCCAGCTGAGAAGAAAATCGTGCAATTTGTCATATTTCTCTCGTTTCTTCCACACTTCCTGTATTTGGAGTTGCAACGCAGACCGTGTGATAGGAAAGTGTTATAAAATAAGTCTAATCTATATCTAAGCCAATATTTTAAACAGGAAAGATATGTACTTCTGTTTGTAATGCTACTACTGCACCGGTCTTAAAAATTTTTAGCCAGTAGAATGTGAAATAGTTTTTCACTGGGAGACATAGGCTTTATATATTTTTTTATTATCACGCGTAATCCTTAAAAAGTAATGAAAACCTAAAATTTGTAAATCGCCTGAATCTTTTAAATGATGACCCATATTCTTCGCATGGATTGAAGAATTGATAATTATGCATTCTTTAGTTGGATAATTTCAGATTAAGCCATATCATAGCTGTACACACAGACCAAAACATTACTAAAAAGTATGTTATTTTTATTAACTTTTTGAATGAGAATGTTAAACAAAACAACTTCGTTTACTTCACAAAAAATTATGAAGACGATCTAGCCGCTGACGTAAAATCACATTCGTAACAAAAGTCAGTTACACAACACCGAAATTGGCGCTGATGCCGTTATAATGGCCACAGTCGGCAGTGTGGCACGGCCTTAATATCCTAAATGGAGTGCTCGCGATTCGTTCGGTGTTAACCCAACACGCGACGGTGTTGAAGGAAATGGATAGTTTGGTGTTAAATGCTGTATGAGTGGTAATGGTAATCCATCTGAACTTGAATAAAGAGCAGGAGCATGAAGGTACAACAACCTTAACGCTCTAGCTATAATATTTAAAAGAGTTTATTTGAAGTAGATACGACAACTCTTCTTCTTCCGTACCAATTCTCAGTACAATAGGACTGTCCCATACTGGTCATATTATTATCTGCACAGTATTTCCAATTATTATATTTTCGCTAAGAATACACAGACTCAATCGGTATATCCTGTTTTTTATGGAGTTTGTGACGTGCGTTATTTTTTTTAAATGTCGCAGCTTAATTATACTGATATAGGAACCTTTTTGGCTTCAAACTGATTTTTTTTCAAACTTGTTGTGAATGTGATTTTTTTATTTAAATTTTTCTGTTATTGGTAATGTACGAGTCTTAAGATAATATTTTCTTCTACGTAATAATCAACCAGAAAATGAACCCTAATTATTCGATAAAGCAAACAAAATGCTTTCCTGTGACATAATCAACTTATAGCATTATAAGCAAAATGCCCATTATCTCGAGATACAACTATACAACGACAATAGATTGAAGTGTTTCTATCAAACAGAACTACCAACAGCACACAGGAACCTATAAACAGCTCCCATTTTCAGGAAATCGAACAACTTTTCCATAATTTATATCGCAACAAATAATTCTACGTTATTTACAGCGAATCAACTAAAAACACTTAAATTATATCTCTTCCCGACGTGCTAAATCATTTATATAATATGATGTAAACGTATTGTACTAGTCTGTGAGTTTATCATACACTTAACTTTATACCAACACAAACAGATTGTTAAAACAAACGAATATAACCTCTATTGCCAGTAAACAAGGTTCAATAGAACTGCAAATGTGTTTGGCAGCAACTGGATGGATATGGTAATGCTTTCGCTAAAGTTAGTTTAGAAGTTGAGAATTGCTTCGCTTATATAATTACTCCAGTTCTTGTTAAGTGACAATTTCAGGACATAACTCAATACTTAAGCTTGGAATATTTCTTATTAAATAGTATTTTATATTTATGATAAACTGAAATAATTATATTTCTTATTGGGTTTATGACTGTAAAATTATACTGGTTAAATTAAATGAAAATCTATAATCTTTCGCCTTCATAATAAGCGAAAGTTTATATTTAAGTCTGTGTGTGTGTATGTTTGTCAGTCCTTCACGTTCAAACCGATAAACAGAGCCGAGTACAGTAATCATCAATATTTTCGTGTATCTTACATTGTTTTTTAATCTAATTGTGAATAAAAAACAGCAGCGTGTGTTTGGATGAAATTTAGTTATTGGGTAGACCAAGTCCAAATAAGACATTTTATTCCAGAAGTATTTGGCAGAAGCTTATCGTTATTCATAAAACAAAAAAGCTTAAAAGTTTAGAATGCTATAAAGCTTGCAACATTGTTGTATGAACAATACCGCGTTAGGTCAACTAGGTGGCTGATTGGTCAAAAGGTCAAGGATCATGGTGTTGAACTGGTGACCTGCTAACTAGCTTATTTTATGAGCTGGAAAGGTGACTAGAACCACTTTTGAACACTTTTATACCAACAAGTTTTTTTTTAAGATATAGGTATTGCAAATTTCTTTTTTGTATGAATAGGCTCGCGTTAAACCACTATCTAACCTGATGGTAAGTGATGATGTGATCGACGAAGGGGCACATATTTCCAGAAGCAATCTATTCACTTTAGAATTAAATACCCAATTAAAGGCCTGGGTCGAAGGAATCAGGAAACCCAGACTCTGAAGGAATTTTTAGTAAAAAAATAATAATAAGTATGTGAAACTTATCATAGGTTCATCAAGATTCTGCTGGGCAAACTTTATCGGCTAAACAAACAATAATAATTATCTATTAAAACCTTGATCTTTACAAAATAAATTCAAATAAAACGGTAAGTAAAGACAAATATAGGCATAGGCACAATATTTGAATAAGTAAATTGGCCAGTAAAATGTAAATACAGAATTTAAATAAAGCTAAACGTGGAACTCATTAAAAAATAAAACTTAAACTAACTCGTAAATAAAAAAAAATCTAAAACTGTTGACTAGTCCGTAAAATTACTTTCTTTTCATATTTGCAAAGTGCATAATTATGTAAAATACTTACTTCTACTAATCTAGAAACTTTATTTTCATGAACTCAAATATCATAATCTAAAATTACATAACGTTTTTATTCTAATTTTATTCAATGATCTTTCGCGCCAAAATTCATTGACGCCATTTATCTGATACCCTATTACGTATCCGCTATAAGGCAACCGCAAATGCTATTTAAAGGACATTGTAAACAATACTTAATGTCACCTTGTTCTCAAACTGTCATGTCAAGGGTCTCGCACTCTGGTGATCAGTGTTCTATTCTAAGTTGGAAGTGTATTCTTTTCATAGTATTGTTTTAAACGTTTAGATACGCTAGTTTAAAAGACAAATACGAAGGATTTAGAGGACATTTTAGCTAATTTGTGTGCTACATTATTCTTGACTTTGTTTGTTTTGCTTATATGGCGGTCTTAATTTTCGACATTGATCTGTCTTACCAATATCCGTTTGGTATTAGACGTAATCTCTCCGAGTTTATTTTGGGGCCTCAGATAATCCTGTGTCATTTTATCTAAAGTTTGATCGACTACCGGGATTTTCAATGTCAATAACATATCACTTTCAAAATCTATTGGCATGTAAAAACTACTTGTTTGACATAATTGACGTCATACGTAATAGATGATCTCTTTATTTTTAAAACTTATTTTTGGATAACAAAGAGGTTGTATTACAGATTAGTTTCTTAGAAGTTTTTGTTTTAGTATGGCAAGACAATGAATGAGACAGTTTCTTTAGATGTCCAAATTAGTAAAACGAAACGATTGGGTCGAAGTTAAAACAAACAAGCTTTGGACGTAAAGCTGTGGTGCTTATGGTAGCGGAAATGCCACAGTAATAAAAATTGTGTGGTTGCGTAAAATAATTATTAATATTTCGGTTACTGCAAAAATAAAAACCTACATTTTACAGGTATTTCAATTCATTCAATTGACTGCTATAAGCAATTGAATGAAGTTTTTTTTTCTCAATTGTTTTACAATGATGTAACAAGTTACCTACTGTGTAGAGCAACAATGCACAAAAGTATTGATCTTTAGCCTGAATTTAAACTTTTATTAAAGTGACATCTCTGTAAAATTCCATTTATTATATACCTATTTTCCTCCTTTCTTTTATAAAATTTAACCGACTTTATTATTTTTTAAACATTGTTTCACAATCCAGCAGGATTTTAGAAGGTTGAATTAGTTTTGGTGGCACGTTTGCTGCAGTGGTTGAATAATTGACTACTGGACTGTCGTGGATTCGATTCCAGCACGGAATTAATACATATTTGTATGAATCAGAAATGAACATAACCAGAGCGCAAAACAGATGGTCGATGGGGCTTAAAAGTTCTAGGTTGCGGGAATCCAATGAATACAAGATGCATATGACCGGTTATTATGGTGAAACTTGAGGGAGGCTTATATCCAGCAGTCAACGTCTTTCGACAAAAATGATAATGATAACTAGCCTCCTTATATAGACAGCTAACTAACCTCTTCTTCTCTCTCTTCCCCAGAGCATGCCGCCGCCCGTGTAAGGCATGAGCGGTCGCGGAGCGGGGGGGCAGCGCTGTCAGCTCATCCTGCAGCGTTGCCTCGCGATCCAACTCACCAAGCCCGGCAACGCGCCCGATGACTTCTGGATGTACGAGTCTGGATATCTGCTTTTTCAGGTATGTGCTGCGCTGTTTATTTTATAAGAGACCTACTTTGACGTCTGTCAATGTCATTATGATGAACCGATGTGCAAGATAGAGGATAGAGAGCGTCTAATGAAAGTGCGACCTGGAGGTTTTTTAAAATTTAATTGGCAACATTATTCAGCCGCAATTGTAGGGAATAAAAAAATTGTGAAAGGTCAAGACATGATTCTCCTACTAGTTAGTAATACCACATACATTTTTTTTGGATTTAACATCTTTTTCTCAAATCGCGCTTTCATTAGATGGACTTTAGTACTAGTTTTGTACAGTTCTGTCTCTCTGTCTGTCCTAGTAGATACTTTGAGCATTTTAACTCGAAATAAAAAGTGGTTTCTATAATTTAACTTTTATTGTATGAGCAAAAATTATTTAATTAAATGAGACTTGTTACAACTAAGATAATAATTACGGTCTTCGTAAGATTGTCTCAGAACAAGCAATACGCGCGATATTTTAATGCAATTTGGTATAAAATAAGCTTGTTGCTCTTTATCCTTTTTGATTTCGTGTCTACAATAATCCACCTGTACGAGGACAAACTGACGAGCAAAAATAAGTAACTTATAATTCCTTTTCTGAGAGAAAATCAAATATTGGGTACACTATTCCCGCTACCAACGGAACCACCACCCTATAGCACCCTAACACCAACAATCCATGTTTACGTTTCGATCGTTTCCCAGCTGATGCATCGCGAGCAGCCATAACTCATGCACGGTCCGCCATCGATGGCTTACAAATGGCTACCATGGTTTACCGACCGGATTTAATCTGTGGTACGTGCCTGAAGGGCCATGGCGTTTGTTTTCGTACTAAAGTATGGTCGGGGATTAAGATTTTCAAGTAAATAGGTGAATAAAGGAATCGCTCTATGGTGGTTTGTCGATAATTCAGATGTAATTGAAAGAATTAAATCTAGTAACGTTAAAAAGACAGTGAATGACAGTGATATAGCATTGGATGTTGTAATTAGAAAGCCAAAAATGTTTCTTAGATGTCATGTAGTATTCGTCAAAAGTAAAATGTACCTAAAAGCACTATAAATTCCCGTTAAACCCTTTTTATGAAGAAAAGTTATCGTTATTTGTAGAAAAATTACATTTCTGAAAAAATGAGACTATTCATGAAACTATTGATCTAACAGAATGCTTGCAATTAATATATTTTTTTTATAAATATGAAAATATGTTATAGTTCTCGGCTACCAAACCACCACGAACCCATTCCTTTAAAAATTAAAATTGTCGCTTAAGATGTTCTTCCGAAAAAAATTCGATATTTTACTGGCAACTTTACTGGTAGCCTGAATCATGTACCAATAAAACCACCATAAAAATCACACGCAAACCAACAAAAATACTATAAAAATTATAACCACAAACATTAAATTCACGGAGGCAAGTTTAAGGACTAATAAACTACAGTTAATTGCTTACATAGTGGTCAGATCGCTTCCTTATCTATGGTGATCAAAGCATAGACTAAAATACCAGACCATATTAGGGCAGAGTAGTCAGACAACTCGGACATTAATTCAGATCGAGTGAACTAAGGGTCCGTACACAGACTGGCTCGGAGAAGAGAGCTGATTTTTATAACGTTGAAAACAGAGTTTTAAGTATTTGTGGTAAGGTTTATTTTTGCATGTGCACTGCGCGTTCAAGCATATTTTTTGACAAAAGCACTGCACATGCAAAAATAAACCTTACTACAAATACTTAAAACTCTGTTTTTAACGTGACAAAAATCTGCTTTCCTCTCGGAGCCGCTCTGTGAACGGAGGGTCCGTTCACAGAGCGGCTAACTAATTTAGCTACTCTACTTTGATGTCAAGTTACGAGCGGTGGCGGGGCCTTGAACAATGATCAATTTATGGCGCCATTTTAAAATGGCCGCCGGCGGATACAGGTCAATGGCCGCTGCTCGATTTGTCTTATTCTAATCCTTATTTGGATATTGGAGTCAAAGCTTTGTTTATGAGTTTATAACTAATTGAATTAGCTGAACTGAAACTAGGATCCGTGTTTATTTGAAGTTTAAATTATTGCAGTAAGTTATAACTCATACTTACTATCATGCGGAAGTGAGTGTCTTTCTGCTGTATGCTATAGTAATTACTCACCCAATAATGATTGATATTGTTCATCTAACATTAGAAAAACAACAGCTTTGTTTTAAATCCTCATCCAAACTTAGTGCAACAACGACACTTTCCATCAAAATGCGTAAATTTCTACCAAATCTTATACTTTGTTTTAGGTAGTAATCATCGAATAACTTATCCCGCTCTGGGTGGAGAGTGTCGGAATGTTTTACTTATTAAAACCCACAGTATTCTTTTAGTTGCTTGATAAGTTTAACCTGAACTTAAATTTTAAGAAAACGTCTTGACTGATTGTTATGAAATTTTACATATTTAGTACCTAAGTCTGAAAATAGGATGTTCACTTTTATTTACCTTCCTATTATATATTAAGCATCGTTTCCTGAGGCAGCTAATAAAATGATAATGATCATCTTAATAGGACAAGAACAGTCGTAAATCTCGCCGTTCCGCGCCGCTCTCGCTACCGCCTCTACCTTAAAACCTCATGTAATCGAATGCAAAGCTGTAACGCGATATTGACCGGTCAGCTGCGACAAAGTTCACACAGTCGCACTTACCGCGCTAATTTATGCCATAAATCTATGTCAATTAGGTCCAGTTTCCTATGGGTTACGGTAGCTAGGCTGTGATATCAAGTGATAGGATTACTAGCCTACATTCAGTGATAGTTTACTGACCCAGGGTTAGAGTTCTGTTTCATTGTCATCCTTTTTCTTGGTGAATAGGATGAAAAGGCTCCTTGTTGAAGCCCGAGTGCTTAAGGCAGTCACCTCTCATGCATGAGGTTGCATATTCGACCTTTTAACCCAGGATGGACTTTATAAGTTTTCTAGGACATCCCTAGCATCCGATGCCTCGGAAAGTGCGTAAAATACTTGGTCCCGGTTGTCATTGTACAACGAGTAGCGCGGGCCAGAAAAGTCTGACAATCAGTATAACCTAGGGGTGTCGTGTTACTCAGTTACAGAGTTGTAGAGGTCTAATGGTAGTCGCTCTAGACTGGGAGCCGACTCCAAAATAATTAGTAAAAAAGCATCAGAAACATATCAATTGGAGCAAGCTAGGAAAGTCTAGCAATTGTTTTTAGAGATACAAACTGTTAAGTTTAACAAGAACAAGACAAGAAGATCTCCAAAGAAAGTACCCATCTAACACGCGTAGGCCCACATTTTCACGTACACCCACGCGAACAAGTCTTATCGATACCAGGGACAATTTCACGTCATGGGTAAAAGGCTCTTACGTCCATAGTCGTAAGGCACACTTTAGTATGTATGTCCCTTACGTTAATTCATATTTCTGGTATCGTTATCCATCACACGGCAGTAGTTTTTAATTTGACCCATAACTCATGGGTAAATACACATGACCTCACGTCGGTAGCCCCGTAGAAAGTTCAACCTACGGCGCGGGTCAGATGCGGTCTCTTTGTGATTCATAGCGCGGAAGATAAGAAGTTTAGCTGAGTTTTTAAGTAGGCTTTGTATGTGAGATGAGTTGCGGAATTGTGTGAATTTGAAAATTGTATTTTTTTTATCAAGTTAGTAGTCAAAAGTAGCCGAAACTACGGTAGCTAGTATTGTCCCCAGCACCGGTATCACCCGCGTCTTTGGTTACTGCTCCGCTCCCACTTTCCTCAATAAATTAACTATCAATTCCAAAATATTTTTTTCAATTTGAAACACTCATGAGATTAGCATGAAAGGAAGAAATTATATCTAAGGTTAGATACATTATAGAATAAAATGTCCTTAGTCCATTTAAGTAATAACAAACAACAACAACAACAACTCAAAACGTGTACAGTTTGATACAGCACTCCTGAAACGATCACCCTACCCCAGCTTCCAAAAGTATTAGTTGACAAAAGAAGCGGAGCGACCATTGATACCTTATAGCAACGCATTTTTTTAGGTTGGAAATCAAATAACTCCTCCCACTCTGAGTAGAGCCCGAGAGAGTGTCAAAGTTTGGCTGACTAAACCCTATCTGTGTTTCTTCAATTGCTCTTTGCATTTCAGTTCCATGTTAACTCTTTTCATCAATCCAACAGAGAAGACACATGCTATCATTTCGATTGGATTAGCAGCGTCCTTTTTTGCATTAACTAGATCATTAATCCGTTAAAGTTAGTGAGGCGTGGTGATAAGGCCAAGTTTCTCACGACTTGTCGCGATCATCCAAGCGGTCAAGAAGGCCGATGTTCTTCAGTGCGCGACGCGCGACGTGTCAAGTGTGTTTATATTGGCAGACTCACATCACTTCAGACATCACTTATTAGTACCTATACTAAATAATATAAACTGTTGTTTGACTGCAATCCCACCTGATGGTAAGCAGTGATGCAATCGTTGATGTTGTGGCGCACTAGTTTATTAAGTGCCTTTGACTTCTCCCGCCATAAGGTTAAATTAGAGGGTCAAACAAACTCGCTCTTATGTTCCTTTGCACTGCATCCCACCCTTGACCCTTGGAACGAAAGGACGTGTGAGATTTTTACTAATTTAATATCTAAGAGAGAAAATGTCCCCTGACTGAATCTATGCGATGCTGCATATTGCCTAGTGTTCTGCAACTTACAATATTTTACACCAATATTTTACAACGCATTCACGTGACGCGGGACATGTTGTTGGATAATTTGATAGCGTTGCACATCATGTTGGGGGATATTTTGTTTTCAAATCTCACCTTTGTTCCTTCAGCTGATCTCTGCGTTCCAAGACTATGAGTGACAAAGTGTTATTTTTCAAAAAATCTTGAAAGCCTGGCAGGCATGCCGGGCGTATGAAATTATAAAAAAAAACTCGATCATGTTTGAGCTATAGAAGATTAGCTTCGCTGTAACTAGATTTTCTTCATTTAGAGCGTCCTTGGTCAGCACGAAAATGGCTATACCATATTATTACGATACGACTACCTACTTCAATGGACGGTAACATTTTTGGATTTCTTCCAAAACTCCGTAAAATCCATTTCGATAGCAGAAATAAGCCTCAATATTGAGCCAACTCTTTCTCGTTACATAACCTGATATTTCTAGACTTCTTCTTATTTTTTTTAAGCAGTGTCCTTCACTAGCAATTACTGCTGTATCAAGGGTGCCTTCTCACACACAAGACACCCAGACCCGGAACACTTATCTTTAGGTCATACAAATATTTGTTCCATGCGGGAATCGAACCCGCGACACACAGCGCAGCAGCCAATCGCTCAACCACTGCACCAACCGTGCCTTCAAACATATTTGACATAATACTTCTGCACTAATCTCTTGTTTGATGATAATGTTCTTTATAATGATTTATTAGGTAGATTTTTCCATGTCTATGAAGCTGTTTTGTCTCTTATGTAAGACATAAACGCGGAAAATGAATACTTAGACTATGTACATTCGACGTACGTGCTAAAATGGTAGAATGCTTAATACACAGGTGGTCTAAAAAGTTTATGACCTAACAAAGGCATTATTTTGATAAAATGTACTTTTCTTTTTCTACATAGCCTCCACATACTCACACATACACACTTTCGTATTTAATGCTAAATAATATTATTACATAATTTAATTATTATAATGAATTAGTAATGTTATTTAGATAATTAATCATTAATTCATATTAATTATTTTGTTTAAATCTAATATTTTTTTATATAAATAGCACAAGGGGGTCGGAACAGAGCAAAAGGGTGATGGGGATGTCACCCAATAATGTTTTTGGCTCTAGGGTAAAGCGAGACTTCATGTCTGACTTAACTTAAACCACACCTGTGTCTTTCAGCTGCCCTTTATCTTTTAAAGCACCAGTTTCCATTCGAAAATTCCCCGTGGATTGTTACCCTAAGCTCCTGAAACTAAATTCCTCAAAATTGTCACCCTCATTACATCACTCCATCGCCAATCAAAACCGTATCACAAACACCTAGAAACCAGCTCAAAATTCCGGCTACAAACCTTTTCCTTAACAAGTGAAACAATTGAAATAAATCTAGCTTTCATCCCCTTTGTTGTGGACAATCCCATCGCCGCCTGGGGTGGTAATTTCCGCGGCAGACGAACGGGGTGGCACAAAAATAAAATGGTGCAGTCGTTCCATATGAGCCAGGAGATTGATGGCTGGTTGTATGAACTGTGGAAGGTTTTGATCTGTTATAGAAAATAATATGTACCTACAGTATTCTCAAATTAATAATGCGCATGCAGATCTTTGCTAATTGTCGTATTCCCGGAAACACCCGAATCATTGAATCGTAAATTATGCATGAAGAAAATGCACTTAGCCACTCTATATACATATATCGTCTTCCGACGCTTGGGGATTACGTCCGTTGCCGAAGAGTGACGAAGATTTCTATGCGCATATCTTTTTGGGAGACCTATATATGGTTAATTAGCTGTCTGCTAGCGACTTCGCCCACGTGAAAATAGGTTTCTTCATACAATCTTTGGACTTCCGTTTCGTGAATTTTGGGAAATCGTCTCTTAGTGTTCGCCTATGTCATAAAAGAAAGCCTTAGGTAAAATTTCACGCTCCTAGTCCCAGCAGTTTCGGCTGTGTGTTGATAAGTTAGTCAATATACTAAAATCCAACTGCATTCGGTTAGATTGGAAGTACTTAGACCCATTCCTACTGTATCGACTTTTATTAATATTATTCTAAAAATTTTCGGTTCGTAGAACATACATTTTTCTTTATGCTTTACCTTTATTGTGAAAGACAATATTTGAAAACAATCTTTGGTGTTTTTTGTTAAATCTGTTTTGACATTCCACCTTGATAATTTTCCTCTTTCAAGATCACACGTAATTTTACCAAATTAAAGAAACAATGTCCACTATCAAGGACTAGGTAGGTTCTGTACCAATGAACACTTTTAATTTTCTAATTAATAATTGAATCTTTATACGAGATCATTGTTTACGCTTGTTTAATAATATTTCGTCAATATCCGTGGGATATTCGGCTGGCATTGTCATTGGTGTCGAAGAGAAAATATTAATTAATTGTTTTTTAATCGATTTAATTTAATAGAACTGTGAAGGCAAGTTAGTTAGGAATTAATTGGTCTTGGAGCCAACATGGATACAATTTATGGTTAAAATAAACATACATATCATCATTATTTCAGCCGAAAGACGTCCTCAACTGGACTTACGCCTCCCCCAAGCGTCGCCACAAGTACCGGTCCTGTACGTCTCACATAACATCGCAACATATGAATTCAATGTAATAAATACTTGTATTAATACCTCATCATCATTTCAGCTGAAAGACGTTCACAATTGGTCATAGGCCAACTGTCGCCATAATAAACGGTATAAATACCTATTATTAAATCTAATTATTGCTGTGATTTCTGAGTAGTATAATTTATGGATATAAATTACACTAAATCATTATTAGAGGTGGACAGGGTCGCGGGAATCCGATGGATGCAAGACGTACACGACTATTCGTTGTGGCGACATTTGTGGGAGGCCTATGCCCAATAGTTCACTCAATTGAAATGATGATGATGAAATAATTATAATGTTCCCTTGGGGTATTTTAACTAAGGAGCTAATATTGAATGGTGTATATTTAATTTTGTGCTCGAGACACAATAGTAAAACAATAACAGCGCTGTCTCATAGGACCGGTCGGGGATTCATGAACTAAGGAGCTAATATTGAATGGTGTATATTTAATTTTGAGCTCATCCATCAAAAGGATGAAAACTACTCAAATGGCAATATTCTTACGAGTATTTGTCATTGCATTTAAGGCCAATAAAAGTTGACAATAGGCCCAAAAATTATGTCATCGATTACGAATAAGCGATAACCTTTTATACTATTATTCACGCAAAGATATTATCTCATACAGCCTATGATTTAATCGATAAAGACACATCCATAGTTCAGAGTATTTAATCTTTCTTTTTGTCTCCAAAGATGATTTTTTAAACCTTGATTAAGATCTTTGTCAAAGGTTGAAGATAACTTATTGGTTAAGAAGTTAACAACGATTTGTCATAGTTTCAGTTAAATTAACCGTGGTTAATGATGTATTGTGTGATCGTGTGTCTGTGTATGAGTTAGTGGCACTTTCCAATGTTTTATGCGTGAGAATAACTGCGTATTTCTGAAGAGGTTGACAACTCTATTAGTGTTGTTTGACAGCGATATAATGCGATAAGTGATGTGTCAGATTTCGATTTCTGATATTAGTACCGGTTTTTGTGAAGGTACGGTTTATCAAGTCATTGGGAGGTTGTTAGTGGCGGAATAACTAGGGTTTCGATGTTTCGATCATAGACACAATTAATTATTTTATGATTTACTGTCTCATACAGTACGCTTAGATATGGACAAGAAAGGTTGTGTTTTTTGGTAAGAAATTAGGCAGAGGTGTGTCAGACTTTTACTGACTAAAACGCACCTGAGTTTCTTCTCTAGCCACTGTAACTTTTTTGATCAATGCCACAGACTTAGAAAGTCTGTCTGGGTCATTGTCACAGTTATTACTTAAAAAAAATGAAAAAACAAAAATCTATCTTATTCGGCATAATAAAATAAATATTGAATTAAGAAACATTTGACATTTAAAATGACAATAAACGCACGTATTATCTGATTATTAAATCTTGAAAAGATAGAGATAGATAGAATGCTTAATTTAATTTTTTGCAACACAGAAAATTAACACATAAAAGCACGTTAAAATTACAAAACTAAGCACATAAATAAAAAAAGGGTAAGGTAAATAACAATGTTAATAATTATATGTAAGTTTATATTTATTTTTGGTTTTTATTTTCTATTTCTTTACCATTAAGTTGCACCTATGTACCTTGTTATGTTTCTGCACCATCCTAAGGTCGACTGATAAAAAATGCCTTAGGCATTAAGTCCGCCTTTGTACAGTGTTTTTTACTTGTGCACAAAATTTATTAAAAATAAATAAAAGTAAGGGTATAAGAGTTTCCGCGAAAGAAAATCCGCATGCTCTACTATTAATAAATAACAAGTTAAAGTATGAACTATGAGAAACCTCCCAGAGGCACCAGTCCAGAATGCCAACAAACATGTATCAGTAATCCGTAATATTTTTAAATAATTTTAACGGCCATACCATCGACAATTTATAGAGGTGTCTGCTTTTACCGTTCACCGTAAACGGCTGGTTTGTAGGCAAAGATAAGGCACATACAGCCTCAGCAAATACTTTATGGTTGGTCACACTGTAATTGATTTAAACTATCGCGTCGGCAGACGGTTTTACTTTCATTACATATTTTACTTTCAATATTGTTAGCATTAAAATCTTAAGGCAGGCAGTATTTAAAATTATGCAACTTTAATCGATACAGATTTAATCGGGTCCATTAAAATCGATTATTTCTCGCCTTAAGCGCTCATGGCCGGGGTTGTTAAGGGCATTTCATTACTCGTTATAAAATGTTATCGATTATTACATTTATTACTTACACCCATCTTCCGGCGATGTTCGCTAGTTATTACCAACTTTCTTGGCTGTTTCAAAACGATTATGTTATTCGAATTTACATCTTATGTCATTGGTTTAAAGATTAAGAATATAATTTCTCGAGTTTTCTTGTATTATAGCGAATCCCGCAAAAACCTTTCATCGAAATCAATTGGTTTTGAATTACGCGTTTAACTTTTAATATCATTTCGTGTGTTGGACAATAGAAATAACTGGAAATTATGTAAGCAGCCCTTTCTAATAAAATAACTCGTTTGGTAATCTTTTGGTTTATCTTGGAATTGTAGCAGGTTTCGTTGAAGAAGATTTAATGCGTAATTCCAATTAAAATGGCCGCTCTACGCGTATGTGGGTACTAAAGATTGTGAGCGCTTTCCTTCCTTTTCGAGTAAATTAAAGAAAATGCGACTTTTCACTGCTGTTCGACTGTTGATTGGTCGAAGCTTGTTTTATTATTGCTTCGACGTGGAAAGGAAACCGTGTGTGTGATATTGTTATTTATTTACTTGTGGACAAAAAATGTCTGCTCTCTTATCCGGGTTTTCTGTCTAGATAAGTGCACCTAATCTATTTTATTTCCTTCGGTATCTGTATAATAAAAGGTTTGGTTTTGGTTGCATCCAGCGTCTATGAAATAAGATAATCTGATTCTATACCTCAATCTATTATTTAGATATTAGGCTTTCGATTTCCCCTTTTGCAGACCTTTGACAGTCGTTACGGATAGTCAGAAACCAGGAAATCTGACAGCAGTCTTGCCTTTTGCCCTTGTCAAGGGCTGTCGTGTTACCTAATTATGGTTTATAGAGGTCAGATAGGCAGTCACCTTATATAAAAATACTCTTTAATTTGGTTAGACTGCAAGACTATGTTAGATGTCATAAAGTAAATATACGCGGGCTTAGCCTGTAGCTTAAGTCTCAAATATCTTATAATATATGTTTCTAAATAGCCAAACTTAACAATAAATCGAAGCCACAATCGTGCAACAATTCACACACATTGCCGCCAAATATGGCGGCCCTTACATCAGCCCACCTCAGAAGCGGAACCATTTACGTCCTATCCCGATTTGGTTCCGTATAAGGAACCACGTGGTCGCCGTAAGCTCTTTACATTTGAGTCATAGGTACTATGAAATCGGTAAAATATTTAGTTTCGACTAAAAAGACGCCGAACATTCGACTCCAACGAACCTTAGCTTCTTTGAGAGATAATTGTGATAGATAGATAAATCTTAGTGAGGAATATTTTTTTATGTAATCGACCATTTATTCGATTAAGTAATTTTATTTTAAGAAAATTATAAGTATAATATCATAATTTGGAATAACTATATCGAAATATATTAGGAATAACTGTAAGGGTAAACCAGGCATCCGTGCCCACGTCGGTAACATGCCCCAACTTGCAAAACTAAGACACGTATTTAAAATTATATAAACTATACACCGCATATTTAACTTGCGTTGTATAGTTTAAATGGCCGTCATGCTTATAGACTAACCAGATTATTTAAAAAAACACCAAATATTAAATGCGCGTCTTAGTTTTCCAAATGAATAAAAAAAACACATCGATTCTAAATACCTACTTTTTTTATTTCTCATCAGTTTTTTCTGTTACCACATTAGTTTCGATTTTAATTAAGGCCGAAACTGAAAAAGAAATGCATTCGGTCACGGTTTCGGCTTCAAATCACTGAAAACCAAGTGTTATGCTTTTTATTAGGCATGGTCGATACAAATCTAGGGAGCGATAAGGTTAGCGTGAGAGTAACAGTGTGTACCCAGCCTTAATGGCCTACTTTTCACCCCTGTACCTATATTTGTAAAATGTGGAGACGGAAAAATTAGGTTAATGAGAAAATATTAATGAGAGAGATGTATTTTCTTGATTGAAAAATGCTTGTGGAAAATAAATGGTTACGTTTTAAGAAAGAAATATAGGAATAATTTACTAGCAATAATAGTATTCTTCAATAAGTGAATTTATATTATACTAGTTGCTGTACGTGACTTCATCCACGTTAGACTCATAAAGTAGCAAAACGCAATTTTAAAGATCTTCGTTTTTGCGCGGAACCCTAATTCCAGAATGAATACTAATAAGTAACTATTTATTAGTGAAAGTCTCGTCTAAATCAATTTAGTCTTTTAAGAGCTTACCCGGAAAAAACAGACACGACTGATAGACACAAAAATATTGAAATTGCATCTTTGTTATCAATATCGAACTTACATTTAAGTAAAAAAAAATGATATTACAAACAGACACTTCAATTTTATTTACAGTTATAGAAGATATGTATTGCGTAACTTAATTAAGTCGCTCCTTGCAAAACGTGAGAAAAATCTCAAAGGGAACTTTTTGTCGTGACTATAACGACCGAACTACTAACAATTTTAGCGCCATAAAAAGTCATAAACAAAATCAAAAGCCCACATTCGCTAACTACCTTATTACTTCAAGTATATTAGTTATTAGTATATTGGCTATTAGTATATTAACTATTAGTATATTAGTTAATATAATCATTTCGTGACCAGCGGGGGCTTTCTATTCAATCCCAGCGTAATTGAACATAACTACAGTTATGCATTTGTTATTTAACTTTGTTAATTACTATAGTAAACGTTTGTAATTGTCTTCTCGAGATAGATAAGAAGACATTAGCGTAGGGTTGCCAAGAAAAAACTATGTAAGATGAAGTAACCTTACATAGTTTTTTATCTTGGATTGGCTTCTTCATCTCAGTACTTTATTGCATTCCATAATGTAAGAAGAAGTTAAAAAGTGGTGTTTAGTAGGTTTAATTATGGACTTTGTCAAGCATAGCTAATTCTTGAATCGATGGTATAAGAGTAAATTATTATACATGGGCCAAAAGAAAAGATGGATGCATTGTGTAAGGGGTGACATGAAAGGAAAGGGAGTATGTGACAAAATGGAAGAACAAAACGTGTTGCACCTCCCCCATGTAACCTATCAATACCCGCGAAACGAGACACAATAGTAAGACAATAACATCGCGGTCGCATGAGACCGGTCGGGGATTCATGAAGTAATATGGGACAAGGGTAGGAAGAAGAAGAAAGATAAAATATTAAAATAAGGAACTGATGTCAGTTACCTATAAAGAGAACCTCTCAATTCAAATTGATTTGAGCAGTAAAACGGACAATATTCGACGTTTACATCGCTATCAATTTTACAACTGTCACCCATACCAAATACATTTCACCAAGATATTTCCTATTACTATCAAATTTCCAAACGGCCACGAATTACATAACTCCATAGTACGTTTAGTATTGGCTTCATCTGACATTTGACTTACTGGAAAAAACGTCACCCGTAACTAATTTCAATTGTTGGCAGTTATATAGTTATGTTATGGTAACTATAGTTAGTTAATGCTTCTGCGACAATGAGACAACGATGCAATGTGGTTTTTTAAGTGAAAACTTGTTGTAGGTACTTTATTTTGAGGGTATTGAATTAGTCTAAACTGTCACGCTCGGCTTGTAACGCTCGCTTGTTCGTGTAACATCGGCTCGAGTCGATGGAGAGAGCGAGAAAGATAATAGATAGTTAACGTGTTAATGCTACTCTCGCTTTTTTTTGAGGTGAGACCTAATCCAATAACTAACTTCGCTCTAGTGTAAAACGAGAGGGTGTGTCAGACTTTTACTTACTAAAACCCACCTCTACCTTTCAGTTGTTGCATTCTAAAGCCATGGTCACTCAAACGAAACGAAATTGTTCTGTCTGTCGCATTGTCGCGTCTTACGTCTGCCGAGGGCCTTAATGATTCCGTAAATGTTTAAGTACTTGTGTGTAGTTAAATAGTTACATGGTAGCGTAATACTAGGTGTATAATCAATTAATTTCGTAAGAATTAATGTCACTTGCTACTTGATTTCGAATAAAAAATCCGTGGCCTAAAGGGCAAAACTCATAAAAAAAATTAAATCTATGCCAATCACTCTGAGGAGTCAGCTATTTTATTGGTTAAAAAGAGCCCTTTTTCTGAAATCTAAAATGTCTTTCAAAAAGCTCTACAGAAAGACGTTAATTAGGTATGTAGGTAAGTTAAGAATCAAACTAAAAATTATTAAAGTGAATATACCTAACTACAGCATAATTATCCACTTGTTATACTTTTACTATAAATACATACTAAAAACAAAGACTTCTTAGTAGATATCTTAAAATAAATAATTATTTCATTATCATTTTAAGTATCGACTCACAGTCAATAGACCACACAGAACTGTATATTAAAACTGCAACACTATTCAAAACACGCCACAAACAATCCGAAAAAAAGAGCCAAGTAACTGACCTATGACCACAAAATTGAAATCCTCACCATAATTACTGACAAACAAACACTCTTGCATAACTCCTTTCACAAGAAAGTGATCAGCTCCTAAACGATCATGATTAATATCTATGGTTCTTGCTTCTTTTTTATTTGACGCTCGTGCCAATGAGCTGTAGGGGGCGAGGGGGGGAGCCATGAATGAACGGTGACAAGTATTAATGACAGGTTGTAGTGAAATGTGAGTGGCAGATTGCGCGTAGAACTGATGGTCGGTGGAGCCGAAAGGTTCTGGAGCGGCGGACGGTTACCGGAAGACGCAGTTGTACGTCCGAAGTATGAAGACTAATGATTTGGATGGCAAATAGGCATAATAAACGTTATAATTTTTCCACTGCTGGGATTTAGGTCTTCTGTCTAGAAGAGGGAATGGGCGTGGGAGTCTAGTGTCAGTTAAAATGGTCTAGTTAAGGTTGCAGGAGATCGTTAGATGGGAGAACCACGTACTAGATCCTGAAGCAAACTCTAGAGATTTATATCATAAATTTGTAGGAATACATGTCTCTTATTATTACAGATACAAGTACTTATTTGATTGAATTTAGTTATAATGCAAGTGTCTAAGCCAGTTCTCTTTAGGAGAAAGTGTTGAGGTGGTTTACCTGCTCATAAAATTATCCAGGTGAGGTTTCGATAGGTGTCAAGAAGTTACCACCAGCCTCATTACCGTTACCAAAGACCTCACCTGGATCATTTTATAAAGGCCGGACTTTGAAATCACAGCCGCTTAGACTGCTTTCCATACTCCTCAGAGAATGTGTACCCTAACATGCATTTGGGGATTCCGGAGTGGTATTTGAAGTAAGTATATTTAAAAGTCTTGCTGCAATTTGTAACGCATGCAACCTCCTAAGCCGGACAATGCAACGCATTGTTACCGTGTGTACCGTCCATAGCGTGTTACATTCAGTTATGTATGTTACGCGAACAAACGGACTGTCCACAGCTAATTAAAGATATTATCTGAGTTTTAGCTAATATTTGTAATGTTTTAAGTGTGTTTTAATTGAGTGCAATACGCGAAGTTGTTATTTAATTAACGTTATTGCAATAATTAGTGACGATTATGAGAATATTAAGTCATAAAAGTTAACTTACTAGACAATTTCTAATTACAATGTCGGTGTTATAAAAAGACGTTCACAAGGTAGCAGCACTAAGGTCCAGGCATCTGTCAAAACACCAAATTCTGTTAATTACTCAGATACCCGCGAAACGAGACACAATAGTAAAACAATAACAGCGCGGTCTCATAGGACCGGTTGGGGATTCAAACGTTAATGACATTAGTTAGACATCAAACGTTGTACGTCTATTATTACTATATCTTACGTTTTCAAAGGAAAAGCCCTGACGCCCCCCTGATAGAATTTTCAGTATCATTACTACGCTATTGACGGTATGGTTACGGATTCTGACCCTCAGCGATGCAGAAATATTCTATCAGTGAAGTTATCTTTGTAATCATAACAGTTCTGCGAAAGATTACCTCATACATTTTTTTTTTTTTTTTCTAACTGATCTGACAGCTGTCATTCTGTCATAAGCTACACAAACTGTCAGTGTCAAACGTTATAAAATATCGTAAAATGAAAAAGTGTTAAACCTACGGATAAATTAAAGTAGACTATAAGTAAGAAATGACAGCTAAGGACAGATTAAATGCAATAAAGATAAAAGTTTTTACGGTTTTCCGTGCAATTTTTCGAACTTTCTCTTCATAAATACTTTCTTGACTTGACTTCAACAAATTGGTAAAAAACACAATTTATTTATGTTATATAAATATTTTTTGTTAAGAATAATCTTCCCAATCGATCACGGTGGTCAATCTCAACAGAGTATAGGTAAGTAGACGTGGTATTCCTAAAGGTTGACACCGAGTCCCCCCCAGAACGAAGGCAACGAAGGAACGGGGTAGGGGTTTAGTCAGTAAAAGTCTGACACGCCCTCCCGCTCCGCCCAAGAGCGGGGGAAGTCATTCTGATGATTTCCCTACCATAAAAAAAGAAAAAGTAGGTGCACAAGAGATATATAATAGTGTACATACAAGTGAGTGCGGAAATACTAAACTTTTTGACCGATGGGATGTCAACCCGAAACGACCGGGAAGAGATCAGGCACAAGACCAATAGCTGTACTGTGTACTTACTTTCCGAGACACGGGCCGACCCTGGAATCAAACCCATAGCTCCACGTTCAATTATCACGCCTGTGATCACGAGGCCAATGAGGTTAAAATTTTTCTTAGACACTTCTACGAGTAGATATATTCAAGTTACGTAATTAAAAGAAATTCCTTTTAATTGACAACCGTGTCCGTTTGCTTACCAGCAACTAAGGCACCTTTGCCCTTTTCAATTCGAAAAATTAATGTAATATATAATGATAAAAAAAGAAAACTTTATAGTGATAGCTACCACCTGGGGCGACTCCAGTCAGTGAGACACAGGAAGTTTTTAAGAAGATATATTTAGAAATTTATTTTAGTTTTTTAGGTCATAGAAAAAGAAGGAATTTTGGCTTGCATATAAGAAAAAGAAAGAAAATATATTGATGAAAAATAGAATATAAATAACGTAATATATAAATATAAAACAATATTTAAAAAGACCAAAAAATAACGTTTTAAACATTTTTATTATTTTATTCTAAAAGTTTTGAATATTGTAGAATATCGAGATATACATAGTTCCATTTAAATTTTAATATTTGAGACCAATTAAAAAACTTAATGTTATAAAAATTAATTTTAAATTCCAGTGTAGCATATTTGACGCCTAATAATAAAAATGATAACTTGGGTTGAGGTGAGGTGACGAGTTCAAATTATCTCGAATTATTTTATAAAGTAAGGTACCTATATCATTAAATACTTTCATCAAAAATACCGATAACTGAAATTGAAAATCTCACATAAAATTAATGACGTTCCATTGACAGTAATTTCGTTAGTGAAAGGGAAAGTTTTAAAAATTCACAATGTCTTGCCAAGGGCGACAGTTTGATATATCTATTATTACCTAATAAGGATTACAAGATTACCTATAACATTTGAAAAGCTCAAATTAAGTCCTCTTAAGTTAAATAAGTAGATACATTTCACTAATCAAAACCATTTTTGTACTTTACTTTCTGATTTTCAATTTAAATTCTGTTGACGGAAGGAATGTTCCGTTTTTTGTGGAATGAATGGTTGAATGAAGCGAATGAATGATTGATTGATGGCGTGTTGTTGTTCATGAACTATAGAACTATACCCGGTCATTGGTCAGTTGCAAAAAATCCGCTTGTCATATCAATCGGAGATCATTTAAGAAGTAAGAATCGTTTTCTATTTGTTAGTGATTTGGACAGGATCGGTGAATGAAATGATGTATGAGCCTTCGTTTATATAAATACCTAATTGAAAATACAAATATTTTATTCTGGCAATAATGTAACATCTACGTAACTACAAATAGCCTAGTGTTACAGGTCAGGGTGTCTTGTGTAAGACAGTTTGCAAAAAAATAAATAAAGAAAAATTCACTATAATTTTTTAAATGAATAATCGAGTCTCTATAGGTAATCAGGTAACCATTTTTCAATACGTTCGCAAAAACGTAAGTCTTCTCTTGGGTTTTAAGAAAATTGTTACTTGTTGTCCTTACTGTTAAATAAAAAGAATATTTTTTGTTTAGTCCTATATCCTTATTTTTATAGACTATATTCAAAATAAGAATTAGAAAATTCCAAATCTTTAAGAACATACGTACGCCCCTATTTAGTTCTATATACAATTATACACTTCAATCCCAACAAAAATGAAACTAAGCCGTTAAATTTTCCTCCCCCTAAAATTCTGCAAGTCTTTACTTACCTACAGTTCATGGCATCGTACACCTACTAAACCAACAAATTGAACTGACAGTAATATCTGGTAACAACAAGTTACAAACTGAATATTGTGTAGTGTCCCAAGTTAACTTTAAGTACAGTGAGCGGTTTGCAAGTTACGGCTAAGTTGCGTCAAGTTTCGACCTGCTCCTGTAATCTAAGTTTTGCTGAAGATATTGAGGCGCGAAATTGATTTTGTGAGTATAATATTGGTAGCGGTAAAGATACTTATAATGAGTGGGAAATGATCCAATGACTGAAAGAGAGCGTGTCAAACTTTTACTAAATAAAATCCACACCTATGTATTTGATTTGCCTTGCGTTCAATGAGCCCGGGTTTTCCTTTCCGAAGGGATCCCTTGGCCTCAGAAGGTTTCGACTTAGTTGGGCTCCTAGCGGTACGGATGCTAAGATTTACGTCCACCGAGTGCATCTTTTTTTCTTGTTACTCACCTGACTGTGCCAATTCCGTAAGTATAAGGGTGGCATTAAAAGCAAAAAAGTAGTTACATTACCAAACAATTTGATGAAGCCACCATTTGTCATGTTACCAACGCAATAAAAGCCAAAGTCGGTTGAACGGCCAGTAAAAAAGGTTATTATCAAGGCCAATCTTATTGCGAATGCACTATAAGTCGTTGAAAAAAAACCTGCGGTAACTGCATAATATGCACAGAGCTCCTAAAATCATTAACAAACTAACAATCTTATCAGCATATCTCTCAGTACCTCCTCTTCCACTGTAATTACCTTTATTTATTAATGATTCCTTGTGAAACAGTATTTGATTGTGCATTATCAAAGTGCATTAAGTCGACGATGCGTTTCCCAGCTCCGCAGCTTCCTTATTGATCATTCTCATGTTAATCTTGACACTTGCCCGCAAAAAGTTGGCGTTGTTTCCGTGGGTACTGTTAATGTGTGAGGAACTGGATGACGGTGTTTGAATAAGGAATATTAGATGCATATTACCTCTAGTAACGAGATGGATCGGTGAATTGTGTCGAAATTCGTCTTAAGTCAAGAGTAAATAGGTTACTTCTAGGCCAGCGTGCTCCATCGTCGACCACATCATCGCTTACCATCAGGTGAGATAGTAGTCAAACGCGAGCCTATTAATAATTAAAAAAATTGATGCGAGACGCACAGGACGGGTCGTTGTGGCGACGCTTGGGGGAGGTCTATGTCCAGCCGTGGACGTCTTTCGGCTGAAATGATGATGATAACCATTATCCACCCCTTCTCTTTGATACTAATATCGTCGGCATCAGTGCAGGAACATGCATTTAAATTTATTAATAGGCAGGCGTCTAAAACTTTATTTCCATTGTATCTAAAAAGCTAAAGACAATCAGAGGAATTTGATATAATTATGAAGGTTTTTTTTGTACCTGATGTTTTTTTTGTAAATCTGTTCTAAAAACCAGTCATATTTTTATCGGTATTTTATTTCTTTATAAATTGTTCATGTACGTACATTTTCCATACATTAATCTTGATTAATGACCTGCCCGTTTGTAAGGCACCCCATGACCCAAATTCAATTAAGTTGCATGCGCTCATTAAGTAAAATAACAAAAAGCCTTAAATATTGTATACGTATAACTAATGTAATCTAAGTTTTGTATTTACTAGAGCTATGTTAACACTAAGAGTTATAACTGTTGTATATATCAGATACCCGCTCTAGAACGAAGAGGTCAACTGAGGTACACAGATGGGTTTTAGTTAGTAAAAGTCTTACACTCTCTCTTTCCATCCAAGAAAGGCAAATTAGAATAGAAATAAAAAAATTAACACAATTTTGTATATAAACTTAAATCTATGGATGGGTACAACGGTAAATAACGCTGAAAACGATATCTACTAGACAACCTTAGGATAAATAGTTTTAAAAAAGATCTTCAAGGAACCGACTCTGTTCCTCGTACAATTCTAAAGTTCAAAAAAATATGTGGGTGCTTAGTTTCTGCCTTACCTGCGGCGAAAATGGCGTTGTTGCATGTTGCACAGTCCTAACATTTGCAAGAACATTTTTCTAGAACGAACATGAATTGACGCGTAGACGAGCTACACGTTTGTCTGGATTCAGGAACGGAAGAGTTCTGTTGAATGCATTTTTAACGAAACCTCTATCAATCAACGTCGAGTACTGCCACTATCTATCGCGAACCTTGTCAGGTTTCCCCTGAAACGTTTTCAGGGAAATGTTACACCATTTCGACAGCCCATACAACATGCTCTGTCAATACCGCTTTTATACAATATTTGCCTCGGAAACAAACATATTATGGGTGTGTGCAATAATGAACTGTGGGAATGTTCGAAAGTCTTAGCGATTCTAGAACGCAAAAGGGGAATGAAGAAACATAGGAAGGATTTTTTTCTTGTTCTTTATAGAAGAAGAGAGGGGGTGTCGAGCTTTTAGGTACTTACCTATGCTCATGTATATTATACTAGCTTCTACGAGCAGTTTTGCTCGCGTGAAAGTCGACTATTATTCCAAGGAAATGTTTCTAGGATATTATATGTGCTATTCCATGAGTATTCTATGTGCTATTCCAGGACATGGGTATGCAAAATTCCATTCAAATCCTTTCAGTCATTTGAGCGTAAAAAAGTAACAAACACACAAACTTTCGCCGTTATTAGTGCAATAAAAACACATAATTTAAACGATTACTTAATAAACTTACACCCGTTAACACCTCCACACAGCAGGAATAATAAAATCATATCACTTTTATCTAAACGTTCAATCTACACACAAGCAATTACATTGGTTGCATCTCGTCTTAATTTGATTACAACACAGCAATTTAAATCATCAGTTAGTTGACTACTTATTAATAGGATGTGCTAGCCCATTGAATCATGCAATAAATTAGAAAAAGGTGTGAATGGGATTCTAGTAATTACACTTTCGTTTTAATGGTAGTAACTGTATTTCAAAGTCAATTAACAATGACTTTGCAATACGGTTTGGTAAATATTTCTTAATTCAAAGATTGTGATGAGGTTCCGAGCTTAGATCATCGTCATTTGAGCTAGAAAATCTTATACTACATACACATATGCATGTAGTACATACATTTAAGCCTGTATGTCGGAAAGAACTGTCTCTACGAGTCCACAGCCATCAATGAAATAAGATCCCGAAACTTGTGACCATGGAATTCACTCATAGACGCTCTGAGTCAACTGAAAAGACATATCTGCTTTTGGAGACAAATCTTCTTTCCAACCAGCCCACTGGGTGGAATGAAGGTGGCCATAGCCCACGAAAAAAAAAAACCGAGGATTAAGTGTGGAAACTAGTTCACCAAGTTAAGATAGACTTGTACTTTGCTCATCTATCAGAAGGTTCGCTTAGTATCCTAATTATACAATCATGTTCTGCGACAAAACCACTAGAACAACAGGCCAGCCTGTCAATAATCTACCCATTCTGACCTCTGCTTATCACAGATCACAATTTTATTAACATTCCCATTTCAATCTCTAAACTACCTGAGAAAATACTTAGATACAGGAAGGCCGGTTACATATCGTCCATTTTCTGTGCACAGCTTTAAATCTGCACCTGAATACTACTTTCCCATCTCCACTTAAAATAAATAAACATTCTGGCTCCCATATAATATCCTCATGCTAATTGGCTCGCCACCAAACTATCAGGTGCCGTAAAGAACGATCCCTAGCTTCTATGGCTTAAAGAACTTATTACACTACTCGATACGTAGACTCGATACGTCAACTCGTTACGTCGACTCGATACGTGAACCCCCGTCGAAGACCGTCTTACCCTTATTACACTACGCGACGTAGACTAAGACCGTTCGTAAAAACGAGTGGTGTGATAGGCCTTTAAGATGCAAGCCAAACTAGTTTAATTTCAATGCATAATAAGGTATGTTGAAAAGGGTTAGTATGCTAATTAGAAAATGCCTGGCACCTGACGATTTATGCAATTTTGTAAATGAGATTTAATGTTGAGACGTCTATTGCATTAAACCTCCTACGATTTGTGATCTGGCAATCCTAGCTAATATGTTTTATCATAGATTACGTTTTTTTCATAAATATTCCACACCAGAGAATATTCGTTTTTTTAGGGTTCCGTAGCCAAAATGGCAAAAACGGAACCCTTATAGTTTCGTCATGTCCGTCTGTCCGTCTGTCCGTCTGTCACAGCCGATTTACTCGGAAACTATAAGTACTACAGTGATGAAATTTGATGGGAATATGTGTTGTATGAACCGCTACAAAATTATGACACTAAATAGTAAAAAAAAGAATTGGGGGTGGGGCCCCCCATACATGTAACTGAGGGATGAAAATTTTTTTTTCGATGTACATACCCGTGTGGGGTATCAATGGAAAGGTCTTTTAAAATGATATAAAGTTTTCTAAAAAACATTTTTCTTAAAGTGAACGGTTTTTGAGATATCAGCTCTCAAAGTCGTAAAAAGTATGTCCCCCCCCCTCTATTTTTATAACTACGGGGTATAAAATTCTAAAAAAAATAGAGGTGATGCATGCTAATTAACTCTTTCAACGATTTTTGGTTTGATCAAAGTATCTCTTATAGTTTTTGAGATAGGTTGATTTAACTGTAATTTTGGTTAAGTTATTATATTTGCTGCTACGGAACCCTTTGTGCGCGAGCCCGACTCGCACTTGGCCGGTTTTTTAATTATATTGATGGTCTCGCGTTTGACCGCTATCTCACCTGATGGTAAGCGATGATGTGGCCGACGGTGAAGCACCCTTGCTTAGAAGTAACATATTCACTCTTGACTGAACGACCACGACCCCTAGGTTGATATTTTTGTACTGTGTCGGAAAAGTTTCGTTCCGGTAGTGCGTGTTAATCGATATCCAAACATTTTCAGCTAGACGAAGGGGTGTTTAAGAGTAGCTAGTTACTTAAAGCATGGACGGACTATCTTAAACTGACAAGCTAAGAATCTGCGATAGAGATAGAAGTATTTATTGATTAGGAAGTCATCATAATCATGATATTATATGGGATACGTGCTAAATTATAACCTCCGCTTTTTCAAGTGTATGTCATCTACCAAGTTCACCCTTTTTAGTCATCATTACTAAACCTACACAATTCACGTAATTACATAACGCCATATACAAAACAGCAGTTCCTTCCGTTCCACAGAAGGTCAGTGCAGAATAGATACATTACCATAAGTATTAATCACTGCGCACTCGACTGAGGTCAGACTGCTGACTCATGCACGGACAGTAGGCAGGCAAGTCAGCTGGGACGTTTGAATGGAGCATCGTTTATTTAGTCATTGTTTTGGTATTAATGATGTTGGCGCCGGTTCTGTCTGCCAAGGACTAAATTAAGATTGAGAGACAGAAAATAATAATTGGAAGACCTATCTTACTTACCTAGACAGTCAATTTAACCGAAATGCTACCCAGCTGATTCCAGCCAGACTAAAAACAAATCCCAGCATAGTTGAAAAAAGGTTAAAGAAAAAGATTGAGGTTAAAGAATCAAAACTTAAAGGCTTTAAATAATTGTAAGTCAAAATACAAGATGGACGAAATAAAATCATCGAAAATGGGTTCGTTTTGAGGCAATCAAAAAGTAATTTCTCTCGCTCCTCGCTCTGCGGGTAGCAAGAGGGAGCGTTACGACTCTTTCCGATTCCCGTGTTCCTTCAGTAGCCCTTTACTTTTGAGGACTGAGTTGGTTAAAAATATTACATTATTTAAGTAAATCATTGTAATATAAACGAGTTAATATGCGCTAATTATAAATTCAGACTAAAGCAGCCGACGACGTGATTAGAATGAATTCGTTTTCTAATTATCAAAATTCAAGCTAAACGTGTCATTACCAAAATTATTCAGAACAAGCGATTGTATGCTTATCATTGATGCTCGAATGATTTGGCACGAAACGATACCATATCGGTGTTCGCAGTTTGCATATTCAGTGAAGAATTAGTTTGGCCTTCAAGATTCCATTAATTCGTAAACTAGTTGCATCCCCCGACGTTGCTTTTGCGTTTGTGTTTTAAAACATTAAATTATCGAAAAGTGGTTTGATAGGGCCAAGGCAGACCATGAAGGAAATGTAGATGTCTTCCTTAGGAGAGTCTTGGTAAGAAGTAAATAGACCCATATCATGTGTTTTCTGAGGCAAGGCACGATACTAAACTTAGAAAGAATGAATTGGAAAAATCACATTGGTACTTAATACTTACCCGGTTTTGAACCCATAACTTCGCGTGCTTTTATCATTGGGCCATCTCACACACAAGAGCACAATATACATATAAGTATTATATTTTATATAATTAAAAGCGTATAGTTTTTACCATAACGTTAATTATAATATCATTTAAACTAAGATTAGTCATAAGTCCAATTAAAATGTATTTACCTAAACGTCTACAGTGATACTTCCTGCGTTTGGTTTAACGGTAGTTAAACGTATTAATTAGAATTTACAAATTAATTTACTTACGAGTAACTGTTTATGGAGTTCAATAGCATTAATGTTTTAAGTACTTATTTGTAAAATTGTCTAGATTATCTCATACTAGCTGATTTGATCCCGTTTGATCGGTAGTATTATAATTTTTAATGTACCTTTCAATAAGTGAAATAATTTACATAATGGGACTACTTCCAATAAAAATATTAAGTATACTTTTTTAAACATATAAATGTAGTATGTAGCATTTTGATACAAATGGAGAAAGTTTGTCATTGCGACTAAAACAAAATTCGCCCGAACTGCGGGCGAGGGTGTTATGATGCCAAGTGTTGCAGTGACTAATTTTCATGTGTATCATACGACGTTTTTCCCTACACTTACGAAGAAATAAATAAATGCGGACTAAGAGGGGACTACGCGGAGCCCAGGAGATAGAGATATCTTTCTTAAGAAAAAGCAAGAGGTGGCACAGAGCTGGAAAAATTGGAGGGAGCCCTATGCCTAGAATTGGGATAGCACAGGCTAGAATTTAGACTATAATAATGGTTTTAGCTATGATGTGTACAAGACGAGAAAAAAAAACATACACAGTCTGATTTGAAACTGCAGCACTTGATGAATATTCATGCAAAATTATGAAATCGAGTAAAAACGGTATTACGGATAAATATGCGGATGACGTAATTTTAGTTTTCTTGCTTTTTAATTATCTTCTTTGTTATTATGCCGGCTCTGTTTATTGTTTATCTTTATAGTTTTGTTTTTTCTTTTACAGTCTAGATACGTTAGAAAAAATAGTCGAGATTAGTTTTCTAATTGTGGGTTTCAAAATTCAATTACATTTTAATCAAAATAGTTTATTTCACATAGTTAGGCGTACATGGGCACTTAAAACGTTTCCGCGATAATGCAGTTAGTGAGCTACCATGGAAGCGACAAGTGTAAAAGTAGTAATTGTCAAACAAGCTTGTCTTCAACGTAGTCTTTAATCGTGAAATATGCATTTTTTAAGAAGAATTTGACTTAAAAACTGCTTTTTTTAAGACAAAACATTTCGTTTGCTCGATATATCTGACACGTACTTATTAAATCGGCATTAAAGTTTTTTGCTATTTAAAAAATATAACATAACAAACATTACGATTTTTTATTTTACAAAGAGGAACAAAAATAGAGTAAAACAAACATTGTTTACAAACATTTGATCAAGATATTTGTGGTCAATTCGCACGTATGAACGTTAGTGTATGAAGTAAAGAGAACGTAAAAAATAACACTTTTCTAGGTCATTGAATTTGCTAATTGAATATTACCAAAACTGCGAAGTGCTTACGTAAGCGTTCCCACGCATGAAGTCATTATAAACCCTTTTAGTGGATAGAACCTTTACATTAACGATACCTATCTTAATGTGTTATTGAAAAGGCTGGAGGTATGGCACATCCCGAAGGTTGTGGATTGGTGACTGCGTACTGAAAGACTAAGCGCTGGAAACCCTTCCCCTACCTACAAGTTGGACCTATGACCTGATGAGGGCCACGGGACATGATAATGATAGTACCTCACTTCAATTTAGACCGCAGAATTGTTTAAGAGAGTCACCACGGTCCTGGACCACAAAGGTCAGTTAAAGGACCATGGGTAGTTTTTAGTAAAAGTGTGATACTCCGTCTCTCTCTACCCAATGTGGAAGTTTTTTCAAGAATTTGATTTGTCACCTAAAATGAAAAATGGCAACTATGAGAAAGTCCAAATTAATCAATGGTTTGTTTTAAAGGTTAACTATTTAAAGAGAAGTTCACAACTTGTTTTAATCTTTCTTCTTAGTAGATCTATTCGTAGCAGTATCAGTGACAATGTGGTAATGCTGTCCTCAATTAATCATTTAGCGAGAGGGTGAGAGGAATCATCCATCCTGATAAAATCATTATCCACCTTACACTGTGATCACCACATAAGCTGGGGTTGCTATCGATAGGGTAGGGGTCTGTGTTCAGGCGAAAGCTGGTCGATAATAATATTAAAATGTATGTAGTGATTAATAGACTACCAGACTTTTAATCTTGGTTTAGCACATATACAGGGCACAGTATTGAATGTGCACAAAACTTCAGGAAGTTGTTATAAAACTCGTGAAAAATCATATAAAAATACGATACTTGGTCAATAATTCCGAGCATAGTGTAAAGTCCTGCGGGTAAAAAAGGAAGATCCTCCGACCAGACGGGTGTTAAGTCTGGTATGGGCAAATGCCCGAGTGATGATTTCGGGATTCTTCTTTATCTTGGTAATGTAGAGTCAAAAGGTTGTAGAAAGTTATGTGATGTTTTTCCACCGCAAAAAAAGGGTTTAAGTTAGTCAAAAACAGTTATTATCTTCACTGTTATCTAGGTACCCATCGCGTTTCGAAAACAACACCCAAAACAAAAAATAATTACGGTTTATCATGCGATATCGATAATAATACATAAATACTGCCAAAATTGCCATTTTTATACAGTAGAGTTTGTTGTAATATTCTCAAAAGTAAAAATAACGGTTTTGTGTGAGTAAGTAAAGTTAGTTATGAGAAAAAAATTGCAAGAACCGGCTCCAATGTGCAGACACCGTTAACTTTGAGTCAACAATATGTTAATGTAAAGGTCCGTCAGACTTTCTGACGTTGTCGCATGTTGATTGAAGGATTTTGCCAAATATTTTAATTATTACAGATCTATTGAGTAATTGGGATGGTTATTTTAGTGCTATGCTCGTCTAGTTTTGTCAAAAGCATAAAAAAACCGGGCACTAGGAACTCCTGTATCGTGATGCGCTGAGAAACATGTAAACTCACATACAAGAGACGGGAGATCTGTAGGCCATACAACTATTTGTACTGTGCGGGTATCGAACCCACCCTCAGCGCAGAAGCCAATAGCACAACCACTTCGTTAACCGTGCCGTCAGCGAACGTCCATGAACTTCAGTAAAATATTGGCTATATAAGTATTACACTAATGTCATAAAAGCAAAATTGCTTACCTTTCCCCCTTTATTTCTCTTTACTTGCTTCTTTAAAATGAAAACCCTTTGAAGTGGATACGAGCGACCGTGTCAGATTTTTACTGACTAAAACCTATCTGAGTCCTTCAGTTGTCGTTTATATTCTAGAGTCACAGTCAGTCTTTCCAATGTTCCCGTAGCCCTATAGGATAGACACCCGACCACATTAAAACTATGGGAAGACCCATCTTGACGTCTATAGCTTCTAATACATACTCCTGTAACCAAGCCATGGACTTTACTCCGTGTTCTGAATAACAATGCATATTAATGTAACATTGACATTACTTATTATTATATCTGAACAATCGACGATCGTGATATGATTTCCATTGAACGTTAACTAGGTATATTTAGCTCACTATTTAGCATTAAACATGTTTTGTTTGGTCCATTATTATAGTGTAATGTATAAATTACTTAATAGTTTTGTAGTTTAGTAAGGCTTGAGGCAATATATAGTCCTCGATTGTGTCTTATAATGTTATTAAAATATAAATTAGGTCGGTTGTAGGTGGTTTACGAGTATTGTATAGCTGTTGTTTTGTTATTTGAATCGAATTTGAAATAATATTTGTGATATGTTTCGATTTAGATTCGAATAACAAGCCCCCGATATGTTGTCTGTGAGAATACATGGTGGAACTTGTAGAATTTGAATTAATGTTTGTTGTTCTGAATAAACTGAGTAACTAACCTACTACTGACTATTCACGTTATTTATTTGTATCAGACTTTAGGACTCAAACCCACCTGAGCAAGACGTCTTGTGTCAAATGAATACCAGTGGTTCACTTTAGAAAAGACCTAATTGAACTAAATAGTTATTATTCCCCCACAATATTAATATGATTTTTTGAAAAAGTTCCGAAAACTCGATAGGTTAAGAAGTGTATTGAGGGATGGGTCAATCAGTAGCAGTGGCCTTTTATACATATTATAGATTGCACAATAACTCTTCATCACTTTTGCAGGCCTGGTAGAGAAAACCTAAAGCATTTGATCTACTTTTCTACCTCTGCGTACCAAAAAAATAAATACAATCATCACAAACATCACCTACTATCCACACTTCCGCTCCCCATCTGAAGCCCCCTTAACAACTTGACTTTGAGATAATTACGATAATTCACGTGTTACCCACGTTACGTGCCAGACATTACGGCATAATTGAGCCTTTCATAAGCAGCCTTAAAGGTCATCACTCAATACTAGAACCGGTGAGATGTTCGAGATGTAATGACTTAATTTCGAGTGGTTTAGAGTCGTTTGGTGCCGTTTAGTGCGGGGCGGGAAGACGGAACTGTATTGATATTGTTTGGAGATTGTTGGGTTGTTATGTTGCGTCAGTCATGTAATTGATGTTGTTAGCGGTTTTAAACATTTCATAAGGCACTGAGTAATATTGGTGGCAGAATTTCTCGTAATGCTTAGCGTCCTGTGAGTTATCACTGCTGTTACTTAGGCCTCCTCTCTAGGAGAAGGAATGGCCCGTTACCCACACAGGTATAGTGCGGGTTAGTGGATGTCACTTTTGATGTCACATTTTAGTGGAAGTCTTTGAATTTTTGGCTCTAGGACATGCCGATTTCCTCACGATGTTTTCCTTCACCGTTTTGAGAGCAGTGTGGATGAAATAAATTACACGAAGCAAGGTAAGCCAAGGCCGTTACCCCCATATCTCGCCAAAAAAAATTTATATACTTTTTCCTTGCACCTTTCCAAAAAAAAAAAAAAAATATACAGTTTATTGAACCGCAGGTCGGTACTTAAAAGTTATAATACCTACTAAAGATCTTGTTTGAGATAAGAAACGTGTGCTTATACGGTTTAGCTGTAAAACGTTATACCTGAAACTTTATTGTTTTTTAGTAGGTAGCTGTAATTTATTTTATGGTTCCGCGAAAAGAGTTTTTAATTTTTTGGTTGGTTGTTATAATTTTTATAACAACCAAACAAAAATATAATAAAAATATTCTATCGTTATTGTCAGGCTCGCGCTTGACCATTATTTCACTTTATGAACTTACATATTATTTATGAACTCCTTAGAAGCATGTTATTTTTTAAATTTCTCGACAGTCATTTGTTTTTTTCATTGCGGCGTCCTAAGGTCGACTGGTAGAAAATGCCTAAGGCATTAAGTCCGCTTTTGTACAATCTTTACTAGTACACAAAGCTTCAATAAATAAATTAATCATTACTCAAGATGTTTAATCCGTATGCCTCTGAATATCTAATCAAGCACTTAAATATTTCATTCGGTCATTACATTAACTAAATGCATAAGTAGTTTTATGCAAATATTAATAAGGCTTAGCCTATTTATGTTGACATCAAATAAACTGCACTGAACATGATTACATTACTTCGAAGGTAACTTAGTTACTACATACTATATTGATATTATTATTAACTTAAAATTATGTTAGACACGGGAACCCCAAGAGTGGTAACTCAAAATTTTCGATTAAGTATTCTGTTTTTATTTTTGCGTCGTATAGCTAAAAACTTTACACATCAGATATGCTTGTCGACTAACTCGTAATCTACATGTTATTATATTGATATACTAAAAATAAACCCCTCTCCTAGAGAGGAAGCCTGAGTCCCAACAGTGGACACATTATAAGGCCAATAATGCTAATGACGCTATCCATAGTTACATACTTATTTTTCTTCTCCCTAGCCTTATCCTAACTAGTTTCGATGGTAACTTTTTTGTCCGATACGTGAAGCATAAACCACTGAACCGATTTTACCGAAAACTGCGTAAACAAGCCCTACATACCACATGGGAAAATCAGCTGATTGAAGCAAGTTTTACAAACATTTACTTATATAGTAAGGTGAATCATATTTTACACAAACCCTTTTTTCTCTAAACTCGCTTTGATTGAGTTACCGCTTTTGTTTTCTGATGGCAGTATGATACACATTGCACAGTTTATTATCAACTAGAGCTATCGTGATATAACAAACCTTGGTTGGATATTGCACCGTCAAGTGTCAACTTATCTGTTCTACTTACATTTAATCTGAAAATACACTTTTTATTATTGTTTGTTTTACTTATCTATTTGCTAGCCACTCGCTTTAGGTTCACACGGGTATTATTACTAATCTTTGAAATTCTCGGTTTTCTCCATTATGACATAAAAATATTAAATTGTAAATTACTTATTGCGCTTTGAATACATATGCATAAGCAAAATTAGCTTGTAATATTCCTAATACTGGGGCTAAGGCCTCCTCTCTAGGAGAGGTAGTGGGCCGTAATCCACCACGCGAACCTAGTGCGGATACTTGGATGTCACATGATCTTCGAATTTCTGGTACTAGAACGGTAATACTGATTTCCTCGCGATGTTTTTCTTCACCGTTTTGAGAGCAGTGGTGATGAAATAAATTACATAAAGTAATATGCGACCTAGTACTTGTAAGTCGGGCATTTACCACTTGCCCACCACTGCTTTCTTTGAATACATTTAAACTAATATTATGTGCTTCATGATGAACGGAATATGACATGATTTCTTGCATCTATTGCCCAAGCTAAATATATCTTGACTAGGAAGTAGGTAGGCAGGTTACTAAGTTATCTTTTAATTAACACAACAAACAGCCTTATTGAAGCGGTAATTACATGCAAGAAACTTGAATATAGTCCCGAGGTGCGTCAATACTAATTAAAATCACTTACAGGCCCGCATATCGGACATTAAGATAGCTGCAGTATGTAAATATTGATTATGTGGTGGTCGCCCTGTTTGCTAGTATTTGTAACTGGTTTAGACGTGTGAAGGGAAAATGCTAGCGAAACTAGTCACCGTAGGCGCATGCTTGGGGACGGCGAGCAATGGGTAGCTTGCCGTCCGGACGTCTGGTAACAGTCCGGACCAAGCCCATATCGTCGACGGCGCGTATTGTTCCACGCGCACCTCAAAGAGATGTCAGCAAACTATAGGGGCCCGACAGGGTCGAAGTGTTCTGTGACCTGGGTTTACGATAGAGTTCCCCGGGACCCTGGAATTAGGGCCAAGAAGGAACAGGAACAGTGGGTTTTAGTCAGTAAAAGTCTGACACGCCCTACGTTGCCATTAGTACCTATGTGAACACCGAGATGTTAAGGTTGAACCTGTCCGTGTTGGGGTGCCCTAAAACAGGTTAATTCTTCACGTACTGTCTGTTCTGTAAACCCTGAGACTAAAATGGCATTATAACACAAAAGAACTGGCCTCATTCCTATAGTAAGTTTAACATTACTTGTATCAAATTAGTCTCAGGGTATAAAAACAGACACAAACACACAACAGGCACAAGTGTACATTCGAACTATGGCGAGTCGCAGTAAAGTTTTGTCGCAAATCCATTAATCGCACATCCATTTGTCAATCTCACGTAGTACATTTAATTAAATCGAGTGTTAATTTAAATCGAGACGTTTCTTAACCGATACTCAACAGTTTTCACGTTTAGGTGCCCTGTGAAAGGAGAACCAGAATCATTTTGCTTATTTAATCGTGATATTAACACTTTAGAACTCATTTACTCTTTTAATAAGTACTGATTTATACATATTATACGTACATAATATGTAATATTGATCCAGATGATTGTATCGATAATATATAATGTAGGTTATTATGTAAGTTGGTGTCGATATCGAGTCTATGTGAATTGGAGTAGGTACTTAAAGAACGGTATGAACGTAATGATATAAATTTATTGTTATAATATTCCATTAATTTATGTAATTAAGACCTTTTAAGTAAGAAATGGAAACCTAAATGTCATTCGTTAAGTTACAGTTTCTTTTTAATCGTGTGAAAAATATACGACGTTTTAATTTTATGTTTTTGTATTTTTTGTTGCAGGTACTAATTTGAATGTTTTACAAAGTGAAATTATCAAGATTTGAATATGTAAATCGTAAGTACAAAAAAACTACTACATAATAGTTGCATTTAGGAATGCACGGAAAGGGTAACAAATTGGAAAACCATTTTCAAAACATAGCCAAAGTACGTGAAGTACAACATTTTTAACACAAACGACATATGAACGTAAACCTTAAAAGTGACTAGTCAAAGTTTAAAATGCATTATGACGATGTCTGCTATAACCCTTTTTGGTAACAAAAATATTTTTACACACAATTTCACGTAACCATAAGTCACAGAACACAACATCAACAAACAAACACGAACCTTACTATCGTCTATTCACAGTTTAAATTGGCTTGGAGCGTTAGATGATTTAAGCTTTTCGGTAACTCACAGAACAAAACATCAACAGCCAAAAACGAACCTTACTGCCATCTTTTCACAGTACAAATTAGCTTGAACTGTTAGATGATTTAAGCTTTTCGGTAACTAAAAGAGACAAGCGACCCGATTGTGCCGCTTTAGCACGCAAATTCAGAAAGTCTGATTGATGAGCCTACGAGCAGCAGATTGCAGTATTACGTGAAGGAAATAGCCATGTGGGCGGTAAGGTCTCATCTGAACAACAGACTATTTAACTTTTACTTTAGAAGCAAAAAGCTTGATGGACATTTAGACTTTCTAGCACGGATGTTAGTTGACCTAAGTTTTTGCTGACATCTATCTTACTTCTCCCAACTAAGTTGCGGTTGGCTTCTCACTATCATTATCATCATCATTTTATGACGTCCACTCTTGGACACAGGCCTCCCCCAAATGCCGAGAACAATCCTATGCATATACATCTCATTCCCATCACTCTTACCAGGCCATCGGTCGATCTTGTGGGAGGCCTTCCAATGCTACGTCTTTCGGTGCACGGTCACCAGTGTAGAACCTTTCGGTCCCGTCGACCATCCGTTCAACGAGCAGTGTGCCCTGCCCATTGCCTCTTACCCACACTTGGGGATGCTTCGTACTATTCACTCTAGCCTTGAAGACATCTAAATTATAATCGAACGGGAAGACTGCAGAAGGTAAATTGTTCCAGTCCTTCAATGTTCGCGGTATAAAAGACGAAGCGAACACATTCATTGAGCGTATAGCTAAGGAGCGGAATTCCCTGCCGGTGTCTATGTTTCCTGATAGCTACAACCTGAGAATCATTTCATATTAAATATTGACTTAAAGTCAATAGTGAATAGGTTACTTCTAGGTAAGCGTGCTCTATCGTCGAACGTATCGTCGCTATCCATCAGGTGAGATGGAAGTCAAGCGCAAACCTATCAACGACAAAAAACTAACACACAACAAGAGTGTACACTCGCCTAATAAAACTGCATTTGCCTAATAAGTAAAATATACCAACTTGTCACCTCATATCGCATTCGTAAAGTGAGCAGGCGAGTTTGAAAGCGCATTTGCGTGTTTGCGACTGTACTTAGCGCGAATCAGATGGGGCCGTCAGCTTACTCAATCAAACTAGTCAACAAACGCGGCTTAGAAGGCAGGTTCACTATTTCCCATTCAAAAATGTTAATTTTTAGCTTTTTCTGATAAGTTCCCTCGAGTCATGCATTTTTTTAAATAATGTGCTTGACATAAAGTTTTAAGCTTTTATTAATTAATTAATAATACGTAGTGGAAGGTGTGAAGCGAGGTCTCTGCCTAGAAGTGTGACAGAATAAGCTTACCAAAAAGAAACGTGGTAATAATATAATAGATGATTCCAGGATTAGTATGACACTCGGAGACAGTGTAATAATTTTCCAAATCGGATGAGATGCATCATCCACGGCTTAACTCGGTCACTCCTCAGTGCATCTTTTAATCCTTGAGTGCCACTTGGTCACCACCCTACTTCTCTCAGCACTTGGGCGCCACTTGGCCACGGCCTTACTTCTCAGTGTTTTTGGGTGCCTCTCGGTCACCACCTTACTTCTCACAGTTTTTGGACCCCACTTGGCCACCCATATACTTCCAGAGACTACCTCTTACAATAAAACAAATAATTTTACCTCTGTACTTTGACAAGGTGGACTGACGACCTGGCGAGGGTCGCGGGAATCCAATGGATGCGAGACGCACAGGACCGGTCGCTGTGGCGACGCTTGGGAGAGACTTATGTCCAGCAGTGGACGTCTTTTGACTGACATGATGATGATGATGACTGTGACAAACCAAACAATCAGAAACCTCTAGATTACATTCAACTTTATAGTTGTCAAAACCAGCGTCAAACTTTCTTCTCAAACTTATAATTGTCAATATCAAACCACCGTTATGCACATAACAAAGCTTACCACATAGGCATGACGCAAGCACCCTCTACAGTCCTGTTACGCACACAATGGTTCCCACGGGGTAGGCTCTCCACAAACGGCCAGGCGTTCCCAGCCGGAACAATGAAATTGTTTTTGCGCGTCTAAGGCGATCCTTATCTGTTTGTATGTAGCGTTATGCAGTTTGCAGTTTCCTTATTATTCTTGTCTTGGTGTTAATTTTTTTAATTGTGTTTTTTTTTATTGGCCGTCATATTTGTGTTAATTTCTTACGTAGATGTCTCATTTTTGTAGATTTCTTGGGCTAAATGAGCACCATTAGAAGCTACCTTCCGATTGCTATGAAATTCATCGCATATTTTCAGTATTACAAGTGTTCGGAGTAATGAATAAAACAAATTGATAAGAAATCTAAGTAGGTTTGTAGATTTTATAATTAAAGTAATTATGTAGCATTAATTATTTTTAATTATTTTATAATTCCTAGAAGTAATAGATGGTCTCGCTGAAGTGATTTTTAAATACGAGATCAGTCTTATAATTGTATTCAATTAATAAAGTTAAAAGTTTTATTAAGTACATTACATATCCGTTGGTTAATTGAATATAGATTATTTAGTATACAAAAAAATCAATTAACGTGAAGTTCTTATGTGGCTAATGCAATTAACAACTTAATTGAATACCTTAATCAAATAGTCACATCCTTAATGGGGTAACATTTTTTTTGACGTATCATTTCCTTGTTTTTCTAACTCACCAAGTGTCTTAAAACGTATTTATCTAAAAACTAATAAAAAAAACCCATCAAACACATCCTAACTTGCCAAACTACAAATAAAGCAACAAATTAATCTTTTACACTCATTTGTTAATTGAACCATAAGGCAAAGAAATAATTATTTTAACTGCCATTAATCTTAGAACGTCCAGCAAATGCTTTCTACATCCTGTTGCACCAATTGATAGAACTAAGGACAAGTACACACCACGTTTTTTAAACGCGCCGTTGACGCGCGTTTTTAGCGATACAGACGCGTGTCAGACGTAGCTTGTAGACTTTCTGTAGGATAAAAGCGTGCCGTCGACTTTTTTACCTTTAATAGGTTTGCGCTTGACCGCTATCTCACCTGATGGAAAGTGACGATACGGTCGACGATGGAGCGCGTTTACTTAGAAGTAACCTATTCTCTCTTGACTTAAAAATTCCCAGGTTTCGATTTTTTAAACACGCGTGAACGGGCGTTTAAAAAGCGTGGTATGCACAGGCTCTAAGTAAGTTAGTCTAGCTTAGTTGGTCTAATATTAATTAGTGGTATTCGCAAAGTCACTCGATATTCATCATGGCGTATTTATAATACTGTGGAACCTGTTACAGTAAGCCCTTGATTTGTGGGAAATTTCTGCTACTGATTTAGTTCCGGATGCTTCTGCATTGAGATACCTCTGTTATTGAGTATCTTGGCTTGGATAGTAATCCACCAGTTTGTTATTGCAACCGATGCAATAACAAACTTGCATTATCAACATCATGCTCACTGCTGGACTTAGGTTTCCCTAAGTGTCGCCATCTCTGTCGGTAGCGTCTATCTCGCATCCATCACAGCGTTGGAAGTATAATAAACCACAATAGCCGAGATATTTTGGACTTTTTCTATGTTTATTTGGTTAGTAAAACTTATGTAGTTTACACTGAGTCCAGTGGTGTTAAAGTTCAGTTTAAACCGTGTTCCCAAGAAGAGGGTTTTTGTATTTATTAGAAAAACCATTTAAGAAAATCCTGAGCCTTACCAACCGCAGGGTCCAATTACTTGGAATATCTTACGAAATATCAATACAACTGTAGTTTCCTCAAATGTTAAAGAAAAGATTCGTGTCACGGTAAAACCCCTGCATTTTAAACATACGGTAATTCCACAAATTGTTTTGTCATGAGAATGCAAATGACACAAATGTGTAACATGGCTTCATTGATTTGAAATGATTGTGATTTTTCTTTTATTGGTCTTTATCATTATTATCCTTATATTTATCGCATGTTACTAAAAGATTTACGAATGGGAGGATGGAGGGGGAGGCCAAAATAAGGAGTGATATGAAAAAAAAGAGAGTAAGTGATTGCGTGACGGGTCATCATCTGCCTAGCCTTTTCTCAACTATTTTGGGGTCGGCTTCCAGTCAAGCCGGATTTAGCTGAAGACCAGTATTTTACGAGGAGCGGCTGCCTACTAGACCTCCACAACCCATTAACTGGGGTAACACGGTACTTCATGGCAAGACTGGAGTCAGATTTACTGGCTTCTGACTATCCGTAACGACTGCCAAAGATCTCCAAATGACAGCCGGGACCAACGGCTTAACGTGCTTTCCGAGGCACGGAGGAAACTCGTTATGTTAAGATGGTCACCCATCCACAGACCAACCTAGGCAAGCGTTGCTTAACCTTGAAGATCGATGCGTGACGGGTGACAGGACAGAAAGGTAGAAAGAAACGTGTTGCGTCAGCCTCAAATGACACAAGACAAGGGTAGGAAGATAATGGTCCTAACTAATATATCGTAAGCAATACATATATATCTAAAGCAATAAATATATAGTAAGCAAGTAATCTTATATTGCTGCCTTGGAATTGTTTAACATTTTTAAGAGTACATCTTTACTCTATCGTCAACCACATCCTAGCTTACCATCAGGTTTAATTGAGTTCAAGCGCAAGTATACCAATAGTAAAAAAGTTCACTTTAAACTCATCATCATCTGCCTAACCTTTTCCCAACTATATTGGGGTCGGCTTCCAGTCAGGCCGGATTTAGCTGAATACCAGTATTTTACGAGGAGCGGCTGCCTACCAGACTTCCACAGCCCATTAACTGGGGTAACACGGTACTTCATGGCAAGACTGGAGTCAGATTTACTGGCTTCTGACTATCCGTAACGACTGCCAAAGATCTACAAATGACAGCGGGGACCCACGGCTTAACGTGCTTTCCGAGGCACGGAGGAAACTCGTTATGTTAAGATGGTCACCCATCCACAGACCAACCTTGGCAAGCGTTGCTTAACCTTGAAGATCGATCTGTGCGGCTGTTATTATCTAGCCACGAGCTCCTTCTTCACTTTACAATCGAATCACAATAAAATAATAAACAGAACGGAAACGGCGACGATAAATCATAGACAGTTGTCTGTTTTTGCTTTAAATAATTTAACAAAACCAATAGTCCACTTGTCTAGTTTGATTTACGCTTTATACCTTCGGGATATTGTTGGAAAATTGCTGGTTTTTGTGATTATTCTGGAAACTGCAACGGTTTTATTTTTCGTAAAAGGAATTTGTGTTCCTATATGTATATTTATACGTTTTTAACATGGATGTCTTCCGCCCAAGCCAAACCGACCACCCACCACCCCAATGTTTATTCGTGCACTTGTGTAGGGAGCTGTAGGTGCCTTATGAGTCTCGTCGCATATGAAGAGTGAATCCGTGGACCTTTTTTTTTCGAAGAGACCAAAGCTCTCTTCACCCTTCCTCAACCCCTAGTGGGCTTATCACCAGGTTAGGGATCACTCATCTCCCTTTCCCTTTACGCAGCTTCTTTGTGATAGAAGACATTCTCGCAGAAATCTTTACTTTATATCTAGCCGAGGTTGTGTCCAACTTCTGGGCAAAGGCTTCCCCTTTCTCCTTTCGCACCAAGATGTGAGAGAACAAGAATTCTTACCTACTTATGTACTCTAACAAATTTCTATTACAATGTGTCACAACATTATCATTTCATCAATCAGCAATTCAGATATCATCGTTGCACTAAAATGCAAAAGTGCGCAACTGTAGGGCTTTCAATCAAAGTATGTGTTGCACAAGCAAGTCTCGTGCTTTGGAAGCTGGCAGCATGCTTAATGAGCACGCGATGGGCATAAGTCTAGACAGGGGCGTAGCGTGGATTGATTTATATGTGGGTGAAGGTGCATCAGAGAGGCCTTATTCTGTTATTTGTAAAAGAGCCAGCGACTGTCGCCCAGTGTTTGCCTACGGGTACCTGGTCGCTCACCAACAGGTGATACAGTATAAAACAAAGTCGCTTCCCGCTGTCTGTTAGTTTGTCCCTATGTATGTATAGATCTTTAAAACTACGCAACGAAATTTGATGCTGTTTTCTATAATAGATTGAGTGATTCAAGAGGAATTTTTATATGTATGCATATTAAAGCACCCGTACGAAGATGAGGCAAGTTGCTAGAACGTATATTATTATTAGAAAACCCTTGCGCGAGGCCCCTTTGGTTGCCGTAGGCCGAGGCGTCCCTTTGCCCACATCTAGCTACGCTACTGAGTCTAGACTCTACACGAAGTATTCAGATATGCATTATGTATTGAAATTATTGGAATTCATTTTCGTCTATCTGTCGACGTGTGAAAATTTTTAATTGATCGATATCTCACCTGATGGTAAGCGATGATGTGATCGAAGATGCAGCTCGCTTGCCTAAAAGGTACAAATCGTATCTGATAGGAAAACTGTACGTTGGAATGTAGCAATTTGTCTTTGCATCTCATTAGTCTCGTTAGATTTACAATTCTCTATTTCCACATGATTGTCATCGGTAGTTCATAGACTTTGACCCCATTTTAGAGCACAGATGGCTTGAAAGTAACCTAGGTGCAATCGGATCACATCGTGTCCACACCGGAGTGGGTTTTCGTCCGTAAAAGTCTGACACACTCTCTCACTCCACCTTACAGCAGGAGAAACCATTAGAAGATTTATCTCCTAAAAAAACCCGCAAAGAGACGAAACGGGTCTCCAAAATTGTTCTCTCGTATTAATTAAATCCACGCTGGCAAAACGGTTGGCAGAACTTCGCAAATTACTATGGCTTTACCAGGATCTAAAGACCAATTAAAATAAAACACAATCAATCCAATTCACTGAGCCCTTATCCAAACTATCTTTATTTATTTTTTTTATTTATTCGCCGTAATGAGCCCGCACTTTACAATATCACCTATTATAATTGCATTAGATCTGTCAATCACTGCGGTGTAACAATATTTATTGAGAACGTTTAGTGGCTATTACGTATTTTATTTAATAGTAATTACTTGTATTACGTCTGTTTGTATAGAGTATTAAAAGTATTATTATAAGTAATTGTGGTAGGTTTAACAATGGTGCTTGTTAGTTGTTGATTTAAGTTTGTTATGTAAGTTGGAAGATGAGAGAAGAATGTACTAATCCTTGGTTATTTTTGGTAATCTTTAGTCACGAAATAAGTTGTAATGTGTAAAAGTATGGCTCTTCCAATCGTTTCACTTAGGTAGAGCAGGAGAAGTTATTCGATCATTTCCCTTCCAACCTAAAAAAGCTTTCTTTTGTTTTTTTTTTTGTAGTTTATTCCAAGCGCATATAGTCCCAGGATAAAAAGCCCAACTGCTGTTCTAGGTCATTGTTAAAGTAACTAAACAGACTCTATGCCATGTAGTACTAACTAAACAGATAGGTACACATCAACACAACCATTTCGGAAAAATTAACCCGTGAAGTTCGCCAGAAATTGACAATGTTCGCCATTTTGGTTCGGTGCCCACGGTCACTGACCTACCGCTGCAGGTATTCAAGGACGAGCCTTTCTACATATCGTTGCGGTACAAGTGGATGAGCACCTTTATACTTGTCTTGCGGTATTTTCGATTAAAATTTCACGGAAGTTTTTGGTAAAAGTTTGTGTTGTGGGCGGTACAGTAAATAAGGTGGAGAATGTACCGTGCCTAAATAAGGATAAGGTTTTTTAATGAAAAATGAAAATTATATTTTGCGAATAGGTTTTAAAAAATACTTTTATACTTCGTCGTTTTTTCGTTGGTTTAAAGTACTCAGAACCTAGAGAAGAAACACCTCTGGGGTCTATTTTAAAGTCCATACAGCAAACATGTAGGTTACGGTCAAATCATATGAGAACCGTTCAGGTTAGTGTCTAAGATGGAGTTTTAAGGAAAGAACTATACAAAATGTGGACCTGTATAGCCTACAGCAGACTATTTTGATGCAAATGGGCACTGTTATCCCGAGAGTAACGTACACTATCACACGAGTAAACTTCTAGCGGCAGATTAAAATTAAACTCAAAATGGGTACCTACTTCAAAAAATTTAAAGCTGGTGCACGGTTTCAGCTGGTTTGTTAATATCGCATGGAGACGCTTGTGGAAGAAGACTGAATGTTTTGAGAAATGTCAGAATACCTACACAGGAAGCTGGGAACGCAAGCTGAGTAGCTACTAAGCCTTTTCACAGTTGTGAGAAGGCCTACCTCGATCAGTGTATACTATGTTTCTTCTGAAATGATGAAACAACTACACTTAAATCGGAGATATTCCAGTTTTCACAAAGGCAGTCGCTTCTACACCTACCAATATTTTATGCATCACCAACTATAAAACAATTCATTCACTGCAAATGCAAGATTTAATGAAAACAATTAAGCAAAGGTGTTTTTCTTGCAGCCTAGATATAAAAGTAAAGCCAATAAATAACAAAAACAGCTAAACGTATGCCCGTTATGGACCGTGAATCCGGTTAGAGCAATACATTTACATAATATATTATCAAGAATTCTTTGTGTGTGTGGTATATGTCTGTGACTACTGTTAGGTTAGGTTAGTGTCCAACTTTGAGAGGTCAGACGGCGGGGATAGTAATAAAATCTATTGTTGTATTGAGGATCCAAAAGAATAGTACATAATAGATGCTGCCAACGGCTTCCCCTGTGAGATAGTAGACAATTATACCAAGAAAAGATACTCTCGAGGTAAAAAGAGTTCTATGTGCTGATACAGTATATAGTTTATGTTTCATCAAAATCCCAAAGCCCTTTCCGAAAACCAGAAACACAAAGTAGGAAGTAGTCTAGGATCTACCCTGGCCCACATCCTAAATTTTGTCTAAACCTATCTAAGTTCTCCGCCATATCCTGCTTCATCTTCCGACCACTAACTAGGTTAGACAGCAATGCTCTACATAACATGGTGGACAGCATCCATACGTACAAAACATTTTAAGGACACGTTGATTATGCTCACAGCTTTTTAATTTCCTGCTGGAGTCTGTGTTCCCTGATAGTTACAACCGAGAGATTTTAATTCAAGAGTGAACAGGTTGCTTCTAGGAGTGGTCTTTGGTCGACCACATCATCACTTACCGTCAGGTGACATACAGGTCAAACGCGAGTCTATCAATAACATTTTTTTTACAAAATTAATTGAATAAAACAAACTTTTGCCTATAGAAGTTTAGCCCTGACACTCGCTAAAAAGAGACTTTAAACTAGTTACGTCACCTGTCTATGCCTGTCAGTCCAACCGAACGGAACTATGGACTGAAGTTGATGAATGACATCAGGTATTCACGAACAAGTACTGAATGGCTTGATCAATCTAATTGAGTCTGTAATCGGTTTTATATCTGTACGGTCGTTGCTTTAGAAGTCGTGATTGGAAAATTATGTGAGCTGAGATAGTAATGAACTAATGGGTGGTGTTTATTGTGCTTTAATGTGTGTTGATTTTGAAAGGCGATCAATGTTAGCGCCATGTTTTTTTGGCGTGATTTCTCTCAATGTTCTCTACCGCTCTAGGTTAGGAGGGTGTCTCGGATTTTTATTAACTAAAACCACATCTTCATTTGCCCTTTGCCTTTAAGGATCGCGGGTTTTCTTTTCAGAAATTCCCTGTGGCCCTAGCGGGTATCGTCCCTGCTGGGACTGACTAAATGTCAGTCGTAGGAACCAAGCAGGGACGATTCCCGCTGTGTTCTTTCAGTTATCCAAAAATTGGCTACTCGTTCGAACAGTCCCTCTGCCTCGGCAAATATGCCGGCGGCACTAGCAGGCTCTGTCGAAAGTAGGCTAAGTTGTAATGATCTCTTCATTGGACGCAACTCTTTTCCATTTTTGCATTTTAATTCTATCTCAGATTTCTCATCGTTATCTAAAACTAACAACATAACCTACATTCGTTTTACTGTGTGACTTTACACTGAAATTAAATTAAATTCTCCACAAACACAGCATTACGTATGCCTACCATGTAGTTGAAACAAAACGTAATTCAACTAACATTTTCCACGTAACACTTCCCTGAGAAAACCTATCCCAATTAACAGTGAAAATTTTAATCTAAAAACATATTATTGTGGACACGCTGACACAATTTTTACGTAACAAAATTGAGGACTTAAAATTGCCCAGGTAATGTTAAAGTTTAAACCATAATGTGCCCTGTGATAGAAAGCTAGAGTCACGACGCACCACGGGAAAATCGCACGAATAATAATGCACAATGCACAGTGTGCATAAATTGCACAGTTTGCGTAATTGCACACAATTGGGCAAACTGTGACATCATTATGGGGGTTCTGGTGTGGGTTTTTAGTGGTCGAATGTGTAGTGTGTTGGTAGGTCTGGGGACATGGATCGGAATTCCGAAGGGTAAGCTCGGTTTCCCCAGATAGAAGGCAACGAAAGAACGGGGTTTAGTCAGTAAAAGTCTGACACGTCCTCCTGCTCCGCCTAAGAGCGAGAGAAGTCATTCTGATGATTTTCCACCTAAAAAAATACCTGCGACTTAAAAGCATCAGCAATGTAGGTAGTATATACGTATTTCGTAAATGATAATGAATTTTGAACAGGAAAATACTTACCTAAAAGATTTCTGTTAAAAAGCACATACTATATTTTCAAATTACCCTTGAAATGTATCGCACAATATATATTTTATAAATGTGCTAATTTGTTTTAAAGTTGAATGAAAACGGGGTCAATGACCATGTAGGTCAATTTGATTCTTTTTACCGGTAATTCAAAACCGAACGAATGAATGAATGAATGAAAATAAATTCTTGTAAAGAACGGCTACTTTTTATTATATACAAAATGAAATACGATACATCAATGAAGAAAGAGGAACTTACATCGACATACCTGTAAATAATTCATTCGATACAATATATCAAAAACATTTTATTTTTATTTCGAATTGTTCAGTAATGAAGCTACTTTATATACTGAGGTAATAAATATAAAACTTCAATACTCGTCTTGAAGCATTCGGTAGATCTTATCTCAGTTGCGTGTTGGAGAAAAATGGTGGATAATGTAACAAGTTTTTATTTCAATGCTATTCTGAAAAAAATAAAATGGACAGAAGATTTACTCGGTTTCAATGCAAGGAAGTGTACTCTCGTATTCGGGGGACAGATGCTACAAAAATAGCTTTAGAGTAGAGCCTACGAGTACATCCGCGCTTTCAGATGTCAGTACTCACAGAGGCCTTTCTCTGATACAGACGTTTTAACAAATAGAATGCCAAGAATTTCAAGCAGTCAAATTCAGTTCCCACCAAACATCGTCAGCCGAGAAATATCATCGGCTCTTATTGTTCCACGCGCGCTTCAAAGAGATGTCAGCAAACTGTAGGGGCCCGGCTGAGTCGAAGCCTACTGAGGCTCTGAACGAAAGATAGCCCCTGGACTCTGGAATGAAGGCAAGAAGGAACAGGATTTGGTTTTAGTCAGCAGAAGTCTTGACACGCACTTCCGCTCCGTCCAGAGCGGGAGAAGTCATATCAATGATATGATGATATGACCTTAAACAAAAAGCCAGAAATATCGTAGCGATAATATTCAATAAAGAGTCTTCGTTCTTATAGTAGATTTTAGCGACTGTTGTTGTTGTTTTTTTATAGTTTTTAGATTAAGTGATCAACCAAAACTGTGTTGAAGAGTTATAGAATTGCGGATGAACCTTCTGTACTTTTTTATTCTATGGTTTCTGTTGCATTACATATTAATGTTGTTGTCTTTGCAAGCGTAAGTAAGCCGAAAGAACTCATTAATGGCGACCTCTGTGAGAGAATTATGTCAGTCGTAAGGAAGTTTTGTTATGACCGGAAAAGTTGAATAAAATCTATAATTTTGAGATGTTTAAGGAAATACTGTTATTTACGGAAATACTGATAAGTTTTTTCTGTCAAAAACAAGCAAGTCAAGCAAGGGCTATGTCTATTGATTACAAGGCTTATTAGTATATCTAAACCTATTTCTTTAATGTGTGATGATATGTCATCAATATGCCTACAACTTAATTAGGTATTCGAAAAGACAATAAACATACAAATATTTTTTCCTCTGGAATTAACTCTGAAATAGATTATATTTGGTTGGTATGCAGCGATTTCTTTTTTTATTTCAATTTTTATATCTTATTTAGAATTGGACAGCCCATTTATCGAAGAAGTATTTATAAGAAAAGTGGCTATAAAAGGAGAGCGTTGTAGTAAACAAAGATGCAAGTAAAATCCTGGAAGATAAGTACGAGTATAGTAGTAGTAGGTATTTCAGATTTTTCATTCAGCACTAGTCAGTTATTAGATACAAAGGTTCTACTTCTGTAAAATATTAGGCATAATAAACAGACAGCGAAAAGTAAGCCAAGGACGACAGGTCTATAAATAAAATTAGCATTAAAGTATTCATAACATTAGTTTTACCTCTCCGTAAATCTTTACATAATTGCAATTTATCTTAATAAAATGTCTGGTATGCAATGCCAGACAATGCGAAGTATCAAGAAGCTTTTTTAAAATTCTAATGTCAACTTTTAATTAACTGTATAAAGTCACAGCAGATTATTTAAAATTATTATTCCTGGTTATTATATTGGAACGTGTGACTCATTTTATATTTTTTTATTTCATTCATATTGATAAGAATATCAATATGAATGATACCATAGTAGCCAGTCCATCGAGCGCTGCGTCGCGCTGCTGTGGTAGCTAGTCCATCGAGTAGAAACTCGATGGACTAGCTTAAAAATATGTAATAAAGACATATAATTTTACCATTAAAATTCCGCCGTTTTCATCCGACAATACACCACATCTAAGGACGAAGACGAAGATATAATATATGGTGATCACGTTAACAATATTTATTTATTTCTTTTTTTCTTGACTTGCAACAAGATTGCGATTTAGGTACGTAAGCATAAATAAGCGGTTTGTTTACATTTACTAGTCATCGTCGCCATAACAACTGGTTCTTTACATCTTGCATCTACAGAATTTTCGCGTCCCTCACCAGGTCATCGGTCCACCTTGAGGGAGGCCTTCTAGCGCTTCGTCTACCAATCATTTTACCTACATAATATTTGAAATTATAATACAATCAAACGTGCGCAAACATTGCCTGAGTTTAAAAGGCTTGTGAAGGAGCATTTCTTATCACTCTGATTTTGTTTTCGTCTTAGCACTTATTTTCTTGCCTATATATATTTTGTATGTATGTATATATGTATCTATTGTACTTTATATTTTTGTAAACTTTTATATATGCACCAAGTGCAACCCCATTTTGTGTCCAGTCTGTCTCTGTCCATTCAAGGTTGCCTGGAAGAAATCGCCAAGTGCGATAAGGCCGCCAATTGTATGAGTTTTACCGTAAGGTTTCCTTATTGTTTTTGTAATCTTGGTGTACAATAAAGTATATATAAATAAATATAAATATTTGAATAGCCTGTTGTGAATTAAATCTGAAGACTGTTATAACTACTAAGTAAACTAAGTAGGCCAAGTTACCTAGTGCTTTTATAAAACCATACCTTTTAACACTGAATAGGGGTCAGTTCAGGCCTTGACACTTACCCCTCGAGGTCAGGGGTCGTAATGACCCAGCCTTATGACGCAATTCTCAGTCATAAAAGACGCATCTAGAAGGTATGCTTTATGTTGTAGACTAATTGGTATACCTAGTCATTAGATGTCCGTTTCTACGCAGTAGAAACTGTCTGATTAGTTTTAGATAGGGCATTTCTTTTTAGGGTCGCGGGAATCCGATGGATGCGAGACGCACAGGACCGGTCGCTGTGGCGGCGCTTGGGGGAGGCCTGTGTCCAGCAGTGGACGTCTTTCGGCTGAGATGATGATGATGATGATGATGATGATTTCTTTTTTAATTGGGAAGTCATCAAAATGACTTCTTCCGCTCTTGGGCAAAGCGAGAGAGCGTGTCAGACTTTTAGTGACGAAAACCCATATGTTCTTTCTTTGCCTTTCGTCCCGGAAGATTATCCGACTTCGCCAATGTACTGTACCCGCGTGATGGATTACGGCCCATTTCTTCTGGAGAGGCAGAATTTTATCCCAGCTGTGGGGAAATTATAAGCTGATTATGTAGAGTTTCTTACAGATGATTTTCTTGTGATTCCGTGCTACTGTGCATATTTAAGAACTCACTTACTGAAGTAACGCAACTTGCATGATTATCACCTATTATATTTTCATGACAATACTCATTAAATTATATATATCTTGCCTTTTCCAAATTATGTCGAGGTCGACTTTCTGTCTAACCGAACGCAAGTGAATATTAATATTTTACATAGAACACTCATAGATTCAGCTGCATTCGGATCGACTGGTAGCCAAGAAACTAGTTGGGAAAAAGCTAGACAGATGATGATGTTGTGTAAATAAAAGCAAGTGCAATAATAATACGAGTATTATGCTTTTATTATTCATATACTTGCATACGACTGATGTAACCAGTATTAATCTTAAGCAACATCTGCTTGATCAATACTGAATTACCAGTTACAATAAATTTATTTACTGTATTGTAACTTAATTAAAGAAAGATGAGGTAATCAATAAATAGGTATTAGTTAGATTCAAACGTGTTTGGCATCTACAACTTAATAGATACAATCCTTCCTTTTACTTACATCAGAGACTCAGAAACTACGTGTGTTTCGCAAAACGAGAAAACTATGTAACCTAGTGCGGAGAACAAATCGTACATATTAATTAGACATCTGTCTACTAGTTAAAACAACTGTAATATTACGAGATCAAACTTAATTTGTGTGTAAGATCGGAATACAGAGTATAATGTCGTATCGCATGACGATTTAAGCGTAGGGTACTCTGGGAGCGAAGCGAAACTAAGCTAAGTTAGTTTAGCTATGCTCAATTGCTCATGTCGCTCAACTATATGATATAAGCGAAGCTAAGATTTTGTTTTCTTTCGCTTAGTAAAGTAAAGCAAAACTCTCCGAAATTTAAGACCAAGCGAATGACGTAAGTGGTCGCTGCCTAGAGTTAGTCTAGGTTTGAGCATTGTGCTGTATACATAGGCGGTGCTAAACGAACTTAGTTTGATTTTGCTTCGTTCTCGCTGTAGCATTTTAAGGTGTAATCAATGTAATGTATTCTACAAATAGCTCCTTCCGCTATAGATAAAATGAGAGGTTTCCTTTAGTTGTCCTTTGCGTGCCACAGTGACTGTCCCGGAAACAAAAACCAAACGAATACTTAATGTAGATGAATGTCTCAGAATAGAGAGCATCACTGCTCCTTAGCGTAGTTTATTTACCGCAGTGAAGCAAAATATAAAGAGATAAAGTGCGTCTAATGAAAGCGCGATCTGGAGTTTTATTTTTATTTAATTGGCAACATTATTCTGCCGCAATTGTAGGAAATAAAAAAATTATGAAGTGTCAAAACATGATTCTCCTACTAGTTAGTAATACCTAGTAGGAGAATCATGTTTAATATAATTTTTGGATTTAACCTCGTTTTCTCAGGTCGCGCTTTCATTAGACGGACTATAGATGTATTAATTCTATAAACATTGGCAAAGCTAAACAAACTTAGCTTCGTTACGCTACGTTCCCACTGTGTCCTACACTTTAATTAATGCTTATAAGTCCATGTAAAATGATGTATATGTTACAAAGACGTTGTCTGAATTGCCATTTCGATGTAAGAGACATTACATAAAGTAATGTAATATGTAATTGTTGCATCATTTAAAACTGGCTTATATTATAATATATTATTTAAAACGTAGGTGACACCTGTCAAGGGGACATAAGCTTTGCATTCGTTTATTTGTGAGAATCATTTTAAGTGTTTACGATTGGCAATCGTCCCTGTATTTAATTAAATCGTGAAGTAATTGAAGTTAGTAACTTGTTCATAATGCGTAAAACATATGACATAGTATTAATGAGAGCGAGTTTAATGATAATAATCAAATTTTGTTTGTTCTTATTACAGCTATGTAGTTTTTAAGTAGGCGTGAAAGAGAAAAATATTTAAATGACTCGAGTTAAATTTTAATGAAAACTAAAAAAGTATCGTATATTCCTAGCCACTTATAGTTTTTTTCAATTCCTGGCTCAAGCCTTCTCTCTATCGAATTCGCCAGAGCGGTTCGATTGATGTCTCATATCTTCGAGTTTTGTAGTTCTTGAATTTTTGGTTTTCTCACGAGGTTCCCTATCCCTTCAACGTTTTGAATAATATTAGTGATGAAATAAATTACACAAAGTAAGGCGCCTGCCTGGATGAGTGTTTGAACCAAAGACTCGGCTGGATTACCACTGGGCCAGCACTCTCTACGAGTATTAAGACATAAATCAGCACAATTTACTCATTTTTCTTCTAATTAAAACTTCCTCCAGATTAAAGATAAGCAACTGAAGCTTAGCTTTCTTAATTTCCTTTTAAAAACGATGTCTCAAGCGGTTCCTAAGTTAAATGTGTGAATGTCAATAGTTAGATGGTTGATAACTAGCCTTTAATGATTGACTGTGGGTCGGCACGCGATTCCTAAGAGCGTGGCGTGATTACACGCTTATAAAACACTTTGCCTTGCCCGGACTCTTGTAATTACGGGGGAACGCAGTGGTTAATGTGAATGGGCTTATGAGGTGTTTGGTGGGCTGGTTACAGCATTATTAGGTAGGTTGTGTGTTTAATTTCATGTTTTTGAACGATTAACAGCTTAGTGTTAACTAGGTGTATTTGTTTGTTGGTTTAATTGGTATTGTGTTGTTAGTTATATTAATGTAAGCTTGGGCTTGACTGCGATCCCACCTGATGGTAAGTAGAGATGCAATTGATGATGGTGAAGTGCACTAGTTTATTAAGAGAATATTAACTGTAGCTTTAAAGACACCAAAATTGTGTTCTAGGGCCTCGGTAACTCCTTCAAACAATCCTGCAGCTCTATCAGGCATTAGCCCTTGTGGATCCCGTTCATTTGGCTGACTTCTCCTTTAGGCGCGCTTGGAATACTTTAGGCGCGTTTGGAACACAACGTCCATTTCAGGCTTGGTCTTTGCAGAATGGCGAGCTCTGCATTACTCGCTGTCTACAAGAATGACAAGACACAGGATACTATCTCGATTGAATGTGGATATTACCTACTTATAGGAGTCAGTATACTACGTTTAATTTTGCTTCGCGACTATGTCCCAAAAGTGAATCTTAAATACAAATACAAACAAACTTCTGAAATATTTGCTAAACCTATCTCCATTATAGAAAGCTGTTATTGTTTGAAAGGATAAAATCTAAAATAGTACTTAGTTAGCAATCAAAGCGTTTTATTAACGCCATAACCTGCCATCGCGGTGCCAATCAGACGCTAAAACAATCACGGAATGAATATTTTCTCTTATACTAACATTTAATAGCACATTTCTATGTAGAGTAACTTGGCACTTCGATAAATATTTTGATAACTTCGCTTTCCTAGCAGATGTTTAGTAGCAAAGTGACGGTAATAGGTGCTGGGGAAGGCTGAGTATATCTTTTAGATAAAAGGACTACGCTAAATTTATGCAGGTTAATAATTTAGTTACGAGTATGTTTTCCTGTTGCCTAAGTTAATTGAGGGGAAGTAAAGCTGAGGTGGATTTAAATTGTAATTTATTAGTGACACACACCATCTTCACACAAGTTATTTTTTTAATTATTGACTGGCTAATAATTTTATTAGCAGTGGTGGCTTAGTGGTAACGACCTCAACTTACGAGCTCAAACCAAGGCAGGCGCATTAATCTGTGTAATTTATTTCATCACCAATGCTCTCAATATGGCAAAGATAAACAAAAACCTGCAGAAATCTGTGTTTCCTGATAGCTGCAACTTAAGGGTCTTTAAATCAAGAGTGAATAGGTTACTTTTAGGAGGTATTCCTCGAAGCGCTTCTGTCTTGAGGCGCACCCAATGATCTGAGCTATCGGGAGCGCTACTAAAAGGTGCGCTCCGAAGAATAAAAATGGTGCGCCTCATTGGGTGCGCCCCAAACTGGTGCGCTTCGAGGAATACCTCACTTCTATGTAGGCAAGCGTACTCCATCGTTGGCTACATCATCGCTTACAGAAAAAAAAAATCAAAGACAGTCTACACAAACACATTACCTTTTTGCGTCATCTCAATTACCTCTATAGTCACGCTCAACAATTTAATTAAAACTATAAATAATACTACCATAGTTCCTGTCTACGTCACAGAAATGAGGGGGGGGATTGGGAGGGGAGGAGTACCACGATATATTGCACCATAAAGTAGTCTGATGGCTCCGAACACTTTTACACCGGCTAACGCGATGTTGGTTGCGAAAACCATTTTGTTTTAACCAGTAATGGTGGGAATTTCCACCATATTTCCACAGAATGTTTTACAAAGGATAATAGTGTTTTGATGTATGGGTTTGTGGAGATTAATATTGCTGGTAAAGGGTTTCGATTGATGTTTGTATGTTCGATGGAATTGTATCGATACATTTTAAATTCGTATATGGATTTCATATAAAAAAATTCGTATCGTGGTTGGATGAAGAGGGAGAGCCCGGCCAAAGAAAAGATGGATGGATTGTGTGAGAAGTGATATGGAAGAAAAACGAGTGTGTGATAGCGTGACGAGTGGCAGGACAGAATGGAAGAAAAAGACGTGTTGCGCCGACCCCAAATAAAACGGGACAAGGGCAGGAAGATGTTGATTTTAAATTCGTAGCAGACCGGATCCATAATGAGACCATCCCATTTTCTAGTTTATAACAGACAATTAGAATAGTATATTTAGTTATTCTAATACCACATAAACTTCGGAGGTAGTCAGAACATAGGCGTATGCTAAGGAAAGCCTAGAATGCTATCGATTTTGTGAGTTTTAGACAAAAAGATCAAACAATGATCTAAACCCACTGGTTCCCAGACCCTGGTGAAAAAAACGTTAACAAAGATAGTGGTTCCCAGCCATTTTACAAAATATTTTATTTTACATAGCCTGCATGGTCATTTATAAAACGTCAGAAGTCAGTACACGATTACAATTAATAGTTTCCTATAGAGAAGAACGATCCAGGAACTCCATGGTTACTCTTTAAAAAAAAACATTGCTTTTGCCATATTTCTAACTACACACACAGTTTAAGAGCCATTGATCAAAATAATTACACCATTCACAACATTCCCACTTCGAAATCATTACAAAAAAACCCACAGTCCTCCGCAACCAAAATCAGTTCTAAAGACACTTCTTCATCAACCAAACCGCAAGCGAGCCCGGAACTGTGATATACCTTACACGTATGACAAGACGGAACTTTCATCGTTAACCTTTAGTCTGCCGGCCCCTAGGCGTCGCCGTAATGATACGGTGCACGCAACGCTCGCTAGAATGTGACCAGTGTAACTTGGTATCACTGTGCTGGTAAGAGGAACTAGAGACGCTGACTTAGGACCAGTTATTTGTACTAATTAGTAAATCAATTTAATTGAGAGGAGCTCGTGGCTAAATAATTACAGCCGCATGGGTCGATCTTCAAGGTTTAGCAACGCTTGCCAAGGTTGGTCTGTGGATGGGTGACCATCTTAACATAACGAGTTTCCTCCGTGCCTCGGAAAGCACGTTAAGCCGTAGGTCCTGGCTGTCATTTGTAGATCTTTGGCAGTTGTTACGGATAACTAGTTAGAAGCCAGTAAATCTGACTCCAGTCTTGCCATGAAGTACCGTGTTACCCCAGTTAATGGGTTGTGGAGGTCTGGTAGGCAGCTTGACTGGAAGCCGACCCCAATATAGTTGGGAAAAGGCTAGGCAGATGATGAGTTATTATTTCTAAGCTGTAATTATCCATTGTTAAACAATAAATAACCTTCCTCGATTCCTTCAAACGATCCCGCGATCTCCTTTGTCGCGTGTCGCGGGCTATTGTATCATACTATTTGCACATATCACTCATATTTACACACGTCTTTCATATTTGCCTCACTAAGTAGCGCCAAGCGCCACCGTGATCGACCAATTTAAACTGGACACCGTACAGCTAAAAGAAATTAGACGTAACTTTATCACAATGAAGTGAAAGAACAATTCTAATAATATTCTCTGTTTCAAATGTGAGATTATGGCGTTATGTAGTAATTGCTTCCATTGGAATTAACACAGTGTGAAGTTATATTTGTGGAATAATATGAGAAGCGTTCGTAATGATCGTTTAGGTTACGCTTCGGGCGTTTTAACTAAATTATCGTTATAACCGAAATATTTCCACAAAACATACCTTAGACTGGAGGGGTATATTAGCATTTACAATAATCGACTATTTTATTTGTGGGTGTGGGTTGCCACACAAATTTTTGACATTTAATAAAATTTTAGAGTGAGGTTTGGAAGAAAACAGGGGAGTTTTTGGCCCAGCCGTGGGAAAAAAAAATATTTGTGACAAGCCAAAATCATTTTTATCACAAAACGGCGCGATGTGTTTGATTCGCTCTGTTCCATACTCAGCTACAGACGACAAAAGAGGACTGGAGTCACAACTTGTGTACAAAAAATATTTTTGGACAAAATTCTTACGTCTAAACTATAGACAGTAAACTAGAGGTGACCGCAATGCAACTAAACCGGAGCACAGCGTGTCAAGCGGAGCGACATTCGCGCGTTAAGTAATTAACGACGTCGCTCAAGTGTCTGTCAAATTAACGTCCTTTGTTGTGCGGCGCGAGTTATGAGCGGGCAGCGGGGAGCGGAGGAGGAAGTAATATTTAATCAAAACCTTTTTAAATAACTAGTAATATACCGCAATATTTCATATTATTTCCTTCTCCGCTCCCGTTATCCACGCTCCGCTATTATCAGTTTATTTTTTATTGACTTGATTAAAAAGTAATTATAATAAAAAAAGTAATAATATTTTTTTTTTCGAGTAGGTAACAGAGACTCGTATCCGTCATTGTTAAGTATCGGACCGTAATTTTAACTGTGTGGACCAATAAAAATTTCGGGACAGTTATGATTTTTCTTAAAGCTTACTCGTATTTCTCATTTATACCATTTAGGTATACTCATTTATATCTAGTTTACACCCACCACTTTGCTTCCTTAGCATATTCTACAGAAGCCAATCAAAAAATTAGTATTAATGATAGAATTTTCGGTTGTGATTATCACATCACTACTTACAGGCATGCAAAAATAGTTAAAACCACCAGGAACCTTTCTTGAATTCTTGCATAGGTCAACTATAGTTGTCATAGTTAACCGTCGTTAACCATAGTTAACCTATAACTTCACATCAAAAGTTAACTTTTCCATTTCAGAACAGCATACAATTAAACCTCACACCCGCACATTTGTCAGTTTTCCTCAGCCGTTCATTGGATTACTGCCAAATATGTCACATTAAAAATAATTAAGTATATTTTCCAGTATTAACGTAGATCGTCAGGTTTATAAATCAGCGTCATTATCTCGTAACGATGTAAACTGACCCGTGGTTAGTGCGTCAGCTGATGAATTGCATAGCTAGTTAGTGTGGGGGGTATTATCTACTCTGTAGTAGGTATGTAGGTGGCTCATGTCAACTAGTTTTATTTTTATTTTGTTTGAGGTGGTCAATTAAATATTTCTAGCCGGTCTGGGTTTAGCGAAATAAGAGTGTCACACTTATGATTTTATTTTTGTATAAATGGAGTTGAGTTGACAATGAATTATCTAGATCTGTTATTAGTTTTAAATTTTATTGACTTTTTAAGTTACTGTTGCATACTGTATCCAATATAGAATTAATATTATTATTGCCTATTGTATGTATAGGGTAAAACCGGGATAGATGCCCCACTTTTCGAAAGTGTTTCATTATTTAAATACCAAACATATTTGCATAGAAAGTCCCTGTAATATAGTTAGTTCAATCATTTATAGAGCTTTAGAAACTATATTTATGTACCTAACCATTACTGGTTTTGTAAAAATTAAATTCTTGCGAAACACCTTTTTTGGGGATAGATGCCTCCCTATATGGATAGATGCCTCACTATGAAATCGCTTAGGAGGATAGATGCCTGTGATGCGGGATAGATTCCTTTTTAAATAATCAACAAGAATACGTAATCACAATGTAATATTTATTGATTATCTTCATGTGTAGGTAATATAAAATGCTTATATATGTATATTTTTATTTATGCATCTCTTTAACAAAAAATACAAAAAAAGCTGTTTAAGCGATAACATATTAAAACTATCATAGAATAATTTCAAACGAAACATTCCCATTCTTTTTAATAGCGTAACGCCTTTGTAATGTTCTGGATGGAATCCCAAATTATCTGGATTGTTCATTGATCCCCCCTTTTTATCCATTTCATTCAAAGCTGACTGTAGCTGCTCTGTTGTCCAAGAAATTACTCGAGCTCGTATGCCATTTTTTTATTTTTTTTTTATTATTTGCCTTTCTTTTGTATTTCCTTGGCATGACTCACCTACAATAAGCAAAATATTATTTAAAATTTAATTACAGTTTTTCATTAGGAGTCCTAACCACTTCCAATATTTGTTTCTTTTGTTTTATTTTTATTTATTTAATTATAGATATTCCATGAATTAGAATATCTATTAGGAAATACCAAAACATTCACGACTATGACTCATAAATACTTTGATAGGGCTCTTGCAGTATAGCGGGATAGAAGCCCCTAAAGTCAACTATCCCTTGTAAACTCGGGGCAACTATCCTTTTCACTAGGTATAGATGCCTCTTAATATTTTATAAATAAAACAAATGCAAATATCAGTGATTGACTCTTAAATGTGTTCTCAAAGAACCAATGTATTAAAACAATTCAAATAAAATGTAATCATTTAACTGTTTATAAAGATATGGAATAATGAAAACTTATGTTTGAAATTTTGAAGCGTTTTTCGCATCTGCTGCGAATGTAATTCGACACACAAGTGAGAAACGTTCGTCTAGCACAACAACTCGCATGTCACGAAAGTTGGGGATGTATGTGGCGCGTATGTAAACAACGAATTTGCTGTTCCGTTCTCTGGTAATTGAGTTTTTAGAAACGAGGCATCTATCCTAGCGCGGCATCTATCCCGGTTTTACCCTAAGCAATGTCAATTGCTTTTTTATTGTACTATTTATTTAATTCAATTTGTGACTGTCATGGTTTTTATCGAATAATGATTTTAATTTAATTTATTATTTCTCTTTTTTTTGTAAAAAAAATCAGACTCAATGTTATTGAATAAATGTAATGAAAAGCTTAATTTAATTAAAATATAACGTTTATGTTTCGGAAGTTAAACTTAATGTAGGTGAATGTAATCGATTCTAGTATTACTAAAGTAAACCTACATAAGTGCAAAAAAGACATAAAGGTTTACTTATTCGTTGAAAAGATTGTGTACCAGTAACCCTTTACCTCCTCTGCCTTTTCCCACACTAGAATCCGAAGAACCCTCCCTTTAACTAAATGCATAATGGCCGGCTGACTTGTCAAATTTTATAATAATTGCTCTCAAGCCCTAGGGGTAATGCCCTGCATAGTTACCAAGGGCTGCACCAGGGGCTGTTGCCGACAGATTTATTGCAACCCGCTCTATTGGAAAACCAGTATTTCTCCCCATTTGTAAAGATTAGTTGAGTGAAAAACTATATTGAAAGAAAAGTTTGGGTTTCGTTACGGTGAATCGATTTTGGAAATCCATAGGTATACATTTGTAGGTGCCAAATTACATAGGTATACATTTGTTGCTAAAAAATACCAAAATTGTTTTTTTTTTTAAATAACATCGTTGCCCCCCGCAGAGTTACTCTTGTATCGTTCTTAAAAATATTATAAAGCTGAAAAGTTTTATTTTTATTTTTGTTTGAATGCGCTCAATAATTACTGGTTCAGAGTAAACCAAATCTTTTAGTGTTGGACATCATTTATCGGAAAAGATTTATAACATCACGCTATGACCAAAAACAGCGGAGCAGTTACCAAAAACAGGAATCAAATCACGAAGGATCGACTTTACTAAATTAATACTTTTCAAAGATAAATAACAAAACACTCCAAAAAGCTTAACTTCTCAACGAAAAAGAGCATCCAAACTCGTTTCTTTTCATTGTCATCGGCTGTAAACATTGCCATTTCTCTTGTGTTCACAAAAATGCGATTGAAACGTTGCCAACCGTCGCCGTCGCCTGAGACGGGGAATGTCAACAGCTAAGACTACGCCTTCATAAATATACAGGAGCAACTTGAATTATGGTTCGACATGACACATCTGTGACCAGAGACAATTTATATGGTTTTAAATCTGAGAACTGTCAGAGAGACTGAAAAGTTGCAGTTTGAGACAAATAAAATGCTTAAAACTGGTTTGAAAAACGGAAGTGTCATTGAGTACTTTAGGTGTCGTGAAGGTAGCTAGTAAATCTGACTCCAGTATTGCCCTGTAGTACCGTGTTACCCCAGTTAATGGGTTATGGAGGTCTGGTAGGCAGCCGCTCCTCGTAAAATACTGGTATTCAGCTAAATCCGGCTTGATTGGAAGCCGACTCCAATATTGTTGGGAAAAAGGCTAGACAGGTAGGTGTCGTGAAGGCGGCCCACCCTAAATCTATCTTCTTTCATTCAATACAAAGATTGTCTGTACGAGATTGCCCTGTCCGATAAAAGACTGGCTATTGTTGTCAAAAAATAAAAGGACTATTTTGACATTTGATAATGACCTTAGAATGTAACTTGGAACGTAACTGAAAGAAACAATAAAATAATTATTAATTAGGTACAGACTGTTTAAAAAAAATAGAATCATTTTTGGCGCGTTTAATAATATGATGGAATATATTACGAGTATTCAAGAATTTCTATTTTTTCGCTAGTTACGTCGTGATGACGAATGTCAAAACGAGCATTTTATTTTTTGTCAACTTTAGTTGAAGATGATTATTACGCATACATTAAAATTTATTTATGCATGTAGACAGATCACAACATGCATGTTTCAAGATTTACGCAGCGTCAAAACAAATGACTCAAGTTCACATAAATCAAATATTTTTTTGTCAGATTTTAACAAACTGTACAATATTTTTATTCATTTGTATACAAACAGACACTATTTACTATCATAAGATATGTTCTTTAGAAACTATGTAGGCACAAAGTGTGTAAATACAAAATGTCGTGTGTTTTAATAAATGTTATTTCCCTTTCTTGTGTAATAGTTTACCCTTTCGACCCGCGATACGCACTGCAAATTGCTACTAACAGGACATTCATAATTCGCTACTTAGTTTTACCATGAAATTATCGTTTTTAGTTTCCATATTAAGCGTGTAATATTTTGTGCTGGGTAAAGCTAGAGGAACTGTCAGACTTTTACTGACTAAGACCCACCCGTGTTCCCTTAGTTTCCCTTTGTGTTCCACAGAGGCAGTGACACCTTTGAACAATCCCGAAGTCTTTGATATTTATTCTAAGGCGATGGGTTCCCTTCTGAAAGGAAAACCCGGGACCCTGGAACGAAGGCAAAGAAAGCACAAAGTAGTGGGTTTCAGTCAGTAAATGTCTGACACGGTCTCCCGCTGCACCCAAGAGCGGGAGAAGTCATTCTGATGATATTTCACGTAAAAAAGCCGTGCTCTTTAAGTTGTCCTTTGTATACCAAAGAGACAGTGACTCCTTTGAAAAATCGTTCAGCCCTAGATGACGATGCGTGGGACCCTGGAACTAAAGCAAAGAAGGAACAAGAGTGGGTTTTAGTTAGTAAAAGTCTAACACCTTCCCACTTAACCTAGAGTTGGAAGTCATTGGATGATTAACCACCTAAAAGAAAGCCATTCCAGCCTCATCAGCCAGCTTCATTCAGTCATTTTGCCATTTTTGGCATGCATTTTTTCCCGCAATTTTTTCCGCTCCCGCTAGTACGTCGTGGCATCCTTATCCCAACATTACACAGAAGCGGTTAGGATGTTTGTCTCAAGTTTTAAATGTTATGGCTTCTATTTGGTCGCGTCTTGCACTTAATATGTTTTATTACACCCCGTTGCCCTGTTTTGTGGCTGTTATTACATTTTCTTACTATTTGAGTTGTGATTCTAACCTCAAAAAGTTTTTCCTTTGATATTCTTCAGACGTCGTCATAAAATGTGTTACATAATATTTTATTTTTTAGTCCTGACGTGTTGCGCCGACCCCAAATAAAACGGGACAAGGGCAGGAAGATGATGATGAGTCCTGACGTTGTAAATCTTAGCATGTTTTGTTACAATTCCCGATTTGTAGGTATCACTTTTAACCTAGAAACGGTCAAGTAAAACCTTGATATTGAACTAATTTCATTGAATACTTAGATAACAAATACAAACTAACAAGCTCTCTGTATAAAATACGTGTTATGGTAGCAAATCATATTTTAATCAACATACACCTTGAAAATAACCTTTTCTTAAGTGGGAAAAAAACCTTAAGTAAAAACAAATTGTCTACCCTGCAGCATCCCTTTAAAATAGCAATAATCTGTAGAGTTGACCCCAATATAGTTGGGAAAAGGCTAGACAGATGATGATGAATCTGTAGAGTTGACAACCCTTTAAAGTAAGAAATCAAAAGTTAATGCCTTTACCACTAGAACCATGTAAACAAACCCAGTCGACAGTTAACTAACGAAGCATTTACGAAATTGACAAGAAACATACGAGTAACTGCCCAGTGGATTTAGCAGACGATATCATAAAACAGACTTATCTCCCACTCACTTATGTGGTAGCAACTTAGTAGGCAGACTCGCTTCCTTACATCACACCGTTTAGTATAAAACACATCAGTTTCTTACGTAAAACGCGTTTGGTTAGGGAAGCGTGTTATCAATAAACAAGAACTTCTGTCGAACTAAACAACTGTTGTTTATGCTACTTTATTGCAGGTATGATTGTGGGCTTAGATTATGGCAAAGATGATATGACTATCTTTTGGTTAATCTTGGGACAGCGAGAGGAAGTGTCAGACTTACTGACTAAAAACAAAACATTATCACACTCGGGTAGAGTGAAAGAATTTGAACGATTTCTACTGATTAAAACCACACCGCTGTCCTTCATTTGCCCTTTGGGCTCCCTTCGGTTTCCCTTTGAGAAATTCCTTGCCTTTAGTTTTGCTGACATCTCGTTGAGACGCACGACTGCTCGTGGTTGTCGACTGCTCGGGTTTGATCCTTACCAGACGGGCGCATGGCGAGCAATCCATTACTCGTCATTCGTAAGCCCGCTCCTACGGTGTTTAACAACTTTTGACGCTCCGTTGCCCTATGGTGGCGGCTAGGGCATGAGGATGTACATTCTCTCACGTGACCTTATCTAGAACTCGCTTAGTTTATTATAATGTTCAAAATATACCTATAAAATACTATAATTTGTCTCTGCATTATCCAAAGATCGACTGGTAAATAGTGTCAAATACATTGGTCCAGCTCTGCACTTTTGTCTGCATAAAGAATTAATTACACATAATACTACTCCCAGGTTGAATCTATCACATTTCTCCTCATCATATCCTATGGCCTGAATATCAACCGCAGCTTCAGATCATGTCGCGCTCACAAGGGCTTCCTTCTTTGCTTCCCGGCCGGAAAAGACATTATCATACTTGCGTATAACCGCAATTGCGATTAGTCGTACGTTTGTAGACGTGATCTCTGTTGTAACTAACTTTGTTGTGTTTACCGTTAATTTTGTTTTGTTTGGGTTTTTTGGTTCGTAAATCTGGTTTATCAAAGTAAATAATATCACTACTTCTTCTACTGGAACTATTTGTCAGGATGAGAAGTAGCCTGTGACAATCGGCGATAGTAGTTGTTTATATTTTATCCGAAAGACGATAGCAATCGGTTCTATGCGTCTTGCGTACATCGGATTCCCGCAACGTTCGTCAGGTCATCGATACATCTTATGGTAGGCCTTCCTTGGTGTCTGTAGGTGCATGGTAGCCATTTCAGAATCTTTCGGCCCCATCGACTGTATTGTGTTCTGCGATCAATGTACCCTGTCTAATTGTTTGGCGATCTTTTGGGCTATATGGGTGAGCTGATTCTCTTGCGGATAATGAAAGGATTTTCATAATGAAATCAGTAATTCCGTAATAACTTTTAATAAGTTTTCATAGATTTAATGTTACAATCCTCGTAAAAATCTAAGTCTGGCTTTAGAGACAAAATTAGTAAAAGGGCTCGACCAAATGATTGAAAGGTCCCAAACGTAAAACTGACAAGTAACTATATAAACATTTCACTTTCTTCGACACGCATAAACGAGTGTAGGAAAGTCCCAAAGTAAATGCACTATTATGACTAATGATTCAAAGAAAGTAAAACCCGACGTATTTCCATAAGACCACATCTCAGTGGCGTAGGTAGCCGACATTGTACTTAATCTCGTACACTTGCGGCCAAGTAAAAGTGCACACACAAATAAGGTCAAAATATTTATTAACATGTTTGAATAAATTAAATTGGACCTTCGTATTATCTATTTATGGGTTTGTTTTTCATGTTTTTATGATAAAAATTAATGTTGGTTTCTAAAGGATTATTATCTTGCTTCCTACCAGCTTTGTATGTTAGTTATTGACTCTATAAGGTAAGCAATGATTGTTACCGGTATAATATCGAACTATACGTTTCTAATTACATAAATATTCGATATTAAACGACTTGTTTGAAGCATTTACTATGTGTAATTAGAAAATAAATATTTATGGTCAAGCATTTATGCTTGGCAACTATCATTTCTATAAATAAACGGTAATTAACTAGGTGCAGTCTGTACAAATGTAGTGGTTAGAGAATAAATTTATTGACATGCTTCTTGTTATGAGTACTTAAAGTAAGTACAGTAGTTGCTTAGCCCATATTTATTACCAGTCCTAACTCGCCCGTTTTTTTATATGCCTTTTAGCTGCCACTGTACAGTTTCTCCGAAAAGAATCTATACATTATAATATTATATTTTCCTGTATATTTTTAACAAAAACGCTACCTGCTTAAATTCAATGCAATAAAGTAAATACTTAATAAAAATTTAATAAAAAAAAAACATTCTTAGAACTTTTGCAGTTGTCCAAACAAAAGAACTATAAAATTCAACTCTCTGTTTTTCAATCTCGATTTAATTTTATAAAAACATAAATTAATTAAAGACTTCTAATATACATGTTACAATGCGGCTATATTCTTATTGATTTAAAAATATAAATACTACTTAATAAACTTTTCTGAAGCTTCGTTTAAAAATAAAAGTCTAAAAAATATACGATTTGTAGATTGCTAACTTTAAAACCGTGGGGTGGCTAAATAATCGGTCTTCAAGTGTAAGCGTTTTTGACTTGGTCTGACAGCCCTCGCGTCAGTAAATGACAGGTGCCAACCAGTTTCACTGCACTCTTACCAAATTATTTTTACCGTTGTTTATAAATTAAACTTTCCATTTTGTACCTTACCTTTTAGAAAATAAGAGTGTCGAAGAGTTGGCTTTTAGTTTCAAAACTGAAAATCTTTGTTTGGTTTTTTCAAAGCATTTGGTGCGCGAAATTAATTACTAAGCTTCGTTGATATTTCTGAAAGGTAGTGTACAGCAGGTCGTGCGTGTGTCAGAAGTTGAATTTCTAAATTGCTATTAATTAATATCTTCTTAATTATATTTATATACTTTTTTACCAGACATCCACTCTACGTTTCCAACACTCACGAATTTGCTACTAAAAAGTAGTTTTAATTAGTTATTACGTCAAATTAATCATCACTTCATACGCGTGAGTTTGTAACTTTTAAATCTATTTTTATTACATTTCATTAACATTTTGAATATAAATTCGCAGTAGTTACGAGCAGTAGTATATTGCAAAATATTATATAAGAAAACTTAAATGATCCATTTACGCAAGCCATTAAGTATTTTTAATAAAGAGTGCAATTACATTCTCTATCAAAAATCGTGACTAAAATGAAAGAGAAAGCTAAAAATATGCCGAAAAGCCGATAAACCCCATCCAGACCTATTGAATACTTTTGGCAACACTTCACATTGTTCTCCCCCGAATTTAGGAACCGATCGATACCAATCTCAAGCATTACCTATTATAGAAGAGACAAAAACCGACAAAATCGAGGGTTCCGTATATCAGTCACTTAGAACTTCTGCGTTTGACAAATAGGGTGCACCCCTAATGGACGTGACCAGGAAAGATGGAGCTCTAACCCTCCTTGAACGTTGCTTTTTTGTTCTGCTTTTTCTTTTAGAGTGTGAGGGTTATAAGGTCTAAGTAATCTGGTCGTTGAGTTGCCTGAAGTAGAAGTGACGTTAGAAATATTTGATGAGGCGCTTATTTTAAATCAGGGTAGCAGAGTCAGAGCTTTAATGTTGATCAATTATTCGGGTAATCGAAATTCATTTGAGTGTGCTTTATGAGACGCAGACATTTTGGATTGTATGACGTTTTAATTTGCAGCGAGGGCTCTTTGTTTTTATAGCATTGTTTTTTGTTTATCTTTGTTAAGCGTGGAGGTATTTAATTAACAATAGAAGTATTAACTCTACGGGCCTCTGTTTTATTTACCTATAATATTCATTACATTAAAAAAAATAACGTAAAGATATAAAAGGAGAAACTGATTGACTGACAAAACATAGACAACGCAGAGATAAACTACTAGGACAAGAAACGTTAAAACTTGTTTTTATAACGTAGATGAGGAGTAACAGAGGATTTTCCAAAACTCAAACGAAAAGGAAGTCCAAAGTTTGTATGGAGAGACCCACTATTACGCAGCCGAAGCCTTTGGCAGTAGCCAGTAGACAAATACAATACATAGGTAATAAAGAAATATTCATGCACAAGTTACAACATTTCACAAGTCTTGTACTTGTACTCTCCCCGACTTCCAGTTACCCAAGCTTATCCATACAATTCCTCACTCTCAGGGCTGCACTACCATTAGATGAGGGTAGAGTAATAAAATTAGGAGCTCCTGTGGACAGCCCTGACTTATGTTGTTAGCCCGGTGATCCAATCAATACTCGTATGAGTAGAAGATAATGCACTGGTTTATCCTTGAGGATAGTCTATAGCGTTTTTTTTTTCTTTACTCTTTATTCATTATTGCATGTACACAAATATTTTTCATACATTAACCCCTTATCTCTAAGGCTATTTCTATAAATTGCAACTATATTGAGGTCGGTTTCCAGTCAAGCCGGACTTAGCTGAATACCAGTATTTTACGAGGAGCGCTGGCCGGCTGCCTACCAGACCTCCACAACCCAATGTTGCGATGACGTTTCGCGCGGTCGCATGAGACTTGTACGGGATTTTACAGCTTATAGGGCAGGTGATGTACACAGGCGAGACCTACAATTGGGTTTTCTTACAGCAAACCTTATTTAAATATTTAAAAAGAATTTTGATTATAGAGGTTAACATTTAAGTGTGCACAACAAACATAAGTAACCATTATCATACTTAAAACTAAAAATAAACTACACAAAATACATAAAATACTATCTTATCTTAATATATATAAATCTCGTGTCACAATGTTTGTCCTCAATGGACTCCTAAACCACTTAACCGATTATAATAAAATTCGCACACCATGTGCAGTTCGATCCAACTTGAGAGATAGGGTAGTTTAAAGTAGGATAGTTTAGTGTAGGGTAGTGTAGGGTACTGTAGGGTAGTGTAGGGTAGTCATTTGACGGGAGCGAAGCCGCGGGTAAAATCTAGTATACTATATATAAAACATACGAGTATACTTACATACATAAATATGTGTCAAGTAAGGTCTTTTAATTATTATATAGTAATATTATAATATAGTCTCTGGATATGTGGTTTTTAAAACTAAATGCATTTTATTTAAGGTCAATTTTGAATTTAAATTAATTACTTGAATTTTCACGTTTAATGGAACTTTTCACTTTTGTTTAAGAATTGCATTCAAAGCTTATGCACTGAAAACTTTAAATTCCGTCTCATAGAAGTTTAGAACCATTTGCTAATGTGAATTTGTAGAACTTTCCTGTTTACAACGCCTTCTAGACGTCGTTAACTTTTATCATCGGTGTGCTGAGCTTAAGGAATTTTCAAGGGAATTTGCGAGAAACAGGTAAACTATGGGGACTGGGTCTTTACTAATAGGAAGCAAGGAAAAAGGCTACTTTAGTTTTGTTTGGAACTTCCAGACTAATTATTTTTGATTGTACCAGATTCTAGTTACTAGAGAGTTGTAGAGTTGTAACTATGTATGTTAGACTGCAATATATTATTAAAATAGACTTTGCAATTAGCATTCATAAAAAAAATAATTGGAAAAAATCCTTACTATTTTTGTATTTTTATTTAATGAGAAAGCATTCAATCATTTCTCCCATTTCTCAATCTCGGTGGTGCGAAAAAGCTAAGCCAAAACCAAACCTGTGTCTTTCAGTTGCCCTTTGTGTTCTAGAGCTACGGGTTTCTTTGTCAGAAAATCAGGTAAAACCTAACAAACAAATAAATAATCCATTTGAAAGGCATCAAAACTAGCCAAGTGCATTGGCTTATGTACCAATAACATGTTATCAAGCAATCGACGGCTGTTCCGGACGATTGCACGAGTGCTAGGTACTATTGCAACTCGACAATGACGATAAGGACGGTGATAGCATTGTTGTGGGTGTTCAGGGATCCTGGAAGATTGATTGTGTGATTAGAAGTGTAGTATATGAAGCAGGAACTACATTAAATCGACGCACACGTCGACCTTCTGATTTGTACGTAGAACGACGTCGCATGGCACCGCGTAGCAGGATCTAATTTAACTCTACAAGTCTAGATGCCATATAAAATGTATGACGTGACCCACGTGTGCGCAATTTAGTTTTTCTACCTTAACGCAAATGAAATGTAGATTATGAATATGATCAACCGCATAAAGGTACTCTTTTTTAAGGTGATCCAAATGACTTCTCCCGCTCTGCGGAGAAGTCATTTGGATGAGCGGAGCGGGAGGGCGTGCCAGATTTCTACTGTTTAAAACTCTTGTTCCTTCCTTGCCTTAATTCCACCGTCCAGGGGTTTTTTTTAAGGTAATGATAATTATGAAGATGCCAAATTCTGCCACAATATATCCGCTGTCTAAAAGCACAGTCATAAAAATTTGCCTCGACATTCTCAACAGCCAAAGATTTTATTGAAACCGTCGCAAACTTATTTACTAACCCATTCGATCCCAAACTTCTGTGCAAAGACGTATTTTTGCGCCAGATTAGACCAATTGCTGAGATCGTAAAGGCAGACGCTCCTTCGATTTCCCGTAGTAATTTATCGGCAATAGACGAAGCAATTGCCTTTTCGCCCACCGATACAGTTGGACCCGAATAGGAGGATTTATTGGCAGAACTATCTGGTGTTTACATGACTCGTATCAATATCATCGGATTTTCTGCAGTTTTGGCAGGTTTAAAAGGATTGTCGTTTGTTCCATGGGGTTACGTTGTATCAGTAGCAATCTCTGTTGTTGTATTAGAGTCAGATACACTACCACAATTTGCTGCTTCTTTCATTTGCCTTTTTATGATTCATAATTATCTGAGTTTCATTTCAAAAATTTCAAAAACATTATTTTCTACTAACTTAAGGCTCAAAGTACTCAAATTAATTTTTCATACATATCATGTACGTAACAGAAATGTGAGCTTTATTGAATTTTTGATCCATATTACAGCATTTGCTGTAACAATCAGTGCTCTAGATAGCACCCAGCTCAAATTGAACCTGTGTCCTACGTGCTAGTTCAATAAAGGGTTGACAATTCACAAAAACCTAATAAGTATTGCTCAGAATAATAAATGTTTCCATTTTTGACAGATTACATAAAAAAAGAGGAGGTTATAAATTAATGTGGTTGTAAAAACATAAGAATTAAAAAAAGTTTTAATATTATTTATTACCCCAGTACCTTTTTTCCAAGTTCATCAAAATCAAGCTCTGGTGAATCTTTTTTATTTCAAAAAAAGTCTTTTGGTAACGGAATTCATGAGATATTGAACGAATTTCAACAGATATATCGACTAAGTAAAATATTTAAGTGAGTAAAATATGATTTTTACTCACTTTAATATTTTACCACATAATTACCTGATCTGATACGTAAGGTGGGCAGCGGATCTTGGCAGTATAACATTGTATCTTGTACCCTAACTACTCACACGTTTTGAAGATCTAGCAACCCTACCAATATCTACTTTAGAACAATCTGATGATACAATAGAATGCAACTCGTATAGCGATTCATTGCGTACACCCGGCCAGTGTTCCACTTCTCGGAATTAAGTTTTATTAACCACAAATACCTAAATATTTACTGACACAATTGTTTTCATTGTTCAAAACCTAGATTCGTCTGTTTCAATTTAGAAAAAAATATGATAGGGATTTGATTTAATCACTAATGCTAATAAATTAAATTTGGAACAAATAAAATTTGGAACAAAACAGCGATTTTAAGAAGTAATTTAAAATACAATAAGTCCTCGCAACATCAAGCTAGACAATAGCATAAGCATTTTCTATAATTGATGCACGTTTTGTTCCACCTCAAATAAATTATAACATATTTCACGCCATTACCACACGTACAATTAAATTAGCTTCCAACCGTTGAATCAATCGTTTATAATACAATCATGAAGCAATAAGACAAATAAAGAGTAACGCAACTTATCGAGACCACGATCAATATTGTTCACTATAATATAAATTGAGTTATCAAATCGTTTTCGATTAATGTTCACACTTATGCTTTTAACTCTGAGCAGAAGTTTATAGTTATTTGCAACGTTCGACTTATGAACATAGAGAATGTGCAACATGATTTCGTTGATGAATCGATTGTTAAAATTAACGTCTTCATTAAAACTGACGAAGCTTTACAAACATCATGTCATCTTGAGTGAGTACTGTGAGTAGTTAATTATCCTGAAACGAATGTAAAACAAACAAAACATCCAATAAAGTAGGCTAATGAACAACCAAAAACTAATGTTACAGATGATCACAATAATCATCTTGATTATATCATTAACTTTTGAACCATTATCCATGTTACGTCCAGTTACATTGGTGTCAAAACCAAACATAGTCTCATTAAATCTGTTCTAAATCCGACTAATCTAATAACAATTTATCATCCTCAATCTAAAATATTTCAAGACGTAACAAAAGACGAGAAAAAATGAGGCTATATGTAATTTTGTTCGACCGGTCGATCACTTTCGCAAGTTCGTTGTTCTAACGAGCCGTGTGTATCTAGAATACTCCACATAACATCAATTTGCTTATATAATGTAACCTCTGAACCTGTCTGGGACGCCAGGTATCAATTATTATGGTACCTACTTTCATTGTGATCTTATTACGTCGATTTTAGATCGATATGTAGATAATGTAGATGTTTGTTCTTTTTCGTGGCTTTTGACCCGGTATTGTGGTTATGGAGTTGTTTAGATAATGATATGGTTAGAATTTTTCATGCGTAATGTCTTATTTTTGATATGTTGGCATCTGGTTTTTCCGTTGTATTTGACGAAAGTTATTGTCTTGTTTGATTATTGCAAGACTTATCCTGCCTTTAATGGCTATAAGTGCATCTTATGCACAATGTGTGCATATCCATTACTCCTTGAAATTATCTTTTTGTATGTACTCATAATGATAAAAACTTATAATTTCATTCTTCCATTCTTCTTTCAACTTAGATCACCCGTTATCTCGTGGGAATTGAACGCGTTCCTTTGTTACAAAGATATCCAAGTTTTCAGACAAATCCATTATGACTTCAGCCAGTTCAAGCGAAAAGATTGTGCGATTTACGTTTTTTAAATCCATCTCAATATCTTTAAGACATTATGATTCATTCCATCAGCCTTGGAATAAAGAAAATAATTTTAAAAATTAAATCAAATTTTAACTCATTTTTCCTCTACATGAGAATAGGTATTTTGCCAACAATGAGGCAACGGATTTTGCTGCAAATTCGAAAAAATATCAAGTTTCTAAGCCAAAAACAGTCCCTGAATAAGTTAATAAACAACCGTGAAATAAACAAGATAATAAAAACAAAACACGATCGATCACAACTTACAACAACACAACTTGGCAATTTCAGTTTCAAATCAGATCGAAAGTGTTGACCGTGAACATTTAGCGTTTAAAGTCAAAAATGATAAAATCAAAATGATTTTAGTGCAATGTCTAATAGTAATAATATTGTTACTGATCAAACAATCGGATCTCAAGGCTGATTTGGAAACCCTTTTCATTTTTTTTGTTCTGAATATAATTGAATTATCTTAAAGGCTTAATGCTACATTAAAGGCGTTACTTCTAGCTTGGTTCTTTTACATGGATTAGCCGCTGCAATTAAGTCTGGCGAGTTAGTTTGTGTTTGATAGTTACTCCTCTTCATCTTACTTGACATTCCAAATTTTCAAGAGACTTGAATTGTGCCTTTTCTTTTATTTCTTAATAGTTTACCTGTTACAATATTTGATATTTACGTACAAACTCCTGTCGCTCATTACAATTGTTTAGATCCTTCTTTAGATAAATAACTAACGATGACGTTAATATCATCATTATCATTCACAGCTTTTCTAAGCTCACTATTAGCGTTAATCTTATTTTCTATAATTCCAACAACTGCCACTCTTACTTCCTTGTAGGCGTTTTACATTGTATTACCAACGTTTTTTGCTACTGCCCTACCCACCCCATTTAAACTTAGTCCAGCGAAAGTAAACCGCAGCAAATTCACCCGGAACACGATATCTGACAGATACAGTCCAGCAGTTATCGTTTTCAAGTAGACCACTTGACCTAGCCATATAAGAGGAGAAAACAATATTTCCTTTGAACTGCCATTGCAGGAATGTGGCCCTTATAACACTTATAGAGCTACAGTGGTTCCCTGTCCAGTTTCTGTTCATTCAATACTACTCTATCATACGATTTCATTGATTCATATTTGCTTTCTCTTCATTGATAACTTTTACGTTGTTAAGCCCTTATTCAGGTGTTAATTTGAAGTAAAAGTGGACAGTTTGAACGGGAAAGTGTTTGATATAAGTGCTATTCTGTTCAGTTATCGACTCATTCATCGAAGAAATAATTGTGAAGTTTGTTTACTTGATATTTGATTACTTTGACGACTGTATGAATTAATAAAGTCATACGTGTATGTGCTTAATTGATAGTATTATAGCCTTTACTGTGCCTCACTGCTGAACAAAGACCTCCGCTTTCGCCTTCCGACCCTCATCAGATACTCCACTGTCACTTCCTATGACATGTAACAGTTCCAAATCTCTAGTTCCTATAACAACCGCAGCTATAACAATGACATTATAAATAGCGCAGTAATAACATTTACCATTATTAACGTCCACTTTAACAGCTAAAGGCAGGTCAAACAAGGTTAACTCGTTAAGCCAACAATAACCAAATTACGTTGCGTCACAAATCTAATAATAAAACAATAAATCATTCAATCAAGGGTCATGTCCACTGACATAACTAATAACTATAAAGTTTATTTGGAGGCGAATTTAATAGCGGCCTGTGTCGCAAGACTTGCAGGCATGCTTGAAGTCGCGTCGTAACTTGATAGCATAATGCATAAATCTCAATCAGAAGTATTGTAAAGCGCTGGAGCGCTGCATTTTATTGTCGCGTTTAACAAGCGTATGATGTAACTGCTCTTTTATTAGATTGAATGCGTTTGGCCCAATTGTAAAGTATTATCTAATAAAATTATGAGTTGAGATTGCCTCTTTTAGTTTTGGTTTGTCTGTTTGCTTTATGGTCGTTCTCACGCATTGTTCGAATTTCAAACTGAAATATAATGAAAAGTAGCGGTACACTTTCGTGCGAAATTAATAAGCTGTTCTTTTTGTTATTGTTTCTTTTTAATTTTGGGTTTTTTACTAAAATTTAATTTGAAATTAGAGCTATAATTTACATTTCAGTTTAGGTACGTATCGTATTTCACATTTTCGTGTTTCGTGTCAAAATTTAACTGCAGTCTGACGTGAATATGGCCGGCTGTCTGAACCGCACACTGTAATGTCTGCTATAAAAGGACCAATAATTATAAAAGTTAACGAGAAAATACCATGATACTCTGTTTTTTTGTGACATGGCATTACATTACCTACTTGTAATTAGTTTGATACCCAGATGTGAATCTGGTATTTTTCATTAATTGTAGATTTTTATACGAAATATTTAACTTGTTTTACTTTAGTAATTACTTAGATTTAAGTTAAATTGAATAGATTATTTCTAGTCTAGTGTGCTTTATCATCGTCATCATCATCTACCACCAGGTGAGATAATGATCAAACATCTAAAGATTATCAATAGCATTGATTATTTATTTTTAATTTTTTTTGTTGGTTTACTAAGCAAATAAAAGTATCAGTTTTTTACTTAGTTTAATATCTTGTTCTTTTGATCTCTTCCTATTCATTTTCCCATCTGATCTAATTAGTGCAGCCCAGTTCCTAGTCCCCATCTACTGCAAATATATAAAGACCAATCAAACCATTTCCAAGTATCATTTCTCACACCCCTGTGCGGTCGGTTTCCAACGTAAAATCTACAATTAGATTTATAAAGACATTTACAACTTCCTCCACGTTTTGCGACTACCCGCCAATGTACCAACTTTGATATTTACATAAACATTGAATTCGATTTGTGATAGAATTTATGAAACATTCATGATTATAAACTGTGCGACATTTGAATAACAGCATCTTGATTGTGTTGACAATTTTAGTGCGTTCTTAAACTGAGTTTAGTGTTTATGCTGGAAATTCGCGGAAGTAAGATAGGTAAACTTTATTTTTTGGCTCGTGTACAAAGAATAAAAAGTACTACTAAAATAAAAATGCAGTAAAAACAGAGGCCAAAAAGGCTTCTTTTAACATATGCAGTAATATAAAAAATAACGCTAAGAAAAGGACACAAATATTTTCGAAGGACCTGTCAGTTAAATCAGCAGTCAGCTTTCTGTTTCGAAATGCAAACGGCTTTCTTTCTTGAAGCTTACGGGGACGGCGGCATAACATTTGACATGACAATTTTGACGTCAACTTTAAACGTAAGTCTCCAATAAAACAATGAGAATGTCTATAGAACCATGAAAACAACAATTTGCTGAAATGTTTCACCAAAATTCAATCAAACACCTTCTTACCTAATTATGCAAGCCTGTTTCCACAAATTCAACCATCTACGTATCATTTACGATTTTTTATTTAGGTCAATAAACATTAAATCGGGGGAAATCCAAAGTCCACAATACCTTTACATTTCCTGGGTTTAACATTCCTTTAATTTGATAAAAAGGAAACGCGTGTCGTTAATCCAAATAGGAGCATCAAAGATCGTGGCACGCGGTGTAATTTTGAAGAAATTAAAAATAAACTTTCGACTACAGGAGATTGCTATTTAGCGGCGAGTGGCGCAATCGAGAATAGTTTTTGGAAGTGGCTGAATGTGGGAATTCCTTCGCCAATTATAGACTTTGTTTTTTGTTTGTAAGTTGTCACATTCCTTTTCTGTTTTTGAATTTAGGGCACGCGAAGAGTGAGCAGTGATCGTATTTTCTTTTTTTAGTTATTTTTTGGCTTCCTACGGTTTGTGCTTTTAGCCAGTGTCCAATTTCGAACATATTTAAATTTTTAATACGGGTTACAGTCTCTTTGTACGAATGCGGATGTATCTATCATATTTTAATGGTTTGTCTATTTTTTCTACTTTTATATAAAAAAAATCGTAAAAAAACTTAACTTTTTATCAACTGTATCATATACAGGCGCCAAAAACAAAGCAAAACCAAATTGAATTACAATTTATCAAACCATTTTTATGGCAGGAAACACTTTTTACAACTTCTCATAGGTATTATTTTGCAAAAAAATTGCACATAAATGTTTAATGGAGTTAAGAGGCCTCACACGGGAACAGGCAACGGACCATGACACAATGTATATTATCTGCACAGCGATCCAGCATGGCGATTGTCAGTGCAATTTCTCAGTTTTCTCACACGTAACTTTGTTCTAATGTTGGGGCCAACGTTTGTGGAGTTGTTGTAAGGAATTGTGATGAGGAAAATGGCTTATAGTTCATTGAAACTCTAATCTAACTGTTACTTTATTAAAATATTGGATTTAGTATGGTTTTTCTTTTTGGTTTGGATTTTTTCGAACCTTAGATTAAAAGTAACTTAAAAGTCTTGTGCCTTTTGCCGTCGCCTTCTTTTGGCGGTTTTTTTTTTATAAATTTGCCTTAAAAGGGCTGCTCAGAAACTCTGTGATGAAAGAGTCCAAATAATTAGGTAACAGAACAGCATGGGAGAAATACATTTAAATGTATAAATATCATCACTATATTTTGAAGACTATCTTGCTCATTTCCCACAATTTTATATTTTGGCGAAGATCATTTTAATTTTATGGGTCCAATTTAATATTTATAATACCAACTTCACAATAATAATTCAAGAAGCACCTACAAGCTAGATGTTCACTTCTAAGCTATTGGTCGTACCAGAGCTTTCGCCACAACGCTTACCAACACTAGCCCAACATTGGCTCCAACATGTGAAGCCATTGCGTTGCTTCCGACTTAGAGCACGCTTAATTAGACAGCTCGCATTGTTGTTAGATAAGTATGGAAACTTTTTACGACATCACGATTTGAATTATGGTTAGCAAAGACAATTTTGATGATCTGGGAATTACTGAGATTTTAATCGTGTACTTAGCAGTATTTATGGTCTATTTGACTTAAGTAGTAGAAATCGATCCTTTTTCCAGCTACATTAGAGTCGGCTGCTATGGGTTGTGGAGGTCTGGTAAGCAGCCGCTCCTCGTAAAATACTGATATTCAGCTAAATCTGGCTTGACTGGAAGCCGACCCCAATATAGTTGGGAAAAGGCTAGGTAGATGATGATGATGATGATTAGAGTCGGTTTCCAATCTAACCGGATCAATACTAATTTTATACATTGAGCGACTGCCTATCTGATCTCCTCAATCCAGTAATTGGGTAATACGATGGTCCTTGGATAGACTTTCTGTTGGACTTCCGCGACCCTCATTGGGTTATTGGTTCACCTTGTGGGATGCCTTCCAACGCTGCGTCTGCCGGTACGTGGTCGCCACTACTGAACCTTTCGTCCTCTTCAGCTAGTTATCTATTCTACGAACAATGTGCCCTGCTCACTGCCACTTAAGTTTGGCGATTCTTCGAGTTATATCGGTAACTTTGGTTCTCCTGCGAATATCTTCATTTCTGATTTGAACATGCAAGATAACCTTGAGCATTGCCCTTTCCATTGCCCTTTGGGATACTTTAAGTCTTCTGATGAGGCATATTCCAAGCGACCGCACGTTTCGGAGCCATAAATATGTCATCACTGGCAATACTGACATCAATAACAATTACTACCAATGAATAACAAATTTTAATGTTTTATTTATTATCGGCCTTGTAATGTTCCCACTGTTGGGACTCAGCCCTCCTCTCTTTAGGAGATTGTATGGGCCAGAATCCACCAAGCGGGCCCAATGCGGGATGGTGGATGCCACATGTCCGCGAATTTTTGGTTCTGGACATGCCGGTTTCCTCACGATGTTTCTTTACCGTTTTGAGAGCAGCGGTGATGAAATAATTACACAAAGTAGCGGGCCTGGCTGGGTTTGAAACCGCGACCTACAACTTGTAAGTCGGGGCAGTTACCACTGGGCCACCACTCCTCGCGTTTTATAAATTTCAATGTGCTATTATTTATGTCTGTTTTATTTTTAATGTTGACTATGATGATGTCAGAATACTGAGGTCAACAACAACCTACCTAGCATAGGTGTCAAACTGTGGTTTGAACATGTCAGGCGTGACTGAGTAAACGGATCTACTGAGCCGTTAAAATAAATTAACATAAAATATTAGTAGTGTGTCGTAAAAAAACAGTAGGTACATCTGTCTATTTTTTTTTAACTTGTCTTGATTCAACATTAATTTAAGAAAAAATAATAATAAAGGAGTTACGGTTTTCAGTAGGTAAATGTTCTATTCTTCTGGAAATTTATTTGTAATTATTAATGGAAGTTATTTATTACCTATTATGAGTAAGTCATAATTACGAGTTTGCTATAAAAAGTCAAATCTGGTCAAAATTAATTCATGAATCCCCGACCGGTCTCATTGGACCGCGCTGTTATTGTTTTACTATTGCGTCTCGATTCGCGGGTATTAGGTTAAGTACCTAAGTTAGAAACTTTTCAAATGCAGTGGAAGGGGAAGCTGTCAAGCTACAGAAAAGGGATGCACACACTAATATGTGACGTCATCGCTATTAAACTACGCATGTAAAAAGGAGATAGCGAGATGGTCCCATCCGGCTCTTTTCTTCCTCAAACCAATATGTGAAATGTTAATTTCTGCTTTATATGATGACAAATCGTTAAAAAATATTTATTTTTAGTGCTGTTTCATAAGAAAATATTATTAAAAAATATACACAGGACCTTATCACACAGTCTAACGCATACTATACCTACTTATTACACTAGTCGTGTCTCAAGCCTCCGGCAACCCAACCTATTTCATCGGCGCCATAATTACAATCCACTACTAAAACAATCTAAGATAATTCACTCACATGAAAGTTATTGTAACTTAATAAATTCTCATTTGCCAGCTATAAAATTTTATGAGACAATATAATAAGCATATAATCACAGTCTGCTAGCTTATAATGTATCCCAGATACCCAGTGTCTCCACTTTCTCGAAGTACTTATTTAATTCACACCTAGGAAAATTCTAATCTACATAATGATAGGCTGGGTTCACATTGGTTAGGAGACCTTGACTAAGACTAGGTTGGAATAAAAAACAAAATTAAATACTCTCTCTCGCTCACTCTTTCTTTTTTTCTCACTTCTCTTAAATATTAGTTGAATATTCTGCTAAAAGTTTCGCCTACGGGAATCTAAAACAAAACCCCAAGGGTACATTGATACTCCTGGGATAAAAAGTAGCTAGGGCTGAAAGAATTTGCGAAACAGTTACTGTGGCCCTGGAATGCAAAGCATCACTAAAGGAAGTCAAGTGGGTTTTTTTCAGTAAAAGTCTGACACGCCGTATCGCTCCACTCAGAGCGGGAGAAGTTATTTCATAACCAGAAAAAAAGAGACAAAATGTATTCTTTATCCTATTTCATTTGTCCGTTTCATCCAAATCTGTTAATCTATTTAGGCGTGAAGGAGTAACAAACATACACATACATACAAACTTTCGCATCTATAATATTAGTGTGTTGCTAATTGAGGATAGATACACTTATCTTTGATTGAATTAATCAACTGTCAATGAATAAAACTTAGATAAAAAATGGTTTCGCAAAATGTTTCGATTGCGGGTTTTTTTTATTATGACGTGAGTTTTGGGTTTTCCGCGTAACCTTTTCTTGTGAATTATCCTACCTGTCACACTGTGTCCAAGTTACGTAATAAATAATTTAGTCACAATATAAAATATTCTTTTTAGATCTGGTAAAAAAATAATGAAAAAAAATATCTTCATCAACGACGAAGTTAAAACGCTTCAAAGTTGCTATTATGAAAGAACAGTCCAACATGGTATTTAACGCCAAAGGCTGTATTATCTTGTTTACTTTCCTACCAATTTTCATATTGTTTTTTTTAATTAATTTTCTACTTTTGTATGATAATTGATAAACTGATAAATTATATTCGTTTTTAAACTATTATCCCGCCAATTATAGCCTCAGTTCACCTTCAAAAAAAGCTACTACAAATTGTTCCAGCGTTCCATCAGTGAACACTAGGTCTAATACCATTATTAAAGCTAGCAATTTACTCTTTATACTTTAGACAAGTTTTCTCTTTTCACACAATCCGTAAGGCAGCTAATAAAAGGTAGTGTCCATCAAAACGCTAAAACGATCGCCGTTTCTATTTACAGCGGAAAAGTGATGACATTTGGATATACAGTTTTCTTTTAAAACTTCGTAGTTACTCAGATACCCGCGAAACGAGACACAATAGTAAAACAATAACAGCGCGGTCTCATAGGACCGGTTGGGGATTCAAACGTTAAGGTTCCGTACCTCAGAAAAAATTAAACGCCTATGGAACCACTTCGTTCAGCTAAATCCGGCTTGACTGGGAGCCGACCCCAACATAGTTGGGAAAAGGCTAGGTAGATGATGATGATGGAACCATGGAACCATGTCTGTCACATGGAGATATCGAATTAAAATTAAAATCATATTACTCAGGTCTGCTGCCCTTCAAGCTGTGAAAAAAAAGCAAAGTTCTGTGTTATTGAAAAAGATATATACGGATCGCAAAAAAACTTATATTTAGACACTCTCAATTTTTATAGGGTACTTCTCGTTGACCTAGAATCCTGAAATATATGAAGCATGGTCTCGTAGCACAAGAATAGAAACTGAAAATTGTAAATTCGTAGTTACATACCGAAAAAAAACTTTTTTTGCGATTCAGAAAAATCTTCGAGACTCGATTCGGAATTTGAACTGTTCCATATAGGAAAGTTTGTACAAAACTCTCAGTACTCAATTCTAACTCTCACATGACCGGTTCTATAATGCTCTAATTACTTTATAATAAAGCTGGCTTCTCTAAAAGTTAATGGCTTAAAAGTATGTTAAATCAATTTGGGGACATGATAAAATGTTTCGACAACATCGTTGAAATTGATTCAAGTTTATCAGGTAGGTAATTTCTCGTCGATAGTTATCTTTATATTATTTTTTATTGCTTAATTTGTTGTAGATCTATTATCTTTATGGGAAAGTGAAAATTTAATAACTTCACTTATTATGTTTTATGTTATAAGTCATAATAACATAAAGACTTTTATCTTTGCTGAGGCTAAGATGACGTTTATTGATGGGTACCTATGTAATTATTATTAACGAGAATTTATTATTTATTATTATTATTTATTTATTTGTTTATTCTCACAACGGAACGCCTTCCAGCAATTACACCATTGGAGCACAAATTGGTTTAAAATCTGCTATATGCTATCTTCGTGTTAAGTGGTAGACATCAATGGTGGGTCAAACTCGCGGTCGCTTACACAGCTTCTAGCCAACGCCCCTCCATTATTAATAAACATTTTTTGGGTTGAATCTATTAAATTTTCATAGAATTATTATTTAAATCGTAAAAATACGGAAAAATTTGAAATGTCATCTTGACGGTTGACCATAAACGGTATATTATACCTACATGTCCATCCGATGACCGGGTGAAGGTCGAGGGAATCCGATGGATGCGAGAAGCACAAGATCGGTTGTTGTGGCGACGCTTAAGGAAATCCTATGTCCAGCTGTGGACGTCTTTGGTTGAAATTATCTATACTAATATAATAAAGAGGTAAAGTATGTTTTTTTGTTTGTATGAGGTAATCTGTGGAAGTACTGGTCCGATTGCAAAAATTTCTTCACCAATAGAAAGCTGCTGTATTTCTGAATGACATAGGCTATATTTTATGTACGCGGGCGAAGCTGCGGGATAAAGCTAGTTATTAATAAATTAACAATTATTTACATTGCTGTTATAGTAAACTCCCACATACCTCCATTGAAAAGGGAGGATCCTCCGACCAGACAGGTATCCTCCCCGGTAGATGATTTCAGGTTGTTGTACCTATTCAAATCGCGCGGAGAACTTAAATTGTTCGATACAGGATTCAGGATTCGTAGTTCTTATGTGACGTCATAGATTTTGCTACAGTTACATGCAATAAATAGAGTACAATAATGTAAAATATATTAACGATAATTTGTGTGTTTTATAAGAGAGAAAAAGAAGGAAACTTAAGTACGAGTAAATGATAAAGTATCTGAATTAAATTAACAATAATACATCAACAAGCTCTTTCATTCAACATTTTATCTTTAATTCAATTAATTCAAAGCATTCCATTTAAAAATGGCTCATGAACAGGGCGTTGCTCGATACAGATAACCTTATCCACACATTTCACAAGAGCGATGCAGTGCAGGACCCGAGAGCGTCGGTTGAGCAACCCATGAAATGCCACCACTTAACTTTAAGTACTGGTCAAGGACTTTGCATGACGGAATCGAGAGTAAACCTACCGAGAGAAGGATCTATTTATCGATCAATTTGAATCGAATACTTTCATTTTTATTAGCATTTAGCATTGCTTTGTAATGTTCCCACTGTTGGGACTTAGGCCTCCTCTCTTTAGGAGAGGGAATGGGCCGAAACACGGGCTCAGTGCGAATTGGTGGATTTCACATGTCTTCGAATGTTTAGGTCTAGGGCACACCGGTTTTCTCACGATGTTTTCTTTCACCGTTTTGAGAGCAGCGGTGATGAAATAAATTACACAATGTATTGCGCCTATCTGGGTTTGAGCCACGACCTACGACTTTGCAAGTCGGGGCTGTTACCACTGGGCCACCACTGCACTTTCATTTTACTAAATGATATTTAGCTAAATCGAATTAGAGCTAAATGTTTTAATCTCAGATGTAATCTTGGGTATTGAAGTTTTTAATTTTGGAGAGGAAATTAGAAGGCGTTACTTTGTTATAAATGTTCGGTCTTGATTGAAGTGTTGTTACAAATCCTTTAATGTGTTTAGTTATGTGTTGTAATTGATCGTTATCTAGACTGTGTTTATGTCCACCTCCAACATACCTGTCTTTGACGATCACTTTCGTTTTTTCATTGATTGAAAGAAACCTTAGTCTCCACACGAGAGCTGTTTGGGGTTGTTTGAAAGAGCTACTGCTGCCTTAGAACGTAAATGGAGGAAGGACACAAGTGTGTTTTAATCATTAAAATCTGTCAATCTCTGTCACCTCTACCCAGAGTGGGAGAGGTTATTAATGTACGTACACCTCAAAAATAAGCCTTTACACAAAGGGACTGGAACGTTCAGAGGCCCAGAATACCTATTGTTGAAAGAGGAAAAAAGGTTACCATTTCGCGAATACAGAACAATTTATACTCCGTATGTAGTAAGAGGGAGTGTCAGATTGTCACTGACTAGTCGTAAAACCCATCTGCGTTCCTTCAGTTACCACTTGTGTTCTAGGGCCACAGTAATCCTACAAACACTCCCACAGCCCAAATATCTATCTGCTATCCTACCGTTTTAAAAGTAGTATTACTGCTCTCAAAATTCTTTGCAAAACAACACATACTAACCTACCCTATTTTTGTTCCAGAGCTTTTTATCAGCGAATGCAAAATGCTGGTGGGCGGGTGCTCTGGCAGCAGCCACGGCGGAGCTGCGGTACGCGGGCTACGTGTCCCCTGGGGTGCTGCTGGTGGCAGGGGCCCCGCGGGCCCTGGAGACGGTGCGCGGGGCCTACGCCCGGTCCGTGCTCAAACCGCCGCCGACTTACCTCATATGTGGACTGGGTAAGTAGTATTTAGATTTTTAGTAGTATTGTAACCTGAAAAAATAAGGCTAAAAGTATGGTGTCCAAAAGAATGTGGCCGCTGTTACAGTTACACAAAAAAGGGACGATTTAATGCGACAACGCAATTTTGTCAAAGGAATAATTACCACATGCAATTTTTTGCCTTTAAAATATTAGTATAATGTTATTGCTCTAGTTACAAATAGAACTGTTGGAAGCATCTTGTCACGACTTGAAAATGCATTACGTACTGAAGCCTATATTGTTTAAATCCCCAACCGGTCCTTTGAGACCGCGCTGTTATGGTTTTACTATTGTGTCTCCACTAATACACAATAAGCCACTATTCACTGTCTTACAACCTCGGTTATTTTCGCGTGAGACAATAAAGTTACTGTTATTACTTAGTATATGAATGGAAATTAAAAACAAGTTAACCTCTCCACTATTACATATTATATTTTTCAAGTTCTCCATAGTTATGTAGAATATGTAGGTACAAGTAATATTTAATATTTGAAAAAATCAGTCATCTTACGCCATCAGAAGGCCTCGCAGAATGTAGCTTGCTCTGCACAGTCAGGGGCAATGTAAATTAAATAAAATTCTAAAACGACTAAACGAAATAATAACTTTCAGTTCAGGTATTGCACTGCAACCTCGTGAACTTTGAATGCACTAAACCGCAAAGGATTCCGATGACCTTTGATACTAATAATATAATTAAAATATTCGTAATGCAATATCGTGCAGAGAAACTGACACAGTAGTGTCTGTAATACGGAAATTGAACGGAGCGAAACTCTTCGACGATCTCGTTGGAGTATTCCCATATCGGCATCCAGAATTTCGGCACCAAAATTTTTGGCACCCAAGCCGTTCCCCTTTCGGCACTAATAAGTATTTTTGATTGGAAAGACCTGGCGAGGGTCGCGGGAATCCAATGGATGCGAAACGCACAGGACCGGTCGCTGTGGGGACGCTTGGGGGAGGCCTATGTCCAGCAGTGGACGTCTTTCGGCTGAGATGATGATGATGATGATGATTGAGATTTTGTTTCGGCTACTATCATCCAATATACCCATTGATGCCGAATCGGGAATAGCTTGGGCGCGAAATTCTGGGTACCGAAACGGGAATAATACTCTCGTTTGCTGACGCTCGACGCGCTGCATGAAAGCGATCGTTTTAAATTAAAGCGCTTGAAGGCTGATTTGTATAATTTCATTCGAACATTGAGGACTTGATTTATGTTGGTAGTTATTGATGTTGGTAGAGTTTCTTTACGGTCGCGTAGCTATGTAAAGCGTATTCGTCGTTCTACTCTTGTACATCAAGCGTTCAGTTCGGTTCATTTCGGCTGTAGGAGTGCTCGAAATTGTTACCGTGACCCTGGAACGTAAAGGGCAACTTAAGGAACAGTTGACTTTTAATCGCACACACCTACCCTCTCCATTTAGAGAGAGAGCAGTAATTTGATGATTTCCCACCTCAAGAAATGGAGATCACCATACTTCTTTCATCTATGTATTATTTTTCAATAAGAAATAAAGTCTACCAATGGTAGTTGAGTCATAGTTGCCTCAATCGTTGAATGGGTGCAATAAAACTTGGTCCTAGGTTATCTTTGAAAAACCTGTTTTAAATGATACAACATCGCAACAGTATCAAGGATAATACAGCTATAATATTTATAACTTCTCAGAAGTTTTGTAAAGTCCATTAAAGTGATGTCATGACTAAAGTTGCGTCAAATATGAGACATCTAGCTGCAGGCTAGTCGGCAGCCATTGTGATTGTATTAGGAACAGAAGATATTGTGATATCATGACATAATCTTCAGTAGATTCAGCTAAGGTTGGTCTGTAAATGGGTGACCATCTTAACAGACCGAGTTACCTCCGTGCCTCGGAAAGCACGTTAAGCCGTAGGTCCCGTCTGTCATTTTTAGATCTTTGGTAGTTATTACGAATAGTCAGAAACCATTAAATCTTACTCCAGTCTTGCCATGGAGTACCGTGTTGCCCCAGTTAATGGGTTGTGGAGGTCTGGTAGGCAGCGGCTGCTCGTAAAATACTGCTATTGACTGGAGGCCGAAGCCAATATAGTTGGCAAACGGTTAGGAAGATGATGATGATGAGAAGTTTTGTAAAGTCCATTAAAGTGATGTCATGACTAAAGTTGCGTCAAATATGAGACATCTAGCTGGAGGCTAGTTGGCAGCTATTGTGGTTGTATTAGGAACAGAAGGTATTGTGATATCATGACATAATCTTCAGCGGATTAGGCTAAGGCTGGTCTATGGATGGGTGACCATCTTAACAGACCGAATTTCCTTCGTGCCTCGGAAAGCACGTTAAGCCGTAGGTCCCGGCAGTCATTAGTAGATCTTTGGCAGTCGTTACGGATAGTTATAAGCCAGTAAATCTGACTCCAGTCTTGCCATGGAGTACCGTGTTGCCCTAGTTAATGGGTTGTGGAGGTCTGGTAGGCAGCCGCTCCTCGTAAAATACTGGTATTCAGCTAAATCCGGCTTGACTGGAAGCCGACGCCAATATAGTTGGGAAAAGGCTAGGTAGATGATGATGATGAGAAGTTTTGTAAAACCCATTAAATGATGTCATGACTAGAAGTGGCGTCAAATGTGAGACATCTAGCTGCAGGCTACTGGGCGTCCATTGTGATTGTATTAGGAACAGAAGGTATTGTGATATCATGACATAATCTTCAGTGGATTAAGCTAGGTTGCTTTACAGTTTTTTTTTGGGATAGATTGTGAATATGAAACAGAGCTGGCTTTTATTCACTAAAATTCTGACACATCCTTTCTACCAAAATCGGAAGAAGTTATATGATGATTTCCCATCAAAAAACTGATAGTAAATAAGATCCACCGCTTTAGGTAGAGCAAGAAGGAGTGTGAGACTTTTACTAACTAAACCCACTTGCGTTCCTAGCTCTTTGAATTCCAGCGTCACGGTGACTCTATCATACAACACCGCAACCCAATAAAAAATGTAGAATATTTTTAGGTATACTTATAAAGCTTCGTCTAGACTTCTTGATAATGCAACCTTAGTCTAAGACGTTCTGATTCATAGGTCTTGAATTTACTATCCCAAAATATGTTTTCCACGAAATACATAAGCTCTAGTAAACAAGACAATAATACTAGGCCCCGAACTGTGCCAAATGTGAGTCAAACTGCGCTTATCTCAACATTAATCAGTCACAACCTTGCGATAAATCTGACTCAGCCACATAAACCTTCAGGTACTGACTTCCTACTTCTCAGCTACATAAATTGGTTCACACGCGCCTCAAAATGTCAGCAGAACTGAAGGGCCTCAGCAGAATCGAAGGAAAGTCCGGGAACGAAAGGCAAAGAAGGGACCAAGGAATGGATTTTAGTCAGTAACTGGTGCGCCTCACCATCAACGATTGCATCACTGCTTACCATCAGGTGGGATTGTAGTCAAGCGCTAGTTAATATCAATTTATAAAAGGTCTATCACGCCCTTCCGCTCCAACCAAGAGCGGGAGAAGTCCTACAGCTTGGACTCTCGTGCGATGATTTTCCACCTAAAAAACAAAAAGATACGTAAATCTGATAAAAATATAGTAAGCAAAAATAGTGTCGTCAAATGTCGATACTTTTGTGTCGACAAAAAGCGGTAAAAAGTCGATAGCGGAAATTTGTAAATAGATTTATGATTGAATATAAGTTGCGTGAATAGTTGAATAGTATGCCTACTTGTCGTACTTTTATTGCAGACTTTATATTCGAATGAATTGAAATAATTTGAACATGGTTCCGATGAAAGGTTTCGATAGAAATGCAAGGGACTGTCATGATAAAGACTTTCATGGGGAAAAGTTGAAAGAGATGATTAGTTTTTTATTTAATAGGTGTATTTTGTATATCGTGCTGAAACTTATTGCTTTTTTTATTTCTACGCTTTAAAGGAACTTGACAAATCACTTGACAGTTACAAACTGATAGATTTTACCTATTGCCCCATTCGCCATCAAATCATCATCATTACATGCATGGTAAATCATCTAATGTCTTCTCCCGCTCTGGGCGGAGCGGAAAGGCATGTCATACTTTAACTGTCAGTAAAATCCACTCCGGTTTCATCTTTGGCTTCGTTTCAAGGCCCTGGGGTCCATTTTCACCCCAGTAAGCTACCACCCTGCTGGGCCCTTACGTTTTTCCGACATCTCCTAGAGGTGCGTATAGCATTACGCGCCGTTGATGACTTGGGTTCGGTCCGGACGGTTACTAGACGGCCAGAAGGCCAGTTACCCATTGCTCGCCGTCCGCAAGCCAACGAAGACGTGCCATGAGTTAACTTTTATAATACTTGAAAACAAATACATTCCTAGTCGATCCATTCCTAGATGTGTCTCATCACTACACCTTACATCCTTTTCTCACGATTAGCGCACAACAAAGGCGTAATTACGAGCACTCGTGCGCAGGCGGGCGGCAACTTGCATACTGCCACTTAGAAGAGCTTTTGTAAAAGGACCAGTTTGTACAACAAAAGCAGAATAGATAAAAAACCAAAAAACGTCTATTTGAATTATCACTTATTTATTTATTGTGCAGACCACCACAGCGTTGTCTTTTTAAACCTACTCGTAAGGTTGACTGGTAGAGAATGCCTTGATGCATTAAGTCCACCTATGTACCACCACTGTACATGAAGTTTAATTAAATAAATAAATAAAACATTAATATTCGAATTAGCAGCCTTTATATATCTATGATTATTTAAAATGCAAATCAATTTAATGAAGTAAAGTTCTTTTTATATTATGAGATGTAAGTACAATAAAGTATATAATAAACTAGCTTCTGCCAGCGACTTCTCATATGTTATAGTAATGTAATATAGTAGATAACTTGTAAAACAGATGTGATAAAGTAAGTAGCAGTAGGTAGTAAGAGAATTTTTTAAATCCTGTAGTTTTGAGTTTATTCATTACAAGCAAAAATACAATTCTTCTGTGAATAATGGAGATGAAACAAATTACGCAAAGACGCCATAGCGTCGGGCCCAGGTAGGATTTTAGGATATTTCGAAAGTCGGGGCTGTTACTGCTGGGCCATCTTTACTCTATATCTTGTCTTGAGTTAGTCTAGAACCCTATAACAAACCCCATTCAAATATAAGTAAACTGTTACCCCATATAGTTAATTTTCAGAGATTGATAAAACGATATCAACAGCTTAAATTGCCTTCTACAATTTAAACAGCTTACCATTCAAGATTGGATCTAACTTCCTAATTTACATTGTCTACCTTTGTTTCTCAATACCAACTTAATATTAATACTAATAGAATTTGACAGTCGCTTATCATTCTAAGCAAATCTATAAATTTACATAAACCTAGGCCTCAGCAATAACTTATTAAATAATTTAAATAATAAGTTGTTTATAATCCGCTGGTAGAACTCGGTCACATTAACTTGACGCTTAACGTCGACGACATAATGTTCAAACAATATAACAACAACAGAGAACTAGCCAAATTATCGACGCGCGTATCGATAACAAAGATGCTGACCATACCTGACACTTACACAACACAACACAAATATTGAGTATTGCCGGGTGAGCTAAGGGAATGCGGGGGAAAAGGGGGATGCTCGCATTTCAGAGATGCGTCAAGTTAATGTAACCGGATTTTTTTACTAAGGTGGGGAATCATCAAAATGGCTTCTCACGCTCTGCCCAGAACAGAGGGTGTGTCAGACTTTTATTGACTAAAACCCTCTCCTGTACCTTATTTGCCTTCATTCCGGGGTCCCGGGGATCTCTTTCGTCAACCCAGGCCACAGCAGTGTCACACTTTTACTGACTAAAACCTACTCCTATTCCTTCTTGCCCTGATTCCGATGTTTAATATGACCGTGTTGTAGCTTGGTACAGTCCGGCCGTTATAAGTTGGCGAATTTGCTGTTGTTATTACTGTTAAAAACTGTTACTGGCATTTATTTTTTTAAAACCTTTATTTTTGTACGATATTTCAAGGGCCAAAATTTGCAGAGCCTAACTTCAGACTCGCCAACTTATAACGGCCGTACTGTACTAGTTTACCTTCTGCGCTAATCTGTTCAATGGCCGCCTGCGCCCGCGCAGCCCACTCGCGGCCTTGCAAGGACGCCGCTTATGTAATGAGTTACTGCTTGCTAAATGTCAAACAGTTCGTTTTTGTTACCGTCCGTACGTTGCGTTATATCATACGCGACTTTAGAATATACTGTCTACATGTCTTTAGGAGTTTGATTCGTTTTGTTTAATGAATAGCTTGTAATTTGTGTGCGGATAAAGTTCGTTTCTAATGAGTTTTTTATTTCTTTCTAATGAGTTTTAAGTAGGTAATTTGTTAGACGAATACTAGTGTGTTTTGTTTTGTTATTAACTTTTTGAATGATAGAAAGTTTTTAGTGAATTTCAAATTCGTGATCAAGATTTAAACATGGCTGTCGATAAGTTTGGCTATCAGCTTAAAATTAGAATAGAATAGAAAAGAAAATAAACAGAGAGAAAGAGGAGAAGAGAAGCACCGATTGATACAATAAAATTGTGCTGAGTATGTTTGTGCGTAATGCAAGGCAAATACGTTTCGGCATTTGTAGAGCGTCACATGGTATCGAAATTCTGAATTGTGACATTTTACCTTCGTCATTTCCAAGTAAATTATAAGGTTTTCATGGGTTGTGGAGGTCTGGTAAGCAGCCACTCCTAGTAAAATACTGGTATTCAGCTAAATCCGGCTTGACTGGAAGCCGACCCCAATACAGTTGGGAAAAGGCTAGGTAGATGATGAAGTTATTAGATTTTCAAAAAATTTGAACGATGTAAACTTAGCTGCGTATTTTCTATTCGTTTATTCTTACTACGTGACTTAACGTTAAGATATTATGATGTCATTCTCATTTTGATTAGTTTTCTACTAACATTAACGACTGTAGACAATGCCTGCAGGCTTTTAAATACTTTCAGACATTTGTACATCACGACCTTGAAGAAAGCTTGAGTGCCATAAACGCAAGTTCATGTCTCTCGCATAAATCTCTGTAACCGCCATAAAAGAAGCTAATAACTTGTCACAACGTGTAATGTGACTTTGGTATTAACTTTAATGTCACTATTTTCAAAGACCACACGCATAGTAATGTTATTATGATAAAGCTATTGCGTTTTATAATGAGTCTTCAGATGTTATTACCCTGAAAGAGACTTTACGCTTACTTTTTTTTGTTCCTTTGATGGAATGCTTTTCATTTAGCTTAAGTAGCTTGAAGGTAGGTAGGTAATGAAAACCCGCTAGGCTTGAACTCTTCATACAACCGAGGGCCACGCCGATTAATCGTCATTTTTGTCAAAATAAAGGTACATTGGATCTTTTTTAGTAAATTCGTGAGGTTCATTAGACAAAGAAAGCATTGCTAATAGATTTTTCGGTCTAGCTCGAGAGGCCCCGCTAGATCGATATTCATGTCACCGATCCATTGACCATTTTATATTAAGATGTCCACCCATCTACAGACTGTCCTTCTTAAGCGTTGTTTACCATTGTAAAAAACACGTTAATTATGTAAGCTACAATCCAACTTAAATTAACAGCGCAATAAATAACAAATCAACAGTACTAAAAACACATCAATAGCAAAAAGGGCCGTAAAACAGCATATTAAACTTAATATCTACAAAGCCATTATTTATTTACTAAAGCTATAAATAAACAACCTTAGCATAGAGTACGAACGTGACGTTATCTCTGGCAAGGGCGTTGGTAACGATGTCAGTCATTCAGTTCAAGAATCCTGCTACTTAATTACCAGTGGCATTACTGAGAAATTGTACGGTGAATAGTGAGTTGAGAGTCATGAAGAGAAACTCTCCTAGAGTTGGATTAACAGTCACAGTACAGGAATACAGAATAGGGGCATATGAAGGGGACAGGGCTGCAGGATCGACCAAAAGAGTTACTAATGCCCTAGATCGAACAAAATACGAGCCAAATGTTAGAGTGAACTAAGTGTCCATAGACTTGCACTTTGTGGGATTTAATGAGACACACATACTGGGCTCAAACAGTTTTACGAGTTTACCATCGATTCGAAAAGAAGAAAAAGAAAAATCTGGCTTGTTGTATCTTGCTGGTGATTGCGCGTAAGGACAACCCATGAGCGTCGTTTCAGCCCGAATCACTATTTTGGACTACTATCTTCGTCATATTGTCAAATCCAGCTGTATGGCGCCACCGTTTTATTGGTTTCATATTTGTCCAACTCTTTCTCACTTTTGGTAATGCACTATCGTATATCTCAATCAAAACACATATCTTCTATTTAAGTTGACTATTAAGAACTATTTGCTACCAACAATTTTGGCATCAAAGGACACCGACTATTGTCTCTCAACTTCGCTTATCCTCTAGGAACCACTTCAAGAATTCGGCAACACACAACAAAAAGAATTGAAGACATACTTCCTACCATTCAATCTACTATCATACCTTCCACGCATGTTGAGTATCAGCATCTATTTTCTAGCAGCAATTTTGGCATCAATCGAAACCGACAATTGTCACTCAACTTCGCCTATCCACAAGGAAAACTTCAAGAATTCGGCAACTCACAACAAAAAGAATTGAAGACACACTTCCTACCATTCAACATACTATCATACATTGACTATTAGGATCTATTTTCTATCAACAATTTTGGCATCAATTGAAACCGACTATTGTCTTTCAACATCACCTATCCACTAGGAAGACTTCCAAAAGTGAGGAACTCAGAACTTCCTGCCATTCAACCTATCTCGATATCATCATCTACCTAGCCTTTTCCCAACTATATTGGGGTCGGCTTCCAGTCAAGCCGGATTTAGCTGAATACCAGTATTTTACGAGGAGCGGCTGCCTACCAGACCTCCACAACCTATCTCGATATCACCAGGAAAAAAAAGACCGCGACCTACAAAGGCCCTACACACACACATAAAACAAGCATCTTGTCTGTCGGTACTTAAGATCCTCCAGTTGTCAAGGCCAGTCATAAAATGTTATGCAAAATATGCCCACAATGCATATGTTAATTAAATTAGATGTAACCACGCATTGTTTGGAATACGTGACTTTGATAATTAAAACGATGTACAGTAATTTGATGTTGGGGTTTTAAAGGAGGTGTACCGTGCAGAATAATTAGGTCCTCTTGTTTACGTTTTTGGAATTTTACTGTTAGATTTTTTGGGGTATGACCACAGAAATCTAAATAATAAGTCAATAGAAGTGGCATAGACGCGTGAAAATGTCGCCGCACATCATCTGCACAGACGTACTTTAGTACGTCTCCACCGTGTTGACCGGTTGCTGTGGTTACCTGTGTTGTTTCGGACACGGAGAGGTAAATATGGTGTTTTGCAGCATATCCAACTGCGGAAACTCTTCAAAAACTTGTAATTTTACAAATAAAGGGATATCGTATCATAAGTAGGTACTTAATTTTTGTAATAATGTTGTTTATAATAAATATAATCGTGATGAATAGTGACGTGCCAGCACTATTTTGTTACCTATCGATAATTTATTACATTTACCTTACGTAGTTTTACAGAAATTCGAATGAAATATAATTTTTCATTAATTATTTAAATATGGATTTTCATTATGCATGTTTTGTTCCTGCCTAAATAGTTTACAAAAAAAGTGGTTTTTTAACGTTTTAATAATATCTGCTAATCCGTACCTTTAAACTACTTTTTTATTTATGTTATTTATGTACGTCGTTATGTACGTGGGTAATTTAAATAAACTTGTATCCTTATATATAGTATCCTTGTATCCTTGACGTGTTCACTATTTTTCATTTTCATGTCCAAATAATTAATTGTATTAAATAATTCATTAATAAATATTATGTACATTGTAAGTATAATGGATTTAGTTGGATCGAATCGATACGTTTTCACGCTATTTATGCACCTGATTTACTTTATTCAATGCTATTATTACAGGTTTCCAAAAGATCCAGAAATTAAAGATAATTGGATATCTGCTACTGGAAAGAGACATTGGTTCCCGTCAAAAAGTTCGGTTAATTTCATAAATGAACAGAACAAATTCTCTTCATTTCATAAATGAACAGAAAAAATTCTCTTCATTTCATAAATGAACAGAAAAAATTTAACTCGTCAACAATAATCACCACGAAAGTATAATTGTAAAAATATATTTTTATAACAAAATAATAAAAATATATTCTTACACTTAACGTTTTATTGTATACCCTTTACTCCTAAAAAAAAAAACTAAAAGAGCGTCGAGGAATGAAACATTTTCAATAAATTACCTATAGTTGGGAAAATTATCGATATTAATAGTTTTGCACTGCACTATTCCTAAGTGAGAATGAATGCGCGATATATTTCTTTGCTTTTCGCACACGTTTGTTATTGGTTGCAGAAGCCGCGCCCCCTGAGATTATGCGTTTTTTGAAAATATTGTCTAATGTCATCACTGAAAGTTTAATGTCGTTGTAATAATGCAAAATGCATGTGTAGGTGTTAGTGTGTATCTATTGTTTGTTTATGTGGTGGTAGCTTTGAACCGGCGACACGCGTCCCGGTATAAAAGACAGCAGATGGCATTTCTATTGACTTATTATTTAGATTTCTGTGGGTATGACATACTAAATTTTTGATTATTTTTATAATTAATCATTTTCGTACGTGTGTATACTGAAAGTTTTATACTCCTTCGCGCTGAAATGACTGACTGGGTTATTTAATTTTTTTTTTGGTGGGAAAGCATCTAATGACTAGGTGCTTTAGGGTAGAGCGAGAGGGCGTGTCAGACTTTTACTGACTACAACCACTCCTATGTTCTTTCTTTGCCTTGGGTTTTTAGACCCTGAATTTTTCTTTCAGGGGCAAGCCTGCTGTGTCCATCCTCAGTAGGTTTTGACCCTGCTGGGACTTTACGGTTTTGCTGACATCTTGATTGGAATGAAAGTCGGGTCACGGGTAGAGTAGGAGTATGTTCCCATGGAAAAAATATGTGCTTTCAAGCAAGCAGAACCGCTTACAGAAGCAAGTTAAAAAGTACATGCGTTTATGCTGTAGGTAAATTAATATTCAGCTTTCACGTTCAATCTGTTCGCGAATTGAATAAACTAAGATAAATTGGATTGTTTTGTCTAAAAGGAAAGGAACTAGGAACTTATTCTTTTAGTTTCCTTACAAATACAACGTTCTTGTAGGTATATAGACGTGTAACAATCCGAACGATTGCATAATTTTCTTGGACGTCAACTTACTAAGATTTGAATGGTAGACCGCCATTATGACAAATAAACAGGAACTGTTTGATAGGAAATGTAATTTGAAACTTTACAAAATAGATTCTTGAGTTGACGAAAGGGAAATTAAATGATAACAATTACGATTAAAATTAAAGTTACAATTACATTCAATAACACCTCCGGAAAAGTTAAGAATACCATACGAGGTAGTAATTTCTTTCCTTGCTGCTTAAAAAGATACTAGGGGTGTTAAAGTTAAGAATATTGGTTTGTTCTAGAAACTAAATTAAACTAAATTGGTTTGGCTAGCGCGCTTCATCATCGATCAAACGCAATAATAAAAACTCCGGACAATTGCAAATTGGACTCTCTCACAGAGGGTTCCGTATCATTCGTGGCAAATCTTCTTCTTCTTCTTCCTGCCCTTATCCCATATTATTTGGGGTCGGCGCAACATGTTTTTTTCTTCCATTCTGTCCTATCACCCGTCATGCTATCATCAACTCCCTTTTCTTTCATATCAGTCCTCACACAATCCATCCATCATCATTCGTGGCAAATAAACACCAAAAAAATCACGTCTGTTGTATAGAAACCCAAAGGTGTGTATGGTACTCAATAAGGTTGACTAATCTTTAACATAAAAATTCATACATATTATGTATATTTTCTCTTTTCAACTTTACATTGCTCTGCAACGTGTGTGGCCAAAAGGAACCGTTATTTTACATTTTTAAACAAAATTAAAGTTAACGATTTTTATACTTATTAAGATAACATTCCTGATAAGATGCAATAAGCGTGGGACCAAACGTTTTCTTTCTCAGGGTAATATTTCGCGTATCATTAAAATGTAATGCAGAGCAGTTTCATGACGCATTTTGTGCAAATTACATAATCAATCTGGTTTTAAGGCAATCATAAACACATTTATATTGGATGGTGTCCTTTTGCCGTCCCTTTTTTAGGGTTTTGTACTCAAAAGGTAAAAACGGGAACCTATTACTAAGACTCTGCCGTCTGTTTCTTTGCTAGTCCTAGTGTCGTTTATTGGTTTTGTCGACGTTGAAAAGCTGTTCTCTTTAATCTGCCTTTTGGCTTTTCCACTCATATCAGGGGTTGTTTGAGCTTCTTACTGTTTAAAACTAGCTAGGTACTTTCGTAAAGTTTACAAACATAGAAACGAGCTTTGCAAACAAAGCATTGTGTAAAAAGTTTGGTTTTCACGGACCCCTAAATCAGAATTCAATTGTATGATAATAAGTAACATATTTGTAGTAAAGACAACGTTCGAATTTATTCCCTTACAACCTCGACTCACACTTGACCGGACTTAAATTGATCTTAAAAGTAAACCAAAATGTTTGCTTTTACTTTCTTCCGATATAGTGGCGAAACACTTAAACTTGATACGGTAATGTGATCAAGTGATATTTAATGCACTGCTTACCACCTAAATACAAGCCAAAGTCGTTCAGTTTTTAATACTAAAAGGTTAATTTGAATTTCGTAAAAGTGTTTTTAAAATTCTTAACAAATTGCCGTTGGTGTTGCCAAGAAATTAACTCTGTATCGATGACTGTTTATGGTCTTACGGAATAATTGGAATGCGATTTTTGTATTGGGATAATATTAAATGGGGATCGATTAAATTCAGATTACTGTGAAGTATATTTGTTTAAAAATAAAAGAAATCATTATTTGTCAGTATCACACCAAGTTCAATTCCTATTGTTATTATTATTTATTTAATTTTGATTTTTTTTTCTTCTCCCGCTTTAGCGTGGAGCACGTGTATATCTTTTGACTGGCTAAAATCCTCAAATATATAAATAGTACGAAAATATTTTCGCGAACGAAATCACTGACAAAGTGCTAGTACACACGGCGGCGGAGATTCCGTAGCAGGTTATAAATGTGTGCGCCGTGTACCGCGTGAAACACAACAGGTATTATCGTTGTGTGCTACAAAGTAACTCGTCGTTTCTACACTCACACTCTTGCAAAAAGCAATTAGTAGCCGTACACCACTATGAAAGTACCTACAGCAAGAATTGGCTAGTGCTGTTATCGGCGCCCTGGCGCAATGCGTATGATACGTGACTGACGAGTAAGAGGTCCCAAGTTCGATTCCAATCGTCTGGTGTAACAGAAAGTTTGCTTGTTTTTATTTTCTATTTGACCTTTTTTTTAATAGTAATGTTATAGTTACTCTCATAATAATTAAAATATTTTGAAAATATTGTGACAAAGAAAACTGCGATAACGATCCAATTATGTTTATTACAACTTATTAATTACATACATTAAACGGAATGGTCACAATTAACGAATCTGTTCATGATTATCCTTAATACAATATATAAAGTGAAAATATTCTAACGGCCGAACGCATAGTCCAGCTAATGGTTCATTAGCGTCCATTAAAGTTAAGTATTGTCAAACCTTCACTGAAAAACTGTGTAAAACTGTCAATGTGACAATTTCTTAAGTGATGATTAACGTTAATGAATGTCCCTGAGTCGGGCCGTTAGTCAGACAAGGATGGACGTCACTTTTTTTTAAGTTTTTTATTAGTGACATAAATCAACATGTTATCAAGAATGAATTATGATAGATATCGCAACTCTTGATCTCAATAACAATAACATCATGTCACATAATACAACAACAGTATAATTACCTACAGCTTACTTCTTAGTCTTTTTTTTTACTTATCAAAGTTATCAATCAACATGTTTTAAAAAATGAACTATGATAGGTATCGTAACTCTTGATGTCCAAGTAACCTTGACTGGTATTGCGACCCCCTACCTCCACTAACTCACCGGGACCCATCGATGACATCCAGCCCCAATAACTAAGGTGAATGCTTCAGGTCAGCCCGCGAAATTCAAATTTTCTTACGTTTTTTGCATTTTGTAAGCCAGTGATAGGTTGTATGAAGTTAAAAATACTTACGCGACTGTAAAACGTAACTAGTTATATAATTATAACCATAAAAATCGTTAATACAAGCCTCCAAGCTCACTTAGTTGCAGGAACGTTTTTGACCTCGAAAAAATCGTTCCAACACTTAGGTGAGCTTGGAGACTAGTATTGATGATTTTTATGGTTATAATTATATAATTAGTTACGTTTTACAGTCGCGTAAGTATTTTTAACTTCATATAACCTACCACTGGATTGCAAAATGCAAAAAACGTAAGAAAATTTGAATTTCGCGGGCTGACCTGAAGCATCCCCCCTAACGTAATGCGACCACTAGACCTGCATGGGAGAATATTTTTGTGATGGTAACGTTCTCCAGTTTTTTCTGCATAATATTTTACGCCCATCCTTATCTGACTTAAAACACTTTTCATCACTAAATATAACTATGTTATTGCACCAATCGAAATCTATAAATTTTCTTGCAAACCGCATCCTTTCTTCCTTATGCAACGCCGTCAGTAAAATTTTTTTCGCGGACTTGCGACATTTAATTTTAAGTAAGTGGCGCCGAACAATTGTCATAGACACGTCGTGCATAATTGCAGTGTTTCTTGTTGTAGCAAAGCCGTCAGCGCTATACGTAGCAACAATATTTCGATGCAGTGGGTTGGCATCCGTATATGCAATTGCTTTTGGACCCGGACGTTTCGCATCGATTGTCCCTTCAGCTGCATATCTATGCACCCAAAACTGCACAGTCTTCCTCTGTAAACAATCACAAAATTACGTTAAAACCTAACAATTAATATCAACAATGTTAAATTATTTTGCATTACCTATGTTAAGTTTGGATTTGTTACTTACCGGTAGCATTAATCTCCTCGAAATTTCACTTATGGATACATTTTGTTTATGTAATACTATTATCTCAGCCCTCAAAAGTGTAGACAAAATAATGAGACATGTTGTTTATTATTTGTAAAAAGTATCACTTTCCACAACGATTAATTATTTTTTGTCTCGGAGTAAGTTGTAGGACACACGATCGTGATAGGCAAAAGCGTTATGCCAGGTTAACTTATTATCCAACTCATTTCTTAGTAAATAACTAATAAAGTGGGTAGATGATAATATTCATACACTTAGTTTTTAATTACTCAGATACCCGCGAAACGAGACACGATAGTATAACAATAACAGCGCGGTCTCATAGGACCGGTTGGGGATTCAAACGCTAAAGCAAATATTCTAAGTTTTAGTTTTATTAAACTTCGTTATCATTATACTACAATAAAGTAGAAAAAAAATGTTTTGTCAATGGCGAGGATCGAACTCGATACTCCTTTAACGGCAAGCAAGCACTTAATAATCAGTGCTAAATTACCATCTAATGAATGAAGCGAATTTGTTTATCTGATTCGTAGCAAACACATATATATGTGTGTGTGTATATCGAGTAGTAAACGAGTTATATTTTGTTTACGAGTTGAGCTGGCTACATAATATTACTTGAATAGGTGAATTGGTTGGTGGTATGGTTTTACTTTATTTTTGATTTATACCCACAGCTACTTGATTATTGTGAACATTATTACTGATTACCTACCCATATCATAAAAATATACTTTCCAAAGATTAAGTGTAAGTGTTTGATGTTATTTTAAATAACTATAATAATTTCATAAGTGAATGTTTGCGAAAATAAAAAAAAAGTTGACAATGAAAGTATTGTCAACTAACAATAATTATAATAATAACGTATCTATTATTATATTACGTAAATAATATATGTATTATATATATATTATAAAATTATTTATATTACAAGTTATATACAAAAATTTCGTTAATTAATTTCGTAAATATACATAGTTTATATGTATAAAATTACAAAATTATATTTCGAATATTTTAATTATTACAAGAGAGTAACCATAACATTACTATTAAAAAAAAGCATGAGTAAAACAAAAAGAAAATAACAGATAATTAATTATTATGGGAGTAACTATAACATTACTATTAAAAAACGGGTAAATCAAATAGAAAACAAAAACAAGCAATCTTTCTATTACATCAGACGATAGGAATCGAACTTGGGACCTCTTACTCGTCAGACATGTATCATACGCATTGCGCCACGGCGGAATGACAGTGGCGGCGCGCGCGTAAGAAAACGGAACTAAGCCCCGCACTTCACCTCTGGGCCGACCAATCGTAGCCGCTCGCTGGGATGACGACGCGCAGACGAGTTAATTTGTAGCACACAACGATAATACCTGTTGTGTTTCACGCGCTTGCGTTTGACACACACATTTATTACGTTAGTGTGGGGGTGCTACGCGAAATAAGTAACAGAGTGTACCTACTTGAAAAAATATTCAGATATATATTGTTTGCAAAAGCATAGAAGTCATTGCAAAGTCACACAACCAAGAAAAAATATCAATAGAGGTTTATAATTTCAGCAAAAACCTCATTTTCAGAGAGGCATTGTATTCAATTATATTTGCCTTCAAAATAAGTTACACAATAATCGTTTTTCTAGTGTAGTACTCGTAACTAACAGCCAAAGCGAAAGTAACATTGTAAAAAATAAAACCTAAAAACTGCATTCATAGGCTTTGCCTACCGATCTGAAATTGATTGTTGACTCGACTAAAATTCCCCTACTCGATTATCGCAGCTGTCAAATGATGAATCGAAATGAAGGATATAAAAAAATAGGCGCTAAACTAAAAACCTAATTGAAAATAGACGATTTCGACGCAAAATAAATTGGTTTTACATTTGATGAAGGCAAAGAATTCTCTTCACGCAGTCGGAAGCCTATTTTGTAATATAATAGGTGTTAAAAATAACAGTAAAGTTGACAGTTATTGGACGTAATCAGTATGCAAGCTCCCAGTGGGTGTTGCCATTATTTAAAATTATGCTGGTGTTGCCAAGTCGAGCGTCTGCGAAGTTTTAAAGTCTATGCAGTTTGTGTCGAACAAAAACTGCCTAATTGCCGATTGCTTGTCGGAGACAAAAGTTTAGCCGTTTTCAATTAACTTCTAAAGTTAAATTGACTCGTGATACGAATAGGAAGATTGCAGTAAGTAGACATTGGATATTTACCATCCCAGTTTGAATGATCACCAAAATATGAGGTCTAAAAGCTGATAACTAAGAAAATATTTATACTAAACCTAACTTTGTGTATGTATTCATAGGTTAGGTTAGTTACTAATAATATAAAATACACTCCAGGGTCGAAGTGCTCCACATTGCTGTCATCTGAAAAATCTTTTTTGAATTCTTTTGGCGAAGAACGAGCCAGCTCTCTTCTAATGCAAAGCGTCGATCAGCTTGTATGAAATTTTATTGAAAACAAGACGTGCACTATAACTGCACTCGGACTCCAAGACCCAACCAAGCGGCTCAAAACTGTAAAAACCAATAAGGTTAGATTAGCAGGGCCTCAGAAGCCACAGCGGCAACACGCCGCATTGCTTAAATATTTTATCTACCTTTTACTGAATACGGTAGTCTAATTTGTCATTGACACGACATATAAATGTTATTTATTAGTAACCAGCTACCAAAAACTTTCAGAACAATAAACCAAGATAAAAACTTCTTGCACAATGCGTTCAATTCTGAAAAGGACACAATAGTTACATAAATCATATTAGAACATGAATAGATAATATTCATTACAAAACGCAAAACTTTCTATGTAGTTTCTACGTGTATAATAAATATAATTTTGACAAGTAACAATTGATTGTTTGCAGATCATCTTTGTGATAATTTTAATCAATAAAATGTGATGGCTGTAAACACGACATATCGTTCATTGATCAAACTATTTGCGTCTAGTCGATCATACTTGCGTCTAGTCGATCATATTTGCGTCTGATTGATAATATTTTCGTCTATTGTTTGATCAAATTGCCAATGGCGATGTAAAATTGCATGTATCTGTTTGAACAGGAGTTTTATCGAAACTATCATCTAAATAGCTGTTCGATTTGAATAGTATTTAGTCTGCACCTCGTTGCTCAATGAGTGATAGTTCCGGGTGGCAGTGTCCCGAATAGACGATGTCTAAATAGTTTGTTTAATTAATCAAAAAATCGTTTTTATTATTTGCAAATGACGATTGACTAACTATAATTGTATATGTGTCGAGGCCATATCTTAGAATAGGCCGTTTCATGAATTGACCAACCATTATTTGCAATGGCTGATATGTCATAAAATGGTCAATTTTACGATATGATTACGGTATACTATATTAACATCCGCAGCATAGGGAAAAACTTTGACCAACTCTTAGCATTGCTATCCTTAATCAAAGTGGATTGTGATATTATTATACTGACTGAGTGTTGGTTAAGTAAAATCACAAACCTTCCTGGGTTAGATGGCTACAACTCCCACTTAACATACAACAATAAGAATCAGAATGAAGGAGTAGTAATTTACATAAAAAGCCATATTCAATGTACCGTTCAAGAGCCTGTTTTTACTAGTGGTAACTGTCTAACCTGTCAAATCAATAACGAGTTAGCGATCATTGCCGTTTATCGTTCGCCCTCTTTAAACTCTAAAGAAAATTTTGAAAATTTCCTAGATAGTCTGGACAGTGTTCTTGGAACACTTAATAAATGTAACAGTACATATCTTATTGGAGATGCTAATATAGATATTAAGCCGTCTAATACAGATGACCGTAGTGCTAATTACCTGACCCTCAACGCTACCCATGGTCTCTTACCTGGACATTACCTCCCCACTAGAATTAATAATTGTATTGATCACGTTCTCCTAAAATCCGATAAATATACCAGTATTCTTGTCTTAGAATCCCATATCACGGATCATCTTCCATTACTAATATGTATGGATGGACCACGTTTAATGAAACAGACGACTCCCGCTTATAAGATTCCAAAAATAGATTATCCTAATGTTCTGAAAGATATGGAAAGTCAGGATTTCACTCAAATCACTAACACGGACGACCCTGATATGGCTGCTTCTTTTCTGGTAAACATAGTTCAATCAATACTAAAAAAACACACTTGTATAATTAATGTTCCTAAAAAAGCAAGAAATCTAAAGCCTTGGATTACACCGGGTTTATTACGTTGCATTCGGCATCGTGATAAACTCCATAAAAAAGCCCGTGACTCACCCAACAGTGATATCGTCCAAATCTCATACAAACGATACCGGAATTATTGTAATAAACTTCTCAAGAAGCTTAAAACAGCATACGAAATATCAGAATTAGAAAAAGCTAAACGTAACCCTAGAACACTCTGGAACAAAATAAAAGAGATAACACATACCAAAAGAAAAGGTGATCCTCCTTTAGAACTTTTAAAAACATGTACGGACCCACGTAGTGCAGCCAATCAAGTTTCTAAGTTCTTTGCCAACATAGGTACAGATCTAGCCTCTAAAATTGTAGCCCCCCCACAGACATTTTCTCCATCAAAAACTTTCTCGCCTAATTCTTTTGTCATCCTTGAAGTTGACTATTCTGAGGTTGAGTCTACCATCATGAATTTAAGACAGGATTGTGCCACTGGATGGGACGGAATATCTTCTATTCTCTTAAAAATGTGTCGCAAACCTCTTGTACCCGTTATAACACATATAATTAATTTATCTATAGCTAAAGGAATATTCCCAGAACCCTTTAAGAGGGCCTTAGTCCATCCAGTATTTAAGAGTGGGAGTAGGGACTGCGTAAATAATTACAGACCGATCTCGGTTCTTTCAGCAATGTCGAAGGTTATGGAAAGGTTGATAAATAGTCGTCTACTCAACTTTCTAAACAAACATCATATCATTGCGCGAAATCAATATGGCTTTAAAAAAGGAGTTTCGACTGAAGATGCAATTGCCGACCTAACGGAAACTGTTGCTAAGAATCTAGATGAGAATCGTAAATGCCTTTCGATATTCTTGGACCTACAGAAAGCCTTTGACACAGTCTCTATTCCTACTCTTTTGTCAAAGTTGGAAGCCATAGGAATTCGGGGAATGGCGCATGACCTTTTCAAGAGCTACCTCCAAAACAGGAAACTCCGTGTCAAGATTGATTCATACTCCAGTGATGAAGAAATCATTACATACGGAGTTCCGCAAGGCAGTGTGATGGGGCCTACGCTGTTCCTAATATATATAAATGACCTTTGCACATTGACTCTCCCCAACACCAAGATTTTCACATATGCTGATGATACAGCGATCGTAGTTTGTGGTGATACATGGACTGACGTGAAATGTTATGCAGAACAATCCTTGCAAACAGTCATGAGATGGCTGCAATATAACCTTTTATCACTCAATCTGTCAAAAACCAACTACATTCCTTTCTCTATTAGTCACAGAACCAAAGGCCCTTCTGATTTAAAGATCTTTGCTCATTCCTGTCTAGACTCCACCTCATGTTCATGTACGCCACTATCTCGTGTCAGTCAAACCAAATACCTGGGTGTAGTGATTGATGGCGGACTAAAATGGTATTCTCACGTTGAAAGCCTAGCATCAAGGGTGAGGAAACTTATTTATATTTTCAAGTCTCTAAAGCACTGCGCTGACCCCAAAACACTTAAAATGGTCTATCTTGCACTTTGTCAGTCTGTCATCAGTTATTGCATTCCAGTTTGGGGAGGCACCGCGAAGACTAAACTCCTTGGGTTGGAGAGATCCCAGAGGGCTGTGCTTAAGGTGATGCTCAGCAAACCGTATAGATTTCCCACCAGGGAATTATATGCGGAATGCAGGGTACTTACTGTGCGACAGCTCTTTGTGCTTTATGCCACCCTCAGAAAGCATAGTCAGGTTCCGCTGTCAGACTCAACCACTCGTAAAGTGAAATCTTCGTGTCCATCTGTCCCTCACAGAACAGCCTTCGCTGGCCGCCAGCTTTATGTAATAAGCTCGACCATTTACAGAAGGGTTCATAAGCATATTCAGATGACCAATTTAAATAAGCACGAAGTTAAAACTAAACTACAAAACTGGCTGTATAAACAGGACTATTCTCGAACAGAAGATCTTATTTGTAACATAAAGTAGGCACGTAATAATCTAAGAATACATAAACCCACGCAACACTACATAACATACCATACCACACCACTACATAACATACCACACCACATCACAACATAACATACCACATCACACCACAACATAACATACCACACCACATCACAACATAACATACCACATCACACCACAACATAACATACCACACCACACCACAACATAACATACCACACCACACCACAACATAACATACCACACCACATCACAACATCTCCTTCCTTTAACACACATACCCACACATTAATAGCAGTAGTTCACTATAGGTTCATAATGTAGAAGAATGATTTATAGATTAAGGATTTTTGTACACGAAGTTCAGTAGAATACTGTCTCCTAAGTCACAGGGTCCCCCCTAGTTTAGGAGGCAGGGTTTTTCACTAATTAGGCAACCTTTGGTTCCCAAATGTTAATGTACCTATATATATTGTATGAGCTTTGTATCTTAAGGTTTTTGTGTTAATAAACATTTATTATTTTTATTATTTTATTTTATTATTATACTCTAAAACTAAAAGATAATAATACTTTACTAATTAATACAATCGAAAATATCGAGTCAAATCTCCTCTATATCGCTGTCGACTGGTAGACACCAGAGCGGCATTGCCACGCTGTGTGGCAATACTTATCGTCTGGTCAAGGTAAAATTGTTCGAAGACGCACCGCGGCCCTAAAATACAAATGGTTCCTGAAGGAACACAGATGGATTTTAGTCAATAAAAGTCGGACACACACTCTTTCGCTTTACCTTTAGAGAAGATTAATTTGATAATAGCTCATTTAAAAAAAATAGCTTTTATTAAAGCTAATCATAAAGAAATCCAAATCCACAATTAATTAACCAATACTGATGATAAAGCAACAAAGTCAGCTGCGTCCGCACGAAACAGCTGACTATCAGGCGTCCACTACACTATCAATTAGCCGCCGCTCCGCCTGAAAATTCAATTTTCACTGGACAGACGCGAACGCTTTGAGGGAGTATTGACATAATCAATGGAATGGCAGGTGGATTGCTAGTTCACGGGGAAAATGCTCATCCATTTATTAGACAAAGATTTGCTTTGTTTTTGAAAGGATTGTGATGTAAGTGATTGGTGTAAGCTAAAAAATATTGAATGAAATAGCCATATAAATCTTGTGTTACAATATTTGTTATCGAACATCTCCGTAGCGTCTTGTCCAATTTTTATGAAGTATATATAGTATAATGAGTTTTATACTCGTAATGTTCCCACTGCTGGGTCTCAGGCTTCCTTCCTAGGAGAGGGAAATAATTTATGTATACATATTTGGTTTTCACGAAGGAGATGGTGGGAGGACCTGGTTGTGATGTTTTCCTTAAGAATTGGAATGATAAAATGAGGAAGCGTAATCGTTGAAAATAATGAAAGAAGACCTTTGAACACCTGAAGAGCCTGGGCTAGCTATAATAATATAATAAAAATAATAATTTGGCAGGTTTGGAAGTAGGTCGCAAGCCACTTTTTGCCATCCTACCCCCAATTCTGATTTTCTTCTTTAGTAGTTCATATGACAGAACAACGTTTGCCAATTCAGCTAGTAATATTATGATAAGCCAAAGACAGCTTAGATTTACTACCACCCAGAGCAACATAATCCACCTATTTGCATAAGCACTGTAAAGAATGTTATTGTCATACTCCACTCTACGAAAGCGCCAACAAAATTCAATTATCTCCGTATCAAATAAACGTTGGACGTAAAATAATTTCCATCCATACATCATTCATAGTTGTCAATGTATGACAAAGGAATTCCGCATTCAGCTTCTGTATTACATGCCAGAGTGAAGGCTTTATGTAATAGCGTAAGGCTAGCCGCACACACTCAATAATATTGTCAATGCAAGATTGACAAAAATATTGATCAATATATGACACCACATACTACGTAGTGTGTAGTCAGAAGCCAGTAAATTTGACTCCAGTCTTGCCATGAAGTACCGTGTTGCCCCATTTAATGGGTTGTGGAGGTCTGGTAGGCAGCCGCTCCTCGTAAAATACTGGTATTCAGCCAAGTCCGGCTTGACTGGAAAGCCGACCCCAATACAGTTGGGAAAGCGCTAGGTAGATGATGATGATGAATTGATGACACACTACGCAGTGTCACTGAACATTTTTCGTGGTGAAAACTGACTCAATCGCTCAGCAGCTTTATTCGTGTGCGAATCTTTTTTTTTAATTAATCAAAAGAAAAAAGTCGTTGCATTGATTAATGCATCTATTTTCCCTTTCTAGAAATCCACAATAATATTGAACAATACCGAAATAGTGACCACAAACACACCATATTACCTATTATCAATATGATTGTATGTGTGCGGCTAGCCTAAGGATCATGTCTGCATAATTGTGGTCATGTAATATTGTGAGAAATAGCGGGCGGATCCGCGGCTACCTAGTTGTATCCGGTGCGGATGTGTTTGTTAGTTCAGTGAAAACTATTGGTATGCGGTGTTGTGTCTGGTTTTCGTCTGGTACTGGTGTAGGGACATCTTTTTTCAAACAAACAAAACCTGGCCTTTCGGTTTTCTACTGATTGCATTTTTAGAAACGTATAAAAAGTTTCTAGTTCCATCATTAGACCGCCAGACGTACGGGGCGACGCACCACTTGTATAAGGTGGACAACCCAATCAAAAGCTCAAAAAGTTTTGGGTACATTCATTGTGCGCACCGCTAAGGAGTATTAAGCATAGTTATTTCAATTCCAGAAGCTAAAAATAAAAGTAGTAAACATCTAAAAAAAACTGTCAACTACTGCACCAAGCAAGTCTTTTCTCTCACGTCACTTTTCCTTAGCGTCAACTTCCTAACTACTAGTTTATTAGGAACCGAGAGTATAATAAGGGAAGCTTAACAGTTTTTATGAGTACTTATTATGCAAAAGAAATTATTTTTAATGCCACCGGTTTTTTCTCTTGGCTTTTGTAAGTCAGAAAAGTATTAACACTGAATACTATGCTACTACCCAAAATATCCTACTAATATTATAAATGTGAAAGTTTGTGAGAATGGATGTGTAGATGTTTGTTACTCTTTCACGCAAAATCTGTTGAACTTTTTTTTCGGCCAAAGCCGCGGGCGGTAGCTAGTTTTTAATATAAGCATCGTATTTAATTATCTAATATCAATGCCAAGAATGAAATGACGAAAATCAGGGAAGATCGGCAAAGACCTCTCTTTCTTGAAAACAGGAACAGGAGAAAAGAAAAGACCTCTTGACTTTGTTTCGGTCTTTACAGTTGGACAGTATGTACTCATAACAGTACATAGATCATTAATAAAAAATATAGGCGTAATGTCAAATAGGTGTAATGTCAAAAGACAAATTTAACAAAAAATAACATAATAACCATAACATTTGCTTTCACAGAATATTTTTTAGTAAAAAATGCCTTAACACCCAACTACAATATCTACAAAAACAATTCACTACATAATATAAAATAAGTAGATACGTACACTTGTAAGCTACAACCAACTTAGCATATACGTAACTTACTCGATTACTTAGGGTACATACACAAGGCACTGCTCTTAATACTGTTCAGGTACACTTGAAAATCCACTGCTTGTTTGTCAAAGCTAAATTTTAACATAAATAAAAAAGAAAATCTGCTAAGTGTGTGTCAGACTCGTGCACAAAGAGTTCCGTACCATCCGTAGCAAAATAAACCCACCTGAAATATTTATTTTGCTAGTACTCAAAAAACACCACGTTGATTTTTTTTTCCAGTAAAGTTCAGATCATTTTTAGGGTTCCGTACCTTAAAAGGAAAAAACGGAACCCTTATAGGATCACTTTGTTGTCCGTCTGTCCGTCCGTCCGTCTGTCAAGACCCTTTTTCTCAGGAACGCGTGAAGGTATCAAGTTGAAATTAAAACCATATATTGAAATCCGCGGTCCCTTGAAGTTGTGCAAAAATCAAACTTGTAGGTTGACGGGAAAAAAAGATAAGCCCGTTTATGTTGCAAAAAACGTACATTTCGACACTGTCAAAGGAATCAAAACTCATATACTTCCCGTTGACCTAGAATCTTGAAATTTGGCACGAAGCAAGGTATTATAGCACTAATATCGGGAAAAGTCTGAAAACTGAAAATTTTTAGTTACGTCTCAAGAAAAAAAAATTGAAAAGTCTTCAAGACTCGATTCGAGAATTAAACTGTTTTTATAGGTACGAAACCCTCAGTGCGCGAGTCCGACTCGCACTTGCCCGGTTTTTATCTGTCTTTCCGATACATTAGGATCCAGTTTTCCCAAAGAAAACGAATGTGCCTTACCCTTTAGGCGACATTAAGTAAATTATCCAGCGCGCTTGAAGCTATTAGTATTAATTTATTGACAGGAATATTTATATAGCTAACTTTCCAGTACACATTCGTTTGGCTAGTTAGTCCCGCTTTTCTGCGTAGGATTGTTTATGGTACGGCTTATTTTTCCGGGATAATAAAGCTGTATGCACACCACTGCTAAGATTTCTCTGCGAATAGCGAAACGTTTTTCATTTGTTGAAAATCAGCTTTGGGTTTGACACGAGCCCCAGCATTTTGCTGAGCGTTTGCCGTATCTTCCTAATACATAATAGTTTTGTTATTTTTTTACGGTGTTCGTCATGTTTGACGCAAACAAAAACTTTCTCTCTTTTCACCTAAAAACAAACTTTATCTTTCTTTGATTTTCCCAGTTTTCGCACACAGAAAAAATGCTAAAAACTTTAGAACAAAAGGTAAATTTTTGCTATCCTAATATTTTGACTAGATTAACGAACATAAATATGGATTCGTATTCCAGCTTGGTTTTCACCAGTCTAGTCTGTTGCAGTATCTTTTGCAGTAATGCTCTCGTGGCAAAAACTTTTAAAGTCTGGACTACATTTGCGGTTTCAGCCGGCCGTTTTTCCTACTTCGTTTGACTGGATAGAACGTTGCTATGTGTGTAGCTTTTCTGTACAAATAAAAGCAAGCTTTGCCGTCGGTGTGGTTTAGGCGAAAAGAGGTTTTAGTCAGGTAGGTATAGTGAATTATTTGGTTTTATTTCTATGTGTACAGTAAAGTTGATACAGGGATAATTATATCAGCGAAAGAAGCCAAGTGTCGCCACAATGGTCGGTCCTGTGCGTCTCGCATCCATCCGTAACTTTAGTTATTGTCCCCATCGACCATCTGTTCTGCGAGCAATGTGACCTGCCTACTGCCACTTAAGTTTGACAATTCCTCGGGCTATGTTGGTTATCTTGGTTCTCCTGAGGATATTTTCACTTCTAATGTGATCACACAAGGAAACTCCGAGCCTATGCAAGGGATATCCCTTTCCATTGTTATTCGGGTGACTTACAGGGATATTTCAAAACAAACAAACCTACACCTTCAACTGATCAATACTCCTTGTTATTTGTTTGTAAATGTTCAATAAGTACAAAATATCTTCTAATTGGGACCGCTATAACCACGTAACGAGGCTGTGAGCGATTCAGACTGTCAGTGTTTATAGACTTTCATTGTGTTTTGTTGTAAATTATCTATTTATGTTCCGTTTTATTGGCACAGTAATGAGTTTGGTTAAACACACGTAAATCTTCGATTGTTATTTATTAATGACGTGACGTAGAAACTATGCGGCGTTTTGAAATTAGCGTTCGCGTGGGAAACGCGTTGTGGACGTCAATCGTACTTGTTTCCTCTTAGATAAGGAAGTTCATGAACTTACAGCTTCATTTCAGTTTCAGTTTTAGTTCAATTTAAGTAAAAAATTATCTGCGGAGCATTTGTACAAGACCCCTCTTGTACTTTGAATGTTGAAACTTGTGAATCAGAAAATTAGTTAAAAAACTTTGTTGGTTAAAACGGTGCCTTTCGTCTGAAATACGATATGGCTAGAAAATAAATTATATTTATTAATTAAATTATTATTATTATTTAGGTACTGGTATTTTCGAATTGTCAAGAAGTCAGACGGTCGAGTCAGAAAAATGATGCTAATTGCACATTCCAAAGAATAGATCCCTATTGAGAAGAATGTGCAAGAAACATCTATTTTAAATCATATTATGTATTACAAATGTCTCTCTATAATACTGTAGGTAGCAAACCCATTACAAGCCATACTTAACCTCAGAATCTAAAATTAGCGAATGAATCACTCGTACCTACTCGTACTCATAATTACACACATTAAACAAATGAGGGCATTTATTTAACAGCCGCTCACCTATACCTGCGACCTTCACGGCCCTTGCACACCACTCTTAGCACGGACCCGACAAACAGTTGACATCTCGGTGACGATAAGACTTACCACACACTGGCGATTTAAAAACGCGATGAGCCTATAATAGTCATTTTTCCTTTGCTCGATCCAGCCTGTGTGTTGCTGCTCCCACCCAGCGATGTCCTAAGCCTAGGTCCGTACCCCAATGGGTGTGACCTTAGTTTTAAGTTTAGTTAAGAAAGCCTTAGCTGGAGATTTTAATTTTCCAAATGATGCGCTTCAAAATTCGCCACTTCTCTTGTTTGATCGATATTCTGCTGCATTAGTAGACGTTCTGGCTCACTAGTGATTTGGCTTGCACAATAGGGGTTGAGGAGTAAGGGGACAAACACATGTACTTACAGAAGAATTACATTTATAAAGATGATTGTTTTGGAAACGAAATGTCTTACATGAAATTCGATTCGTCATACCTAGGACTAAATCAAAACACAAAATTTAGAAAATTGTGAATTGTTGGTATATGAGCCTGTAGTCTTGCTAAAGACGTCCACAAAAGTAATTCTGTTTGGCTTAGAGTACCAGTTGGTAGCAACGACAACTTCTTTTTTCACATCACCGCGATTATACGAATCGCTCGGTTTTGTCGCCAATGTGCCAGCATCCTTATACTACGAGGTACACGCGTAATATTACGTAATCGTCGGCCACTTGCGAAAATTGCCGTCTACGTGTTTTTTATTACCGGATTTTATATTCTTTACACAAAATATTTGTATAGCGCACGTGACGTGTAATTGCGATGTTTTGAGTCCCTTGTCCGTCATTGAATAACTACGAGTATCTACTTGAATGACACACTATGACGACCTCTTAACTGATTTTCAAGATTGTTTCATTCAATTGATAATACTAATTTACGTTGCGTACACATGATGTAAATTTTATATTATAAACTCTTTGTAGACATAGTTTATTTATTCAATATATGTAATATTTTTACAAATCACGTAACATACTTAAATATTAACTAACCATTAATTTTGTAACTTGAAAATTTAAATATAGTGCTCCTATGGAAAGTCTTTCCACGGAGAAAAACAATGCCTTCTGCATAAGCGATCTTATAATGTTCCCACTTCAACTGTTCTGTAGTTCCCACTGTTAGGATTCGGACTTCCTCTTTAGGAGAGGGAATGGGCCATCCAACGCCCTCTATTTCACTGAAATTATTAGCACCTGGCTTCCTATCAAAAGCCATGTTAGAAACCACCATAATAGTACAATATTAAAGAATTATATGGCAACCATCATTGATAATAGGTAATAAAAGCGACAGGTGCTCACAAAAGTTATTGAAAACAATAATAGCGCGTGTGGACGCACTCGTACATATATTTGAATGTCTGACACCCTCTGTAATGCCGGACAGTGTGGCCACAATGTCGGACGCTCCCCACAGTGGCCACAGTGTCCGCACCCCGCCACAGCATCCGGCGTTCGATCATGTGCGTCTGGCGAGAGATTCATAACTGCCATTATTCGTAAATGGGGAATATTTCATGTAGATAGTCTGTGGTACAGGTGAATGAAACTGTGCGTCGTTTTGTCCGGTATTAGATTTATTCACAGAGGTTATTTTTGGTAATATTTTTCGTGAATATTAAGCCCACGTACGCAGAATTACTGCAGCTTTAATAAGTAAATAATTTATCAATACTTATAATAATAAAGAGGTAAAGTTTGTTTTTTTGTTTGTATGAGGTAATCTGTGGAAGTACTGGTCCGATTGCTAAAAAATTTTCACCAGTAGAAAGCTGCTGTATTCCTGAGTGACATAGGCTATATTTTATGTACGCGGGCGAAGCTGCGGGCTAAAACTAGTGTTTAATATATCTTTGAGGAGGCAATTCTATCAAACGATATTTTTGGATGATGACGATGACGGTGATGATATACACTTGTGTATTAACCCCCGTATCGTGGGAAGTTGAACTGCTCTTATGTCTTTAAATTAAAAAAGAACAATTTACTTACATCATTCCAATTACAATTTTAATTGTATTTGTTTTGTTTCCAGGTATGTTGATCACACTTCATGACTGGCTGATATACATATATGGTTGGGTTTGTATACAATAAGTGTCCAAACGGGTTCAGTCAAAAAGTAGCTGAATATTCGGTGCGACCAAAATTAGCGTTCTTAATTCATGAATCCCCGACCGGTCTCATTGGACCGCGCTGTTATTGTTTTACTATTGTGTCTCGTTTCGCGGGTATTGATAGGTTAAAGCAACACCATATTATATTTTCCAAATTTTGCATTTCTATCGCTCTCCATGCATTTTCTACTTTCACTATATACGATCACAACATTAAAGGGAAAATGTCGCTTGACTTCTAAAGCTCGGAAACAACTAACTCAAGAGTTCTCTTATTATTTTCCTATGGGAAAATGCACAATTACAACCGTGTATTGGACGTACATTATACTATAGAAATTCCCATAGAGTTACTAGAACAAGACTTTAATATCTCCATGACTTAATGGAACAGAACTATATCATATATCTATACTAATATTATAAAGAGGAAAGATTTTTTTGTTTGTTTGTTTGTTTGTTTGTACCGAATAGGCTCCGAAACTACTGGACCGATTTCAACCGTTTTTTCACCAATAGAAAGCTAAATTGTCAGGAAGTAACATAGGCTATAATTTATGTTAAAAAAAATTAGAGATCCATAAGAAAATTGCAATAATGAATCCCAGAGTAGCAAAATTTTGCCTATGAAATTCATTATTTGGCGTGCGCTGAGAAAACTATTGATGATACATAAAAATTATGTACTACATGATTAAAGTACTCATTATTACCTACATAAAAGTCCGCGATGGAATATATCTAACTACCATAGTTAAGTCACAATAGCAGCTTTTGTGTTCTAAAATTTAATTAAATCGCCGGTAGAAACAAAAGTTGGTTACATTCGTAGCGTAGTATTAATTCTTATTCAAATAAATAGTTTTATAATCAAGGGCATTTATGTAGCAGTAAAATACTTTTTAATTCATTCGAATCGGACATTTAATTTCGAAGTTATAACAAGTATAAAAATGCAATACGCGAACCGTTCCACGCGTGGGCGTTGCCGAGGTGCGGGTATTTCCACGGAATCGAAACTTACGCGGGTGAAACCGCGGGGCGCAGCTAGTTGTAAATAAAGTAACGACGCATTCATATCTCATTACATCTACTTAACATCAAACCTGCATAATACATACAAACACATATCAAAAGTTCGATTAAACAAATTCAAATCGACGCTAATCGATACACAGAGGAAGTGTCAAATAAAATCGATTCTAACCGGGTATCGATTAATTTACATGATTGGGCTACGAGTCTATAATCGTGTGATTTGAATATATTGGACAAGCTGTGAACGGATGGCGTGAAAGATTAATGAGTTTGTAATTTGTGATAGTTTGATTACAGGTTTAAAGAAAATAAAAATATCAAACGATTTATTGCGGTATCACATGACATGTATCAACAATTTGAACTTGAGTCGGACATATACTGGTACATTGATTTATAGCGTAGCTTGGGAAGGGCCTATTTTCAGCAATGGACTTCAAAGACCGGATAATAATGTGGATTAACCGCGTAATATTATCAGAAATATAAATAAGAAGTAAACAATCCGATTCTGTCAAATCTGTTCCATCATCGCATTGCTAGACATTCGGTGATCTGCTGCTAGTACATCGGGTACCCCACCCATACGTAGTCAAAAACTTTTTGGTAATACTTTCATTTTACTTACAGCTAAGATGCGGAATTCACTGTCGGAGTCTGTGTTTCCTGATAGTTACAACTTAAGATTTTAAAGTCAACAGTGAATAGGTTATTTCTAGGCAAACGAACTCCATCGTCGACCATATCATCGCTTACCATCAGATGAGATAGCTGTCAAACGCGAGCCTGTCAATATTAACACTGACACTTGACACATGTCACTTAGAATATTCTTGATATTATCAAGAACTTTCTTTAAACAGGAATGCTAAGCAGCAAAGGGATGTTAGACTCATTGACAGCATATCTACCTGACGATAACGAATAAACGTAACATTAAATCCTAGCACATCCCTTCAAAACCTACCTAGAACATAATAAAGTAGTTTAGAAATCATCAAGCACAGTTCTAAGAACGCCTTGAACGATAAATGAAGGCTCATCAAGTCAAGCCATAGTTAATAGCTATAGAAAGTGCCATAATGCGACGCTATTACTGTTTTTATTTGCATATAGTAATGTCAAAATGATATTGTTCACACGTATTGAGAAAGCTAAACTATTGTGATTTGTATTGAAGGAGCTTTCGAACTATAAAATTTGAGTTTCTGGCTCTTATTGCTACAAGCATTGTGGTGACAATTCAATATTGCTTATATCCTTTTGTTATTATTTATTCTACCTACTTAATAATCCGTTTCGATTTTGATGACCTATATAAAGGCTTTCGATCACATGCATGTCACGCTCCATGTCGTTTTTTTTAACTTTTCTTGCCTAAAGACCTATGAGTCTTTTCTCGACCAAGACCGAGACTTCAGTATACTCCTTACCACTTTTCAAATTAATCTGCCTCATTCCTAAGTAAGAAGATAATATAAAAAATAAACTTTTCTTTTTCTTTTCTCTATTTGTTGAGTCATTTTTTGCGATGATGCATTCTCTAAAAATGTTCTTCATAACATTAGCTTTGAGGTTTGAGATATATGTATATCCTTTATCAGTTTACCTCAAGGTTCAACCATTCAATAATTCCTATGCTACGTGAGCTAGAAAAGTTCCAAGTAACACTGTATATTCATGTTCTTATTATTCATAGCACAATAATTTGATAAATCAGCAACAATTTCCAGACCTTTCGTGCCGACCATCTCTTTGAACATTCTCAGAAGGGAGACTAGGGCCGTCACGATACGTCCTTCTGATAACTTGGCGCTGTGCGAAAAGGTATGCGGTAACGGCCTTGCAGACCAGTTACAATGGAACCGGTCCATTTCTTACTTTCGTATACCTTTATAGTATGTTACAGCTTCGTTAATGCTTCGGACGAAGTTTTTTGCTCCCTTTGTTAGTTTTATCAAGATTTTTGCATACGTTCCTGCTTTATTGGTTTTTATTGGTAATGTTATGGGGGAATGTTGCTTTTATATTGGCTTTATCTTGGTTGATTTCGTTTTTTTTAAGTGAGGAAATCATCAGAATGACTTCTTCTGCTCTTGGGCGAAATGGGAGAGCGTGTTAGATTTTTGCTGACTAAAACCCATTTCGTGGTTCCTTTCTTCTTCTTTTTTTTCTTTGCCTTCGTTCCAGAGCCCCGAGATTCATGTTCACATAACTTAGTTTATATCATGCCTACAGCATTTTATTCTGATGATTTACCACCTAAAAAAAACCAACAACGTTTCAACTATCTTTATTGTCTTTGAGAGTTTCAGCAGCAAAATAACTTGGCTAGTGCATTATAAGCAAACAGATTTTAATGAATGAAGCTCTCACATTGTTTCAGAACCATTATTTAAATTTGTATTTCTGGTGGGACGTTTTATTTCATTTACGGGTAGTTTACTCGAGACTTTTAGCAATTTAATCCTTTATTGCGAAAATAAAGTGAAGGATTGTGAAAATTAAATGAAAAACTCAATTTGCAGTGAACTTCTAAAGTAAGCGAACACAAAATTTTGTACAACTAAATAAAATCCTAGATTTTCGTAAAATTTAGAATGAAACAACAGACCATAAACCTTATCTTCTTCTTTTCCTTGTCCACCACCAACCGAATTAAGCTTCATGACAATAAAAACCAACAAAGTGCACTTACAAAACAAACAAACACCAGCCAAATCTTGATCAAGCCAAAAAAATAGCTCCGTTACATTGACAAGCTCCATATTAGCAATAGATCAGCTGCTTACAAAATACTTGTAAGACAATATGCCCCTTTCACCAGACCTTATAAGGCATGGAGCTCCGGAGAACAAATATGGGGAAATGGTCTAAACAGAGAAAGCATACCTATGGTAAATGTATCGATAGCGGTTTATACAGTAATGGCTTATATTTGTTGAGTGTGTACTAATCTGTGTGTTCATAAATTTAGTGTATTATGAAAATAGTCGATTTTATACTAGGTATTTGTATATTCGAAGAAAATAAAAATTTTAGTTATGTAAATCTGGATAAGGTTGTTGTTACTTTTGATAAATATGCGCATTGATTATATTTGTATCGGTAGTAATCGTAAAAAATCCCAACAATCAATCAATGAGCTTTAATTTTTAAAGCGTATAATAGCCTATCTTGTTTGCGTGCATCAGAGAAAATACAATTTGATTGCACCAGTCATTGGTGTATCCTCTGCATTTCTGACTAAACAGAACGTTTTTTTTTAACACGGAATCGGTTTTACACCAAAATAATTTGTAATATCAAAGAAACTGACATTTCATTACACGTTCAAGAAATAGTAAGAGTAATAACTCTCTAACGTCTACACTTCTATTATTAATATAATGACAATACTTTAAGATAATCCATAATAATGGTCCCGTGTTGATCACCTCTCACCTTTAAGTCAACAGATCATATATTATAATGACACCTTACATCTTGCTGAACTTTCCCTAACACAAGAAGATATGTAACGATAAATCAAAATAACTAAACAACTGCAAATAATTTAGAAGATGACCACAGATACTTCAGCAAATAACTAAGAGGTGTCTTCATAAATATTGTTGCAATGATACACGATGCCAAGATAGTATTAAGTGCAGACAATACATCAGAAAATGTCAAATTTATGAAATATGTAGTAGGCATTAAAATTTTATAAACAATGTAATTTAAGAAATTTAAAAAATAGTTTTTCAAGTTTCGATCATTTTCAAAGAGAAGCACTTCACAGAGAAAACAATGAACAATCAATGCGAATGTATTATTTTAATGTTTCTAAAAAATATATAACATAACCGGAAGAAAATAAAAGACACCATAACCTACTTCCATTCCTCAATAAACTTCTCGTAAAGGAAGTCCTAACAATTCTCAAACTAACAAATAATTTAAACGCTGTCAATGAACATAATAAGTGTCTTCATAAGATTTATATTCATATAATAGTACACGATTCAGAAATAATATTCTATGTATCACCATACATTACAGAACGTCAAATCAATGAAATAGTAGCAAATAAAATAGCGAAAAGCTATATCTTTGAGGAAGACGCTTTTGAAATTTATTGTAACATGAATCAAGATGAGGATGATTGGACATTATGTGCTATTTGAACGTATTATTGGATTAATATAATGACTGTGACAATTTATGATTATGATGTTTGACTTATGCAAGAAACCAAAGCATTTGCAGAAAGGGACATTAATCTTAATGATGTAGCACAAGTAGAAGGGGAATTTTGAGATTTGTTTTTGTATATACTTTTTTAAATGTGAGTCGTGATACGATCGTTAAGATTTGCGTGAACTACGTGAGGTTGAACTAGAAGGACTACATTCACTACTATTGACATAACTGTGGTAGCCGTTACTTTTTCACGAGGCTTAAATATATTTTAAGTTACCAAGAAACCATCAGACCATAAACCTTTTGAACTATTATTATTATACGAATACTCCGCACAAAAGTCATGCAATTCTTCATCATACGAATATGCAAAATTATCAGAACACTTGAATTGAATTTCTCTACATAGAAAATAGAGTTTATATTCGTCAAGCAAACAAACTTTATATCAGAAAGCACAGATGTACATCACTTGTCGTCATTTGTATTACAAACTCATCGATCAACATCGACACTTACATACAGTCCTGCTAAATTACTTCTGCTGTCACTAAACACGAAACTGCTTTCTAATACAAAGGCATAGGGTTCAAGTCTTGCATCACAGTTGATTGTATCTTTGTTTTAAGAATCAATGCAGTAGATGATTGGACGTCAAATCTTACTTAGATAGTATCGTGTCGTGACTTCTGTGCGATTACAGCTTTGATCTCTGGAGGCCGCCTGCCGATGTTAATGCTATGCTATGGTTATTAAGAAAAAAAAGTACTTTGTATCCAATAAGTTTGTTGAACTCACTACGTTTTACTGTAAGGTAGTATATTGGTCTGAGTAATTGGTTTGATTTTACATATGTAAGAAATCTCTTATAACAAGATTCCATATTTGCAAAACTTCCTTCAATCTCGTGCTGCCATTATAAATAATATTATGCAACTCATTCATCAGTGTATTCAAAGCTTGTAAATCCGCATTCAGACATCAAATAAATATATCTCATTCACTCGGGGACCGAGGTACACAAATATGTGTGGGAAATGTTCGATTGGTTCCTTCCTTTGCATCTTGTCATTCCGCAATCAATCAACCATCTTGGCAATATAGAAAATCGATATTAGTTTTGCAAGTTTCGAAATATTAATTTGTGTACAGGAAATTACGCTTAAATGAATCCACTTCATGTGAACTGGTTTCCCAATCAGAGTTAGATCTTAGATATAGAGATAGGTGGCGGTAATGATAAAAGAACAAGTAAAGCACGTCACGAGAATAGCGAAAGTATACTTAATGAGTTACACCTCAGGCTATCGACGGCATACACCAGCCTCAAACAGCAAATTGACTCTCATTTGACACACTCTTCCGACTAAAAGAAGCTACATTCTAAAAGACAAAGAAAAATAAAACGTATCATAACCAATCACGGTACGAATTTGATTGCTACTAATTTATCAGTTGGAAACGACGAAGAAGACACTCCGATTCATATACAAGTCAAATTATATTGTACTGCTCTAGAATAAGGTCTTAATTACATTGGAAGCAAAAGAGCTTATTGTTTGGCGTACGACGCTAGATCAATGTTGATTATTTTGTACTGACAAGCAAATTAGCTGATGCCTTTGTCTCGTTTAGACGTATTAGCTGTGATAGGTGATTGAAAGAGTCCAGATAAGGGTACCGGGCGCGGTGTTCAATTAATCAGTTCATTTAATACTGCATGAATGGAATTACATAGGCGATATGACCAGACTGTTACCCAATATGAGTTAACTAGTGAAACTTTCTTTAATCGACTGTGCATTGTTATATACGAAGCTTTGGTTTACAGTCACTTTCACATCAGCGTAAGGTACAAAACAAATAAAGGTCACACTCGACTAATTACACATTATCAACCATAATTAACTCATTTCCTTTTGCTCTATAACCTAAGCTTTTGCAAATGATGATAACACACTGAGTTGTTAATTATCTATAAAACATTATAGAAAGTTAGTAATCATGTTTGTTTCTATTTCTTTTTCTTCTTTAATGGAAGTATTGTGCTTCATTTTGGCAATTAATTATTTTTTTAGACATCCTCTTACTTTAATTTCTTCGACCATTAAATCAATTAGTGTTTCATTTCTAACAACACTTTGTCTGAGAACGCTTCAATAACAATGCATTTCGCGACCTCCTTAACAATTTGAATTCTCAGTTAAATCGTTAAAAGCCGGTAAAGCATTGTGTATGCATTTAGCCTGAATTCCAGCGATAGCTGTAAACAATAACCCACTCTTAGGCCCATAAATGTAAAAGACCGTCACGACATGATCACATATGACCCTGGCTTTTACTTAAGCACCATTGAAAGCGATCCCTGCACACTAGAAAGTTACAGTAATTGTATGGAATTCACTTACACCTACATTATGATGCGAGGAATCCGATAATTGTGTGAAAATGTCAACAGTGTAAACTTTAAATGAGTTCTTTTGTTTTAAACTCTGCATTGAGAGTTTATAATTACCTTGCTTTATGAGCAGAGAACCGGAAACTTTAATTTTGGACTGGCTCATATCAAAAGCCGCCGAACAAGTGCACTGGTTTCTTGAATTGAATGTTACTTTATAGAACGCTTTCCCTCGATCTCATAGGCTTTTCCTGTCTCGCGACTTGTGGGTAGGTATTTAAATGTTGTGGATGCAAATCGAGAAAACATGTTCTCATAGATTTTCACCAGTCAACGATTGTCACGACAACTAGACAGTGTTGTGACAGAACGGACATAAGCAGACACGTGTGTCGCGCTCGACAAACTTACCATTTGCCGACACAATTGTAACTCTGATGAATAGGAACCTTATCACAATGGAATACAATACAACATGCCATAACACAATAATCCTAAATGCCCAGTCATTATTTTTGTTGTGGTTGACGAGCGCCTAAATGATCTCGATAGTTATCAAGACGTAGAGTTAGATGTGATCGATATTGACGAAAGTGAATGTGAAATTTGAGAAGCAGCCTAAAAGAAAGCAAGAGTGTACAATCAAGGTGATTAACATGCACATCTGATATTAGTTGAGAGACTCGACAAACACATTTGTTTCCTCTATCTGTAACATTATGTCCGGACGCCAGTAAAAAGTTGTCAATCACCAGAACTATCTCAGTTTCGGCGTCGCATTGTCGTTTGACACTATCTAAATGATTTGTATTGCTACTGATGTCAAAATGTCAGTAGCTAGCGTAAGTTCTAGGAATTTCTTGGTAGTAATAAACAGTAACGTATTATTATCCAGGTTTGTCATCGGAGCGTATTTTATGGTCATAGCGGCAGTTTGCCAGTCTCAAACTTGTTTCTCGAGGTTGACATCCGTACACCGTTAGCTCGCTGAATCGTTGACCCATGCCTTTCTTTGTCTTACATACGTGAGGTACAATTAGCTATGACATTTCATATATAACAGAAGTAAAATTCTGTTAAGTCATTTTATCAATTTCTTCCTGTCTCCGAATGATGTAATTAAACTATATAGCGATTTAGCAGAGGTAAAATTAAATTGCTGGTCTCATAACTAAATGATGGTGATGGATTAGCACTTATTGTAGGTTACGTCGACAAATTGTTGGTAGTTGAGCATCTAGATTAGTAGTTAGACTGACACGTTTCGTAACTAATAGGAATCTCGTTGGTGTGTGTACTACTATAAGTGCTCGGAAATTAAATCTGTTTATTTGCATTAAATTATACGATGGTCCGGAACTGTCGGCGGAACATGAAGTAGATTAATAGTATCTTTCATTTATGTGTATGGTTTTAGTATGAGCTACGTCTGTTTTATATCTGTGATGAATGGTCCTGCTTTATTTCAATTTAAGTGCCCCTTTGCTATAAACCTTCACAACTTTATTTACTTTATTAACCATACATTACAATTTTCTACGTTCTCAGCTTGAGAAATTAGCCAAGCATTCATAACATCTCATTGCATGCAGAGTATCTATTTGAAACCGTTACCATCGTACGCAACCGTATCCATTTCCTTACAATAGGTACATATACCCATCATTCCTTTGTTATAGATCACAATAGTTTTCTACGTTTTTACACCGGATAACTACTGGACGTTATTGTGATATCAAAACCTTGGCAATGAATACATTCGTTACACATACCCAGTTCCCAAGTAATTTTGTGAGACGGTACATTTAATTGAGTAAAACCAGTGCATTTCCTGTCTTCATTGCGTTTAATTAGTGCTTTCGGATGTGTACAAGCCTCATCAGACCAGATTATTGCAGCAAATTGCTTAATTATTTAGACCACAGGTGGTCTAGCTAAACGAAATTGTTATCGGGTTTGATCAAAATTATTTTATTAGCATATATGAAATTGATTTTGGGATCTAGTTTCTTTTTGGATTGGTGGTTTTCATTCAACGTTTCAAGCTATTATTTGTCGCAAGTAATTGTTACAATTTCTATTTTGTTAACTAGTAGTAGTCCAATTTGCTTTTCATCTGCTACTTAACATATTTTTGCTTCTCGTTCAATTTAGACACCGTATCTTTCTTTTACGTCCCGTTTACCGTAAGCGTCCATACAATATCGATCTAGCAAAACCATGCCAAACCCAAAATTGCAAATAAAGAGACGCTGTTCCACATAAGAACAATTTTGTGGTCAATAACAATCACAAGCCAATGAATTACTCAAATAAACTAAATTACCTATCTATTCAAACTTTTTACATTTCTTATTATCGAAACTACCTTAGGAGACTCGACCTACAATAGTAGTATCATTGAATTTGGTCTCATTGATGCGATGATATTGCTCCGCATAGAAAGTAAGAGCAATGCGGTAAAAAATAGGAAGTTTCTATTAAGCTGAAAGAGTGATAACGAACCTCTCGCTAGCAACAATGGCATCGACCATCTTGTTCCAGTTCCCAGTGACAGCAATAGTTTCTAATCCTAAACCGTAATGAGCGAACCATATTCACACGTCTCATGTTCACAGTCACTCGATGAAAAAACTCACGTTTCCCATTCCACGGCGCTCTCTTCAATCTCATTCTGAACGCTAGTAACTCTAATTTCGGCGTATTCTTTTGTTCTGTGATGAACTGATACAGCAACGGTCCGCCTGACCTTGTTGATGAAAGTAAAGCTATTGTCCTAGTCGACCTGGGTCAAAGATCTGTCGCGGCCATATTTCAGTTCTCCAAACCGGAGAAGGCTCGTCACGAAACTCCATCACGATACAATTTCACGATGTTAACGTCACGCCGTGATTTTCGCTATAGATATTGTCGCCGAGAATCGCATTCAAATCCGTTTGAATTATTAAATACGCTGGGCTTGCACCGTTCGTTCGAACAATGTAAAGGTCATCAAGATTCAAGGACCTTATTCTATTGGGATGTGCAATCGTTTCGCGGAAGCGTTCACTTATGTAATATGAATTTCACTTTCGGAAACGGTCGCTGCCACCTTTATAATTAGGTGCAACAAAGGTTAAACTGTACATACTTTATGGTTTAATGTGTTAACAAGACTAATATGAATCAATTTCTCTACCTAAGGCAATGTAACGCTTTTTCAACATTATTGTTTAATGGTCATCGACACTTTCTCAGGCTTTGGCACAAATATCCGCTGCTGCGGGCGTTGTGATGTTCATAACAGTATTAAGAGTTCAAAATACTTTGGTAAATGTTCCTTTCCCTTTAAGTGCGTTACGTTTATAAATAATAGTAACAATTTTCATGATCATATTTGCCAATTCTTTGACATTTCCAATTGCTTTGTCCTCTTTGTCTTCAATATCCTTATATAACTGTAATTAATTTTCTATTAAGCTTGCGTACCAGACCCTTGTATGCAACATCGTCAAATCAGGTCCAAACATGGTTTGTTAGCAACATTTGTCACCTTTGACCTGGCTGTTACCCACTCAGCAAAACAATGCAATGACGCTCTATTGTCCTAGCGGCTATAATACTTTGTAGGTACAGACGACGTCAAAGATAAGTGTACACGCTATGTAACTTTAACTACTAGAAAAGGATTGAGTTTTCCATAAATTGTGGTGTTTCAGCTTTTGTAATACCTTCGGTTGCTTCAGGCGTTAGATTGTGTACTTATGTCTCTACCTATAATTTAAGTTATTTTAATCCAAGTCAGTGTCGAGATTCTAATTTTGAATTTGACTAAATTATATAACCTTTTAATACATTGGCAACGTAGTGAAATATTTGACATATTTAGTAGTTCTATTATTTAGCCAGCTACCTTTACCTACCTTTTACCTTTTATTTAGTAGAAAATCAGCTATAAATAACGTCTACTACTGTAAACAAAGCGAGAGGGAGCGTCAGATTTACTGACAAAAACCTAATTGGTTGCCCTTTGCTATGCAGAGCTGCCGAAACTCTTTCAAACAATCACGCAATCCTAATTTAGTACATACAGGTACCTTAAAATTGGCGTTGTTAATCAATAAAGTTTCTGCCAGTTAAGAGCAAAGATGCTTGTCTCTAATTTATTTATTAAGTTCTTTATTCGACTGTACTTTATTAACTGCCTATGTAACAGTTAATAAGGCTTAGAGGTTAGAGGATGAGGGTAATTTCAGTGATTGCGTACTTGTAGCTGATTGCTGCTTATTCAATATTTTGTGAGTATTAATGGCGGCTATTGTGCGTGCTAAAAGAATACTGTTTGATTATGGCCGGGGTTTGTAGGTCTTAGCCTCTTTAGCCATCCGTGTCTTGAAAATTATGAAAATATTGGCCTCATTTTGTTAAATTTATGATTTTTTTATATTAGCATTATCGGCCTTATAACGTACCACTTCTGGGACTCAGGCCTTCTCTTTAGGAGAGGGAATGGGCCATAATCCACCGCGCGAGCCCAGTGCGGATTGGCGGAAGTCACATGTCTTCGAAGTTTTGGTTCTAGGATCTGCCGGTTTCCTCACGATGTTTTCCTACACCGTTTTGAAATTTATGCGACTATACAATTTTTATCTATTATTATCATCGTCATTTTAATCATCTTTTGAGCTAACCCCAAGTCTCGCCGCAAAAATGGTCCTGTTCGTCTTGTTTCCATCGGATTTCCGTGACCCTCACCAGGTCATCGGTCCAGATTGTACCTTGCAACAAAAAAAAAACATATTTTCTGTGATGTATTGTATCTTTATATCGGGCTTTTGTTTTCGCATATTTCGCAAGCGTATGTGAAAAAATAAAAACAATCGTATTTTTTATATTTTTGTACACGTTCGCTGTCATAAATGTTGTTTTGGTTTTATAGATAGCCTGTTGAAATAGCAAGGACTAAATCAACATCGGTTATATTAGTTATGTTTTTTTTTTAATTTTGAATACTAACTACTGCCAGTGGCTTCACCCGCATGATAGGAGAAAATTGCCTCAAGAGAACATGCTCTTGAGATAAAAATCTCCAAGTCCAGGATATGGACCATCCGTGTACCATGTTTCATGCATTCAACCTTTTAAACATGAAAAACTAACAAACATACGCTCACAAACTTTCTCCTTCATAATATTAAAGTGATTTCCTACTAACAAAAACAGGGTTCAACATAGTAGATATTTAACTATACGCCACAGCTAATTGAGCTACTCTAACAGCCTCTCATTAAACGAAGCTAACTAAAACCACACCTAATAAAAGCACCATATACATACACACACACATACATACATAATATGTAGGAGCACTAGGCCTCTACATACACACACATGCACATACATATACGTAGGTGCAACATGCATATGTAGTTGTAGGTACACTAGGCCTACTCGTACACAAACACTATAAAATCCACATAATGTTTCCCCACAAACAGGCGACGCCGGGGGCAATTTGACGTGATTTGCGTGTAGCTAGTTTTTCACAGTACTACTGGACTGTGTGAGTGGTACTGTGAGAACTTTATGCAATGCAATGTTTGGGAAAACGGGATAATTTAGTGAAGTTTCCTATCGTATATGTAATTAGACTTAAAATTACAAGACAGTGCTACTTAACTAACAATAATAAGGGTTTTTTGTTTTTTTTTTATGTCATCATTATGGGGTGTGTTAAATGCGTGCTGAATGTGCAAATACAGTAAACATAGCCATTATTTTGTTTAATATTCAAAATCAACAACATTTCACTAAGGCGAAGACCCTTTGAAGAGACTACTTTTTAAATTATCTTTTTTGACGTGGGAAATCATCAAATAACTCTTTCCGCTCCGTTCCATCCAGGAATGAGAAAGAGTGTTAGAGTTTTACTGACTAAATTCGCCTGGGTTCCTTCAGTTAGGTACCCTTTGTGTTCTAAGGCCGCGGTAGCTGCTAAATGGACGTCATTAAGTTTCACAAAGAATGACAAGCCCGTAAAAAAACACTAAAAACATTTTTGTTTTATTTTACCGTATTCTCACCAACCAGTACCACATATACCTATAATAGGTACTTACAACATGCGTTAGATAAAATAATATAGGGTTATGTCAACATCCACAGTAGAGGGTAGTTGCGCAATATTTTTACTGTCCTCTCTTCCTAGACTATGACGTCACATTGTGAGGAAGTCCGGTAAAGCTTTCGAACAATTAGCTTAGCTGCGTTTAATGGGAATAATTTGTGCCACTTGACGTTTTAATGACATCGTCAAAGAAATGAGTTATGAAGTGACACTTATGAAGTGGAAATGTGATTTATTTCGGTTAATTTATCTCTATGGGTATGCTAAAATAGGCATTAAAACATCGGTGTTCTCTTAACATAGGTTGTTAACTGGGTGCCAAACAAGAAAGGCCATGTTTAGCACCCAGTTACATAGTCTCTGTGTTGACGAAAGAAAACCCCGGGACCCTGAAACGAAGGCAAAGAAGGAATAGGAACGGGTTTTAGTCAGTAAAAGTCTGACATGACATCCCGCTTCTCCCAGAGCGAGAGAAGTAATTTTTGTAATATTAATTCCAAAACTAAAATAATGTGTCCAAATACAATATCAAACTACTCACAGTAGTAATTCAATTATGCAAAAGAGGTCGATTAATGTTTAATCAAATAATTACCTGTAACATAACAAACATAACAAATATCCCCAATGTTTACAGTATAAAGGACTATGGTAAACGAACGTGTTTACACACAAAAGTATTCATTTGAACACCGGTAATCAGGTGTGGTACGAGTACATTGGTGTTCAGAATTGGGATAACACCGTGAAACGATATTATTTTCCACATTAAACGAGTTCATTGGTTTGGAACTAACTCGATTTGGGAGATAAATGACGTGGGAACATTAAATATTATGATTAAGTTGGGATTATATTTTCATGGTCATGACGCTTCAAACTGTAGTTGTAGCCCAGTAGTGGAAAGGCAATTACCCGCCTCGAAAAGAAAAAAACCGGATAAGTAAAGAATAAAAAGTTGCCCAGAGCTCGGAACAATAGCTAGAATAAAACTAAACTTTTGCCAAGTAGTGAGACAGTACAAGCTACATTAATAATAATAAGATCTATATAAAATGTCCTCTTTTTTCAAAATTGGTTTGAAATAACTTCTAATAAGGGCTCCATTCATATTTTCGCTTTCTAGGAATTTGTTAATGAAACCGCTATATCAAACTTGCAGGCTCTCTATTTTTTTTACTACTCACTACACTAGCACTAGCTTTCCTGGTTCGTGCAACTACAACAAAACAAGATAAATTATACTCATAATTAAATAAGTAAATTCTCCTGATCGACATCGGCGATTCGACGAAATTATTTCATCGAAGCGACATTGATCACCATCAAAGCCGAAAATAACAGTAAACAGTCGAAATCCAATCTGGATCGACTATAATACCGTTTATGAATATTGATTTTACCTTTACTATTAAACATTCCTTCGCGTAAATCTCTTTTTGTGTAAAAACTTCATAAAAGAAAATTCACCGACACAGCCGTTATGCCTCTACAGTTTTGTGACCACAGATACGTAAAGTATGGAAACGGCAGTGCAGACCCAGAGGTAACGGCCCTGACTTACTGGTTGTAGATCATGGGTTGCAATGATGTATTTCACCATCAACTACTCTCGAAACGGTAAAAGAAAACATCGTGAGGAAACCTCATGTCCTAGCACTTAAAATTACAAAATAGGTGACATCTATTGACTTGTACTGGGCCTGTGTGGTGAATTATGGCCTATTCTCTCTTCTGGAGAGAAGGCATTAGTCATAGCAGTAGTTACGTTTAAAGGCTTGAGGTTATATGGAAATGCCACAAAGACGGCTTTTTAATTTTGTTTATTTGCAGGAAAGCAAAGTTACCGAATGTTTAGAGTGATTGAGTTTTAAAACCATGAGACAAACGATCTAGTTTTTCACTGTCGAATAGGTACCACTTCCATTCAACTTACTTCTGTGTTCATAACTATAAATCTCTATGGAAACCTAAAAATAAGCATTCTATAGAATTATTCACGCCCAAAGCGGGGTGAAACCGGCATGGTGAGAAAAACTTAGTTACGTGACCATACAAAAATGATTTCATTTAGAGAGAAGAATACGAGTTATCATGATGGCCCAGTTATGTGACAAATGGTTTAACTGACGACCGATCTTTCCCTAACGGATAGCAGTTATAATCGCCAATGTAAATCATTGGCGATTATAACTGCTATCCGTTGCACGAAAACCTTAATACGAGTAACAGTTTTTAGATGCGAAATATGATTTCCTCGCATATGATACGATAGAACAAGAAATATTCTTTGTCAAACCCTAAAAATCACTTCTTTAAGTGGAAGTGATTCCTAGGGTCGTGCTTAAGGAACAAGTCATCATAATTTCAGCCAAAAGACTTCCACTGCTCGACATAGGGCTCCCCAAGTTTCGCCCCAGCGACTAGTCCAGGACGTCATCGTCGACTGTCTGTTCTGCAAGCAATGTGCCTTACACACTATCGCTTAGGTTTTCTGTTTCTCAACTTACTATTCTACACCTATCAAAACACTAATAATTTTAGATAGATACAGAAGCTGTGATATTTATTCCTCTTTAGCAATTTTTTTTCATCATGTTATCACTTCGCCAGAAAGCGAAAGCCTCCTCCATAAACGTGACATGAGGCAGAGCTCTCACTCAATGTCACGAACAGAAGATACGTCTCAAGTTGTGCACACGACGGTTTTGAGTACAGCCGGATGGATTACGCAAATTGGACGAGATAAGGACTTTCATAATGCTCATACGTAGGAGATATGCAGGATTTTCAGTATGAGATTCCCTGGCGGAGTTTGTCCCCTGATTACTGTGACCTAGGCATATTTAAGTCAAGAGTGAATAGGTTACTTCTAGGCTAGCGTGCTCTGTCCTTGACTACATTGTCGCTTACTATCAAATAAAATAGTGATCAAATGCGAGCCTATTCACAATAAGATATTTAAAAAAAAATTACATACATACCTGCTTAAAATAGGTACTGTTTATCTCGGAAGTATGGTTACATGGTATAATTTTCTATTTTCACGAGGGCGATGCTACTGACAAAATTGAGTAGAAAAATATTATAGATATACGGGTGGACGAGGCCTTAACTAAATAGTAAAGTACGAAAAAAAAAGAATAAACCGAGAAATTTTTTTTTACTCCCCAAAACGATTTTGAAAACTGTTCCATAAGTTTAGATTTTGTAGAATACCATAATTCCTACGTACAAACTAAATTATTCTATCTACGCATCCTCATTATCTACATCTAACATCATCCCAGGCCTAACCAAACAAAATCACCGCCAACTAAACTTTAAAGCGTCAAGCGCTCTTGGACAAACATTGCCCCTCCCTCCAGCTTCCCCCCTCGACATAAGCAAACAGCCCAGCTCTCAGGCTGGCAGTTTTCCGTTACAAATGGATTCCTGCTCGCAGTTAGTATTGGCACAGTGGTATCCTCAACTGGAGATCACTTAGGAGTTTCTATCTCGTTGGAAACTTTGCAGTTTACGGGTGAAAGAGCATTCGTTGGATTTGTTGTTTCTTTGAAGAGGTTTGTTGCATTCTAGGGTATAATCACTTCTAAAACTGCTGGTATTCAGATGGGATGGTATTATGAGACAAGAGCTGTGATGATCCAATGATAACAGCTCTGACTTACGAGCTATAAGTCGTGGGTTTAAACTTAGGCAGGCAAATTATATTGTGTAATTTATACCATTTTTTTTCATGCTTTCAAACCGATGAAGAAAAATATCGTACCTAAATCAATGAAAGCTTGTGACATTCACCTACCCGCACTAGCCACGCGTAGTGGGTTTATCTCATTAAGTTGAGGCCCGAATGCCAACAGTGTCCAAAATTATAGGGCTGATTATGATCAAGCCTAAACTTTATAAAAAAAATCCTAGCCTAATTTACTATCCCACCTGTGGGCAAGGTTTGCTTGCGATCCTTTCAGACATACTTTTCTCGCGTCGTCACCACAAATGGTAAACGTCTAAATTATCTCACTTAGAAGGCATGTCAAAACCACAAAATTTAAAGTCAATTAAAATTTAACTGGCGCCTATCAATGTTATGAGATTATAACAAGGGTCTTTAATAACTTAACTGGCCCTTCAATTTTACCAGTCAAATCATAATAAAATCGAACAGCACACAATTGCCCATTCATATAGTACTATTATAGAGGTCAATTAAAGTATTGAGTAATCCATTGATGGTACTTCAAATTACTCCGATCATATCTTCAAATTAACAATTGCACCTTTGTACCTTGATTGCTCGATGAAATTAGATAAGGGCCTATAAAGTAATCATCAGATCGTTAAACGCCCATAGAATAGAAGCCTTCTGATAAATCACTACGAGAATCGATCCCTAAGTTCGAATGTTTCAAAGAAACATCGATACGGATATGAAAAAGACTAGGTCCGTAGGTCCCGGCTGTCATTTGTATATCTTTGGCAGTCGTTACGGATAGTCAGAAGCCAGTAAATCTGCCTCTAGTCTTGCCATGAAGTACCATGTTACCTCAGTTAATGGGTTTAGGAGGTCTGGTAGGCAGCCACTCCTCGTAAAATACTGGTATTCAGCTAAATCCGACTTGACTGGAAGCCGACTTCAATATAGTTTTTGGGAAAAGGCTAGGCAGATGATTTACTTTACCGGGTGGTTAATTTAATATCATGGTAATATCAATACGAAATCATTACATAGACAAGATGACATCGAACTCAATTTCTCCACGGCTCTAAAGCTTTACGCAGTCATCAAAAAGCTCTTAAAATGCGAACTACCGGCAAAAAGACCTTTTACACCCCACGTAACATAATTGAAGAGGCTATAATCCATTGAATCGAAGTTACCATAAACTCTGGCGTTTACAAATAAACAAAATTTATAACAGATAAATATCTGAGGAGCTTGTGGCTAGATAATAACAGCCGCACGGGTCGATCTTCAAGGTTAAGCAACGCTTGACAAGGTTGGTCTGTGGATGGGTGACCATCTTAACATAACGTGTTTCCTCCGTGCCTCGGAAAGCACGTTAAGCCGTAGGTTCCGGCTGTCATTTGTAGATCTTTGGCAGTTGTTACGGATAGTCAGAAGCCGGTAAATCTAACTCCAGTCTTGCCATGAAGTACCGTGTTATCCCAGTTAATGGGTTGTGGAGGTCTGATAGGCAGCCGCTCCTCGTAAAATACTGGTATTCAGCTAAATCTAGCTTGACTGGAAGCCGACCCTAATATAGTTGGGAAAAAGTCTAGGTAGATGATGTAACATAATTGAAGAGGGTATAATCCATTGAATCGAAGTTAACATAAACTCTGGCGTTTACAAATAAACAGAGTTTATAACAGATAAATAATTATATAATCTGCTGATTAAATTGTATGAATAACTGATGGAGCAAGTAATGTTAGTGCAATGGCCAGTCATGTAGTGTTAGTCGGCAGATATTATGTAATTTGTACGCGAATACGTTATTATGAGTATTTTTATAATGACCAGCGGGTTATGGAACTAATGTTATTGTCAATTACTGTTAATTTGTGTTTGCACTACCTGTTAGCAAGTTGGGAATTAAATGGCAGAGGTCGATAATCTTTTCACCTGACTTAACGGCATTTTTTTATAGTTATCTGGTGTAGATTTTGGTAAGCAAAATCTGCATATCGTGATCTATTTATTTATTTAACAGTTTATGTACACACGCAAAATAATTTGCTATGGAGACAGAAAAAGGTACAAAGGTCATACTTATTTCTAAAAAAAATCTCTTTTGCTTGAGATCTTATTTATACCCTGTTTTTGGTGATTTCAAAGATCAAAGCCTTTTCTCACCTAACACAGCAGCTATTGCATGGCCATATTGTAACTGAACAAACTGAAATTACTAATACTTTTAAAGGATACCAATTAATGGGAAATATCTACATAAATCTCATTAGTAAATAAAGCGGGTAAAGAAAAAAACAACAATAGTTTATTTATTTATTTGAAAATGGAAGCCTCAACCGTCACGATTTAAAAACACATTTGGATTTCGAACTTTTTTAAATTGACTTTCTTAATGAGTACATACATGAAGGAGGTTTTAATTCATTTTTTTTTGTTTTTATTATATTTTTGCAAGAGCATTTAGCCAATTAACCAGTGGTAGTTTAGAAAGTAGGTATTAAGTTTTTATGTAGAATACAGTCGTTTTGTTTTACATTAAAATTAAATGTAACATAATATATGCTAACGCTTTTACTGTATTTGGTTCTAAAGTATCGTATCAATCTTCTCGGCAAACTTTACTGCGGTAGTAATACTACAATAAAATTTTAACAAGATCACGCCTGTCCTAATTATTTCACTTGTTATCCGATTGTGCAGACACTTGAGATACGAAAGTACACTAATTTCTTAACCTATCACATACCCGCAAACGAGACACAATAGTAAAACAATATCAGCGCGGTCTCATAGGACCGGTCGGGGATTCATGAATTAATACTTATCTTTATACAATTCACGAATCATTAATAAATCGTCATCATCTTCCTGCCCTTGTCCTATTTTATTTAGGGTCAGCGCAACACGTTTTTTCTCCCATTCTATCCTGTCACGTGTCACACTAAAACTAACTCTCTTTTCTTTCATATCACTCCTCACACGATCCATCCATCTTTTTTTTACCTCCCCTTCCAACCCAGAAAGCAAAATAAAAAAAAAACAATAATTAAAACGTCCACTGAATTTCACTCTAAAAACCCCGCGTAAAACTCTCTTCAATTCATTTCAACGCGTTCTTTTTTCAACTTTATCTTTTGTTTACTAACCTTTTCACCTGCCAGCTGTAAGCTATCACTAAAACCTTCTAAACAAACATTCAGTATTATTAATTACCTAGGTACGAGTTTCAGTCTAGACCAATAAAACATCTTAACATTTCTACTACGGTTATCACGCGATAGAGTTTGCTTATGAGCTACCACGGCGACTTGCGAGTTTGTTTTGACATTAACTGCTTGGTATATTTATTTAACCATTCTATTTCATAGTTGAAAGGGGTAGGATTGTAATAACTAGTTCCAATGATTTAGTAGTTTAGTGATTGCTCGTAAAAGTAGCCTACTTGAAAAAAAAATGGGCTAAAAAGTGATAGCCGCAATTTGATGATAGAAGATCTTTACGAGATTTAGTTAAATGGTACGTGATGTAATTAGATTCTTACCTAATGTAGAATAATTAGTCTTTAATTTGCGCACAGCTTTTTTTTAAGGAGAATTAAATCGCTTTTCAGACTTTTAATGACCACGAGTTTCCCTTTCGAAAGTAAGCTCATAGCCCCTACGGTTTTATTTATTTATTTAAACTTCATGTACAGTGGTGGTGGTACATAGGCGGACTTATGCCCGTTTTCACCAACAGCCCCTAAAATTTAAGTGTCTCTTACGCCAATATAATCACGGTTTTTGCATATTATAAAGGTATTATTCTGAATCAAAGTATGAAATCGAACACTTTTAAAGATGTCATACTTTAATTCAGAATAATAACTTATTAATAACTTGCAAAAACCGTGATTATATTGGCTTAAGAGACACTTAAATTTTAGGGGCTGTTGGTGAAAACGGGCATTAATGCATCAGGGCATTCTCTACCAGTCAACCAAGGTTTTGCCGATCTCTTTGAGGCGTATGTGGAACTCTACGCGTCCTTAACGACTCGAGTTCAGACCGGACGATTACCGGACGGCCAGCCGGGCATAAGCTACCCATTGCTCATCGGGCCCTTTGGAGATAGTTGTAGATGTCACATGTCTTAGACTTTTGGTTCGAGGATATACCGGTAGGCCCTCAGATGATTTCATGTTACATCATCATTTTGATAGCAGTCGTCATCTACCTAGCCTTTTCCCAACTTTATTGGGGTCGGCTTCCAGTCAAGCCGGATTTAGCTGAATACCAGTATTTTACGAGGAGCGGCTGCCTACCAGACCTCCACAGCCTATTAACTGGATAACACGGTACTTCATAGCAAGACTGGAGTCAGATTTACTGGTTTCTGACTATCCGTAACGTCATTTTGATAGCAGTGATGATAAAATATTTTAGACGAAGAAAATTGCTTGCCTTATGTGGTACGACGGTAATTATAGCATCTACTTGATAGATTAGCTTTATCGTACACAATAACTAATCATTATTATTGTCAAACCTACCCAAATTACCAAGAGACCATAAATCTCAAGCCATTCTATTTTGTGCCTGTATCATAACACTGCTAAAAAGTAGCCAGTCCAATTATTACCCGCTCACTGTACTAGCGTGAACAAGAATTCTATAACTTAAATAATTACTTTACGAACAAAACTAGTCTGCAAATAGGAATGCAGATTAAATATAAGTTCTAACTTTATTACTTGGAACAGTTGGCGTGCATGTCGTACCAACTTAACGGCATTGCACTGTTTATAAGTTGGTTGACGTCTTTATATTCCTGATACTAATTAACTGCGAATTCGTTTTTGAAAGTTGGTACTGAAGTTATGGAACTTTTCTTAGTAATAGGGTATCGTTTTATTGCGTTTACTGGGTTTTTAGTTAAATTTATTTCTTTACTATTATATTATAAAGAGTAAAGATTTATATTTTTGTTCAAAAGCAAAAACTCTTGGCTTGATTTTAAAAATGATTTCACCAATAGAATGCGATTTTACCACTGAATGACAAGGGTTAAGAGCCTCAGGTACAGGTGTACCGACAGCTCTAATCTAGCAGCTGGAAACCAGAATATATGTATGGTTCCACATGCTATATGCCATTTTAACTGGCTAACTCATTTTGCTAGGACTATATATTTGTTTCCATACTATAAGCCTTCTGAACTGGCAATTTCATTTACCTAAGAACGTAAATACATATTTCTCCTTCAATTCGAGATCAGAAGTTTTAAAATCAGGTGAATGTTGCGAATTAATGCAAGATTTCACTTTTTCCCCTTCGATATTTTGCGGTGTCTATCATTAAAGGCAATTTGAGGATTCAACGATGTGAATGGACGTAATCAGGTGGAAATTGATAACGCTTTAAGGGAAACTTTGAAGGGGAGAGGGAAACTCTTCGAATGAAAAAGTAAATATCAAAGATATTGGGGGTTATTTTAGAAAAACAGTGGCATGATACATTATTTGCTGGGTTTCATTAGCTCTACTTATAACTCATTTTTTTTTTGGATGGGATAACTACCAAGAAACCATCAAACGATGTCTCCGCTCTCTTTTTGCGAATGGATTTTTTACTGACTAAAAACCTACTTGAGTTGCATTCCAAACAATCCTACAGTCCAGCTCTACTTATACCGAAACTAGCTTCTGTCAGCGGGTTCGCCTATGTGAAAGCTGATTTCTCCTTACAAAATTTGGACCCCCATTTCACCCCTTTAGAAGGTAAATTTTGAAAAATCCTCTCTTAGTGCTTGCCTACGACTAACAAGAAACAGTGTGCAAAATAACACGTTCCTAGTCACAATAGTTTCGGCTGTGCATTGATATTTCAGTTGGTTAGTTTCATCTTTTATAATAGATTAGAATATTTTTAACTATGAGTTTCCATAGATTGATTAATAAAACACAAAGAATAAAGTGTTTTTAATTCATGCATTGCATGTTTACATACAGCTTGAAAAAAGGCTTATGTCGGGACTCAATTTGATTTCAATCAAACGTGGCCGTTGTGAAATCCAGATTGATTGTCAATCATTTATAGTTAACACCTTTTTCTGTTTATATAGTGAGTTAGTAAAGAATCGCTTTCGTATAACTATGTTACGGTATATAATTATATCCCTAGGGAAATAACTATATTACGGCTTTATCTATCTTACTGAGACATAGACACTAGCGACTACCAGTGGGTCGCCTACATAAAAGTAGGAAATTATCCCATGGACACCTACTTCTGGGAAAAAAGTATTCTTCTCGTGTGTCAAATCTATCTAGCCATTCTGAGGAGTTGATAACAAACATGGTAACACGAGATTTTATTCTTACTGCTTATTTCTCAAAAACAGATAAACAAAAGTTTACAAAATCACAATCAAACGATACATACCTAAGTACGTAAGATTACAAAATCTCTAAACAATTCACACGAAACATCTTCAAATTATAATTAACGACTATGCTTTATCATTATCATTTGCCTGTCAATAGTACATAAATATTGTAAACAATTTCTAGTCTCACACCCACGAGGTATCACCATAATATCATGGTAATACCTGACGCCATGCTTTACAGCAGTTCAGGTGTTAAACACCACTTTGCATGCTAACACTTCATTATTGTTAATCGTTGTTGGGTACTTTTATTTGGCCTAAAGTGTAATGTTGATCGGGTTATGGGAAATAGGTCCCTTCATTTTTCTGCACTCAATTTGCATGAGCTATTACAATAAAATTTTGCCAAGGCGAAAAAGAGGAAATCAAAGGAAAAATCTAGGTTTGTTAAACTCCATTCGCAGTAAAATCAGGCATTTAAATAAGCATTTTTAGTGTTCTTTCAACCAATTTTTTCTTTTTACATTACAGCAATAACAACACATGTTAATAATATTTAACTAACAAGAACATGCAATTTAAAACATTTAGATAAAAATTATTAAAAACAAAACGAATATCAAAGCAAAATTCATTAAACTATAATACTAAACGGCATAAACTAAGTACGATTATAACTTTGTTAAACCACAATAAAAGCCCTTCGAAAAGCACTTTAATTATTACAGATCATAAAATATATTATGGTCTTAAATTTTAAGATCACGATCACCGTAATAATTTAACGATCTTGCGACACAATTGTATTAACATTCTGGTCCACGCAAGCGTAGAACCGATCTATTTCAGCTATAATTTGCCAACTTCTGAACAAAAAAGCATTAATATCTAAATAATTGAACCAACTTTGTTACGAAAAAAGAGTTGCCCAATAGAAACTTTAAATCAATTTCAGTGGGTATATCAATACGAATTGATTCTGCGTTACTATTAAAATGAATGATCATTGGAGCATCTCAACATTTGGTGTAGAATCAATCATTATATCGATTGCTTAACAAATCGCTTTTGGTTTCTACAAACGTTTGTTTGTACCGCATTTGATTTTAGACGTTCATTTGTCTTAAGACACGTTGTAATAGTTGGTTAAAGATTTATTCGAAGTGTTAACTGTATAGGGTTTTAACCAATTAAATTAGGTCTTAACGATCTGTTTGATTCCAAAATGCATTTGCAATGCTAACTATGATCTAAATCGTAATATAAGTACAGAATTCTATTCTATCAAACGGAATTTTATAAATTTCTCTTTGAACAAATACTGTCATAGTCAGATTTACTGTCCGACTATTTAAATAAAAAAAAACTTACTAGGTACCTAAATAAATAGAGCTAGACTGCTACAAGCTTTAGTGTACTGTGTGTAGCTTTAGTGAGCCCTGACTTACATCGTCTTGTTAAAAACCCAAGCACGCGTTATATTTGTGTACTTTATTTAATCACCACTGCTTTCAAAACGGGCGAATAAAACATGGTGAGGACGTTGGCATGTCCTATAGAATCAAAACATCGAAGACATGTGTCGTCTACCAACCCGTGCTAAGGTGTGTAGTGGACGGTTAAGGCCATTCTCTCTTCTACAGAGGAGGCCTGATTGCCAACGAGAGTATTGCTAGCTTAAACAAATTTGCAGGTCAACCCATTACTCATAAACGCCCTTGATCTGTCAACAGCTTCAATCCCGAACTTCACAACAATAATTACAATATACGCAATTGCGTTAATAATATAATAATAATGAATCATTGTATCATTAACGTGGCACAAGCCAGCCTTGGCCGGACTTGGGCATTTCTTTATTTTGTCTCGTAATGACATACATAAAACGTTGAATGGAACGAAATTAATTTTTAATGACTGGCAAATTGTAGCTGTCAATTGAAAGAGGAGGCTGGAGATGGTTTGTCATTTTGAAAGGGATAGGCCGAAAGTAATTATTGATTGGTTCTCGTATTGGCAGGGTACATGTTCTGTGAGTTTTTATAGCCCATGTTTGTGATTGAATGGATGCAGCTCAAGGTCTTTTGGTTCATTCAATGTGAGTTGTACCTACTTCGAAATTGTCAGTGAAAAGGTGTCTCGTTCTTTTTCGTTGGTTTAAAAGCTCTGAAGGAGGAAATTGGTCCTTTAATAGGTCTTATTTTCATCTGTGTTCTTTCAGTTAGTCTCTGCTTTCCAGTGTCATGGTAACTCTATCGAACTACCCCGCAGTCCTTGCAGGAATCGACCCTGATGGGCCCCATCTACTTTGCTGACATCTCTTTGAAGCACGAGGTGACTTAGGCTTGGTTCTTACCGCTCTTTGTTCTTCTTTCTGCTATTAACCCATGTTACTTGGACTCTTACATACGGTGAACACAATACTCATCTCCCATTCTGTTCATCTATCGTATTCACTGATTATCATTTCATCCGTGTCCAAACCCATGGATAACAAACAAATACATCCAATGAATTCAGGGGAACCTAAGAACTATAAATCAAAAATCTAAAACATCGATAAACAAGAAAGAACCATTTAAAATTAGAAACATAAACGTTAACGCAATCTCTGTAATCATGCGCAGTAACCAGTCGTAATACCTACGCACTAAAAGGTGCAAGATATAAACATTCCACTGGCGGCCACAGAAAAGAGGCACAATAACATTTTTTATTTTTTTTCGCAACGAGGCCAGCGATAAAGTGTGGTATTTACGAGGCATCGAGGACTACCCACGTGGTGGGAACGGGTTGAGAGCAAACTAAATGGTTGAGTTCCGCAGGCAGATTGTTACAAAGTCTCAATATTGGTTAAGTGCTCGGTGAAATATTATAGTCTGAATTATGGTTTAGTAGGTGAAACTGCTTTTGTTAAGATTGTGGGTTCTGTGTTGTAAAATAAAAATAGAATTTAACGTTTACAAGTTACACGTTTGTCGACAGTTTAAGTAATAAGGAGTAGGATTTCATTTAATAAAAGTTTGTGAAATGACCTTCATCAGGTGGCAGCACAGGGTCATCAGGTCCAGGTCCTATCAAAATGCGTATGTTAATGACATTAATTAGACATTAACGTCAACGTCAAAGGTTACACGTCAACGTCAGGTATACGTTTTCAAAAGAAGACCTCTCGGCTATATGGCGCCAACTGATGGAGTGGACCCCTTATTGGAAGCCATGAACTTTTGCAAACCAAAATGTAGTTTAATTCTTAAATTAAAATGCATTACCCACGAATCGAAACAGTGATCCAATCACAATTTTCGAGAACCACTTTTGGTAAATGATTCCTTAAGTGCCGTACATGATCCTGTGTTCATAAGGACCAAGAAGGCTAAAATGCAGTCGCTTGATAATCAATTATGCAGGAAGGGAATCTGAGATAAGGATCGGTAATTACGACAAAAGAAGTTTTACAGGTTTAAGGCTTTGTGCGACCATTCCAGTTTTTTAAACACATATTACACGTTATCTGTGTATCACAATTAAACCTACTAAATATTCATCTTATTAATTTTATCAGAAAATTAACAATTACTATACTACTTTTTTTTTTAATTTGGGCTATGCACTACAATTTTTCAAACCAAAACTCTGTGCGCTTTTCGAAGTGAGTTTTATTTTCCGCTTCTGTTAAACGCATTGTTATTCTTAATTTACTTTTTAAATTGACTCAAGACGATCGCACAGGGCAATTTCTTACCAAAAACCTTTGATGGTTAAGTCCATCAAGTTCGAAAGGATTTAAAGAGAAGAGAAGAGAAGGATTTAAAGTTTTCAGTGTACAATGACATAAATAATGTAAAATAAAATGTACATAAATACAATTGACAAAGAGGAGAAAAATTGAAGCGATAGGTGCTAATGTTCTTCACCATATTTTCGAACGTCGGTAAAATTTGTAACGCATTCTTGAAACGGAATCCTAAAATTGGAGACAATGCATAACACTGAGTTAATAGCTTGTTACTTCACTGACAGATATTTTCTGTCTCCTTTAAGCCTTGATAATACTTCTTCATATTTGCAATACCTTGGTTCTAAAAGCTACTTAATATCTACCAAATGTTGTAACTCACCGATGAGAAAGATTAACGCATTAAAATTTATCATTGTCAAATTCGCACTTAAAACGTCATATTTATTAATGTTCACCAATCACAAATTGTTACTGACGAAACTCTTCTAATCTATCATTACAAATATTCATTGCCATCATCATTTCAACCGAAAGACTGCTGGACATAGACCTCCTCCAAGGGTCACCACAATCGGTGCTCCTGTGCATCCATCGGATTTTCGCGACCCTCACTAGGTCACAAATACAACAAAATAACAAAAATCACAAAAAAAGTTAGTAAACATGCTCATTACAGAATATACTCGTATTATTATAATGTGTGTGCTCCATCATCTCTCATATCGCTTACCACCAGGTGAGATAGTGATCAAACGCATCATCATCATCTGCCTAGCCATTTCCCAACTATATTGGGGTCGGCCTCCAGTCAAGCCCGATTTAGCTAATTATCAGTATTTTACGAGGAGCGGATGCCTACCAGACCTAATAGTGATCAAACGCGGATGTATCAACAATAAAAAATGGCCCAAAACCCTAATAACCTTGAACGCAAAAAAGGCTCATGAGTGGCACAAAGCCTTTGTACTACACTTCCCAACCTTGGCCCCTACCCACGTGCCGTAAGGAACATGTAACTAATGGTATTCGACACAACACCTACTTATGACCATCTTTACCAATGTACCCGCAAATTGTTGGCGTGTACTGTTAATTTGAACGCATGTGTACGATTTGTTTGTGGGTTTTAGACAGTAGGCAAAATGTAATCGGTACTGTAGCCTTCCCAAAAAGGGCAACCAAAAAACGCTTGTGAGTTTTTGTCACTAAAAGTAGGACAATATCTCCTGCTCTACCCAGAGCAGGTGAAGTTATTTGATGTTTCCTAAGGTCTAAAAAAAATAATCCTCAGAGTAGCATTCAGCCATGAGTATTTTACTTGTAATACAGAGTTTTGGACCGATGGCCATTCCTTCTCTTACAGAAGAGGCCTGAGTCCCAATTGTTGGAACATTACAAGGACGATAATGCTAAAAAAATAAAAATAAAGAACCAACTGTTGATATTATAAGAAAGTTTTTTTTAATTCATAAATTTTTTTTTTTTTGCTGAAAACTTCTGAAAACTACATACGATATTCCCATTCAAAAATCTTCCTTTGTGGTCCCTAATGAAGCATGATTACATATCTTAACGCAATATCAATTACCCGCCAGGGTGTCCCACTTGACACAATTTTCCAGACAGCCGTGTCCTCGTATAAACAGAATTTAGGTTACCCTAGTGCTCTCAAGTCTTTTGTTTTTCGTGTTATGTGCAAACTGACGGCGATGGCGTAACCGCCCGTGTGTGAGGCGAGAGAAATAACGAGGGGAACTGGGGACGGGAGCTTGTAAAGAAATGTGCCGTGTGGCTTAGGAATAGCGAGTCACCCCCTTTTTTTGCTGTGGGTGTTAGGAGACGAAATATAGTAGAAAGATCAAGAACAGCCTATAGTGTCTAATTATTGTATACGTTTCAATATTACAAAATTTACCTACGCCGATATACCTACTGTTTATTGTTCTTCATAAAAATACACTAGGAGCTTAAAATTAATGGGATGTAATTCTAGGTTAAGACTTAAACTGAAAAAGCGCCCTGAGAACCTCACGGAGACTTTTTAAATTATCATACAAAATACCAGAGACTGAAAACGCTTTTCCTTAATACTAAGTTAGTGACAATTTAATCTATGTAACATAAGAAAAAAATGCCAAAAGAGTGATTAAAAGCGACCACAGTACAGCTTGGGTCATCATTTTCCATCACAGCTAGTTTTGCAGCACAGCCTAGTTTATCAAACTCTGAGATAATAACAGCTCAAGACCAAAAAAAATGAACTGCTGCCAGTGACTTCGTCTGCATGAACGTAGAAAATGGTCGCAAGGAACCTATTTCCGAGATAAAAAGTATCAGGTGTGCTATTCCAGAACATGGCCACCCAAGCGCGTCTAAATCCGTTTAGCTGTTCAATCATGAAGAAGCAGCAAACACACACACAAATCTTTATAATATTAGAGTAATATGTAATATCACATAACAAGACGCCACCACGGAATATTAGCTACAAAACGTCCGCTTCCTCCTGTACACTCGCGTTAACTAAACAAATACAAATAAACAATGCATTAACATACCTCTCATACAGCCCATACGTAAACAATTAGCAAGATTGATGATACAAGTAATTGTAGAAGGTAATATTCAAATAAATATTTGTTCTGTTGATGATGCTACTTAGTTCTAAAAGTGGTTTGAGAATGAAGACTTGTCAGATGATGAAATAGGAAAGGATTTTAATAAACAAAAAGATAATGATAAAAATGAACATGTTTACTGAAAACTGGTTGCAGACCAAAACCTGTGCTAAGTTTTAATTGATTTATTTGTATTGATTGAATTTAAATGTGAGGAAAACATCATGTCCTAGAACGAAAAATTCGAAGACAAGTGACATTCACTATACGCTATTACGCATGCACGGTGGCGTGGCGGTGACGGGCGGTACGGCCCCTTTCCTCTCCTCGTGAGGAGACCTAGGTGCCAGCAATGGAAACATTATAAGACTGACTATGTTATCTGAAAGGAACATATCTTCTGGAATAGTAAGTATCCTATGTGCTATTCTAGGACATAAGATACTTATCCGTATACCAAATATAGTAGCTTCAGAGCGAAGAATTACAAATATACAACTACTTACGCACTCACAAACTTTATAATAATTTTGCCAATTCCGCTCACGGCAGCCCTAAATTTGACACATTTACGACACGAGTAAATATGCCGAATTTCGAAAAAATAAATAAAATAAAGCCTGTTATATTTCAGACTATCAAAAGTTAAAATGCTGTACGTGCATAACGAGCATGCTGTCAGATCCATTTTATTATAGACTACCATTTTACGCCTTTGTGATCCGGGTAATATGATTATTTCGATGTCGGATCGTCGGATTGTGAGCCAAATGTAGCGATTACGGCCTCATCCCTTGATGACCGTTAATTGTGATGTGTGGGAGTTGATGTTAAGCTATGGTAATTAACATTTATGGAGGTATTAGTTCCGTGATCATAATAATTATGATTTAAATCAATGTTAGGAATGGCAACCGAACTGGCCCTTAATTTTTTGTTTAATTCGTTTTTTTTTTTAATTTTTGATAGATACAATTCTCTGAATAAATGATTAAAAAAATTTCTATAAATTTAATGGTCTTGAAGAGAACTTACCTGTTTATCAAAACCAATTTAAAAACCTAAAACACCATGTGGTGCTCTTGTTGCGCGCAGTAACCGACTCTTTCGTCAGATCAGCTCCATGATATCTTTTTACATACATTTGTATTGACATACAGGTCAATAGACAGGTCAGGTCATATAGAGGTCATCATCATCATCATCTGCCTAGCCTTTTCCCAACTATATTGGGGTCGACTTCCAGTCAAGCCGGTTTTAGCTGAATACCAGTATTTTACGAGGAGCGGCTGCCTACCAGACCTCCACAACCCATTAACTGGGGTAACACGGTACTTCATGGCAAGACTGGAGTCAGATTTACTGGCTTCTGACTATCCGTAACGACTGCCAAAGATCTCCAAATGACAGCCGGGACCAACGGCTTAACGTGCTTTCCGAGGCACGGAGGAAACTCGTTATGTTAAGATGGTCACCCATCCACAGACCAACCTAGGCAAGCGTGGCTTAACCTTGAAGATCAACCTGTGCGGCTGTTATTATTTAGCCACGAGCTCCTCAGGTCATATAGAGGTATAGGTGTAAAATTCGACTAAATCCAAATTTCAACTAAATCAGGGCTATGATCCCACAATAATATTTATTACCTAACATTAAAATTATAAATAAATTTTCATTTTCATCTCTAGCAATTCAACGTTAGTTGTCATTACCAACACCACTGTAAACTCCCTATTAATTTAAACTAAAAACAAAACCAACTCTTCTACAATATGGTAGCCTGGTATCTACGTACCGCCACTATTGTTTCATCCGCGGCGAGCGCAGTCTGTGAGCGCAGATAAGCGCTTCAATCCGCTGAATACAACTGTGCTTCAGGAAACCGAGGCGCCGTGAAATTATGTTTAAAATCACAATTCTATGAGTTCTTGACAATTCTGTTTGCCTAGTATTATTTAAATGTTATATTGTTCAAATCAACAACCAGTGGTATCGCCCTCGGGCAAGTCTGAAATTATTCTAAGGGAATATAGTCCTGGAATAGAATATCACGTTCATCGCCGACTATTATTTTACAAAATCATAAAAAAATGTCATTGGTTTTTATGATTATTTATAGGTTTATTTGTTCATATATAAAAGTTTTACAGTGATATTTGTTTATTTTGGCTTTATTTTAGGGTTTTTTAAGTGCCGGTCATTATGACCCGGCGCGGCCTAAACGGAATAATTATTACATTCAGGCCTTGCCGGTCACAATGCCGGTCAGCAGTTTTTCTTAAATTTTGATAAAAAAACATGCCTAAAATTAATAATATTCTGTTGTCTTTTCATTTTTATGCATAAATGGAACTTATAACAGAAATAAAAATATATGATTCGAAATCCTATGTTTTTTCATTAACTTTTTTCTCTAAGTCCTAAAAACAGGTATGCCATCAAAAAATCAAAAAACCAAGTAGTTACAGGTGTTCATTGGGGCCGCGCCGGTCACATTGTATGGTTGAATACACAGCTTTTGCATTCTGCGGCGCGAACGGGCTTCGCAAAGGTAGGTCTGGCGTGCCGGTCATTTTGACCCCCCATGGCCCAAATGGCTAGATCAAGTGCCGGTCATTTTGACCCACCATGGCGATGAACGTGATATATATCGTAGGACCTTACCCAAGACATTGTCCACCGTTGAGTCTAATCAAAGGAATCCGTTTGGCTGTAGATACAAAAACACACAAACTGCTTTATTGTATTAGGAGAACTACTATGACTGTGTAAAAAATACTGAAAAACAGAAACATAAAATGCAAATAACTACGACTCTTTTTGACGTACTTACCTTACTTCTTCACCGGAGCTAAAAGTAAGAGCCCTGTAAGATGTTTCATCGAAATAATTCTACAAAAAGCACCTAAGTACATAATTTAGATTAATTATAAAAACACCTACAAAATTTAAAGCAGAAGAAACAACGGCATCTTTTACAAACGTCCCAAATCCAGAATAACTCGCGCATAAAGTTTTTCCTTCCTGACACAAAATAGGGAAATTTCGTCTCACAATTTGTTACCTTCACAACATTATGTCACCCGGAACTGTCCGTCTCCTGAAGCGCTGGCTTTACCCAAATGTGACGTATAAATATCATCGCGGATATAACCGCACTGGCTCGCGTTGCGTATACTGCGGACATTTTTACTGGCTGTGTCCGTTTGCTGCATTTTGTTTTAGTACAAGGCATGTATTTTTAGCGGGGATCTTCTTAAAGATAGCCTGGCTACAAGGATACAATGTAAATCAGGAGGTTTTTACGGATTAGGACTTTCATGATTGAAAAAGGTGTTATTGAAAGTAGTTATAGTCCGTCTAATGAAAGCGCGACCTGAGAAAAAGAGGTTAAATCCAAAAATGTTGTATGTGTTATTACTAACTAGTAGGAGAATCATGTTTTGACACTTCACAATTTTATTTCCTACACTTGCGGCTGAATAATGTTGCCAATAAAATTTTAAAAAAATCTTCAGGTCGCGTTTTCATTAGATTCACTCTATTGAAATTAGTTAGCCTAGATGCGATTTAACAACAAAGGTTTTTGCAAATTAGAACTTCCATGGTTGAAAAATGTTCGGGTCTATCAGTAGCTATAACCACGTCTGGTATGATATTGATTTATACATAGTTTAAACCAATTTCATTAATACGAAATCTTGGGTTAGGAAATTATTCGATAATTTCTCCCACTTTTGGTGGATTGAGAGTGAGTGTCAGATTATCATTGACTAAATCCTACCCACTACCTTACCCATTACTTTAGTAGCTCTTTGCTTTCCAGGACCGCCATGACTCTTTCGAACAATCCTGCTTCCTTGGCTACTTTTACCCTCTCTGGGCCCATTAAAACGATTAATCGAATTGTGCATATCACATTGACTGCCATAAACAAGCCACCCCGATCACAATCGAAAGTCACCAATCCATAAACTCTCAAAACGCAAGCACAAACAACTAAATAGCCCCGCTACCCTCTCTCAACTCGGGCTATTTGGCCCCGGTCCAACATTGCCCGGGGACATACCCCACTTCCCCCGGGTAGTGTCGACGCAATTTATGTTTGGATACTCGAGCTTTAATTGTGTAATTGTGTTTTTAGTTGTCTAGATATTTTTCTAAGCTAATGAGCCGGGATGGGTTGGGGGGAAAAATATGTGTTAGTGGGTCTTTTTTATGGGAATTTGCTAGTATTAGTAGTATTTTGGACTTTGCAACCTTGGATTACAATTTTAAAAAGCTTATTTTTTTCAACTTTTTAAAAAAATCTCTAAAAACTTACTAAACTCTTTAAATAAATACAATGTTCGCAGTATGTGTAATTCTTCTTCTTCTATTTGTGTCGATATAAACTAACATTTTTTTTTCTGAATAATTTGTACGGCACTTGAAAAGTGCAGGTGGCAGTGGTTGTACAGGACGGGTAGCATACCAGGTGACGCAAGTCCTGTGCAGCAACTCCACATTGGCACTGTGTTAGAGATGGGTCGAGGAAGCCCCCTTCGGCTCGTATTTTAAACCCTTCGAGTGTCGAAGGCGTTTTATAAACTTTGAGATGAAAACCTCTATGAGAGCCAGAATGGTCTTGGGACTTTATTTAAAAAAAAACTGTCCTTTTCTCAAAAATAACCAATTTGAAAACATGTGTTAGCACACTCTGGCCCTCATGACTTCCTATATCTATCATTGCTACCAAAACCAATAATTAACCATTACCTATCTATTGTCATCAGGTGACATCGAGGACTGCATAGTGACGCCGGCGTATCAAGGCCAGTTCACACCACTGCCGGAAGCGTTGTGCGATTGCATCATGGACTTAACGTCACAGGTACGTGTGTAGCGGCCCTTAGTTATGGGACTGCAGTGGCTACGGACGTTACGGCACGATTTAGTGTTGTTTCAGGAGTTAGCTTTAAATGCTGTGTACAACAACAACATTAAAGGATAAGGCCTTTACACTATGCAAAATTTAATTATTTACGTACCAACTGCCAGTCGCTTCGTTTGTGCGTATTTCCTAGATAGAAAATATTCTATGTGCTATTCTAGGACATGGGCTACCCGTGTATCAAGTTTAATTAGAGTGTGAAAAAGTATTCGTCTGTGCAAAAGTAGAAAATTGTCTATTTAAAAAAATATCTATATAGATGAGTTTTACCCATCAGTGTTACTTCAGGGCAAATCAACGTAGCCCTGAAAAAAATATCATATAAAAAGTATCCTAAAAATTATATCCCGAATCCTAGCAAATAATCAAATAAGTAACTCTACAATAGTCAATTTATTGTGAAATCAAGGAGAGGAACCTTCTGAACAGCATGAGTTTCATTCAAAAGTATCCTTACGTTGTTCAAACCTCTACGGTCCGGATTAAGCGCTTCGCTTCGTCGTTTATACCGCGTACATCGAAGGACTGGAATAATTTGCCTGCTGCGGTCTTCCCGTCCGATTATAATTTGGGTGTCTTCAAGGCTAGAGTGAATATGCTCTTAATAAACCAGTGCGCCTCACCATCTACGATTGCATCACTGCTTACCATCAGGTGGGATCGCAGTCAAGCACTAGTTTATGTAACTTAAAAAAAAAGTATATTACCCTGTATCAAGTCCTTGATCCATTTGCTTGTTGAATTTGAAAGGACAAGGCATTGCATCACAATGATTTTACGTTGTCATTTCATTATTTTATAGGTCCAGGTTACCTATAACACATATACGCAAAAGTTATAAATTATACAATTTATTGATTTACCGACAAAGTTTCAATTTACAACTGTATTACCAAAGCAAGACAGTTAAAATTTTAGTGCTCATAAACTTCGACCGGTGTGTTTATAAAATAACTAGTTGTCCCCTGCGGTTTCACCCGCATTTTTCGTTACTGCTCGGCTCCCGTGGGCCGTAGCGTGATGGTATATAGCCTATAGCATTCCTCGATAAATGGGCTATCTAAAATTGAAAGAATTTTTCAAATCGGACCAGTAGTTCCAGAGATTACCCCCTACATACAAACTTACAAACCTACAAACTTACAAATTTTACCTCTTTATAATATTAGTATAGATTCGTCAGATTGTCCCCCAGTGTTATACTCGTAAATCGTGATAGTTGTGAAATATTTGATTGGAAAGGGCATTTAAACATCACGAAAGTGAAATGATTTGGTAAAATGTTTATCTTAACTTTCTAGGGTTGCCAATACAAATAAAACTGTTAGCCGTGCTAATGGCAACCAAGATATTTTAATGGTTTTAATGAGTATTATAGCTGTGTAAATACATACATGCCGTAACCCCAAATATATGTTTATTACCTTACTATCCGATACTAACCTGAAAATGGCCAATAAGTACATAAAAACGTTTTTCGAGAGGTACCTACGACTCAAACTCAAAATAATTTATTTTATGGGCTCTTATAAGGTGTCAGAAGATAGCGCACGGTTCCGTTTCTAATGAAGAAGAACCGACAACACCACCATGGTAACCATTGTGTTTCTTGTCGGTCTTGTCTTTAAAAAAGAAATATTATTTTCACCCCAAAATACACAAAGCTTAAGTCAACACTTGAGTTAGAAGCGAGATTTAAGCTTTCGGTAGGTATGTAGATATACTGGAACCATTTAAGAAAAAAACTTCCAACAAAGACCATCCCTAAACAACCAAGATGACTGTCATAATTACCGCTCTACATATCACGATGACCGTGATAGCCAAATATTTTGTATTAAAACTGGATGTTAGAACAATGGAGCCTGCGAATCGGAACAGACTCACAATTAAATTGATTCTGAATTAGTTTAATTACAGTTTGTTCTCCGACTGCTTTCACTGGAACCGTTTGTGGAACACCTTCGCTTGTTTTTAGGTATTCTTTTGTTTTTCGGGTATTGTTGAAATGGATACGAGATTAGCATTTTCTTTTTTGTTGAAACGTGTTTATGGGTAGAAAATTCTTTGTGACTTTACTACTAATGCAAGTGAATGAAGTTACAAAAAAAAATATAATCTTAAATTGCCAATTTAATTAAAACAAACATTTTTTAACATAATTGTTAGTACAGAAACTAAATTCAAAATCTTTGATTTATTTTCGTTCCAAAATATTTTAAATACAGAGACGTTATAGCGGTGATTTCATTGGAACCGAAGTTGGATTAAGAGGAGGCAAAAGAAATATTCTTCTTAATAAATCCTTGTTTAGGGTAGGTCAAGCAAAATAGTACTGAAAGAGTAAAAGTAGAACTACATAGGGCCCACGTAGGCTATGTAGAGTGTCGGTCTCCGCACATTTTATATGGCAAGTAGACTTGTAGAGATATTTTTCTTTTTTTTAACTTCTACTCCGATTTTACCTACTTACCATTATTTTTTGAGTCGGTGTCGAAGCTTCGTAAGATTCCTAGTTCTAATCACCACAGAACTCATAACAGCTGTTAACACTACATTCAATCAACCATGCCAAATAAATATGAAACAGTTATAAAAATAAACATATAATTTCAAAATTATTCAAATTCTCTTCAATTTGCATGTGATATCAAACGGAACGTATAGATCGATGGAACTCGGCCGTGAAATGTTGCCAAAATTAAAATATAATACTGGTTTGGGAATAAAAACCTGTTTCGGTGTGTTTATCTTCATGTGTGGTGTAAGTGCTAGTTTAATTTATACTAAGTTTAGTGGTAATTAATTCATGTATGTTTTCACCTTGGCCTTATATTAAAATATTTGTATTGCTAATAAATAAAATAAACTGGCCTATGAAAGAAGAAAACTTCAGGTTAGCGTCCTAAGGTTTGCTACAAACCTCGAGGTGAACTTAACTTTGCCGTAGAGAAACTATTGCCCTCATACATTAATATACATAGGTGGCGATCATTTTAGCAAGTAAAATTAAATGAATAATTACAAAAAAAAAATTGTGATTAAACAAACTATACAGGGGAAATCTTCGTATTTTTGTTTGTAGTAAAAAAAAAAACTCAAACTCTGCTGGACCAATTTTAATAATTCTCTCTCCAATCGAAGGTTACTTTACCACTGGCAGTAGTTAATATTTAACACTTACCACCACTTGTATCTAGCAAACACAGATAAGGAAAATACCTGGTTTTACCCGATAAAGGATTAAGTTTGCAACACTACACTTTAAACTATTTCACAACACCCTTAGGTTAATCCAAAAGCTTCGAAACTATTTGACTGACCACAAAGCCCGCTCGCGTTCATAACTTACACCGCAAAAGTCCAGTCATACGAGGTTGGATGGAATTTTTGCCATCATGGTCTTTTTGCCGATACACTCCTAAAAATAACCACGCCGTGAGCTCATTGCGTTTTAATCGTTATATTAAATCACCATCAATTCGAGATTCCGATTTAATTAACCAATTTAACGATGAATTTAAATGTAATTGAAAATTGTACTTACTTAAAACTTTTTACTGTTGTTAATTCTTGCCTTGCGTAGGTTTAGGTCATTGCCTCAAAGCCAAGACGGTACATAATATTTAAATTCTTGCAGCTGACGTAAGGCAAAACAGAAAAACACATTTAAACAATAAATATTTTTATTGCAATAGAATGTACACAATACAACCCAACAAAAACAAACAATACAGCTAAAATAAAATACTACTGAATAGAAACTAAAAATAGTCATAGATCCAAAGGCGTATAAAATAACTTGTCTATATACTTATAAAAAGAAATAAACTGATTGACATATAGTATTAAAGCACAGCCCAGACTATAGGGCCTAGGAGCGTGAAATTTTGCACAAGGTTTCCTTTTATGTCGTAGGAGAGTAACAAAGAGAGGATCTTCTAAAAGTCCAATATTTATGTAGAAAAGCCTACATTTATGTAGAAAAGCCTACATTTACACGAGTGAAGTGGCTGGCAGAAGCTGTTCGGAACAAAGTATGTAAATCATAGACAGCGAGAAAAGTGTCCATAACGCTGGTCCAGTAGCGTTATGGCAGCGTAAACTTATATAAATTGTATTTAAAATCGATATTTTCTTCAAAGCTTCAACCAATACACAGGATACTGTTAATTTGTCGAACCTCAGATATCAAGCACTCCTTATCAAATGAATCACTCGAAAATCAGATAAGATACCGACGGAAATTTATTGTTTTTTCATTAATTATAACTCTACCAGGTAATAAACTAGGGTCTTGAAATAGCAGGTTCCTAAGTAAAGTTAAGTTTTGCAATTAATTTGTCACGTTACGCAATGATATTGGCCCAATTCCGCATGTTATTGGACAAGGAATGTCGCACTAGACAGGTCTCGGAGACAATGCCACTCGGAATTTCAATCAGTATTGCATTAATATTGTAATATAACGCCTAGAGTAGGCTTTGCTTGAGGTAGCTGAGCCACCCTGGCTCAACTAGGATTTGTATTGGACTGTCCAATGTCTACGACTGCTAGTGTCCGTTTTGAGACGCTGTTTTCAGATTGGTGTTATGATTTCTTAGGGCTTAGAATGCTTTATTCTTAATATTGGTTTAGGCAATACCTCTACCTATATAGCTACCGATTTTGCTATCAGAAATGGAACTTGCCTCATTAAAGGTTCAAGATTTCTAATACACTATACGATAATTTGTTCCCAATTAATATTAAACTTTATCAGTTCCGCTTTCTGGTGATTTTGTACCCAAGGATATTTTATACCCATCAATCACCTCGATGTTTTTGCTTGAAGCTTGTCTATAATTATTTGATTGCTTTATTGATTTCTAATAGCTCGGCAAAACTAGTTTTGATTTACTTTCCTAAAAGCGTTCCTAAAGTTCATAGGTCGATTAATTTAATTACTAAATCTAGGTCTCCGTCCATCAACGTGACAAACAAAATGCAAATTCACGAAACGTAAATGTTATACACGAAGGAAACTCGTGTAATACATTTGCCTTCCATTCACTTTGTACCATTATATCCTATGGCAGCTGAATGAAAAACTAACCTCACGACAATATATAATCAAACGAACTTCCCATTCATCGACCTTTTAATAGAAGAACAAAATGCGATATCGTTCATTCATCGTAATCCCATTTATATGAGACATTGCGACATTTCGCTAGAACAGACGACATGTCACAATTGTGTCATACAAAGCATTCTTTAGGCCACGCCCGTGCCAAATCGCATAATATAAAGGTCTCAGATATCGTAACTTGCTTTATAACTTAAACAGGTTCCATATATCACAACTTGTCTGACTTAAGCCCCAATTATTCAAGTTTCGACTAACGTACTCGCAAATGTGTCAATTGCTTTAATTATTGTCGTAGAAACCGGTAAACGTAAGGAGAAATGTAAGAATATAAGAGGAAATGACTCAATTAAAAGTGCGAGTTTTCATTTCTGAAATGTCTCCCTGTGGTGTGTGGGCGTTGGCAGCAATTTAATTACTGGGACGAGTAATGGCAGTCATTTCATACATGTTTTAATACTGAGGAAAATAATTTGAAAAATATGTAAGAAACTTTTAACTTTAATGATGACAGTTATGTTAAAAGACTCATGGAACGAAAATGTGATATGGAAACCAAGACAAATTTGGCTATAGGAAATATCAAAGCTGAAATAGTTGTAGAATGTAATGCTATATTAATTACAAAAGCTGATTTACCGCAACAATCTAAATCAATAATCGGGTAGCAAATTATTTAGATCAGTGTACGCTTTATCAAACGCCAATAAACAGTAATTTAGTTACAGCATATTTAAAATATATTTACGCACGTTTCACAATAGATGCTCATTAATATCTGCCACATTCCGCGTCCCGAAGGCAGGCTTACCCAACATTGTATAGATTGGCGGCTGATAATTGAACAAGATCAAATTTGCTTTGATTCAATTGATTTATTACTTGTAATGCAATATACAATGAAGACTTAGGAGCAGGTGGATTGAAGCACCTAGATAATGCGTGGGTTGTAAATGTACAGATCGATATTGATGATACGAAACAACTTGTAGTAAAGAGAGATTAAAAAGTCGATGAAGACAATATTGAGATTGATGAAATATCAGTTTCAAATATACCAATGATTGGTACAGATAAAAAAATCTAGATTAAAGATAGAAGTATGTCTTAATCTAGACGTGAACATGGCTATGTCAAAGCAAGGCGTATCACAGGTAAGCCTGAGGCGGGAATGGCGATAAATTGCGCTGGGTTCAAAGACCTCAATAATGCAGTAGCTGTGACAAGTTGCTGGCTTATCGCTTACGTGCGCCATTAGTACCGGGTTTCCTTTAGCTTGGTCCAAAATTTAAACGGTACGATATGCAGTTGGTGCAGACGATTTATCATTTGTAATGGCTGAAATTGTTTCCTTGATTTATGTGTTTTGTTCTGGGAACCAGTAGGTTTTGTAAAAATATTAAAACTCAAAGCGGTGATGACAACAATTACGCAGTGTTGCAAACTAAATATATTAAATTGTGCGTATTGTTAAGGAGTCGAAATACTTGTTTACTACTGGGGGTGTTTAAGAGAATACGTACATTTACAAGCGAACGTGATTCATCGTTTACCACATCATCGCTTACTGAGTGTTTAAAGCAATCATATCACTTGTTATAAGTAAACCAAATAAAGTGACTTAATTATGACCAAAAACAATGCCGTAATAATTGAGAAAGAAAAGAAGAAGCCTAGATTGAACTCTAAATGAACGGGTGAACGTAAGCTGAATAGCCAAAATTCCTATTGAAATATACAGGTCAAGTCTACTTCCACAATAAGATTCCGTAACCAACAATAGCAATGGCATTAACCGTATGCCTATACATGCAAGTGGTTATAACGATGCTTATCTTGACCAAATATGAGAACCAATGCCAAATGTCCAAATAGTGAAGGTCAGATGGGATGAAGACATCCTGTGTACTGAAGCAGATCTAGATAGTAATTGATTGATGGTCGAAGTTTGGGCACTCTGCGCTTGAGTAACCATTGTTTAGATTGATCGAGCACATTGCCTTTATACTATAGATTCCGATGCAATTGTTTTGCACATTTAATCAGAAAGTAAATTAAAATGGTTCTTGCGTGATGCCAATAGATAAAGAAGCTTAACACGCCTCATTAAAAAAACTGAGAGTGGTATTTTTTGCGTTGCTACTTGAAATGTAAACGTTTGCCAATATGGTTGCCTCATATCTAATACTCGTAGAGCCTTGACAAAAACGTCCAGAATGACCAGAACAATGAATATTTTAAACAACAATGTCGCCTATTATTTTACATTAATGATGTTACAAAATGCTTTTAAAGCGCAGTCAAACAATTTATTACCCTATACCATAATTATCTTTTTATTTTAAATGTTTTCTTAATTAATTTTTCTTTGCAGGGGCAATCAGCGACGCTGGAAAGTATACGGACGTCATTGTCCGCGAAGTTCCCATCGATGCAGACGCCATCACAAGAGGTGGTCTACGACACGCTGGCCCAGCTAATGCAGGAGAGGAAAATATACCAAACGTCACGGGGCTTCTTTATAGTCACGCCCGAGTAAGTTTTTTATTGCCTGGATACGAATTTGTAACTAGTTTCCCCACAGAATCGGGAATTTACTGCGAAAGTTGAGTTTATTGCAAAATTCATTGCGGTTTTGACAACGGAGTCGAGTTGTCTATTGTAGAAATAAACTGTATTTACTGCTTGGAACTTTGGAATTTAAAATACTAGTGGTTTGATAGAAATAAGTATAAATTCTTAACAATTCATAAGATAAGAAGTATTATTAAAGACGAGAGCAAAAAATCGAGTAAAAAATCCGAGTCCGATTGAATTAGACAATAATTGCCAACGAAAATTCAATTGAGATGTTTACATAAAAAACTGCCGAAAAACTTGATTATCATGATTTCATCCGTTATTGGCGAGCCTTTTTCTTCTGAGCCTAGGGTAACTGCGAAACCGAGTCAAATCAACTTGCTAATTCCATCTGCCGGTATGAATACAAAATAAAACGTTGACGTCAAACAAACAAGTCGTGTAATCGTAACCTAAGCCCAAAAGAGAGCAGTACACGGCTTTAATATTTATTAAATCTCAAATAACATGAGTCACATCGCCATTTTAGTATGTCAGTGATCCCAAGTGGACATGTTGTACGAAATTGAACGCGCAATGCGTTCAGAGCACCAACTTTGGCGCCAACTTGACATGCATTCAAAATGGCGCTTGGTGGGTCAATTTAGGAGCTAAATAATTACGTGAATAATCTGATCTGTATTCTGATAAACTCAAGGTATTTTGAAATGGATTTCGTATTGTTATTTGAAGCTGAATGGATTTGCATGTATACTGAATGGATTGTTAAATAATGCATTTGATATGCTCCTTGTGTTTACGATGTGGATGAAAAATTTCAAAATTTAAAGGCTTCCATAATATGACTAAAGAGATGTATAAAAAAGAACCACAGTAAACGTATAATCTAATTGAAATAATCGCGGAACTGTAGCTAATTTTATGAAATGCGGAGGATTAGATTTTGCGGTCACCATCTTTGTTTCAAGTAATATGGTACGAATAATGTAGCGTTCATTATTTCTATCAATATCTCACTTGTTTTAAGTGTAGGTGTTTCTGTACGTAGACTTGACCTGACATCATTATCTCCGTTGGTCCTTCCAATGCCACAAAAAGCAATAATTCTTCCATTCGCTTATTAAGACCACAACGTAGGTGTCGTTTCATAATGTGTGAGGTCGATACATTATTATTTCATGAAGGTGATTGCTTATTATCTTTACCATTCATACATTAACTATAGTGTGTGAATTTTTAAAGAAAACAAGGCTGAGAAGCATCAATTTTAGATATTTAGGAGCTTAAGTCTTGACCTATTTTGCAGTATTGCATTATTGCTACTGATTGTACTATAGGCCACTGATTCATTTTTCATTGCGAATCCTTCATTATTCATACTAAACTTTATCTAAGTGTAATCATTATCTAGTCTCCACACATACAATTTTATTGCAGACATTAGGCATTTATCTTAAAAACCATTATATATTTAGTAAAATTAATGATCATAGAAGATCAGCGATAATGATTGTCAAAATGTCAAAAATATATGAAATTGATATGTGCTACTGAAATGTCAACCCGAAAAAAAAACTTGACAGTGCTTATCGCTGGCAGAATGTTACTATCTAGTGCTCAAGCTAACGAAGTCAATATAGCTCTAGATAGATTTGAAAACCTGTAATGAGTACAAAAAACCTAAAATGACTTGTCGATTAATTGATTAAGTGTCGACATTCAATTGTCAGTTGCCAAATCGAAATGACAGCAGCAAAATGTTTCCGTTGACTGTCAAATTGATACAACAAAAACACCATGATATTTTAATGAAGGCAAAAACTATTGCCAATGAGTTAATGGTGGCAGAATCCGGGTAACGATGACCACAGCTTCTCAAATTAATTTTAACCTTATCGCCACTAGACAAGGTTGGAAATTAAACAAAGGCAAAATGATAAAAACATTGATTAGGCAACATAAATTATACACAGCCAATCATTAAAATAAATAGTGTGTCTTATTAGTGGTTTAAATAATGACAAATTGTTAGAAAAAAAACTTACGGGTACAAATTTTATTTATAAAATATATGTGAATTAACGACAAAATTTGACACAAAAGACAAATTGTGATCAAATAAATTAAGTGTCAGTGGAAAACCGTTGAAAAAATGGTCATGCTAAAAGATATAGGTGACATCCCAAATGATTTCCTGTAATTTATATAGTTTAACACTTTATTCTACGAGTTTCCACACATCTTAATCTTCATCTGTATCTAAAATAAAGCATCATAGCCTTGCATTATTTGCAACTTTACAATCCACTATCATTTTCAAATCTGTTGAAGCATGAAGCATATTCTCAATGCGTCTCTTTCATCGATTGCATTCCGACATACTATCCATCTAAACAGGGATCTTATCGAAAACTAGTTGCGACTGCGATCGACATCAACTAGTTCTTGTTATCAAAATGAGGCCAAACTTGTACATATCTTGAATAACTTAAACCAGATCCCGGTTTCGTTTACAGCAAAAAGTCTAAAGCTTACTTCGGCTTAATTAGATTCATTTACATTCTCATGTCTTTGCTGTTTCTCTTGAGTCGCCTTTGCAATTTATTCAGCTCTAACTAAGAAGTACATTTTGTCTTTTACATTAATCTTTCTGTTAGGTCCGTGTTTATTGGATCCTTCATATAATTTGTTATCTATTATGCCTCCATCATCATGTCTATCGATTGCCCTTCCCATTGAATCTAGGCCTCCATTGCCTGCCACAATAGTTCTGGGTCAGTCCTATTCAACGCCACTTAGATTGCTATTTGGAAGCATTTTGCCATTTAAGGGTATTCTTGTATAGCAGTAGTATTCTTGTTAACTGACCGACATTTGTTGAGGAAATAACGGAAACAGTTTTTAGTAAGTTTTCATGTTTCTTCTAAAGTGATAGTTCTTGTTCTTTCGGATTAAGTTTGACACAGTTTTCTTGGCTAAAGTTACTTTCCAACAAAAACGATATCCAGAAACTTTAACATTGTCACATTTCTTCCGCTCACAAAGAACGGTACTTAAGGTTCCGTTGTGACCACAATGTGTTAGGAAATTGTACGTATATTATTATGGAGTTCCTTCAACATATAATCAATTTGTAATCTCAAATCACCGACCATTTCTTCCAGACGCCGTCGATCCAGATCAAGGTCTTCATCCCGTCACCACGCGAACAGCATCGAGGATGACTGCCCATCCCCCCGGACCATCCTCATGTCCGACCAGGAGGCGTTGCACCAGCTCTACGGGGAGATCACGACCCTTAGGGATGGGGCGGTGACTCATCAGTGTGTGCAGACCAACCTTGCTGATGTCATTTGTGGTGGTAAGTGGATCTTTTTATATTTTTAGGACCTTGTTGAAAACTATTTCTTTGGATAAATGTAGGTACTGCAATGCCAGTTTCTGTAGCTAATTAAACTATACCTATGTACATTATAAAGGGCTGACGCCCTAAGTGACAGACGTTTCAATCATGTTAAAGCCTAGCTATCCTAAGATTAATTAGAGATGGCCCAAACAGACAGTCGGATTAGACCAACATTAATCCACCTTGCATTTAAGAGCACGCTTCAACATTCTGCTAGTTACATTTAACCTCTTTTGCTGGAACAACATACCAATTAATCACGTAAACATTTCACGACTATGTTCCCAGAAAATCGCTACATTTGCCAACTTATGCACATAACATTTTAGTTCCATGAAGTTATACAGTGTAGTGCTTAGTTCAATAAACCCATATAGGTTAGTAAGGTCAAACGAATAAGTTTCCACGAAGCGACCGCCTTAGTAAATCCCAGGCTGTTCAGTGCATGGAATATTCTTTTGTATAGCAAGGACTTATGTGGGTTTAGAGGCTAAATTCGCGTAATGAATGCTGAAAAACAAAGCGTGGTGAAATGTGGAGCAGCCTGCAATGGCCTGATTCTAGACTGCATTGCTAGCCCGTTACTATGAAAATTCGCGTTGATTTAACATTCCCTTTAGTATGCGGTATTGCATCAGAATTGCAGTTACTGGTTCTGACATCGAAATAGTCGGATGCAAATTCGGTTTTTCCATTTTTAGAACAATTTCTTGGAACCATGTTTGCTTCCGTTACAAGAAGTTTCACGTAAGTTTATGTAGTAATGTGTGCCAAAAGTTAATAGAGTTTTTGAGTACTTTTTAAAATTACAGCTTTTTTTATGTAACAACATAAGATAAAAATCTTGAAAAATATTCTAATACAGATACTAGTTTCTGCCAATGGCTTCACCTGTGTGAAAACAGTAAATATAAATGATCAAATGGGTGCATACTTTCGAGACCAAAAGATATGTGCTATTCCAGGATATGGTTTATCCGTACCGCAAATTTCTTTTAATTCTTTTCAGCTGTTTGAGCGGGAGACGTAGGGAACAAACATACACATTCAAACTATCGTCTTTGTAATATCAGTGTGGTGTGATTTGTGATTTCGTAGATTTATCTAAAACCCGTAGTTATAGACTAGTCGACTCTGATACGCTTTATTCCGTGGCCGACTATTCTTAGTTTCAAAGGAACGTTGGAATGAGCGCTTAATAAGCGCTTACCGCTGAAAATAGCCTGAAGACTTGCTTTGGGTGACTTTAATGCATTCACGGCCGCTACAGAGGAGACATATTCTTCGGTTTTTAACCGTTATAAACAGTTTAGATTGAAATATTTTACGCTAGATATATTTAGAGCTTGCTCTGATAGGTAGACTTTGATCTCCGGAACGTTTTCTCAAAGAGATCAAAACAATACGTCGTAGTAGTTTCTTTTATCTTCAGAATAATAAATTCAATTGCAACCAAAAGTCACTTCACTCCTAAAACAAGAAACAATTCATTGATCACAAAATTGTAATAAACCAGTGGTGACTCAGTGGTGATGGTCACTATCTACAAATAGTAAGTTGTGGGTTTAATTCCAGGCTGGCGTTTTATGTAATTTATGACATCACCACAACTCTGAAAACGGTGAAGATAAACATCGTGAGAAAAGAACCAAAAATTCGAACTGCACTGCGTGAGTTAGTCTCAGCAGGAGAGCCACGTTGATTACCAAATCTTACCAAATATTTAGCCAAAAGTAATAGAATGTAAGAAACAAGGAAATCCTGAATCTATTCTTGGCTCGTGATAAATTTCGTTCGTGCTAGCTGTTATCTAAATTCTAGTAATAGTTAGTTTATTTAAATTTTATTTTTCTGCATTCGAACAATAAAAATTCGCACTCTTTTTGCATATTTCGAGTAACCTCTAAGGTCATAGCGGTCGCACGATCGTTCGTGATCTCACCAATTAGTTTGAAGAATAACAGTAAAATATGAATACGTCCGTCCGGCTGTCACGGGCCAAATTTTATTACAGTAACCATTCCATTGTTTGAAATACAGTTCTCAAATGCTGACCCATTAGTTATGATCGATTGGATGTAATCGATTACAAATATTACTCGAATGATATATCGAATCGATGTGAATATTCACACGTTTTTTGTGCATGGTAGCATTGTTTTATTTGGAGTGGATTGCAATGCTTCACTGAAAAAAGTTTTGAGTAACAAATAACAAACAATTGAGTAACCTGTTACATAAAAATAGTGACTACATAACTATAGTTCTTATTAGACAAATTCAGTTTTGTTATTAGAGATCTGTTATTAGTAGCTCGACAAAAATGATAACTTCTTAACAAATGTATTATTCACGTTGTACCAAAGTGTTCTAGAATAAATAACTTAATATGTGTATTATAAAACAAAAGTGTTATGTAAAAATAGCCACGTTTTATTGTTAGCGCGTACAAATCCGTTTGGTTAAAACTTGGTCATGGGTTTGGTATAGTTCAGTTATTAGTTACATCATTATAATATTATTGTAACCAAACTATTTTGTTATTTGTAACTGAACTTTTCGGTTAAAAGTAACATCACTATAATATTATTGTAACCAAACTATTTTGTTATTTGTAACTGAACTTTTCGGTTAAAAGTAACAGCACTATAATATTATTGTAACCAAACTATTTTGTTATTTGTAACTGAATTTTTCGGTTAAAAGTAACATAACTTTTTAGTTAGAGTGACTGCTCCGATCAGCCCGCGAAATTCAAATTTTCTTACGTTTTTTTGCAATTTGCAGGCCAGTGCTAGGTTGTATGTTGATTAAAATATTGTTCGCGATTGTAAGACGTATGTAGTTACAGAACTAATAATCATCAAAAGCATCAGTACAATCCTCCAAGTTCTAAAAGGTCTAGCAATGACTTTGACCTTGAAAAAATCTTTTTTGATTATTAGTTCTGTAACTACATACGTCTTACAATCGTGAACAATATTTTAATCAACATACAACCTAGCACTGGCCAGCAAATTGCAAAAAACGTAAGAAAATTTGAATTTTGCGGGCTACCCTGTAGCATCAGCCTGAAGTGTTTTTTTTTCTTGTAGATTTTCATTTACCTACCTATAAGAAGTTTTAGCAAGATATATCCTTCCCCAAATCTTACCTACTATGGTATTCATTTCGGTTACAAACTTGAGATAGAATAAGAAAAACAACTTTGTTTTTTACAATTATATTTATTTATTAAGTATCAAATCAATTAATTTTAGTAGGAACTTATAATTAATTCAGACAAAGAGCTAGCACACTATACTAGCCAAACCTAGCTACATACACTAAAATAGTATTTAAAATTCGATAATTTCCACTAGTTTCATTGAAGTTAAAAAATGAAACTAATGCAAACTACTTTTTTCATTCCATTGTAGTTAATTTTTGCTAAATGCTGTAAACATCTATACATACATCCTCACAAACTTTCTATTTCTATTTTCTAGTAGGTAGCATTTACCAAAAAATAACTACAATGGAAATAGTGGAAATAAATAGTTGCACTAGTTCCGTTGTGTAGTCCAATGGAACTAGTGCATCAAAGTAGTTGCATTAGTTCTATGGTGGAACAGTTCAACGGAACTAGTAGGAATGATTTCCATAGGCAAACTGCCCCTGATAGGAACCTATATCGTAACCTATGGTATATTTTAGAGGGTACTAATAGTAGTTCATTGAATAGACAATTAGCTCTGTATAAGATACGGAGCTAATTGTCTAACTGAAGAGCTATTTAAAAAAGTGTATGGGGCGAGGTTTTTAAAGTTATATATCTCTGTTGATTTTCAACCTACACCTTCTTTGCGTCAAGACAATTAATATATTTTTTTCCAAAGTGGTAACTGTTCGATCTGATAGAAACCAATATTTATTTTTTAATATTTTTATGCTTATGCTTAATTTTTATGCTTAGTTCATGGAAATTTAGATAAAATAAACTGTAAAATGTACCATAAACACTGAAATTTGTTTTATCTTTCTAGCTTTAAAATCAACAGACATATTATTTTAAAAAAATGTCGCCCCCAGACACTTTTTTTTAAATAGCTCCTCAATTAACTAAGATATATAGCTAATTTTCTATTCAATTGACTACTATTAAATAAAATAAATAAATTAATATTCCACAACTATCACACAACGCCATCTAGACCCAAGCTAAGCAGAGCTTGTGTTATGGGAACTAGACAACTGATAAACTTACTTATATATTTCTAAATACATACATATTATAGATAAATTACAACCAGACACAGAACAAATGATCGTGCTCATCACACAAACATTTGTCCTGGGTGGGAATCGAACCCACGACCTCTGGCATAGCAGTCAGGGTCACTAGATCAACAGGCCAGTCATATTAGTACAATATAACATAGGTTACATTATAGGTTCCTATCGGGGGCAGCTTTTGTTTTTTTTTTAGTTTAAGATTACAGTGTGATTTACATTGATTGAAAAGTAGCCCCATTAAGTAGTTTTTAACTCAAAAAGTACAGTTTGTACAAACTGCCAGACATGACGGGACTCTTTAGGATATTCAGCATTCAATACAAAAATCGCCTTTAAACAAGCTTCTACAGCTTTTGTAATAGTTGGCATTTCATATGTTATGTTATTAATCACTATGTACCTTGCTGTAATTAATTTATTCGGTGACACAACTGCAATTACAAAAGGTTGCATTTGAAGGTCCATTTCCATAAGCTTGTCTCTTTTTCTTGTTATCTCTACTGCTACCTCAGCTGGACTTGCGACTTGAGTTATGAAGCCTTCCAATACCTCTCGCTTTGATGGTCTCCATTGTGTCTTTTTAGTTGTTTTCTTTGTAGAAGTAACATTTGATGTGCTCATCAAAAAAGGTAGCGATGTTAGAGCGGCTAAATCAGTTTGTTCTTCATTGGACTCTGTAATAAATAAGAAAAAATAAATAACCCTCTTTCTAGCGCTGTCAGATAATTAAATAACACTTCAGGTATCTCCATCAAAGGAAGAAATCATCAATTATCATCATCATCATGTAAGTTACAAGGCCGATGAACGACCCGACAAGCCCTGGTTGCCAATCATTCCCACTAATTCCGTTGAAGAATTCCATCATCATCATGATTGTCATTCAGCCTGCATTGTCCTAACTAAACCACGAACAACATAAAAATCTTTCACCCAGTTTATTGTTTCCTGTGATGTGAACCGACAACCTATGAATCAAAAGTCAAGGCTGTGAATGACTGGACCATGGAGGTAGTTATTTTCACATAAAAACGGATAACATTAGTGCAAAGCTATTGCTGCTGCTGTTTATTTAGAAGAAGTAAGAACAACAAATATTAAAACGAAAAAACCTTATTCACTTACCATCAATCTCATTTATTAATTCTTTCTTTTTTACAATGCTTATAAGTTTTGATTTAATTAAGGGCCAATTTTCATTAAACTTGTCTCCGTAGTCTGAGTACATTATCTTAAAATCCTTCAGTAACTGAAAATAAATGTTAGATTAACAGAAATCAAGTAGAAAAAAAAAATTAAGTGTGGTTTCTAGTCACCATATATTACCAGTTGCCCTTGTTTCGAACACCACCTGAGGCAAATAGGAATGATTTGAATGACAAAGCAGGAGCAACTGGGAATATAGGATAAACTTCAAGGGCAAACTACTAACATGACTTACCAAATATATTCCACCGGACAGATTGATAGCCTTATATTTTATGAAATAATTTGAAATCGTCATATTTTTAGAAGCAAGATCGTTTAACCTTTCTTTAGTAGTAACTTCCCAATATGATTCTACCATTTGCCATGGATCACAGTTGTTCTGAAGCCATAATAACTTCTCTGAGAAGTCAACACTTTTGCTTCCTTCGAGGTGACTAATAGCTTCCTGTGCACTTGTACTGGGCCGGGGGGAATATTGCTCATTTGAGTTTGAACTGCTTGAGGAGCAATGTCTTTCAAAACTTAAACTTTTACTCGCAACGCAACACGAGAAGAACAGGTTTCTACAGGTTACTTCCGTGACCGTTAGTGTTTGATGTAACCAAAACGTTTTGCTATGCGCAGCATAACTTTATTCACCACCTATTATATTGCTGTATTATTGATAACCAAAAATATTCTAAAACCAACATAATCAATATTAGTTGATCTCAGCCAAATTTTTTGTTTATTTTTAGTAACTTTGCAAAACAAATCTCAACAACACTATTTAGCTGGTAACAAACTAATATAGCAGACTTGAAAAACAGCAACTATTCGTTAAAAAAATAGTTTTAGTTGGGTCAACTGTAAAGTCACAAGTGTGTAGAGTATAGCAAAACATATTATGTTGCAAAGTGCCGAAACCGAATTTTGTATTGGATAACATAAAATTTTGTAGCTTATAACCAACTCAAATAACAAAAATATTTTTGTAAAATGCAACAGAAGCAGTTGATCAATACGTAAATGAAATTCGTTTGTCTTTTATCAAGGTTTGGTTATTTGTGAATTAACTCAACTAGTTTTGTAAAATACTTTTTTCAGTGTTGTTTAAACGATTTACCGCCAATTGGCCATTTTTATAAGCTTCGAGATACCTGCTTCACATAAACGGTTAACTAATATAGCACAGTTATCGCAGTGATTGAGCGATCCACTACCGCATCGTATGTCGCGAGTTTAATTGTCACGCGGAACATAATTATGTACATCTGTATGGCCTACAGATAGTTGTTTCCGGTCTGGGTGCCTAGTGTATACGAGTTTAAAATGTACATCATCATCAACATTCCAGCCCAGCCGAAAGACGTCCACAACTGGATAGGTCTCCTCCCAAGTATAACCTCAATTAACGGTGCTGTGCGTCTCACATCCATCGGTAAATATATCCGTTCACAAACATTTACTCTTACATAGTCTAAATGTTTGACTTCATTACAACAAAAGTACAACGTTTCAATGTCGTGAGCAACGTAATGTGAACTAGTACTGCCTAGCTACTTGGAACTCGCATGCGAGTAATGAGAACAGTGGAAAGTCAAATCCGCAAAGCACAGGAAACCGCTTGCATCAATCTTACACTTTGTTTTAAAGGCTTTTCAGACTGGCATCTATTGGTATCTAATTTTTTTTATTAATACGACTCTTAACGTTTGAATCCCCAACCGGTCCTATGAGACCGCGCTGTTATTGTTTTACTATTGTGTCTCATTTCGCGGGTATCTGAGTAATTAAGCTGGGTAACAGCTATGGTATTATTTAAAAACCTACCCACTTGAGAGGCAGCTGAAATTCAACAGAAATTCACCACCGAATTCCTGAAAAGGAAACCCGTCCGTCCAATCTTAGATAGACGTGTCTGTGTTGTAATATTCTCCATAGGAAATGACCGATTTGGAACCATGTACCACTAGTTTTAGACGTTTTATAAGTGCCCATGTAGGCCTATGTAAAATAAAATAATTTTGAATTTGAATTTGATAGCAAGGGGTAACACAAAAATACAGGTTGGGTTTTAGTTAGGAAAAGTCTGATACGCCTTCCGCTCTCCCCTAGAGCGGGAGAAAAGTGTTTTTATAAAACGATAATTTTATAATTAACTGCAATTAATGCAACTACACCTATCGTTATTTTTAAGTTTTTTTTTCAATCTTTTCAGTGAATACACTTGTAAGTTTCCGCACAAAAATTATACAAACAAAACGCACATCTATCTAACGCAACGTCTGTAGCAGCTTTAACTTCATCGACTGTCAACCGAAATGCACTTTTACGTCAATCACACAAAGGTCTCTTATCGAATGCTCTCAACCTAAGTATGTAAAGCCATACGTATATGGAAAGCGAAGATCAGTAAAAAGTCCATTTAACCGATGCAAGAATCTTCCTCGGAAGAGGTTGATCGATTAGTTTTTAAGCATTCTTCTTTAGAACTAATGAAGTGTGCCAAATTACTTGGAGTTCAAGAAAAAGTTTACTTAAGATGTCAATACGGGCCACGAATGTTTTACACGAGTTACCAGGGCCCGGGAACGCAAAAGACAACTGAAGGACAAAGGTGGGTTTTAGTCAGTTAATCAGTTAAAGTCTGAAGAAGTCATTTGATGATTTCCCACCTCAAAAAACCAGTCAATTTAAAAAAAAATAGTTGCTATGGTCCTGGAACGTAAAGGGTAACTGAAGGAACGCGGCTGGGTTTTAGCTAGTCCAGTCCAGTCTAGTCGCCCTACCTAGACCAGGAGAAGTTTTTTGATGATTTTCCCCACACGAAGCATGTCGAAGGTGCGGATGGTAACAAGATATTTATTTAGCATTTTTTGAATTGAGAATGGGAAATGTTTTAAGTGATCTTGTGACGGATGTCAGTATTAGTTTAGTTAATGGTTTTGTTTCTAAAAATATACAAAACAAATTAAAATATGTTATACCAGTGTTTCAAACTGGTTCCTTTCCAGACTTTGAGACGTTTGAACAAGCGTGGGTGGCATTTGTTAGATTTGCCAAATGTCACGTTCATATTTACTTATATAAATTGGTTTTAACAAATGAAACTAGTTTCCTATTCGACATGTCTGTGAAAAAATCAAACAAAAAAAATGACAGAGATTTTTTTAGGTGGAAAAAATACGTGTTACTATTTCTTTTAAAGAAGACAGAGAGTTATGAAACTTATAATATTGCGTCCCGTCGTAAAATTATTTTTAAAATAAAAATAACACTACCCCATACTAAGCATCACTCAGACCCAAAACAACTATCTGTAGACCATACAAATATTTGAATCAGGCAGTAATTGAACCCGTGGTAAGTAGTACAGCAGCCAAACACACTCTTCTCAACTCGTTTCCACAAATGTAGACAAGAGTAAAGTAACGTAAAGCCAAGTAAAGCTCAAACAACAACCGGCTGACCCATCTATAAAACTGACAAACCGGTATCATTAGAAAAGATTCAATATCGATGCTCTAAAGAAAGCGAGATCGCACAGCCGCTAATGATCAGTCATTACTGTCAAATTAAACGTGTCAGTCCAAGGAAAGTGTCATCTGAAGCGTTTTTCTCGTAAAATGAATACTTTCCACGCGCCCGGCAGGAAAAGCTGCAACTTAGGCTAGGAGATCGTAACTCGAGTAAGCATACCATCTTTGAATAAGCATTTACTATTTTTTTTAATTGGTAAAACTGGTGCTTGACCGCTATCCCACCTGATAGTATGCAGTGATGCAATCGTTGATGGTGAGGCGCACTAGTTTTTTAAGAGGCTATTCCCTCTAGCCTTGAAGACACCTAAATTATAAACTGAAGGGAAGACCGCAGCAGGCAAATTGTTCCAGTCGTTCCAATCATTTGACAAGATTAATTCAAATTTATAAATAAAGTTTGCTATAAAATTGTTTAGAAGTTTACCAGATAATTATACTTTTACTTTAATTTTTAACATCCTACGGAAATGTTAAAGGATGTGATGTACGACGGAAGATCCATGTTTAACAGCGAAAGGAATTCATCCAAAGGTTGCCTGTAGGAGATTGCCCTTTGAGATAAGACCGCCAAGTGTATGTACACTTGTTATATAATTGTTGACTAGATCGACTGCGTATGCGTACATTTAATATTTACTGCAAAGCGATCCTTAATTGTAAAATTAATAAGTTAATTTAACTTAAGTTTTTTATTTAAATTTTTAGTATTTGTACCTATATGTATAAATTGTATTAATAAACATACTTATATATTTCTAAAAAATTAATTATCTTGTACAATTGTACAAGAAGAAAGAATGACAAATGGCACTGACAGTTGATTTTGACATAAGTACTGTCATTCAATATTGACATTACATAAAATAATGTTCTTTCTATACTAAATTTGTTATAGGGTGGTATCGGTGACAGCTGTCAGATTCATACAATATAGCTATCTATCCTTTTCTCTCATCTTGAAGATGCATATTTTCGTCCTGCTGTCACCCAACCCATGCTATGTAAAAAAGACTATAACAAACGTTTGTCTTGTGTGTTTTATGAAGTGTACAATAAAAAATATAATCAATACGAGACATATAATATCCTTTGCAAATCAAATAGTATCTAGGTGTGACCGTTACAAAAAGTCATAAATGTAGTCTGGGCCGTTAACATTTTACAAGATCCGAAACTTATTCAAGTTGTTTTTTTTTAATATCAAGGTTGCACCGGACATTTGTATATTACTCAACCAGTACAAAGGTCAAATGTAACGAAAAATATAAATTTTAATGGGGTGAAAATTAAAGTACCATGACGCCTGGATTGGTACAAAGGTTGAGCAGAGGTGTAAGGTCACACATCTTTGGGCAATGGATGGTAAGATAAGTATCAGAAGGTTATTTCAGATTCCATAAAAATTAAAAAGAAAATGTCTTGAATACTCTTAACGACATTCCAAAATACCGATCTAATCAAAAAGGTTGCCAAATTACCATAAATTAAATACTGTACCCTACCCGAATGATTCAAGGTCAAACAGGTCAAATCAGGTTTTTTACCTTAGCCTAAAGGACTTTTATAAAATTTAACTTGTCAAAATTATCTTGTTCAATAAATCAACTATGTTGAACCTTGAAAAAGTAATAGATCAAGACACGACATTCGACCTTCTTGCTGATAGCGAAAAAAAACGGAATATGCAAATTTTAAAACGCAAACCATGACTATATGCTTATATATCTACTAGTTTAAAAAATAGTTGACAGTATCAAAAAACCCGACAGCAAAAAACGGGTAAAAAGTTCAAAACAAGTCACTTTAGAGCAGTTTGATGCAGTTGGTGGAATTTATTTTAGTTCAATCTACTCGTACAAATCTATTTTGTGGTCGGGTTTTCTGACACTATTAACTTCTTTTTATTTCCTGCATCTTGATGTCACGTTAAACATTACAATTTGGCGCCAGAACCAATCAATCAATCAATCTGCCATTTTATTTTTGTAATAATTTTTATTTACCTATAGTCACTGTCAAAACTAAGAAGAATCTAAAGACACCTCTCAAGCTACAATCCTTACAATTACAAGAAATATACACAAATATCTACATGCATACTATCGAGAAATACAACCCTCCTACTAGCACAGTCGGTCAAAATATAAAACTGACCTCAGTCAAATTGGCTAGTCTATAAACTAATCCAATATCACATGTAGTTGCTCTAGTTATAAATTATAATAGAAACCACCCAAACATAAATCAACTACATACTTTGTAAAACTGCAACTTGCTGATGAATTCCAATATGACTATCTCTCGGCCTAATGGCTACCGGTTCTCTAGTAACTCATAGTAAGTATAGACAGTGATCTACTTCGGTATAATCACGGTATTCCTTTCAGATGAGGTGTTAATTCACTTTCCTATTTATTATGACGATAAACTGTGCTTTATCTTGAATTAAATGTTTTGGGAAACTACAATTGTGTTGTTTAAGTAGAAGGAACTTGAATGGAGTAAGATAAATATCAATCAGAATGTCAGTTAACAGGAATTATTATTCTGCATTTACACTGCATGTCAAATACAAAATGAGAGTTTTTGCTAAAGTATCCAAAATCTACTCGGAGAAAATATTTTCAAAGTTCGGAGAGTAACTTCAGGTCCCTTTGAGAGCCTTTGAGTAACTGGACCCACTGGATCACTGACTCACCTTGACCATACACTCCATTTGAATGAATGTCCAATGAGATTTGACAGTCGGTTCAGTCGACTCATTGAAAATGTGATTGGGTCGAGTGATCCCACAGGTCCATTTCAATTGGGTCCATCCAGTAGACCAAAAAGTCTTGCCAGGCTTCACAAAAACCCAACACCCTAACCTACTGACCAAAATTAACGACACGACAAAAAACACAGATTGGCATACTATCAATACGATTTGTCATAATATGTGTGGCTAAGTCCTGCCTCCAACCAATGTTTAAAATTCCTAAATAACGTTGTAAACCATAGAAATTATCTTACCGCATTACAACAAAAACAAGTTGCATTACATGAACTGTAAACATGTAAATTAACCATAATAAAAGTGAGTTTATACGCAGCTATCTTAAAGGCGGTTGATAGGATCTTTCACGGTAACGGTAATGCTAGGTTCGCTCAGATCGTGGTCAGATAAAAACTAACCATTTCCTATCTTGAATATTCGTATCAATCTCTGAACGAGCAATGTTTTTCTACATTTATCAGGGAAATTTATTAATTAAGTTAATTTGAAAGTGGAAAAGTTGAGTTAAATGGTTTATTTATATCTTGATTGCTATTAAAGTAGGTGCTTGTCATCCTCTTGTGCTTATCAAAAGATCTCCTTTGCTTTTGATGTCATCTTCCTGTCAGTATCCCAGTATACTTAGATTCCGAGTATGACTTTTTCTTATACCTGTAGCAGCCTTCTTTTCAAGGATGTCTTCACACCTTTTTCCCGGCGCCCTCTCTTTCTCTTACCTTCTCTGGGATGCCTTTCAGTTACTAATTTAGTCCATTTCTCCTTTTTATCTCTGAACGTGACCCGTTTATCTTTATTTCAGCTTTATAAGACATATCTGCTAGTTTAGTTTTCCCTCGAATATATTTTCGGCTTAATTTGTCCTTTCTTTTAACATAAAGCTTACTTATCTCCATATTTCTAGTTCACATACCATATCTATATTCATTTCTGGTCACGTGCTTTCCATGTTTCCACATCAAAAGTAGTTATTTCTGAGGATTGAAGTGTTTCGAAAGATGTTTACAGACTTCATTGAGTTATAAAACAATACTAAACTTCTACATATTTTGTGCTTTATGCTTTATCAATTATTCTATATTCCTCAGCCATCATCAATCCATGTATCCTCCTGCTTTAAACTCGAGTTACTTCTCGTCAGTATGTTCCTCTATCCTGTTGTTTCACACAGCTATATCGCTATGCACTTCCAAACTCGCAACATGTTCCCCTAACCCATCCATCGTTGACAATACTATTAACACCTTATGTTGTTGTTCATGTCTGACATTTATTGGAAGTGATAGACCAATAGGTAAGTGTTATCTTCTATTATAGATGCTAGTACTTTACTCAACTTTCATAGGCTGTAGCCTGATTTCTGATTTAAGCATTTGAAGATGAGTATATCTTAAACTCTACATTAGCCTGAACCTGTCAAAATCTGACCTTTAAGTCAAACCCTACTTACGACGTTTAGACGTTTTCAACTCAAAATACTCAATACAAAAACTGGCCTTTACTTAGATACTTGTAGTGTCTGTCTGTTATGCGTTCACAGATAAATTACTGATAGATTTTGTTGAAATTTGCTACTAAGTGAGCTTGAACTCTAAGAAAGGATATAGGTTACTTTTATCTGGTTTCTACTTCAAGTTCGCGTCCACTATAACCGTTATTATTGCTAATGCAGCATGTAGGTAAAAGCTCGCTCATAATAGTATCTTTAAAAATGCATAAGTGAAACAGGCAAGCTACGTTAATTACCAATAAGATTATAATGTGACAAGGTCTCAAAGTGATCAACGTTTTCAAAAGCTTGTTCATTCTCGTTTGATAGCTTTAATTACTGAAGCTAAGATTGTTCGTACACAAGGTTATCGAAATCTTGGATACCCGACGATTTTACCACAATACAAATTTAATCCATATAGATTCGGAGTTTTCGGACACAAACACGTGTCGCCGATATTTTTCTCCAAGATCGTCGTGATAAAGATCGCTTCGAATTTCAATATTGCAGAGCAATGATTGAATATTTTTTTCGGAGGTTAAAAAACATATTTGTATACATCTTTCTGTAAATATATGAATCCAGTAGGTATTCCTATTACGCCAATTTCTTCGCCTTTAGTGGAGACAGTAAACCAAAATTATGGTTTCATCGTCACTTATGTCAGACATTTTGTAAATGACATTCGTGTAACCACTTATAGTAGCAGAATAGATGCCAGATATTCGCAACTAAAGTTTACAGAATTATTATTGAAAATTTACATACTGGTAGCCTTGTGTACGAAGAGCCTAAAACATCGATACTCTACCCGATACCACGACCCTAAGCGTGTACGTTTATAGAGGTCAGCGAAGGTCCCAATTTCTCACTTAAGCTGTAATATATTGCTAATCGTATAAGCTTAACGAACCAATTAATATCCAATATGGTCACCGTAGTTTAAAGGTAGAATGACTATGTAGTTTTAACGGCTGAGTTGCGATACGTGCACTGTTAAGTAAGTGTAGTTAAACTTAAGTTTAATGACTTGACTAACATAAACTTAATTAAGTTAGAAATGACGTAACCACCACAATCACACATTTACGTGTGTGACATCATTCGCCTCATTTTGTGAGCAGTTACGAATTAGAATGGTACCTTCAATCATTTATTGGCACGGAAGAAATGTTTGTATGGAATATAGATCGTTTTTCCGGATTTGGGTATCTTGTGTTTGTGAGTTTACATGTTTGTGAAGGCACTCATACTGGATAATTTCAAGTATGAAGCAAACAAAACCGGACTCAATTTTTGCTGATTATTATTAATTGATGATTTGTATTAAAAAGTATTATCGAAGATTATCCAAAATTGCAAATAGAAAGAATTTTGAAACCCGTTAAGTAAGTTAGAAAAATGAAACCTTTCAGATCTAGTGGAAGGAGAATCTGTCAACTAAGACAATAATGATGCACACACTGAAATGTGACGTTTTAGCGTCACCGCCATCAGATTTAAGTGTGCACTTATGTTTTCAGAAATAGTTCTCAAATAGTATTATTTGTTGTTTTATATGGTTATGTGTTTTTTACACTTTAGTCGAAGGACGTCCACTGTTGGACATAGGCCTCCCCCAACCGTCGACACAACGACCAGTCCTGTGCGTCTCGCATCCATCGGTTTCTCGCGACATAATTATACTGAACAAAAAAATAAACACAAACAAATAATAAATTTTCATAACACGACAAATTAATAACAAGGTTATTCCGGACGAGTCATCGATGAAATTATATCGATTTGCGGTTTAGTAAATCGATTTGAAATCATTATGTACTGCAGAGCAAAGGTCTGTCCATTGGACGCGGCACACCGCAACTCTGCTTGACTATGCTGTGTTGCTTTGGATACGGTTAAGTAATTGGGGTAGACTAGATGGAACGTGGATGTTACAAACTGTTGTCTATGAATATATATTGTGATCTGAATGTACATAAGCCCCTGAAAAAGTATAATTATATTAACCGTAACGAATGCTCTTCACAATTATAGGAAATCAAAGTACCTACTACTACTAGGTAAACTAGGCAAAAACACACATAAGATTATGTTAAAGAAAATAGGATACTTACAATTATTCCATAAAACTAAAAAGTAAAAAAAAAAACAAAAGTTTATAGATTGCTTCGAGGCCAGTGTGCTCCATTGTCAAAAGCTATATTACTTTACACTCATCAAAATTGACATCATTTCACTTCTCATGATCATTTTAGTCAAGTGTCGCCACAATAAACAGTCCAGAGCATTTCCCAATCATCGGTTATATAGGGACTATCTAACTTTATGCCTTGGGATGCTGAAGCCAAATAGTGCATTCTTCTTCCACCACATGTTCCTCCCAAATAGGTATTACTAGCAACTGCAGGATTGTTCGAAAGAATTAACGCGTCTTTGGTACGTTAAGAGCAACTGAAGAAACTTAGGTTGGGTTTAGGCGGTAAACATCTGACACTGGTATTGCTACCAAATTGCTTCATCACTCTTTATCTTATCATAGACCATCACAAATCAAAAGCCTTACATCATCTTATCCCCGAGATTACAGTATACCTAGACGGCTACCAACAAAAATTGATTTCATTTATGTAGGACACAATTCACTGGCCAAAGTTGTTGGTATCTAGGCTAATCATATTCAGGTTCTGGCGCATAGATTACGTCATGAAATCGTCGCGTGATCGGAACGATTTCGCACTAAATATACACTGGACTTACTCTAGTAGCCCAGTTACGGAGATTTTGTGAGACGAGTTGAGATAGAGAGATATTGCGTGTATAGTCAAGATTTTGTCAGAAAGGAATTGGGAATCATTACTCCTCTTTCTTCTCTTCGAGTTTTAAAATGAAATTTTTCCATTAGTCTCTATTTTCCATCATCTCAACAGCAGTCTTTTCTGGCCATATCATATTTTAAATTCTGATAATCTCTCTTGTTGGCAGACCACCAATTGCTCCCTCTAGTAGTGTATGATTCTGTACCCATATTATAGCCCGCAACCACTAAAATAACTTTACACTGCGACCATCGGGAGAGGAACAGTAATCAAAGAGACGGGTGAAATCGCTGGTAACAACTAGTAAATTATAATTAATATTACCTGTCCACAATATCGATAATAATTATAATTACTAATCTACCTAGTTCAAAGTATACAACTAAGCAAGCTACTCCAATTAAAAGAGGTAGTTCGATTACACGCACAAAGTTTTAATAGCAGGCATTAAACCCATAACAGAGTCGGCTATGAAATTGTAAATTACTAGTTCCTTGTTAATGCTAACATGTCTCACTAAATAACACAGTAATTATACGAAAAACACAACCGAATATTAATTATTTTGTAAACGAAAATTGTCCTGAGACTCGTTCCATGTCCATAGCAAAATTTTAGCCCGATTACTGAAAAATGTGTCCAGAAATGGTTTCTATATAAAAGCAATGGAAAGGGTTATTTATGCTCAGAGTTTCCTCTGTGATCGAATCTGGAATAAAGATAATCATAGGAGTAAATGATTAGCAATATAGGCCAGAAATAACGCTAAACGTAGGTTGTCAGGCAGCTGAAAGGTTCTGTAGTCGTGACCGCTAAACGGAAGACGCACCGTTGTAAGACCTGCTACAAGGGGTTTTGATGACCTGTTGAAGGTCGCGAAAATTTGATGGATGTGAGATGACCGGCACAGGACCGGTCGTTGTTGCGGCACTTAAGGGAAGGCCTATGTATAGCAATGGACGTTTTTCGGTTTAAATGACGATGATGATAAGAACACAGCTTAGGTCTCTCCTATCTTCGAAAGAGAGTCACATTTTTGCGGTAAATATCATATGATTTATCTATTATGGACTAAGGACATACCGGTTCCCTCACGATGTTTTCTTTCACCGCTTTGAAAGCAATGGTCGTCGAATGAATTACACAAGGTTAGAACCTACGACCTGCAACTCTTAAGTAAGTTAAGCCTTTACGACTGAGCAATCAAACAGCTTAAGCAATTGATACTAGTTTTGACATCATTATTTCTTCCATTCATTTGAGAGATCCATCTTCAGTGGATATTTGGAACGAAATAATATATGCAATCGTATAAAACACTATCTATCGGTTTAGGTAATTAACTAAATGTAAACAATCTTGACATGTCTTTTTATCTAAAAGTTGTCTAAAAATTGTATGTAAAAATCTTTGCAACTAGGTATTTACCTAAATCGATGTTAGCTAATAAACTAAATTTAAATAATCTTTGTGTATATTATATACGACCTCTTTAACATAAAAAGACATACCAACATTGATTACCTTTAGTTAACCACCTAAACCGATAGACCATAGCATTCTTCACCTGCGAGAAGATGGACCTCCCAAATGAGGGGATGTTTTAACTAAATTATATACAATTTTATAAAACACCGGTCGCATTCTTCATCTTTATAAACGCCACTAAGGAACGGGCGCCGCAATAAACAATAGTAATCCTAAAAGGTCATCTGTGAATACATTTCACTTCGTCGTTTTTTCCGCAAACGTACGTGGTACTCGCAAATTAATGCGACAGCCTGCGATAAGAGCTCCATCTAGAGTCATGAAGAAGATAAATAGAAGAAGGTTTATGAATAAAATAGCTTGGTAAAGGTCCTCACACAAATTTATTTATTACTGCAATTTTTTTATAAGATGTAAGTCCTCCCGGCTTACATCTTAAAAAAATTTAAAAATATTCAAGCTCTGAGAATTGAACTGTTTTCATAGGTAACTTGTACGGATTCATCAATGCGCGAGCCCGACTCGCACTTGATTTTTTGTTTATTAAAATATGATTGGCAGGAGCAATACGTATTTAGTTACGGAATTAAAATTATAAATACAACTCTCTCAGTTCATCGTTCCATATTGAATGACTCTTTTTTCATGAAATAGTAATTTAATAATTAATTCAACAAACAGAAAATGAATTTTGCGAGTTATTCTGGTACTTTAACCAATAGTTTCAAGTCCTTATTATTTGAATAGACCTTCTGCATATCTTTATATGTAGTTCCCTAGTGCCCACAGTTCATAGCGTGTAGGGCCTAAATGGCTAACCGTCCACCGAGACCGCTGACATTTACATGACCTACATCACAGACAAGCCTAGTTCTTTTTTATAGCCAGGGGACGAGGGCTTTTAGTCATCATCATAAATAGCTCCCTTGTAACCATTTATAAGAAGAATAGCCTCGTCTTTGTGATGGCTGGATACAATTCTGTAGTCTTAAGGTAATAGGGCTAATATCATATCTTTTGGGAGAATATTTTTGAGTAAAATTCTGCTTAGTTAACATAAAAAATATCACTATTTTTATTTATTGGCATTACATCTCTACTTTGGCTTTTTTAGCAAACAGAATTTTATTGTGATTGTATCTCTTTTTAAGAAAAATTAAATCTTAAAAGATTTATTTTTTTACAGATAATCAACTGGAAAATTCAATCAAGTAAACAAATAGATTTTTTTATATTATTACTGCATCTAAGTTAGTTCTCTAATATAAATAAAGCAGCAGCAAAATAAAAACTGGTCGTAAATTACCTAACAAGATTTCACAGATTCTCACTTCTCACGCTGTGTAACTAAACTCGTTCAAGACATTCAGTAAGCACCTCTCGCCCCTTATAAATACATGGTACAGCCATTTTTATCAACCATTTAAATGTAAATACTATGCACAAATCACCCAGACACAACTATCAAATTCTTGCAAGTAATTTGTCATGGTTATCGACGAAAATCTTGTTTCTTAAATAAGAGCAAATCTTTCTCTAAAAGAATCTTAAACAATAAACTTCCGGCAACCTAAAGACGTCCAAATGTGTGGAAAGTGAAAGAAATCGAAAACAACATTATTATTTTATAATTTGTTACAATGACTTGGTATTTTTTTGTATGTGGTCTACCAATTTTAGGTTTCATTCACTTAACAATACACCGTATTTGTAAGCATGTAAAGTTCAAAATGAATTGATGTGTCCGTATTGATATATCACAGTTTATTGGAGTGTATCTCATTGGTTACCTAGTCTAGTTAATCTAGCAAACAAATTGGACATTGGTATGCGAGATGACAATGAAATCTTTTGAGGAAGTGTCAATCACTGCTCGTAATTACTTTAAGCAAATAAACTAGAAGGACAAAAATACACTATTCAGAACTATGCAAAAGTATATGCAGACCTGCTTTTTAAAAGGAAGATCGATCAGACCGTGTTCAAATCGCGCAGACAACTTTGATACCACGAAATAGGATTTGTAACGATTTGGTCTTTAGTTCGTATGTGCACTAATAAATATAATTCCATAAGCAAATGTAGAAATTGCTTCCAGAGAATATGAGTGAAGATGGTTTCAGAGGGATTTAGAGAAAACTATAGACAACTGGTTAGCTGCTTGAGTTTTTAAATAATTAACCAAACGATCAATTTTATTAAAAACTTGCTTGCTTGCTTTACTTATATTTTTCGGGTTCGAAAAAGAGTGGACAACCCCTTTTAACGTGGTTGCTTGTCATATTATTTGTATGTTCGTCGACTCAAACGAAATATCTAACGAACCTAATAATTTAATAAGGCTAAGCAAAGAATGTAGAAAATAGTATACATTATACTACTTGTGTAAAAAAACGTGCTAACAATAGAACTAAATTAAACAGATGGATATTTCAATGCAAAACCAATCGACGGTGACATCAACGCATTTTTTGTCAAGCGTATCTTCAGACGACAATTTGGCCATCTCCACTATCCATTGCCGCATATTTCAGCGACACAGACCTCCGATGTCGTAATAAGCCAGCCAAGGACACCGCTCAATTTCACACATGACCGCTACTACAAGTAGTACTAGTGATGGCCGATTCCGAAATGTTTTTAAAATCGATTGAATCGGAGTCGTTACATTATATCTACCATCAAGATCTCTTTATCACATGTTTTTGATAATTTGCGGATATTGCAATATTGTTATCACTTAAATTATTGTTATTTGTATATATAAATTGAATAATATTGTAGCTGTTTATTGTCCCAATTAATAAATAAAGTCAACCATCAACTCGTCGTTCTACAAAATAATCGAAATGTTTTTCGATTGTTTCGAGACGGAATCGACCGCTAGTTTTTGTACGAATCTGTCACTCTCGCTCGAAACTCTAAACCATAGTTTCTCAACCTTTTTTTAACCATTACATAATAATTATATCAATTTTATATGTATGTTTGTCAATTAATAATCATAAATTAAAAATTAATTAATTCTCTCTGTATTTGTGCTAATCGTGGTCATGGCCCTCCATTTGCCTTTGGACTTGCTACCGCTTGGAAATCTATGCTCCAAACCATCGAGAAATAACTCGCGAAATAGCAGACCGAGTCGGACTCGAGTCAAAGTTGAAACAATCGAATCAGACGAAGCCTCTCGCCTTCGTGCATCACTAGTTAGTACCCAAACAAATTGTGCAGTACAAGTGTTGATTGACCATTTTTTGTGACAGATACCGTCATAGTCAAACGAATTGATGATTCACCGAAGCTGTTGAGATAAAAATGTGATTGAGACAATATGGTGTTTCCTTTACGTAATTTTGTTTCTGGTCAATTAGAATGGGTTGATAGAAGATGACGGAGTAATGTGTGCAATTGAAATTATCCTTTTTTAGTGGCGCCGTAAGGCAGTTTCGTATGAAAAATTTAACTATTCTTATAATGAATAAATTTATTTTATTTCCGACACTAAAATGTTACTATTGTTAGTAAATTAATAAATAAGGAACTGTTCCAATCTTTCAAGACTGTTTTAACAATTTTTACAGTTCTCAGGATGCTGTTACGACTATATCTTATTCTCCTGAGCAGTAAATTATTATCACTTTTTATTTGTGATAAGTAAATCTGGTGACTTGTACACTTTTTCTTTTTTTTTAACTAAAAAAAACACGGATATGACTAGAGTTCTATTTTAAAACATTATCTATCTAACTTCAAGGCAAGATCGGAACGAAAACAAACAATTAGAAATGGTCAAGTAATCAGTTCTCTTGTGAAATTAGTTTGCCTAACTAACAAGCACACTTTGGGGTTTAACCTAGTTATCAGAGTTTACCTGCTCGTAGCTTCGCATGAGAGGAGATATCTATCCTAAAGCAACATATTACTGTAATAATATGGATCCTGTGTCCTATTCCAGATTATTGTCTGTGTGAGAAATTTTATTCAAATCCGTCCAGCTGTTTTACGGCCGAAATTAATAATCAATCCATCACATATCGGAGATTGAAAAACAAATGAAACAACAGAAAACATGTAAATTTTTGTATGGTAGCATTTGTTTTTCAATCTCCGATATGTGATGGATTGATTATTAATTTCGGCCGTTAGCGATAGCGTAAAGGAGTAACAACCATAAAACTATTGCCTTTAGATTTTCATCACGGAAGTCTGAAACTGTCCAATTACGAAGTAACAAAAATTCAGGAAGGCATCTCACATTTCGTAACAACTCAACTTCATCAGTAAACCGTAATGACATGATTACAAGACACTTCATCAATGTCACGCTCACGCCAGCAAGGTTTTTCATAGTTTGATGATATTCGTCTAAAAACCGCAAGTACCCTTCAAACACAAGGAAGTTTGAAAGGCCAAACAAAAACAATAAAATTCACGTAATAGATAATAAGGCCTATGTCCAGCCGTGGACGTTTTTCGGTTGAGATGATGATGATAATGATAAAAAGATAATCACAATTCGTGAATAGCATAGCTTAGTATAACATCAGCCAAACCCAAATGCTGGGATCTAAATGTTTCCAATGCTGGGACTTAGGCCTCCTCTCTAGAAGAGGGAATGGGCCGTAATCGACCACGCGTACCCAGTGCGGATTGGTAGTCACTGTCACATGTCTTTGAATTTTTGGTTCTAGGACATGCCGGTTTCCTCACGATGTTTTTCTTAACCGTCTTGAGAGAACTGGTGATGAAATAAATTACACAAAGTAATGCCTGCGCCTGGCTAGGTTTGAATCCGCGACCTACAACTTATTAGTGGGGGCAGTTACTACTGGGCCACCACTGGTCTTTTTTTTTAGTTTGATGATATTTACCTTAAAACCGTAAAATACAAGGAAGTTTGAAAGTCCAAGCAAAAACAATAAAATTCACGTAAAAGATAATCGCAATTCGTGTATACTAAACTGGAAATGTCATGTTTAAATAAGTATTTTATTTGGACTAGTTTAAAAATTATGTTTGTCATCTGTTGACTACGTAATTTAGAAGAATCTTTAAAAATGCTTATGTCAACTGTCAAGTCATCACACAGATTCGCTTCTCAAGCGTGGTTAAGCACATGAATAATTTGGTCACACTCGTCATCTTAAGTAGTCTTCAAAATTGTTTCAAGAGCTTTGTGAATTTCATCATTATGTTAAGCTTAAATTCGTAATATTTGACACTTCTAATGAAGGTGACCTTTCGAAATGTTATTCATTTGAGAGTACTACTTTACATAGTCCTTTACGCCTCATGGATCTCCGTGAAATCCGGATCTCCGTTCGGGTTTTGATGGCATCTGTCAGCAAAACCATAACCAATACTATGTTGCTGGTATTCAGCAAACCCTGATAAAACCCTTCATTCTTCTACCTTAGACGGAGGATAAACATTAAATATTTTAAAGGACAATCAGTCTATTATAAACAGGACTTTACTAAATTCCAAAGAAGCTGGTATACTCACTTAAAGCTGCGAACATAAGTGGCAGAACTTCAAAGACCATGTAGAAGCCCATCCGACTGGGTAGGGACCCAGCAGGGTTGCAGCCTACTGGGGCCATGGGTTATGCGGAAGAGAATCCTGGGGCCCTGGAATGAAGACAAAGAATAATAGGAGTGGGTTTTACTCTGTAAATGTAACACCGACACAGAGCGAGAGGGTTCCAACTTCGCCCTAGAGCGGGAGAAGTGTTTAGATAATTTTACACCTAAAAAAATAGTTCATTTTTTTTATTCACAATTGGCATTAGCATTATCGGCCTTGTAATGTTCCCACTGTTGGGACTCAGGCCTCCTCTCAAAGAGTGGAGGATTCATAATTACTGAATCGTCAAAGTACCACGATTAAACGCAACATTCTAGTTAAGAAGGAAAACTAATAGTGATGTTTGTAAGCACCTGCTTATTATTAGGAAACAATGCTGAGATCAAAGCGCAGGAACACTCAAATCCGATTTCCTTCTCCATAATGTGTTCACATCCCATTATTATGCTCAACAATACCAAGCTATTAAACACCACTCCATAAAACTACGTCTAACCTTTATTGCTTCATCTTTAGGTCGAATTTAGCTTAAATATTTTACAATCAACTGCAATTAATCTTTGTTTATCCGACACTAATTGATACCGACATTTGTTTTATAATAGTTTCGTAAATCAGGAAGCACGCGTGCTTTACTTTTCGATTGAGTTTGATATTTCCTTTCCTTAATTCTTATTTATTTGGGTAATTATTTAAATTGCATATCCGGATGCAATGATATGATATTTATAGGATTTTATTTAATGATTCTGACTTAGTTTAGTTTTTGGTCGAAATTAATTATAGATATGCAAATGAGTGTTAACAAACTTAGCAGATTTTTTTTTTAGTGGTGGCACAGTCAATGACTTCTCCCGCTGTTGGGCTGAGCGGGCCTTTTACTGATTAAAAAGTAAAAACCCACTATGTTCCTTCTTAAGACAAAGAAAAGAAAATCCCGGGGCCCTGGAACGCAAGAGCGTTCCAGGGCCCCGGGATTTTCTTTAAGAAACAAACCCATGGATCACAGTAGGGTTCGAACCTATTAGGCCTACCGTTTTGCTGTCATCTCCTTGGCTATTTTAACGAAAACTCAATAACAAATCAACGTATCAATTCAAAAGAACTTAATAACATAATCAAACCATAAAAAAAAACAAATACCATAACCAATAAAAAAGGGTTTCAGAATTCAAAATTAGAACGGGACTAATTACCGCGCCAACGAAAGAAATATGGCGGCCAAAAAATGCGCGCGGGCAATAAATTGGAACTCTCTCCTAATGCGTTTCGTCGCACCATGCATCCTGTTCTGCATTCCAATTTTAATCAAACGTGTAAAAAGGAATTTTGGCTTTGTTTTTTTTGATAAAAAAAGTTTTATTAAATTTTTGAATCAATTTAGGGTGTTTGCTGAAACAAACGCAACGCAAAAGTACGACAACAAATTTCATAGAAGACCGTAGACCAATAAATTAATCTTAATTTATATAAGGATTTTAAAAGGATTGTCGCTGAGCTGTCGCATTGTCAGGACTATTAAAGCTTAGATTTTTAACTGCACTCTAGCGTAGGAAATAAAACGTAAGAAAATATATATATGTAGTTCATTCATCCGCATTAGGCACATTAAATCGAGATTTTGAATGATAAATATAATATTATCCCACACAGTTGTAAATTATAAGAAAAAGTGCCGAGATGACCATCGTAGGCGAAAAGTAAACCTACTTAATCCAATATTGTGATCTATTAACTTTCCAATATTGCACAAGATTAAGTTATTATATTTATGCATAACTAGGTTGATATGGCTTGATTTCATTATTAAAACTTTTTTTTCATTAAGTATAAAGGGCTGTATAATCTATGACTTGGTTTCTTTAACAAATTCCTAGGTGATTATTTTGGTTTAACATAACAGGTTTTTTTTAACTTTTATGTAGGTTTCCATAAACTTCAAATTACACTTAAAACCACTTATCATAAAATATGTCGTCAAAAATTTATATCACTGTCGACTGGAAGCTGGACTGTTTAGTCTCTGCCCGAGATAAAAGCCAGTCCTTGCTAGCCAGCCAAATGCAACATAACAATTTTTTAAAGAACTTTAGCAGCAAAATGTTGCAGCAGAACACTATTAACACTAGAGAAAGGCTACTTGCCTATCTCACAAAAATCTTCAATAAATCTCTTCAAGGAAAGGCCCATTTCGTAATTACCCCTAGGATGATAAGCCCCTCTTGATCATTTCCGTATAATTCCAGTGAACATATCTATGAATATTTCTATTTCATTTACCATATGCTGTTTATCACTCTCACCCTCTTCAGTTGAGTGCAGTAAGAAACAATTAAAGGATTGATCATAATCAGTTACTCAACAGACAAATTCAATCCATTACTCGAGCTCAAGGCAAATTGATTCCAGGTACACGCTTGAAGTCTGGTTTCCAGATAACACAGGTCAAAAAACGGTCAAAGACAACCAGTTTCATCAAGGGATTTATAAAATACGATGAATCTGGTTGAATCATTATAATTGCCTATTTCACCACCTATGATTAAGTTTCGAGTATCTTACTTGACAGATAATTTCATACAAATTCTGTCACATTTTTGAATTTATTCAGTGAGTAGTGCCTACTCAGACATTGTGAAAGAGGCCCTTACACTTACATTTGTAATTTTGGCATAGCTCAAGGGTTTTCTGATATATTAATATTTTTTATAACAGTATGTAGCCATAAGCCTTGCTACATAAGAAGATCTAGTAACCCCCTTTACCTTATACAAGTATAATACCATATATAAGTATATCAGACATCTTTGCCACTGTTCCTTACAAATAAAGAGTTTTTCTTTCTTTCTTTGTGTGCAATTAAAAAAAGTGAAGCTAAATTGCTCTGTGGAAAAGAACGTGCAAGTAAAGAATGAGCCAGCCCTCCGCAATCACACAGAGTTGATCAGTCGTCCAGAAATATCCTTGAAAAGGAGATGCACACTATTATCCCATGATCCAAGCGTTTTGACTCCAAATCTGTAATCTCTACATATATGTTAAAAAGGCAAAGTTCTGACTCAATCAATGACTCATCAACGGCCAGTCCAAAGCTTAGGACCTGAAATGTTGTAGGTACCAAAGAATTATATAAAGATTTTCCAAAATTCCCTTCCTGACAGTATGAAATAGAGGTCCAAAGTTTGTATGGTAACCTTACTTCTAACAAGGTTTACAGTATTTCTACAATAACATCTTCAAACATTTATATATTTCACGAATGCCACAGTATTATCTAAATTCGACACCGCACATCGAACGCCCGGATTCCTGAGACATGACGTGTCTTCCTGAACTCGTATGCGTTTTCTCATGGTACACTGGTGCGGAATTTTTAGCAGTTCATTCAACCGTTTTATTGACTTTTTGGAGCTTGATTTTGTTAAAATATTATGAACAGATATTTCATATATGGTCTTGCCTAGTTTTTAATAGGTTAGTAATAAAATATTGATGATTTTGGTTGACTTAAAATGTCAGGGGAGTGCTAGGTCATCAGGTATTCGATTGTTAGGAACTGCATTTTTTATATTTGCATTGACGGACGATTTTAAATCGTTGGTTGATTTAAATTTGTTCATTTTTTGGGGTCCGAGTGCTCACAAGTTGTACAAAGACCTTTCTAAACGCCTTATTGACACTTCGCGTGACCCAAGGGCTGGCTTTTACCTCGGACAGAGGATAAGCATTGCCATACAGCGTGGCAATGCCGCCAGTCTTTTGGGCACATTACCGGTCGACAGCGATGTGGAAGAGTTTTTTGACGCCTTACTTTAGTTAGTTTTTAGTCAGTTTAATTAGTTTAGAGTTTTTTATTATACTGTAAAAAAATATTGTATATAATAAAAAATAAAAAAAAAAGTTCATTTTTATCCGCAGCTTCCCAATATATCGGTTTTATCTATATTTCTATACTAGGTATAAGATTGAGCAGCTAAAGAGTTTGTTAAGTTAAACGGCGCTTTTCTCAGAAACTCTTAAAACAAATTACAACGTTCGATAATCGCGGAAGGCATAGGATATGTAAATAAAAACGCAGGAATAGTAACAAATAAACTATGACTTACAAGTTACCTTTATAAGCACACCTAAGCCACATAACCAATAATAAAGATAATTAAAAATAATGGCAAAGATTAAACGTAACATAGTGGTAATATCTACATTAAAACTGCAAATCGCTGACGAACATTTTAATAAACTTAAACCAGCAAAGCAAAGTGTTCCACAGCATCAGACCGACATTAACGCAATGTAAACTTAAAAGTTAAAACCCAATAAAACTGCAACGGTACGCACATTATTGCGGACAACGGTTATTAAACGCTCTAAACATGCAAATAAGTCCTCCGTGTCTCGTTAACACAGTTATTCCAGCGTTTCCATGATATTCATGTTATTTCCAATTTAGTACATGTCAAATAAAATCTTGTAACAAATTGTTTGGATTTACATTTCCTCGATACATTCGCTCTTCATTTGTGTTTGCATAAATGAGATAAGAGGAAGATAAGTCAAAATAAGGACAGAAACAGTAATATCCTTTTAAGAACCAATACTGAAGTAACAGATGTGCTTGTAAAGATAGACACACTAAAGTGGAGATGGACGGGCTATATACAGCAAAGTATTTAAGGAGAGTAAAGCAAGATTCTCATGGAATTGTAAAAGGTGATAAAAGGAATAGAGAAAAGCAAGAAAAGAGATAGGAGGATGATATAAAAACAGGTTGTCAGACTTAGAGAAGAGTTTTAAGAGATAATGAAGATAATAAATGTATTAAGGACACATAATATTCTATGAGACACTTCAAACACATCAAATAAAATATTAGGTGTACAAAATTTTCCAATATAAAAAATTAACAATAGGTAGTGCAATAAACTAGCCCTCAATCCGATACTAGGATACCCTGGGTCGTGAGATATGGCACACTGAAATTTCTCAACATTTTGACTGATAGCGAATACAAGCGTTTCTTGAAAACAATTTCGGAACAATTAATAATTAATATACTACAAAAGAAACTCAACAAACTAGAAATATCATGAAAATTACGTGACCAATTTAGGGAAAATTCTAAGCAGCATTTCCCAACCTAGTTTTTTTGCAATTAAATACACAACATTGTACACAAAACTTCATTAAGTGGTTACTAAACTATTTCAAAAGGTAAATAATGAGAGTAATTGAATTCGTAATGAAAGTTTATTAGAGCACCTCTTGCTGTTGAATAAATAATGCTCTAATTCTTTGGCAACAATCAGATAATTATGTGGCAATACAAGAAATGGAAAACAAATTGAATCCAAATGTTGCTGTTACATTTGCATACCAAGTTGCTAAGATAGATAGGATAGATGCAATCTAAAATGAGTCTGAACTTTTCGACATCTTTTCAAAAATTAACGGTCAGTTTCTCATTCTTATTATTGTATAATATTTAATTAAACTGGTGACCCGCCCAAACTTTGCACGAGTTGTTACAAATCTTTGGATTCCTCTAGTATTGTATTTATTGTCTATTATACCCTAAGCCTTCATAAGAAAAATAAATCACTTCTGCCTTATGGTTAAATAATAATTATTATTATTCGTAGCCCGTGTTGACACACTGCTATGTAAGGGCCTCCATCAATTCCTTACGAAGATCACGACTACTCGCGGTCGTCCTGCTATCTCCTTCGTAGTCTGCCACGAGCCCACGACCCCGTGTCGCTGTATTTGGGCACCAACCCTGGGTTCTACGGGCCCACGGCGCGTTAAACATGCGACGGACATGTCCTCACAGTCTCATTAAAATTGAGCTGCTTTTTGAGCCACATCAACGATTTACATTTAGTAGTTTTTGAGTATATCGTGAACAAACGCGATGAAAGATTTTCATTTATCAATGGTAATTATCTAACCGTTACAGATTAAAGGCAAATCATCTTCAACCAAAACGAACTTTCAAAAAGTCAAATTTTTAAATGTCTTTTTATAAACTTTGTTTTTATACCTAATTTAAACACGTGCTCAGAAAAATAGATATGTCCGTCTGTTCTGCCTACAAATACAACCATTTCCTATTGACCCATATCCGAGATTCCGCGCTAACCTAGTTGTTTTTTCAATCTCGAATCAACATCGGAACTAGTCCCATTCATGGACGAACTTGTCAGTCATTCATGTTTACGGAAGTCAATCAGAATTTCAAAGGAATTTTACCTTTTGCTTCCTTGTAATTAGTTCTTCTAATACTGAATCATGAAAATGCATCTGTTATCTTTATCATATGTCTATCTTTAAAATAAATAGATTGAATTCAATTCAATCTTTATAGCATGTCACATTGTTTTAGAGGGCTTACAAAAATTCAACAAATTCACATGAAGGTTTATGTCAATTTGTTGGGCACAGCAATTTTATATATTATAAATAATGTTATAACAAATAATAGTGAAAGAAAAAACGTGTTACACCGACCCCAACTAATATGGGACAAGAACAGGAAAAACAAGAATGTTACACATACACGGAATAAAGTTAAATAAAAAAATTACAAATAAATAGGTATACAAAGCAAATGAAATAAAAATGTCAGTAACAATGTAGGTAAAATAGTCAATTACAAAAAAAGTTGTAATAGATTGAGAATTACTGACAGTTCGAATACTAGATGCAATGATTCTAACAAAATATTTGCATACTACAAAATCACGACACACAAATTTAACTACAACAGCATTTACGCGAAACCTGATCCAAACGCGCCATTAATTAAATTTCAACCAAATCTGAAATCACAGCAGCGAACTGATTTATGCATATATCGAATATCTGTTCTATAATCAGCACTAATAATAGACGCGTCGAACTACCAATCGTAACACGAGCCAATCCATTCAAAAATTAATGAATGTCTGTGTCGTAGCCATATTGTAAAATTGGCCATTTCATGATGTAGCCAGCCAGATAAAAGAAAGAAAAAGAGGTTATTTGCGTCAATAGTGACACAACCAGTATGTAATGACCATATCATTAGTTTAGGTTCTGCGTAATATTTTTTTAATTATTTATTGATTAGTATCGTCAACAATACAAACACTAGAATATTAGAAATACACTATTTCAAAACTATTTCAGTACCGTGTGCAGTAGTAAGTACAATTACAGACAATGACAACAATAAAGTGTCACTTCGCAATAAAATGTGTCAAAATGTCATACAACAGGTTACCAGCGCCCCTAGCGGTGAGTAGCGGAACTATTTTACGGTAATTGGCAAGCAATATTGTCAAACTTTACACATTCAATGAAATTGCCAGTTTCATGGAAATACCAATTCAAAGATCAGTCTACGACATAGGTGAACCTAATGAATGCCAGTTTATTTTTAATGACACGGATGCGACTGGAGCCGATGTGGGTCGAGCCTGGTATGCAGATGACTGCATCGCTGCTGCAGCAAGATTTATTGATACCAAGACTTTTATATTCATTAGTGAATCGCTGGAAGGATGCATTTGAATTGCAGATAGATGTCTCACTTGAGATGTTTAGAAATAGTTCTGAGTTTTCAATTAGGGTTTATTTATAGGAAGTTATAATGAAAGAGTTTGGGTAAGGAAGTGCTATCGTTTTAACCTATTTCTTCCGCTATCATTAGTTCAATTCCTGTTTGGGAGCATTCATTAATTATGTAAGGCGTTTTGGGGAAGGGGGAAGGGGTAGCCGCATCTCACCTAATTTCACGTAAGCGAAAAGGAAGGTTTCGGCAAGTATTACGTAATTTTTTTGGCAATAACAGTGAAAAATCAGAGCAAACTAAGGTAAAACGTGTTTCGTTACTAAAGTTTAAGCTTACATTTAAAATAATTATTCATTTTGAACCATATTAGGAGGATTATGTAGGAGTACTCGAACCAAATGACACAACGACTCACTTGAGATTGTAGTGGGAAAAAATCTAAAAATCACTCAACACAGTTTTTGGTCCAGTCTTTAACTTCAGCAACGCATTATAAAACTATTCAGATACATCTTATCTATGAGCATTAGCATTTAGCATTATCGGCCTTATAATGTTCCCACTGCTGGGACTCAGGCCTACTCTCTAGGAGAGGGAATCCTCATCATGGCATCTTATCCATAGTTGGTAATAACTTTCAACTGACAGACAGACCGTTGACTTATTTCCCAATCTATAACAAGGTAAATAATAGTAGGTTGTATCTACTCAGCAGTGAAATCCGTCTTAAATAAAACCAAACAAATCTGAAAATTTAGTAATACCTAGTTGTCGCACAATTTTAATTTTTTTCCTTTAATAAAACCAAACAAGACTGAAGATTTCGTAATTGTCGTCACACAAATTTTATTTTTTTCTTGTTAGCTACAATTTACAATCGCTTGTTAATATTAGTTTAGCTGCAGTATCAATGAATATAACTTATTCTTTTTGGAGTCGATTGGTCAGGAGATACGTGACTGCATCCAATATTACTACGACGATTGGTCGTCCGTCAACATCACTGTCTTGGAAGGACGTTGTAGTAGTTTATTCTGGTAGTGTACTTGTATAAATTTTGGTTTTGCAATGTTTGTTGACTGTTTTAGCCAGTGGTTCTTTTATAAATTAACAAACTTATTCATTCTCCTTCTGTTCTTATCCAAATTTGTTTGGGATCAGTCTATTAACGATTGCATCACTGCTTGCCATCAGGTGAGATCGCAATCAAACTCTAGTTTAAATCTATAAAAAAAAGAAAAACATATTTTCCATAACTATTTGTCACTGTTAGATTAATCGCTACATATATCACACTAACCACATTAAATATATGTTTATTACTCCATCACGTTGAAAAAAATGAAGTGATTTGGGTTAAATTTGGCATATACACTTTTATCGCGGATATACGGAATACATTGCGGTTTTGTACCGCTACTGACAGAAACCAATTTTAAAGAAACCAATTTTAATATCTCGATTTTACGATAATAAGACATATCGCACCAATAGCTACTGTAACACCAAACAGACACAGTAAAAACCCATTCAAATCACACGACACATACCATAACAAACCGTAAAGGCGCCATAACTCATACACACACTCCCTAGGGATCAAACTCCTAAAGCTAACTCACAGAGGTGCGCGGACGCATACCGCTCGCATTATCGGCGCCGTTAACAAGTCGCACGTGTCATGAGGATCGAGTCGACGACGCCGATTAAATGGCAGCTATGAAATGTTACCGAAATAGTTAAGACTAGCAGCTGGAACTGCATCTTTGTCGGTATGTAGAATTATTATGATTGGACTTGGTTAGGAACGTTGTGACATGTGTACTTCATCATCTTCATCATTTCAGCCTGTTGGACATAAACCTACCTCAAGTATGCCAATATGCCCACACTCTTCCTCATACCAATAATTGAAATGCTGACTACTACTTCATTTAATATCAAATTTTAATTTATAATTGCAAGGAATGGAGGGAGGCTTTTGCCCAGCAGTGAAACATTATAGGCTAGAATTATTTGTTATTTGTCGTTTAGTTTAAAATATTTTACATACAAAAAAAAACATAGGCAAATGTAGTAAATCGACGTTTACTGGAAGACGCAGCGTTGGAAGGTCTTCCTTGAGGTGGACGACCTAGGTGGTGTGACCTGGTGAGGGTCGCGGGAATCGGATGGATGTCAGACGGACAAGTCGTTGTGGCGAAATGATGATGATGATGATTATATTTGTTTTGACTATATAGGTAAGACTGATTTAGGTCACTCAAAGGTTTGGTAGGAGAAAACTCAATTTTGAGCTACTTAATCTGGCCTTTCTACATGAACTATCAAATCGTTGTGTTCTGTTTTATTATCTACAAAAAAGAATTAAAAATCGAATTAAAGAAAATTATTTCCTTCTAATCCCTCAGACTATTATGCATGTCGTGAAAGTAGGTACACTTTGTGATCCAATCGTATGCCGTAACTGTGGAATGCGCAGGATTCTCTAAGTTGAGGAAGGAAGGCATTATCTACTAATTACCATGAGACCTTTATACGGTGATACTGGCATTTTCTTTCCGTAATTATCTTCTTAATTTTGATTGATGGCACAAAGTAATATGTAGTGATCTTTTCAGCCGGAAATAACATGGTTTGATCTTTAAGGAAGTGCAAATAAACTCTCCGGAAGTAACCTCGTGAAAACAAGACAGGTACATTGAAAGGAACAAAACTAAAAATAACAATGCTTAAAAAAAATAAAAAACAAAGTAACAGATAACACTTTGAACAATGTAACAAAAGACTTTTTCACTTTTAATTTGGTTAGTTCTGCAACGATAACAATGCCGTCGGCGAAAATGAAAGCCAAAGTAATTCCAAGATCTAAAATGTCCGCAGATTAACTAACTATATTCGCGTCGCAAAAATACCGAGATATAAGTGAAAATAGTATCGTTATCAGGAATCAAGTGTGGAATAATAACCACACGCGTGCCTAACCTAACCTGACCGGTGGAATTTGCTTCCATATAGTCCTATCATTAAATTAAATCTTGCATCACATAATTTACCATGACGAAAAATTAAAACCCTACCTTAACTTGCAAAGATAGAGTTCTAAATACAGTAACAGCTGTAAAGAGTAGCAGCAACAATAATACTGCAAATGGGGTACATCCAGAATACATAGGTACACTTGGTGGCATGCAAATGTGTACATTCCTCTCAACATAGTAGTCGGGTAACGCGTCGGCTCGTGACTGCTTTTCTTTGGCAGGACGTGTATTTTAGTTAAAGTTAAGAATGCACTTAGGAGATACGACGCCCAGAGTTATTATTGGAATACAGATGGAGATTGCAGGATCGTGGGCTATATCATAAAGCTGAGTGCACATATTATTATGCAAAATGTTTTGCTGTTCTTTTTGTTGTTGGGTTATATTGGGAATAGTTACTGTACAGCAAGTTTTGTAACAGGGCTGTCTCCCTAAGGAGGGTAGGTCTTTATAAATTAGTGACTAGTCACAGTACCAACCCCACCTAATTTCACACAAATTTTATAAATACTTAGCTTTTTTGTACTTATACTTTCCTTATGAATCACTCTGGCTTTTGGGAAAAGCCCTACGAAGTCTATGTTTCCTGATAGGAACAACCTAGCAATCTTTAAGTCAAAAGTGAATTGGTTAATACTAATACTAAGTGTGAGACTTTGTTTTATGATATGTTCGGATAAAGATATAATTTCAAAGAGTTCTTCTTAGTGAACAAATATTTTGCAGGGAAGTTTGTTGCGCCACTTTCGGAAGCAGAGTGTATGTATGTGTGTAGTGTATATTATCTGTGTTTTGTAAAACTAATTCGTGTTGACACTCTCTAGCTCATTGCATTAGGTCTGTCCAACCCTTAACAATCAAGTAAATCACATGAAACTCGCAAGTTTGTCGCGCTTAATATTTCATACTGAGTTTAATATCATCAATAAAATACATCACTTAATAGTTCATTAAAATTCTTATTAATTGCTCTTTTGGGAACTAAATCATAGAAAATTATCAGCAGTAAGTTGCACTAGTCTTAAAAGTTGACAAAATTATTGCGGAGAGCAAGAAATTTATAACTTTGTATAAAGTGCTGTTTATGTAGCTAGTAATTAAATTTTGTAAGTTATTATTGCGATTTTGAATCCTTGTAGTAAATCGTCTGTGATAGGACCAAAAGTTTTACTTCGGGGAATAAAGAGAGTTTTAGCTACCGAAATGAAGTATATACATAAAGTTATAAGTAAATTAAGTCTAACACTCTCTCGCTCCCCTCAGAGCAACAGTTTTCTCATAAGTAAATGTAAAGGCAGCACAGTTTAACTCGAACACTCTAACATACACACAAAATATGATCCAAGTCGGTCAAGCTGTCACCTAACTCCCCGTTGGGTGACAAACAAAACAAAACACATGCGGACGAATTTTACATACAAAGATACCACAGGAATTTCCTAATTATTTTTACAAAGTATGACTGATAAATTACAGAAATAGGCAATCTACCCAAATTCTCTAACCTTCATGAAAATAACACTTAATAAAATCTGCACAACGATTTCTAAGATCAATCTTACCAAACAGGCGTCGGAAATTGCGTCTGTTATAAAAAGCCTGCAGATTACAGCCACTTTTTAGAATTCAACGCTACCCAAGTAAGTACCTATCAAGATAATCTGTATCAGACAAAGGCACGAAGTGAAAATTTACTTGTTTTCGTTTCTCGTAATTTATTTACTATCTTATTCTTAAGAGAATGGCCACCATTTGAGTGTTAAGGAGAAATATAGTTCCTTTTATTTGCACGTTACAAACACTAGAGGAAAGGGAACCCTGAGGTCTGGAACGCAAGGTAAAGAAGGGACATAGGAATAGGTTTTTGTATGATACTCCCTCCCGCCCGCGTCAATTTAAAAAGATGTGGTGGCCCTGAGGTATCAGCCCTAACAAACGAATTGTAGGTCGCGAGTTCAAACCCAAGCAGGTGAATTACTTTGCGTACCTAATTTATTTCTTAAAACGGTGAAGGAAAACATCGTGAGGAAATCAGCATATCCTAGAGCCAAAAATTCGAAAACATCTGACCTTCACCAATCCACACTGGGTCCGCAGGTTGATTACGGCCTATTCTCTCTTCAGGAGAGAAGTCCTGAGTCCCAGCAGTAAGAACATTACAGGTTGATTATGCTAAAAGTATATTATGCTATGCATTTGCATATTAGCGGAAACCGCTGCCATTTACAAACAAATAGGTGTTAAATATAAAATTAAGTGATGTCACTCTTTTATCCTAGCGGCATTTTCTCCTTTTAAGTGTTGTTTTTGACTTACTAATTTAAGATACTTTGTTTTACAATTACAAGATTAGTTGGTAAGTTACCAAAATAGTTAAGTAGGTAACTAAAAAAACTCTAAATTCGGAAGTCAGTGTCAAAAAATCTTTTTGAAAACATCAGTGTCAAAAAACGAAATCGTTTCTGTATTTATACAATCAGTTGTTCCTGTTAATTCACATCAGTTGTTATCTATCACAACACATACCTTACCTTATCACTATGATAACAATCCTGAATTCCAGCGCACTTGCAATCATAATAGGTACACAAACAGTCCAACACTATCGCATTCCAGGCAAAAAGGTCACAGAGATCAGGGAACATTTCGCCCATTCCAGCCAAATATATCTAAATCTCATCACATTACTACGTTTTCTGAGAAGGATCCAGTCATAAAGGTGGGCTGCGCTAAAATTATGCGTACGGTCAACCGCAAGTACAAATAGTCTCATGGTCTTAGGAAACATTGTTGCAGCAACGGGTTTTAGTGTTATGGAACATGTTGCTGGCTTGTGGCCGATCGACGAACATAAATACCAAAGCGGGGAGTACATTAGACCGACACATACATACGTGGGTCTGTGTTTTTAGTCAGTATGCGATGATGTGGTCGACGATGGAGCCCGCTTGTCTAGAACTAACCTATTCACTCTTGAACTTAACTACCATCACTATCATAACTAACTACAACTGAACACTTAGCACTTAGGGACTGGAACAATTTACCTGCTGCGGTTTGCCCGACCGATTGTAATTTAAGTGTCTTCAAGGCTACAGTGAATAGGCTCTTAATAAACTAGTGCGCCTCACCATCAATGATTGGATCACTGCTTACCATCCGGTAGGATCGCAGTCAAGCATTAGTTTAAGTTATATTAAAAAAAAACCGGCCAAGAGCGTGTCGGGCCACGCTCAGTGTAGGGTTCCGTAGTTTCCCTTTCGTCACAATAAGTGTCCCCAATTTTTCAGAAACTGTTCGTCCCATAAAGTTCGAAAAATTTTTCCTAGAAAGTCTTTATAAAGCTCTACTTTCCAGAATTTTTTCGTATTTTTTAAACTTATGGTTCAAATGTTAGAGGGGGGGACACACATTGTTTTTTACTTTTGGAGCGATTATTTCCGAAATTATTGATATTACCAAAAAATGATTTAAGTGAACCCCTTTTCATTTTTGAATACCTATCCAACAATATATCACACGTTGGGGTGGAAATAAAAAAAAAACACTTTCCACTTGTAGGGGGGGTAACAGTCACAGAGATTAAGCGCGGACGGACGGACGGACAGACATGGCGAAACTATAAGGGTTCCGTTTTTCCCATTTGGCTACGAAACCATAAAAAAGACTATCATAACTATCCCCATAGACACGAGCCCGCTGACCGTACTTCGCATACCGTCCTATTTGCGTTATGTACAAGTTTAGCAACAAGCATCTTAATGGGCAAGGATGCCGATCTGGAGATTACGCTGATCGCTCAGATGACTTGTTTAGTTGCGTCGGATGCTGCGATGGCCGTCAGATCGTCAGGTTCGGAGGGTACTGAACTTTGTTCGAAGGACGAAGCGTTTGAAGTTTAGTTAGTGGTGTTATTGAACTTGTGAGGTTGGTTGTGCTATTTTAAGGGACTCTGGTTGGTAAACAAACAAGTTTAGGTTTGTTTGGAATAGTTTAGCTACTAACTTGGTAGAACTAGCATCTACAAGATAACATCAAGGATCCGAGTATTTCCTGGATGATGCTAGGATGTTTTGAGAATTTACGAGCTAGGGTCAGGGTCGTAAGTTCTAAAAACATTTACACACAATTTTTATCATACCAGTATCTAGTATTTAGAACATCGTCTAACTTGGTTCTTTCAAGGTCGTTCACCACAAGATAGTTAATCAAAATTAAAACCCTAATGATAAAATCCCGTGTATCTATAATATTGCACCTGATTGCACCCAACGCAGTAGGTAGTAATTATAGGATAGGTATAATAATTTTGTTAGATGCAAAATCATCAGATAGCTCCTCCCACCCTGGATGGTGCGAGGAGTTTCAGATGTTTCAGATTTATACTAACTGAAACCAACCTTTGTTCGCAAATACTTTTATCCTTTGCGTTCCAGAACTGCAGTTACTCTTTAGGTAACTCTTTCAAACAATCCAGACGCCTAACAATTTATCGCCTCTAGACAGTCCTAAAGACTAACCACACAAATCACCATCAACATCGCCAAAACGCAGTAAAACCGTAAAATTACAACCTTCCACAAACACTGGGTATATTTAAACTCAATTAAATACCAGTATTCATTACCGATGCCCTGTTTGTAAAAGGATCACATCAAGTTCAGAAGCATTAACACTACATCTCTATAATTAGTATCTTGAAAGTGAAGGGATTATAAGTCTGCAGTAGGTATTAAGATGAATTATTATGAATGCTCATCTACTCATATATACGCTTATTTCATCATCATCGTTATCAAAGCCCAAAGACGTCCACAGCTGGACATAGGCCTTCCCCAAGTTTCCAAGTTTTCCAGCCACAACGTGAATAGATGAAACGTGAATGAATGGATGCGAGACACACAGGACCGGTGTCCTATTCGTCTCACATCCATCGTATTCTTCCCTGGGTTCAACGAAAGAGAACTCCGGGACCCTAGGTAGGTCTACTCTAGAGGTATGAGGCTATGAGCTCATTAACCTATCAATACCCGCGAAACGAGACACAATAGTAAGACAATAACAGCGTGGTCCTATGAGACCGGTCGGGGATTCATGAATTAAAAAAAGAAGCTGAAAAGACCTAAGAAAAAAACAATGTACTAGATGCACCGAATTCGAGCCTAGCAATCTGCAATTTTGTCACGAATTTGGACCAAAGCTTTAAGCATGCAAATAGGTTAACAATCAATCATGTTCGCGCCTACGTAAAATCCTAGTTACCATCTTGGGAAAAAGAGAGCGTCACGCACACAAACACACTAACAAGGTTCATATACGAGTTTTGTATATGTGTGCGTGTTTATAAGATGAAGATATATCTAAATGTACAGTCAACAAAAGAGATTAGCTACTAGGTATGCAGTAGGCTTTTCATTACTATGTAGACCTGTGGCGCTCCGTGGGGACCGCCATTATTTATTATTTATTTATTTATTTAATATTAATAAATTAATATAAATAAAATTAATAATATAAACTGTTATTGCTCTGTTTCTGTTGCTTCTGTAATTATACTACTAGAGTATAATTTTTAATCGGTCAGGTTTTGGTGGCACAATTTTTTTCCAGCGGTTCTCAAAGTTAAAAAGTAATTACTTGTTTACTGGCACGTTTTTGTGCCACGGGGTTCTACAGGTTAAAAACCCCAATACTTTACAGTAGTACTTAAACTGTTGCCTGTTCTACTAACATCCTGACGAATATAGAAAGTACCAAATTAATCCATTCTTGGGTTAAAAATACCTGCAATGGGTAGCTCGCCGTCTAGCCGTTCGGTAATCATTCGGACCAAGACGGAATCGTAGACGTTGCGTAATATTCCAAGCGCCGCAAAAAGATGGCAGCAAAGCCCGTAGGGTCCCAGCAGGCCCGATATGTAGATACCTGCTAGGGCCACACTGAATTCCTGAAAAGGAAACCTATGGTCCTAGAACGCAAAGGGCAACTGATGGGCTCAATTGTGGTTTTGGTCGGTAAAAGTCATTGGCCAATCAAAGGAACTAAGATAATTTAAAAAAAAGAGTTTTAATAATCAAAATATTTTGTATTACGAACATAATAATATGGTCCACAAATAGGTGATTTGGAACTAAATTTTAAAAGAAGCCATAATCATTCGCCTGTCACAAATCTGTTTTGCCAACCGTACACACATTTCGCACTCACGCATCTGTCAAGTTCACTCTTGATTTATGCGAGCAACTGTTCGGCTCGCTCTTTGTGCGTCACAACGCACAACATGCGTTTGCGCACACCGCCCGAAGAATTATGAGCTTTTGCAGTTTTTAATGAGTTTTCTGTGTCCTGTCAAATGTTTGACGGTTAACAATCGAAATGTGGGGCGAGGAATGGGAACTGTAACATATTTTTCTTTTTTTGGTTTTCACCTTTTGTCTTTTGACCTAGAAATTAATGTTTTCCTTTTTTGACACAAGCGATTTTAAATTAACTTAATTATTTAATTAAATCCGAAACTGAAACGATCAATGGAGAGGGAGGCAAAGAAAGGATTGTGTGAGGAGTGGTATGAAAGAAATGGGAGCTAGTAATAGCTTGGCGGGTAACAGAATGAAAGAAAAGAACTTTTAGCACCGGTTTATTCCAGAAATCCCCGCCGACAAATTCCCACCAGTGGGGACTGTTACTTTATTCCAGAAATCCCCGTTATGCAGATATTAATAATAATAATAATAATAATAATAATAATTTATTAACTATAGCTTGGTGACAAATAAATTGTACAGTAATTTGTTACAGAGATGTGAGACTAATTTATCTCCTGGCTCCCAAACTAGGTTTATAACCTGTGACTTGGGAGTCAGTGATTCCAAAACTTATGCTAAGATAAAGTACGTGAATACACCAATGGACTTCTTATGTTAAGTTTACTTATATACTAATTTACAAAGCCTTAATAAAAGTTATATAAGAGAAGAGATGATTGTGTGTGTGCATCCGTGTGTGCATGTGTGTATGTGACGGTGCGAGCGGGTGTGTGTGTGTGTGTGTGCGTATATGAGGGTGTGTTCTCGAGTGTTTGTGCGTGTGTGTGTGGGCATATGTGCCTTAAGTGGGTTAGGATTGGGTGAGTAGCAATTTTTCTGTTTCATCGTAAGATTGTTTCATTAGCCACACCTTTACCATATCTTTACATTGATGATAATTCAATTTGTGCACCTGGAGTAATTTATTAATTTGGTTATATAAACTATAACTGAGGTAGGTAAATTGACGTTTAGCGAAGGCGGTCTTATGTCTTACTGGTGGGATAACAATATCTGCACGACGTTTGGTACTTATTTGAAATGGGAGTCGATGTCTTCTTAGTACACATTGTAACACATATAGTCCTCTCACTGACAAAACTTTGCTATCCCTATAAAGTTCCATTGTTGGGTATCTGAAGGACTTGCAAAGCATGACTTTGAGAACAGCCCTCTGGGCCCTTTCTAATTTTAGAAAGTGTGATTTGCAAGCGCCACCCCATGCCGGCAAACAGTATAATAGGAGAGATTGGCAAAGTGAAAAATATACCAACTTTAGAGTATCAGTGTCTGCTGAACATCGAAGTTTTTTAAATATACTTAGTAGTTTACGCGTTCGAGCTATCAGGTTATCAATGTGGCTATACCAATTGAGATGATTGTCAATCAGTATTCCTAGGTATTTTATGTTTGATGTGATTGTTAAAGGAGGACACGTACAAGAAGAATGCATTTGGCGCCCATGACTGGTGTGGGCTTGAATAAAAAGTGATGTACTGGGTTGAGATTGGTTACTTATAGAGAACTCGACTAATTTTGTTTTCTCTGCATTTAGGGTCAACAGGTTTCTGGTTAGCCAATCCATAACTGCGTCTAGTGCTATCTGAGCATATTTTCCTGTTTCACTCCAATCTTTACCGTGAATAAGCAGAGCTGTATCATCAGCGTAGGTAAACATCGAACAGTTAGTTAATGAAAGCGAACACAGGTCGTTTATATAGATGAGGAATAAGGTTGGGCCTAGAATGCTTCCTTGTGGAACGCCATATTCAATTCTAGCCTTGTCACTCATTACCTCACCTATTTTAACATGCTGATGTCGATTTTCAAGATAACTAGAGAGAATATCCAGTGCAATACCACGTATCCCCATGCGTTCTAGTTTAGATAAGAGTATGGGCACAGAGACAGTGTCGAACGCTTTCGAAATATCTAGAAATATACCAACACATCTCCGTTTGCTATCCATAAGTTTGGTCACCTTTTCAGCGAACGCAAGAACCGCATCTTCTGTAGCGATTCCGGCTCTGAAGCCGTATTGGTTTGCTGATAAAAGGTTATTTGCTTGGAGGTAAGAAAGCAGACGGCTGTTTAAAATTTTCTCTAAAATTTTTGAGATAGTAGGCAGTATGGAAATGGGTCTATAATTACTGACACTGCCTCTGTCTCCTCCCTTATGAATAGGGTGAACTAAAGCCGTTTTGAAAGCATCTGGGAAAACACCTGTGGATATTGCGAGATTGCAGATGTGCGTGATATAGGGGACCAAAACTTGGCGTGTTAATTTCAAAATGTTTCCTGAAATGCCGTCAACTCCTGCAGTAGAACCCGATTTAAGATTGCTGATGATTCTCTCAACCTCGGAATCATCGGCCTCCAAAACACACATAGAGTTACTTATTCTGTCCAGACTAGAGTGAGTTGTTATATTTGGATTTTGCTGTTGTACTTTTGTGGCCAAATTTTTTCCCAGGCTCACAAAGTAGCTATTCACCCCATTGACTGATTTGATTTCATCAGTATCAATGTGTAGGAGTTCATTTGGTGGCGATTGTACAGATTTGGTATATGTTATAGATTTTATCAAATCCCAGGTTGCTTTAGAATTGTTTTTTCTTTTTTTAAATTCTGACTTCTCATAAAGTATCTTCAATTTACGCAACAATAAGTTGCAGAAATTACGATATCGAGAATATGTTACTTTTAATATGGCATTTTCTGGTTGTGATCTTAAAGATAAATGCATTTTATCCCTGTTTCGGATGCAGCGAAGTAAGCCGGGTGTGATCCATGGCTTGATGTTTCTATTTTTCTTTTGGATTTTGGAAACCCGAGTGTGTTTTCCGATTATATGGCTCAGTAAAGACGTCAAGGTATCCGCTGCTATATTTGCATCATTAGCAAGAAGAATTTCAGAGAAATCAGTGCTTTCGATATCTTTTTGAATGCTTGAAATGTCGACAATTTTAGTGGTGTGTGAGGGTTTCAGCTTTGGCTTATTTAAGTTGATGCTCAAAAGTACAGGGAGGTGGTCGGTTATAGGTGAGTCTATCACTATGGTTGTGCCGGGTTGCTTAGTTTTTAGAAGGACGTGGTCTAAACAGTTATTGACTCTTGTAGGATATCGGTGTGCTGGTAATAGTCCATGAGAGGCCGCAAATGTGAGGTATTCATGAGAGTGCCTGTCTTTGTTGTTAAGTTTGATGTCGATGTTGATATCGCCAACCAACGCGACATGGTGGAATTTAGCTAAGGGTAATAACAGCGTATCCAAACTGTTTAGGAAGTTATCAATATAATTATATGAGGGGGATCTATACAAGGCCACAACAGCAACACTATTGTCAACTTTACAAAGCAAGCAGTTAGAGTCTACTATCTCAGGTTCCAAAACAGTGCAATGCAAAGAAGACTTTGTATACATAACAATCCCATCATTTTGATTTTTTGTGTTTTTTGTCGAGTGAACATTATAGCCATTCAGACTCGGAATTACGGCAGTTCTTAGCCAGCACTCTGTTAATACAACTATATCACAGTCGATTTTAATGAGATGTAAAAAGGCTAAAAAGTTGTCAAAGTTTTTGTTTAGACTTCGTATGTTGAGATGTAATATTGTTAGGTGTTTTTGTGTAGACTGTGCTTGTATTTTACTTGAGCATTCACTCACCGGGATTTTGTACGATTTTGATACATGATATGCATCCAATTCAAGTTCAAGTGTATTCATGACGTGATTAGCCATTAAAAAATAAAATATAGTGAAGTTGCAAAGTAGTGGGACGCACGTATAAAGCTTGTTTGGTATTTTGTAGCAGCTGCTTTAAATAATTTCTCATCAAAAAGAGGTGGGATGTGGAAGTAATTGGCAAGTAATTAATTAATTAATTAATTATATTGTTCAACTAGTGGGGATTTCTGGAATAAATCGTTGCACCGACCCCAAGTAAAAAGGGGCATGGGCAGTAAGATGATGTGACCTTTCACTATGTTCGTTTAGAACTTATTCGCATCATTTCATTTTCGATACCTTTCGTGATCTCGCGCTCTACCAATAGGATTAACCAAGCAGGAGCTGTTGTGGGTCAGAACTTTTATATCTATCAATATAAATTCCGAATACCAGTGCAATAGTTTTTCTATTGTTCACTGCATAAAGCTTGGCAATCACAAGCTGTGTGAACGATAAATATTTCAAAAGCCCAGCCATTATAAAATTTAACATTCGCAACACAGCCGATTAGCAAAAGTTAACAACTAAACATTATGAAACCATTTATTACGCTCACAAATCAACATTTAAAAGCATTAATGCTTGTACAATTTGAGCCCGAACTAACAAATACCCTCGGAATTTATTTCCATACAAAATGAGGCATTGAAACATAACATTCGCAATGCGGGTAGTTACAATACTAAACAATATTGTAGTACCTACATTTACCTATGTATAAAATGCCTGGGTGACAATTACGTGAAACTGACTATACATTTTCTAGAGCATTCCTTAGATAATTTAATCAAACAGGTGAACAAAACATTGCTCTGATTATTTATTACTCTAAATAAATAAAATCAAAGGCGAAAGATATCTCAGGAATTTGATTTAATACCACACCTAAATGAATGTTGAGTCGAGAGTCTGGCTGTTGTTAGCTACAAACTTTGTTTTGAAGCTAGACGAGTTACCATGTCCTGAAGGCCACGTGCCTTGTTCACGAGGGCAACGAAAGAAACACTGTGGGTTTTAGTCAGTAAGTCTGACACTTCCGCTCTGGATTGAGCAAGAGGAAGTGTTTCGGCTGCGGTAACTCCTATTGACAATCAGCAAATCATGGCAGGCATCGGCCTTAACCGGCCTCACCAATTTTGCTGACATCTCTTTGAGGCGCGCTGTTGACCCTGGCTTGGTTCTTACCACACCTTGAGCTACCCTGGCGAGCCAGTTACGGTGGGCGGTAGTCCAGTAAATCTAGTTCATTATAATGCCTGACCCCTATCTATAAGTACTAAACAAGACCATTTTCTCAATTCCAGGCAATCCCAACGACAAAATCCTGTACGGTCGACCTAACAAGCGACGCAGCGCTTCCTTCCCGGCCCCTCGTTCCTTAGACCGGCGGAACTCGCTGCGGATCTTCGGCTCGTCCAGCAAGTACCTGCAGAGGTGTGCTTCCACCCGGAGCCTGCACCACAAGAACGTGAACACCACCGACAGCTCGTCGTCCACCGATTACCCGCCGAGCGTCGAATCTGCGTCGCCTAGTAAGTTGGCTTTTTATTTTACTACTTTTTTTAACTGGTTTCAAAAAGGTAAAGGTGATGTTCGGTTGTATGTATTTTTTGTTTTATGTATATATGTCTACATTGTCCAACGATTTCTCAATCAATTGTGGAACAATTTTAAAAACAAAAAAATTTAGCTCATTGGTAAAACACAGGACGTCTACTCTTTCTACGAAATACGAAGTTTCGACCGTAATTTCACGTGTTTCGACAGTTTGACATTAAAATTCCGAATTATCTACCTATCTCTAATAGTCAAGACATTTTTTTCTTTTTCGAAACATTACGAAATAGAGAGATTCGAAACGTCGAACTATTTTCGTTCATTCAAAATTACCGTGGTAGAAACACGCGAATTTCGGAAAGAGAGTAGACGTCCTGGGTGTGTTTATAAATATGTGTCTCATAATTTGATAAAATAGGCCTTTGGTAGGCATGGCGCAGTGAATGTGAGTGATTGCGCTATGCACCATGGGTTCGAATCCCACACACTATAAAGTAGGCAGGTATTTGAATGATAGATGGGATGGACCTAAGTAAAATTTGGATACCAAAAGCTTTTTTATAGCTTAGAAGTCCGATCTGTTAAGTCTCTAATTTCTTATTTTAAAAGTAACAATTTTAACGTTTGGATTAGATTTTCTACAGGGTTCTGAACTGGGAGAAAGTCGTGTTGGCCCGGAGGTTGAGGACCCGCATGTAAAGCCAGGGGATGTGGGTTCGAAACCTGGCAAGTACCAATGTGACTTATTCAATTTCATTAGTACTTTCTAAGTTTTTCTTAGATGCCATTGATATATTACCTAGCTGTGTAATGGGCCTTTTATAAATATAAACTTAAGACTGCTTCTACCCTTTACGATTCACTAGCCAGCGGCTTCGGTCGCAGTTTTTATTTTCCTTATCCTAGACCATCCAGTCATCCACATGTATAGTCTAATAAGTCATTTGAATTATATTCTAAACTAATAAATTGTCTTTATTAAGATTTTTTTCTTATTATATCTATAATTACACTTCGCCCGCGTGAAGCTAGAAAATTATTCTCAAGAGAATTTAATCCTGGGATACAATCTACGCATAGTTCCTATGTGATGTTTCAGGACGTGGTTACCCATGTCCTAAATTACCAACCATTTGAGCGTGAAGGAGTTAAAAATATGCATACAAACTTTGACATTCAGAATATTAGTGTGAAAACTTAAAGTCGACGTAACATTAAAACACACGTTTCTCTTCAGGATACTCGTAAAGGTTTTTTACTCCTCTCATTCAAAACCTTAGTAGATCTCTTTCCCCTTAATTTTCTACAAAAAAATCTTCAACCTCATTTGGTAGTTTTACGCTTTTACCCATTGACGTCTCCGAGCAATAATTTGGTAATCGCAGGGATCAGCTTTTCGATTACTAACCGACTTTATAGTCGACCGGTAATCAAAAAACAGATCCCTGCGATTACCGACTTTATTGTTGACTGGTAACCAAATAACTGATCCCTGCGATTACCGAGCTTTTGCCCGGATACGTCGCTATGTACAGCAATGCTATGCTGTGCAGACGTAACAAAAACAATGCTAGTACCTAACGATGGCTGACGAAATTCTTCTTAATTTTCCAGAGAAAGTGTCCCTGCTGTCCCGCTTATTCAGACGAAGCGGCCGCAGCAAACAGACGCGAGCGATGAGCACCTTCTCTGCCCAGTTCCCGCCCACCGAGTGGTTCAACTCCAAAGCGGTGCACTTACACTGCGTCGCTACGCAGACCAACTCCAAGGTAACTACAGTACAAAATTGTAAACACTATAATAGGACTAAAGGATCAGAGAGTAGACTTTTTTAGGACAGGTGGTAATACCTAGGTACTCGTAAAAAATAAAATAAAAAATCACACATAGACATTAAAATCAAACACCACCCACTGAGGCTTGTAGTTTGACCAAGTAAAGTGCCCTAAAGAAGCAAATTACTCATACCTACGTGGTCCTCCAATTTGTGCGAAAAACATACCTAGATCTACTTATTTTTAAGTTAGCAATATTAACCGACGTTAATTTGGTAATTAAAGACTCAATACACATTAGAGAATCAATACACACGGCAGGTTAATTTGTCACAAAAGCTATGATCTACTTAATAAAAACAGTAAACACAGTTTCTCTACAACTGTGTAGAGGAACTGTGTTTATTTTGATAGCAAAGAAAGGAAAAGTACATGAATTTATCTGTGTATCAAACTAACACAAAATTCTCTGTTTCAGGAGTCATTGCAGAGTCAAACATCTTTCGTCTCATCGTACTACGACGGTTCGGAGATCAGTAATCGGTCGTCGACGCTGCCGCGGCGGCACAAGCGGCACCTGTCCACGGAGTCGGGGCTGGCGGGCTCGGTGACCGGCCACTACGACCACTCGCCCGTGCGCCACTCCAGCCCCAGCTCCGGCAGCCTGCCACGCTCCACCCTCAGCAGAAGCTCCACCAACAAAACTATCCTCGACCACTTCTCCTCACCACAAAGAAGCAGCGACCCCAAACTAAGAGACAGTCCAAGCGGAAGCCTCAGAAGAGTCGACTACTCAGACCACATCATGTCCACGAGTGGACCCTCCAGCTTAGAAAGTACCACCCCACAACGCACACCAAGAAAGGACGCCAAAAACGGTCAGTCAGACCTGAATTCATCAATGAAAAGGAGCTACCACACTAGCGGGAGTAGCGGACACTCCAGTTTAGAGTCCCACATATCAGACCGCACGTTAAAGCCTTCGCCTAGTCATAGCAACCCGCACGGAGCTCCCGGCCTTAGCAGAGCACAGTCACTCGTCAAAGTACAGAGCTTACAGAGCTCGCCAAAGAGCCTGCACAAATACAGAACGAAACCACCTATGGTCGGTGGCGAAACGGTAAAAAACGGTAACACTTCACCCAAAAGTTCGCCAAAAAACTGTCCAAACACACCCAAAAAAACCGCAACCCCGCTGCATAAAACCTTGGGGGCCAAAGTAGAAAACCCATCGACGACGATGTTGGCCAGCTCCAATTCTAACAACTCTATCACACTAAAAGTTACCACGAATACTATCTCTCAGAACGGTGGTGGTACTAACACCAAAGTATATGTACAAAATTCGCCAGTAAGGTCTGTTATTACTTTTGAGAATGGTAAAGTCACCGAGACTTCAAACGGAAGCAATATTTACATAATCAACGACGATAGACAGGTGGTGTCGGTGTCCCAAAACGGAGTCCAAAACAAAACAGCAAAAAACCCAACTGAAACCTCATTTGACGTTTGCGTCGAAAAGAATAAGCAGATGTATCAGGAGGAACCTATTAAAGTACAAGAAAACAAGTTCAATAAGAATTCAATTAATGATACGGGCATGAATAATAATCGTAAGCTTTCATTGCAAATAGGTGGTGCGACTAATAACAATAGTTTTGTGTACAAAAACCAATTAAACAATACGAACGAAGTAGCTTCCAATCCTGCCTCTCCGGCCATTCATAATAATATAAATAATTTGGAATCTACGGCAAATAGTATTCCATCGACGCCAACTAAAAGTTACGATAATATTATAGGATCGTTGGGAAGTTTGAGGTACCAGAAGAACTCGTTGTCATCAGCCAACAGTGGGATACAGTCAAATATAAACTCGAACAGTGAGCTGAAAAGTGTCGACCTGTTGAAAAAGGCGGCCGCGCTACAAATGCTGAACGGACTCCCAAATGTAAATAACAGGGTGAGCTCGGACTCCATAGCGAATTTGTTAACGAAAGCGATCGACCAGAAGCCCACAGTGCTCGGGTCCGAGCCGAACTTAGCGCTGAAGAACCAAGACCAGATAAAGGACATAAACACGTCGGCGGAGAAGATAAACTGCTTGGAGAACAAACAGAAAAGGTACAGCCTCAGTCAAGAGAGCAAGAAAGAGAACCAGGATTTTTACAATTTTCCGAGTTTAAGCGACTTGAGCTTTAATTTCACTAGTTTAGCGGCGCAGAAGATACTGAAGGGCGTGAGCATCAACAGTGTGGACACGCTGGTCGAGTTGAACATGGCCGCCAACAACTCGGAGAAACAGAACAATCGTGATGTCGCCGCTGTATGCACAGACTTTGGCCTTGTATAGCAATTAACATACAATATTTTTTGTTGTAAAATGTACAATAGTAGACATAACACTGTATGATGTAAGGTAGTTGTATAACTTATTCGTAATTACATTGTAACACGCTTTAGATACGCAATACCTACGTATGTTAAGTTCAAAAATTTAACTCGTTTAAGATTTTGTACTCCCTACTTACGGAATTTATCTCTTAAACGCATTGTATCCCCTATTATTAAAATTTTGTTTGTCTTTACTAACTTATTATCATCGAAAGTATCAATGTAGAAATTATTTAACACAGTATTCATAAATGTAATCGTTAATGAATAATCGGAAAATTCTTAGTTTGTAGCTCACTTTGAAAGTATCGAGACAATAAAAATAAAATTTAAAAGACCTGTGAGAACAAAAAGTGGCCTAAAACGACCTAACTACAAGGAAATTTAGTGCCTAATTCGATCGTTATAGAATCGTAATTCAATTGTAGCCATAATGTAGAATCACTATCCCTTAGTAATGCGGCTCTCACGCTATATAGCTATTTGTATTTAAATGATCCTGTCCACAGCACTTCTGTTCGTGCCATCACAATATTTCCAGTGAAAAAGTCGAGTACAAACTAGAATACCTAATCCAACAGATTCCATCCAACAATGGGAATTTAAAGGAATGATTTGTAAAATGTATGTCATGTATTAAGTGCCATAAAACCATAGTATTACATAATGCGGGCGAAATATGGAATGGGAAGCGGTATTTGATTGATCATTACATGTCTAAGAATTTTTGCTGTAATTGTGTATGAAAGCAATGGGTATTTATTCATTAGGGAACATAATCTGAAGTCATATCGCAATTAGTTTAATTCAGTAATAACGCCATTTGTAAAAATTTATTAACAATATAAGATGATGCTTTAAAATGTGGTTTTATTTACCTTGAAGGAGAAATAGGTTTATTTTTGGTCCTTGTCCAGGACGCCACGGTCACAATTTCGCTAATAAATCTTGTATGAAAGTATTGTTTTTCTTATTTGTGTTGTTAAAGGATGAAATCATAGAATTGCCCTTTGGCCTCAAGAGCACGCTTTACCTTTTTGACAAGCGCAATGGTTCAGCGATTGACTGCTTCCCTGCGGGTAGGTACATAACGGGTTCGATCCCCGCACGAAACAAATCTTTGTATAGCCTCCAGATAGATGTGTTTTGGGTCTGGGTTTCTTAGCATGTTTGTGAGCGCACCCACGTTATAGAAGTAGGTACCTGATTACTGCACTCCTAGTATGGGGCAGTTTAATTTTAAATCAGGTATCTTTTTTACCCCTGAGCAAGATTAAAGCAAGCGTGGTGCAAAATCATTGCTGTAATCATGCTTCAGTACAAAATTGTGAAAATTACTTCTTGTACCTACTTATTCTATGAAAATATCAAGTCAGTAAAAAAGCAAAGATATTCGAAAGAGTTACTGTGAATCTGGTAAAGAGCAACTAAAGAAACCACTAGTGGGTTTTAGTCGTAAGTCTAATGGCCTCTCTCGCTCCGTACAGAGCAGGAGATGATGATGATTTGTAGTGTCCGACCGATGCTTCGGCTTCGGCTTCGGCTTCGGCCGAAGGTTTTGGTGAATACCGATTAATCGGCTTCGGCTTCGGCTTCGGCCAGAATTGCACCTTCGGTCGGACACTAATGATTTGTCACCTCAAAGGAGGCAAAGACGTGCACTGTAAATATAAAATCAAAAACTGTGCATCATATTAGGTATAATAAACTAGCGTTTACTCGTACTAGCGAATTCGTCTGTATAAAAACTGGAAAGTATCCGAAGAAACATACTCCCAGAATAATATAAACCTATAGGTAATAAATCGATCGGATGTTTTTTAATACAACTTCAAATATCGGGAAACTTAAGAGTTTTCCTAATTATTGAAGTTGTATTAAAAAAACATCCTTTTAAAAAGAGCTCAAAACAGTCCTAATAAAAAATTGCTATTTTGTTGATTCGATACTTTACTTAGGAAACATCGAAATGCTATTCCAAGACATGGTCTACCCCTAAACTAAACAATCAAATTGTTTCAGCCATTCGAGCGCGAAGGAGTAACAAACGTGTACATATACGTTAGTGTGCAAGACTTGAAATTATTACCTATCTACTTTCTTTTGATTAATGATATAATGTAGACCTAGCTATACCTATGTGTAGCTAGAATCCCACCAGATTTTAAACAGTGATACAATCGATGATAGTGAATCGCACTAGTTTATTAAGAGCCTTTTCGCTCTAGCCTTGCAGACACTTGAATTATCATCGGACGGGAAGACCGCTGCAGGTAGAGGTGTGAACAACGTAAGGGTTGTCCGATGGTAGGAAGTTAATGGTGGAATCAAGTAATGTAATTCCCGCGCACACTCTCCAAAATGCATCCTGTAAAATACCGAAAGGCTGGCTACCCTACACCTGGTTTTGTAGATTGGCGTTAACCAAATCTGAATCACAAATCTGAATCATCAACCTCTTTGCACGCCTTTCTTCTGAATCCAAAGCTGCTAAGCATTTTGCAGCACTAACACACTATCGGACCAGCACTTTGTATAACATTAGAAGCTGTCTTGGTGCGGAGTACCGCCAGACCTTTGCAAGAGCGCCGAGTTTGCTAGCAGCTACCTAGGTTTTGGGCTCAATAAACTGTCTAAAATTAAGGTTTGAGGAAATTTCAACACCCAAGAGCTAAAGATGGTTGGTGCACTCTAAGCTTACTTTAAGGACGATAATTGCATAGCAATGGCCCACGGCTCGATCGCTCGATTCGTGCTTCGTTGCAAGGTGTAATTTTTGTGAACTGCACATGGCCCATCGATAGGGCATTTTTAGTTACCAATCTGTGGATATATCAGTCATAGTGTCATAAGTGTGAGCTTGTGAACAGCGAACAGAAAACAAGACAATTTAGAAAGGGTTAACTTTCTTATTAGGGTTGCCAGTATCCTAAAAAGTGTTCATGTTTGCATATAAGTGGTTATATTCATATTTTTTTATATACAGCAAACAATAGACCGAAAAAACACGAAAAGCTGGACAAAATAAAGCACCTATCTTAATATGTCTGCACGCATTAGCACCCTATAAAAAAACCATCACTGAAATAAGATTAGAAAATAGAGAAAAACTATAGTCAAAAATGAATATAAATTAAATAAAGCTAATAGCTTTATTAAAGTTTTACAACTGACTCAACTCTAGTTCATTGGCCAGTGGTGTTGCGAAGGGTACAGAAACAAATAAAGCAACAGAAGCAATACAGGTGGATTATAGTCAGCAAAATTCTGACACTCTCACTCCCTCCATTCAGACCAGAAGTTATTACATATATCAGTACTAGAAAAAAAACTTCAACATTTTACTTGAGAAAGGAAAGGAGCTCGTGGCTAGATAATAACAGCCGCACAGGTTGATCTTCAAGGTAAAGCAACGCTTGCCTAGGTTGGTCTGTGGATGGGTGACCATCTTAACATAACGAGTTTCCTCCGTGCCTCGGAAAGCACGTTAAGCCGTTGGTCCCGGCCGTGATTTGGAGATCTTTGGCAGTCGTTACGGATAGTCAGAAGCCAGTAAATCTGACTCGTCTTGCCACGAAGTACCGTGTTACCCCAGTCAATGGGTTGTGGAGGTCTGGTAGGCAGCCGCTCCTCGTAAAATACTGGTATTCAGCTAAATCCGGCTTGACTGGTAGCCGACCCCAATATATGTAGTTGGGAAAAGGCTAGGCAGATGATGATTTTACTTGAGAAAGTAAACTGATAACTAGAAATTGACTTTTACAGTAGACAAAACTAGTTTCTTTTAGATACAATATGATTAATAATTTAAAAAAAAAACTCAAGGAAATACATTTACCAATAAAACCATGTCTTATGCAAAATATAAAACTTTATTACAATATTATCTAATTGGTAAAATGTAAATTCATATCAATACTACACTACATTCTGCTATAAACAAGCTATAGTGCTGTGTTCCATTACATCGGTTACTTGTGACGGTTCAGTTTCAGTCTGACTTTTGATCGAGTTTAGCCAATCATCGGTCGGGTCTATTTTTTTAACATCAGCATCAGAACTGTCACTTTTATCATCCTCCGTTATGCTCTCTGGACATTCAACCTCATTGTTATCAAAACTACTTCTACTCTCACATACCTTGACTGGTGAGGTGCTACTTTCTAAATCTCTAAATTTTTTTGATACTTCTTCTGACTTAATATTTACATGACACACACAGTTGTCTGTAGCCGTAATCTGCTTCAGGGCAGCCTCTTCTATAGCCTCCAGGTCCATATCTCTTTCTCCAACATCCTTTATTACTTCTTCAATAGTTTTATAAGAGTACATGTGGTCATCTTCAGGACTGACATAATCTTCTAATGTAAAAGTATTGCTATCAAAGTTAAGGTTCTCGAAATCAATAACACCATAATTACTTACATTTTCTAACAGTGTGGACTCATTTTCGAAACTTATATGAATATTTTGAACACAATTAATCTTTAAGTCTTTGTCGTCTTGGCATTGTTTACGTATTGCATCCAGTTGTCGTAAAGTTTGTAATTCCCTGGCTTTTAGAGTTGCATACACCCGCGCGAAGGACGCTCTAACGTTGCTCTTTAGCTGAAAACACAAGTGCACAAAATCAGCATGATGTTATTACAAAGAAATATAATACTTATTTTTAAGAACACTTACGTTTTCAATATTTTTATCAAAATCATCCGAATCGCTCGCCATGTTTACGTTTAGAAAGTTTGACGTTTCCTATTAGAAAGTTGCCGAAACTCATCTTCCAAAAAACTACTTACTTTTACCCAACTTATTTGCTGAGGACGGTTTGATAGGGTAGACTTCATTTTTGCAAAAGTTATGTTTTTTTTACTTTGACAGCCAGTTGCTGCTATAAAAATATCCTAACTAAGCATAGTTAGGATATTTTTATACAATTAATTTATTGTTATAGCAATAACAATCACATCTTGAAATTCAAACCAATTCAGTAAATAGGTGGGACTTTCAAATTAAGTGCAACGTTTTATTATGGTATGATAACGGAAGAGAATATAATAATTATGGATAACTACCTGAAAATTACTAGTTAGAGATAATTGTTACTGATAGGTATCAGTATACTGAGAAGCTAAGAAATTTATGATTTCTATATCTTTCAATCACGGTTTCATGTGGCTAACTCGACATTTATTATACCTATTATCAAACTAGTCTCACCAGATTTTACAAAATGCCTATTTTAACTCATGGTTTAGGAACATGAAACTTAATTACTTATAACAATATTTACTTGTAAATTCATTGATTAATATTTTGGAATGCGGTTTGAATACTTACTCCATGTAAGCTGGCAAATATTAAAATTGAATATTTTTGGTTCAGTGTTTTTTGTAATCTATTAATACATTTTTCCTTATCAATCAGCTAGTTGGTTGCAGCTGTGAAAAGAGTGGCACATGGACGAACAGGCTTTCTAGTTATACGGTACTAGTCAACCCGTCATCATCATCATCATCCAGCCGAAACACGTCCACTGCTGGACATAGGCCTCCCCCAAGCGTCGCTACAGCCACCGGTCCTGTGCGTCTCGCATCCATCGGATTCCCGCAATCCTCGCCAGGCCGTCGGTCCACCTTGTGGGAGGCCCGTATTCATTCCATTTCTTAACTTAAGTTCACAACCCAACATTTGAACAACAACATTGAAAGTTGGAACGTCTTATCTTGCAGATAATATTTTCTACCATTCTATATGGTTCGCAAAAGTGGCAACACCGAATTAAAAAAAAACATTATTGATTTTTCGTTTGACAGACAAGTCAAGTCGCTGGAAAACATTCTCGGTGTCTTTATTTTTCTCGTCTAAATGGATTAAAATAAACTCGATAGTGCAGTGTTTTCGTGTAAAATCTGCCGTTGTTTGTGTAAAACTACTGGAAATAAAGTGCAAACATGAGTGAGTTGAGATATCGGCGCGGTGAAGGCGATGGAAACGACAAACTGGAAAACGCTGGCGAATCTGATCATGTACGTGCATTTGCATCAATTTCATTGTTATTTATTACATAAAAACCAGTTTTTATTGTTACACCTATTTATTTTTAATTGTACGCTTAATGAATAGGTTGATTCGGAGGAAGAGAAGAATATAGAAGAGAAGTATGTGGACGAAATGGCGAAGTCTTTACCTCAGGGAACGGATAAGACTCCGGAAATCCTTGACTCTGCGCTTTCGGGACTATCGTCAAGGTAATAAAGTAGTTTTTTTTGCATAGCTACGTTCTATTTATAAAACTGATGAGAAGTATGGTCTATTGTTCTGGTCTGGGAATTCTGTTAACACATTATTATTTTAGGTTTTGACGAAGGTATCATGCATGCTTTATGATTGCTATCATGTCAGAAAAAAAAAACAAAAAAGTTAAACTTTTTATTTATGAATTCCAAAACATTTTACAATTGATAATCACCAAAATAGTGAATAAAATCTTCACAGAATTGTAGATATTTTCCTATACGTTTGTATATATATATCTACTTCAAATCTTTAATACATCTAATATTCATAGTTTTACATAATCTACCAATCAGGTTTATAAATAAGTTAGTATACCATTATCATCTAAGGTCAGTGTGAATGCTTTCATAGATATTTAAATGTAACTGGTTTTATTTAACCGGTTTTAAGTATAAAATTGAGATTAAAGTTACTATTTATAATATTTAGAAAAAAGTTTTTAAAAAAGTGTATCCAATAAAAAGGTATATTTTCGTGAAATTAATAATCACTGACATGAAATCACTGATTTATATTGTTTTATAAAGGCAACCCAGCATTTTCTGAAATTCTCTATTCCAACACAGAATATTAAAAATGATAAATCATTAATTTTCATAATTATAATAAATTACATTAATAGCTGCTGAGAGTGGCTTTGCCTGCATGATAGTAGGAAGCCATTCCAAGGGACCATACTCGCGGGATAAAAAGCATCCCATGTGCTATTCCAGGACAGGGTCTATCCATGTACTAAGTTTCATCAATATCCATTCTGTAGTTTTTGCATAAAGCGAAACAAACATCCATACATACAAACTTTGATATTTATAATATTAGTAGGATAATAAAACTCCATTTTGCCATCTTGGCAAATTGTACATTTTTATGTTATCTAAGGTTTACTAGCCACTCAATTTTACCATCTTGGTGAATTGCACATTTATATTTTATTCTCCATATTACATCCATTATGAAACACATCAGAAATAATATTTTTGTTAAGATGGAGAAACTGGGTAATCCGGGGCATCTTCACGTGGCTGATGATTGCTGCATTCTGCCTGCTCATCTACGGTGGTCCGCTAGCTCTCATGATTACGGTAAGTTGCTAATTTTACTTTACATTTTTTCCTTATTAAAACACTTAGAAAGTAAATGTAAACAACATTCTCAGATCTCTACTTTTCAGATGTTTGTGGTAGTACCACCTTCTGGGATCCTATGTCTTTGCCAAAAAAAATACGTACTTGTAGGTAAGCAGCAGATAGTAATTACGATTTTGAGTATCGAAATCAAAAGTGCCATTGTTATTTAAAAAAAAATTGATTTGATTGGGTTCTTGTTAGATACTCATATTATTAAAGCGTGAATTAAATAAAATTAAAATTAATTTTTGAGTGACAACACAACATTGAAAGAAAAATAGCCTGCAGCTTTACCTTGGCTACTGTAGTAAACCTTCAACTGTATGTTTGTGTGTCAAAACAAGTATCATATCATGCAACATGATGTCAGAGGTTCTTGAGTAATAAACTGTGCCTAAATGACACAACGGAAACATTGACATTTGGATTTATGTTAGATTATCTGGTAGCCAGTTGCAAGCTTTATGAATGTAACACTATCAATTTACAATTCAAAATATGTATATTCATTGAATATTTATTTCAACTTCCTTATAAAGTGAATAACATTAGGTGTGTAGTATTATTTTAAATAAAACTTCTTCCTTGATGGATAAAAGACCTTCAATCAATGATTCTTAGTTTGAAAACTATAGTGTATTTATATAGCATGGGTTGGGTAACAGTAGGACGAAAATATGCATCTTTAAGATGAGAGAAAAGGATAGACAGTTACATTGTATGAATCTGACAGCTGTCACCGAAACCTCATTCATAGAGAATGAACTGAGGAATACCCTCACAAAATTGGTCAGTCTGTGAAAAGAGACAAAGTGACTTTTACATGTCTCATTTCTGTAGGCCGTAAACATTGATGTCTATTCTAGCGATGGGCAAGAATGCTAAAACTAACCATTTCTCAATATACTGATGAGTTAGAAAAAAAGTTCGCTGCGCTATATTGGCATTATATCGTTTAGCAAAATTATTAACGCCCTAAATCATCTAAATTATGAACTGCGGTAGGTTACTGAAATCGGGCGTTAAACATACAGCGTTAGGTAGCTTATAGAGGAAATTAAGCGTCGAGAATTTTATGGCACTTAAACGTTTCGTCAAAACTGCACTTATGTCATACGTAAAGACTGCAGTACACCTGAGTCGAACAAAGTGAGCGTTCGGCAGACGTAATCTAGTACCTACGTAGTATATTTATATCGATGGTCGTAAAGATGAATTCATGACATTGTCTTAGCCCAGTCGGAAATCTATATGAACTGGCCGCACGATAAAGATAAAGCGATGCCTTCATCTGTCGGACTTAACGGCCCATATACATATTTACTTGAGGAGCTCGTGGCTAAAATAATAACAGCCGCACGGGTCGATCTTCAAGGTTAAGCAACGCTTGCCTAGGTTGGTCTGTGGATGGGTGACCATCTTAACATAACGAGTTTCCTCCGTGCCTCGGAAAGCACGTTAAGCCGTAGGCCCCGGCTGTCATTTGTAGATCTTTGGCAGTTGTTACGGATAGTCAGAAGCCAGTAAAATCTGACTCTAGTCTTGCCATGAAGTACTTACCGTGTTACCTCAGTTAATGGGTTGTGGAGGTCTGGTAGACAGCCGCTCCTCGTAAAATACTAGTATTCAGCTAAATCTGGCTTGACCAGAAGCCGACCCCAATATAGTTGGGAAATGGCTAGGCAGCTGATGATGATACATATTTACTTCATGACTCGATAGGGAACAATCCGTGTAAACTAAGTAGGTACATTGAAGTATTGCAACTCGTACTTATTTAACTTTAACCAAACTGCGTAAGGCCTCTTATACACGCCGTGTGTTGACACGTTTAATAAAACGTACCGTGTACAAAAGGCCATAGACTTCGATACTGATGAAAAAAGGCGGTGATGCCGTACCGTAGCGCCGCCGTGTATGTCTATAAACTTCCCCAGTGATCCATACAATACTAACAAGTTGACAACCGTGTAATACACACACGGCGAAAAACCTGTCGTGTAGAAGAGGCCTAAGTTTAAAACGACGCTTTTTTCGCTTTTTCATTTTAAAAAACCACAGTCATCATCATCTGCCTAGCCATTTCCCAACTATATTACCTATATATGGGGTCGGCTTCCAGTCAAGCCGGATTTAGCTGAATACCAGTATTTTACGAGGAGCGGCTGCCTACCAGACCTCCACAACCCATTAACTGGGGTAACACGGTACCTACTTCATGGCAAGAAAAAAATATAAACCACAGTATTTTATTAACCCTAGAAGCCTAATCTACGTCTGCGAGACGTACACGAAATCGAATATCGTTTGTATCTTTGTAACGGTTTAAGATAGTGCGTCGTGCTGTTTTGCCAACTCAGTAGTCGCCGGGAGCTAGCGTTTAGTGTCCATATCGTTAAGGTAAGTCCCGCCATTTTTGATTTATCGAAGTATTGCACGCCTGCGAGACGTATGTTTAGGCTTTGCGTAACTTTTAACTAGGTTGGGTGATTTTACTTTTGTTCGTTTTTCGTATATTGTATGTCTATTTTTTAATTCTGCTATAATATATAGGCATTACATGATAACGGATAATAGAAAATCATTGAATAGAAGAAAATTCATGAAGCAACTCAGTACAGAGTTGGTCACGCCTTGGATGAAGAAGAGACTAGGAGCTCCGACGTTGAAAAGATCTTTGCGAGAAAGTATGAACCAAATTCTCGTAAAATTTGCAGATTTTAATCATTTTAATCAAAAAAAAGGACCTAAGTAAAAAAATAACGTAAATACTGCGCTTTTTGTTTGTTATAAATGTAAAAAATCTCTGTGTGGCGAGCACAAAGTTGATATTTGTGTAAAATGCTCTTAAAGTTTACCTAATCTTTTGAAGTCTGATTAGTTTTAATATTTGCTCTAAGAATAACTAATTAGCGTTAAAAAAAGAAAATTTTCTACAAAAAAATAATATGTTTTGGTTGATTTTGAAGAAGTCGATTTTTTATGTTCGAATTTATTCACCTAGTTTTATTTTTGTAATAAATAAATTTGATTATAGTAATTATTCATAACAGTGTTGTTTTATTTTTAGCTTATATACCAAATTTAAATTTCCAGTACAAAAAAAAAAAACAAAATAAGGCTACTTTTACATAAAAAATAGAATTATATGTGTACGTCTCTGAGACGTATGATAAGGCTTTGTGTATTTCTGAAATAGATTAGGCTTCTAGGGTTAAAATAATGTTGTTATGTACAAATCTGACCAACTACCGCCAGCCAACCGTAGCGCGTAGCCGCGTGCCGCAACAAATAACCGTTGCTATGCGACCTCCAAAATACATGTTTACGCTACTTACCTAACTAATGCTTGGAAAAATATTGTAACAACTTAATTTATTTACAAAATTGCTACTAAAGTAGGAAAATTACTAGTTTCATAAGTAATAACTTAATAAGGACCCAAAAAAGATTCGATCGTTTTTTTAACTAGATTTCAACGGTCTATGAAATGGAGACTAGTGATTTACCAACGCATTTAATAGCTAGTGGGTAGCTAGCAACATTTACAACTCGCAAAATTGCTGCCAACTGTATAATAATTATTACATTTTTGCCTTTGGTAAAACACACTAGCAGCTATTAGTTGAAGCGTGTAATTTCTGTAATTTAGAGGAAGATACTTGTGTGTTTTTTTTAATAAGGATTCTTTGCTTCTTTCTGGTTAGAGAAATAAAATTAAATCACGATATGCAGCAGAAATATGTTTTTTTGGAGGAAAGGTAAAGAAGGAACAGGGCTGGGTTTCAATCAGTAAAACGTCTGAAACGTCCTCCTGCTCCGCAAAAGAGCGAGAGAAGTCATTGGATGATTTCCCACATTAATAAAAAAGAACTCATTTTAACTTCTGGGGACACAAAATACAGGAATAGAACATCATAAAAAACACGGTAGCTACTTCTTCTCTTCTTCTATCAAATTGTAACTCCGTTCTTCTTCCACCAGGTTCTCTGCGTGCAAGTGAAATGCTTCGAGGAGATCATCAACATTGGCTACGCGGTGTACCGCGTGCACGGTCTGCCGTGGTTCCGCTCCCTGTCCTGGTACTTTCTGCTGACTTCCAACTACTTCTTCTATGGAGAGAACCTCATTGACTACTTTGGAGTCGTCATTAATCGGACGGTGAGTCAAAAATTTGTATTTTCGTCTTATTTTTTATTTATTTATTTATACTTTATGCACATAAAAGTACAGAGGCGGACTCAATGCCTTAGGCATTTTCTACCAGTTAAACTTTGGGTGAGGCAGAGAAGATTAGTGGGAGGTGCAATAAAAGAGGAGGCAGGAGTGGTGGCCCAGTGGTTAACTTACGAGTGGTTTCAAAGCACTTATTTTGTGTAACGTATTTCATCACCATTGCTTTAAAAACTGTGAAGGAAAACATCTTGAGGAAACCGGCACAACCTCGAACAAAAAAAAAAACCGAGACCTATGACAACACACCACACCGCACTGGGTAATTTATTTCATTACCACTGTTCTCAAAACAGAGAAGGAAAACATCGTGAGGAAACCGGCATATCCTCGAAAAAAAAAGTCGGAGATATGCACTGGGTTCGCGTCCCAGAGAGGAGGTCTGAGTCCCAGCAGTGAGAACATTATAAGGCTGATTATGTTAGTTTTTTAAACATTTTGGTCTAGTTACCATGTACGAAGACACCGTGGAGTTTCATTATTCATTTCTATTGTGATAAATATAAAACCAGCGGCCCTTATGTAGTTAGGAGTTTTATACGTAGCGATGTGAACATTCTAATAGAGTCATCAAGTTTTTTTATTAATTATGTAATACAATAATGTGTCTAAAGGCCATCCTCAAATGATCAGATGATCAATGATGGTCAAATGATAATTGATAAATGATGATGATGGTTTATTTTCGATTAAGTACGACTTATGAATATTGAATTGCAGACATATTTTGCCAACTCAAACCAGTACACATTAGGTATTTGTAGATTTCCTACGCAACATTTTAGTAACCAAACCATATAATTCCATTTACCGAATATCCCGTCCGTAATGGTCGGTAGGTACGGAAACGCTGATGTCAATATACGATAGTACGTTCGATTTAGCTCGGAAATAACACGAAAAGAGCTAAAAATAGAAATAACTACTAACATGGAAGAGAATATTATTTTCGTAGAAATTGAAAAAAGAATTTGCACGAAAAGTAATTATTTCAATAACTAGCGCAGCCCTAGTCTAACCGAAGGGATATTCGATGCGGCCGTGCGGGGCATAAAAATATCATGTGTCATTTTCCTCTAAAACTTTTATAAAGACACGGTAGAACAATTTTCTTCTTAATAAGTAACAGTGATATAACGTGAGATTCGGCTGCTTTTAAAAAAATGTTTATGTTGGTATTGATTAAGTGTCGTAAGCAAATAATTACCACAAAGCAGATAACATCAGGAGAATCAATGTTACCGGTATAAACCAACAGTCAATCAAGTTCAATCAGTTTAGCGATTTTAATTCATGAATCCCCGACCGGTCTCATTGGATCGCGCTGTTATTGTTTTACTATTGTGTCTCGTTTCGCGGGTATTGATAGGTTAAACTGAAATGGCAGAAGGTGGGACAGATCGCTCGCAGAATAGATTGTCGATGGAGCCTATTATTAGACTATTACTGGAATGGTAGTTGTAGGCTTCCCATTAAGTGGATCGATGACCTGGTGAAGGACGCAAGACGCAAGAGACCCGGTCGTTGTAACGACACTTAGGGGAGACCTATATCCAGCAGTAGTACACATTCATCCTGCTAATCTTGCTCTACTATAATTGTACTTATTTGCATAATTATCGAGGTAAATTCCCATTTAGCTTAGGAATAAGTAGTAATACCTAATCCCTACAAACTAACAGATTCCACACGTAAATAAACACACAGTTTTCGCATCAATATCGATTTAAATAATCCTCGGAAAAGCCTGATTGCCTTTGATTAATCGCAAACGCTTTATGTAATCATAATTCGCAGAATCTTATCTCTGTTGAATAATTTATTACGAGTTAGTGCATAGTCATCGAACTCTATTGGTAATCAACTATCGTACGATACAGTGATTAGATTGGTTTGCATTGATTATCGGTTTTCAGTTCGATTCTAGGTTCATTTAGACTGATTTCCTACATATTCATATAATGTTCTCTCAGCTGGGTCTTGGACGCGGGTCTTTCAGGAGAAGTTTTTGATTTAGTAGAAACCTTTGGTTGTTACGATTTGATGATTACCGTTCTTGGCTCTCTTAAGACCGTCGTCACGGCTAGACTCTCCAGGAAGAAGATGGGCAATAATGTACATGTCTTCGAAATATTTGTCCTTGTACTAGGTTAGTTTCCTCGCGATGTTTTTCTTCACCATTTTGAGAGTAGTGATGATGAAATAAATTAATGAAGTTTTATACGGACAACACTGTACTAATTGGAGATTTGACGAGTTTTTGGCGGGATGTCTTCGTGAAGTTCAGTAGCTTATTTAATTATTCGCTACGATGTAATATTGGTGTAGTTTTGTATCTCAAGTATCTGCGCTACTGGACAATATTATGCAGAATCATTCAAACAGGTGCAAAGTTTGCTCAGAAGGTTGACTTGATACATTTGTTGCAATATATTACAAAAACATTCACATTTACTATTTCGATGGACGAACTTTGTACCCGTGAAAAAAAAATGGCGATTTGAATAAGTTTTACATGGTCTTAAACAAGTAATAACCAACGCACTGATATGTGAAGTCGAAGTGCGAAGTAGAAAGAAAAGTGACGTTAGAATAACGTACTTACATACCTTGTAACATCATCATGGCCATTAATATTATAATTATTTACTTATATACTTGTTTCATCACAATTTCTTCAAAATATGACGCCTGACTGATATTACTGGACGTATTTAATCAATTTCTGACGCGTGGTTTAGACGACATACTACTTACGATAAACGTCTCATCATAACTGAGATTGTGAGTCATACTCATTAGTTTTGTTTACGAAATTATTTGTGATAAACTTATCATAAAGCTGTGATTTTGGAACTTCCGTTAAATTGTGTGACCTTTATTATAGTAGGTCCTGACCTGACCTTTCAATGATTAGATGCGTTTTTGAAATTAGTCTTCACTGGAGTGTAACCGGAACCACAGTTATGGGATCAAAAACGTTTACTGCATTTGGCTCTGATTGGTTAAAAGCTTCGTTCTGGCCAATCGGATCGCCGAACGTCATAAACGTGTCGATCGCGTTAACGTAAAACAAACTCGCACTAGGCACTGAGAATACAGTTTACACAAACCTAATCAGGCAATAGTCATTTCGCAAAGCTTAACATCTATGTATCACCTGTTCTAATTAATGAAGTAATTCTGAGGTTGATTGAGATGTGACGTACAAAGTAGTTATATCCTAGACAATGTCTGTGTTTAATACTTCGTTATCGTGGTCATCTTTTAGCATCGCTACTTCTATTGTCAAGGGTTGGCGCTAAAGATAATTTGCAAGTATTATCAGTACAAAACGTTTTGGGAACACATTTATTATACGTACTGCTAAAGATTGGATCTCCTACCTGGCTCCCCTAGCCAGTCTTTTAAGTTAAGACTAAATAAAGGCGAAGGCATGCCACAAGGTCGACCAATAACCTGGCGAGAGTCACGGGAACGCGGCGGATGTGAGACATACAGGACCGTTTGTTGTGGCTACACTTGGAGAAGATCTATGCCCAACAGTGAACGTCTTTCGGCTGAAATTATGATAATGATGTTTCGTCAGTTACCTTTTGCGGTCCAGGGACCGTGGCGTTTCCAGAGATATAACCAATAACGAGTGGTATTTCACGGTAATAAGACAACCAGCTAATAACTACCAACAATCTATATTACTCCCGCACAAAGTAAGTTAACAATAAACACTAAAATATATCAAAAGTTAACCTAAATTACATTATCGGTTTAAACAAGCAATCAGCTAATTGGTTGACCTCATTGGTTGGCAATATTCAATGTGCTCAGACAGTCATTAATTTCCGCCAATCAAAGCGTTTTGTAACGATTAGTCCATTAAGGAAACTAATGTAATAGGCATGGAAATAATGGAGTTCTGTAATGTGTTAAACAGGTAAAGACATTAATCCTTTAATTAACCGTAAATTACTCTCTTACTTTTCTCTCTTGCATTATGGGTGACATTCTAGTAAGGCATATTTTTGCAAGGCAGGATGCTCTACTTAAGATAATTTTTTTTTCGAAATGCTTTGAAAAAAAGACCGTGATGGTAAGCATCACTACTCGCAGTCAAGCACTAGTGAATTGTAAGATTCACTCAAGGTAGGAGAAGCTATTTGAACATTTCCCACATCATCAAAATAAAAGAGTCCAGATCAAGAGCCGCTTTACTTTCACCTTCCTTAGACGGAAAGTACTTAGAAGAATTTTCCAATGCGAATTAATATTGTTCGGTCAAACATGGTCAAACTAGACCAAACAATCGGGGTGAAGTTACAATAATTCGCACCCAGCTGAAAATTGGTAGGATTGTTCAAAACATAATTAAAAATGAATGTACAAAGTCATCATGGATCCAACACTTAAAAAATTACTCGGGTCAAATGTCACCAAAATTGTTTTTGTTCCAGATATCGGATCGATGACGACTTTTTAGATTCCGTCTATGATGGTATTATTTGAACAATCCTACCAATTTTCAGCCGGGCGCGAATTTTTTTACCCTCGGAAGTCTAAGTTGACCGGACTAATATTGTTTTAAGCTGTCAAGCCATGGCATGACCATTGTGAAATTACAACGAATTATTTTGTATGTTACCTAAATGACGTTGTTTCAATTATCCTGCATTTTCGTCAACCAACTTAATGACTAATCCCCCTTCTCCCTCAACAGGACTACCTCAAGTTCCTGGTGACGTACCACCGCTTCATCTCGTTCAGTCTGTACTGCGTGGGCTTCGTGTGGTTCGTGCTGTCGCTCGTCAAGAAGTACTACATGCGCCAGTTCAGCCTCTTCGCCTGGACCCACGTCGCTCTGCTCATCGTCGTCACACAGAGCTATCTCATCATCCAGAATATATTTGAAGGTAAGAATAGAATAGAATAAACTTTGTTGTACATCAAAATAGTAACAGTTTTACAGAAGACTAGCCACAAAGAGGTGAATTAAAACTGAGAGTGCTTAGTGCAAGTTTATTTTACGACTAGTTTCCGCCCGCGACTTCGTTCGCGTGGAGTTGTTGGTACTCCACTCCTATTTGTCTTAGCGTGGTGATATATATTATAGCCTTCCTCGATAAATGGGCTATCTACCACTGAAAGAGTTTTTCAAATCGGACCAGGAGTTCCTGAGATTTGCGCGTTCAAACAAACAAACTCTTCAGCTTTATAATATTAGTATAGACAACGCGATTGACACGTTAATAATTTTCAGCGCTCCTATTGGCCCGCTCCAAGCTGTTAATGGCGCGCTGAGTACGAGTTCTTTTTACGTTAACGCTATCGAAACGTTAACTGTGTTTGCTTCTCTGATTGGTTAAGAGCTTGGAGGGCGCCAATCAGAACACCGAATGTCATAAGTGTCGATCACATTAACGTAAAAACAATTTACTCAGCGCATAGAATGCGTGCTAACTCTTTTTTTATTCTGTCTGTACGATTGCGTTGTTCTTCTAAACTACGGTATAGTTTTATGCGGTTTTAACCATTGTTAAGAGAATTTATTCAGAGATATTCATGACTATGTTACATACATGTTATACCACTGGCAGAATCTGGTCTTTTATATATACACATAAATAAAAGGCAGATTCTGCCAGCGGTTTCGCTCGTGTGAAAGCAGATTTCTCCTCTCAAATTTTGGACCCCCGTTCTATCCCCATAGGGGGTAGAAAATCCTCTGTTAGTGCTTGCATGATAAAAGGAAACTTTGTACATAATTTTACGCTCTATCTTTCTCTCTGTAGTTTTGGTTGTGCGGGGATATGTTAGTCAGTTACTTCTTCTTCTTTTATATCTTAATATATATAAATCTCGTGTCCCAATGTTTGTCCTCAATGGACTCCTAAACCACTTAGTCGATTATAATAAAATTCGCACACCATGTGCAGTTCGATCCAACTTGAGAGATAGGATAGTTTAAATCTAAAAAAAAAAAGTTGGGTAAAGTAGGGTAGTGTAGTGTAGGGTAGTTTAGGGTAGTGTAGGGTAAGTAGGGTAGTGTAGGGAAGGTAGGGTAGGGTAGCGTAGGATATGTAGGGTAGTCATTTGACGGGACAAATTCCAAAAATAAATAATTGTCTACCCCGTGCGAAGCCGGGACGGGCTGCTAGTAAATATATAGATATCTTAGTGTTTCGTAAATAAAAACGATAAAAAATGAAGACAGACTACTACAAGAGTCTTAAAGTGGATTACACTTGCTTTACAAGAGCGTACTTGAGTGCATTTAACAATATTTACCTTTTTCATTTCTTACTTTCAATAGTATAAAGTGGCAAATTAAACATAGTAAATCACTATCTAAATAAGAACTGGATTGGTTTCTGATAAACTGGAATTTTTCGTTCGTGATTCGTAAATAAATTTAAGTGACAATGGGCAGGGCACATTGCTCGTAGAACAGTTGGTCAATGGGGACGAAAGATTCTGTTGTGGCGACCACGTGCCGGAAGACGCATTGTTGGAAGGCCACAAGGTCGACCCATGATCTAGTGAAGGTCGCGGGAATCCTATGGGTGCGAGACGCACAGGACCGGTCGTTGTGGCGACGCTTAGGGGAGGATTATGTCCAGTCCTAAGTCTATGGACCTCTTTTGGCTGAAATAATGATCTTCTTCTTCTTCTTCTTCCTGCACTTATCCCCATATTATTTGGGGCGGCGCAACATGTATTTTTCTTCCATTCTATATATATATATATTATTATTATTATTCTGTCCTGTCACCCGTCATGCTATCTTTTCTTTGGTCTCCCTCTTCCTCTCCATTGATGAATCAAATTAAATTTTTGAAAACTCGTTTCGCCCACCCTATCCTATTTCATCAATTTTAGAACTATGACGTCACAACTCACAACATTGTGAAAAGTTGATCCTAATCTTATTTAGAACGCATTGTACGAATGTATACATGACTACGCGTATGAGTGCGAGCATAATGTTTAGAAATATCCTCAATGTTGTATTACTCAACTTACTATTACCGTACACATTGTACAAACTTTATTTTTAAACATTTACTTTGTAATTTTCGCATATAATACATTCAAATATAAACATTTGAAGGCTTGTTTATGAGTTACGTTTGTTACTGGTTGGATTTTTTTTTGTATTGTGAAGGTTAGAGTTCGGAATTTGCAATTCAGTTTAATATTTGTGTAGTGGTAGGTAGGTAATATTAGTTCAATAACCTTGAAAGAAAGTTCATAGGGTCATCATTATAGAAAAAATAACATAAGCATCTACATAATATTATGATTTATTTTACCATTTCTACATCCTTAATAATAAAATGCTCAACGAATTATAATTATGTATACCCTAAAACAAAAACACTTAGGGCCTATTTCACCACCTATGATTAAGTTTCGAGTATCTTACTTGACAGATAATTTCATACAAATTCTGTCACATTTTTGATTTCTGACTGGCCTGTTGGTCTAGTGGTTAGTGACCCTGACTGCTATGCCGGAGGTCGTGGGTTCGATTCCCACCCAGGACAAATGTTTGTGTGATGAGCACGATCATTTGTTCTGTGTCTGGGTGTAATTTATCTATAATATGTATGTATTTAGAAATATATAAGTATGTTTATCAGTTGTCTAGTACCCATAATACAAGCTCTGCTTAGCTTGGGACTAGATGATGTTGTTCAGTGAGTAGTGCCTACTCGGACATTGTGAAACAGGCCCTTAGGGTCTATTTCACCACCTATGATTAAGTTTCGAGTATCTTACTTGGCAGATAATTTCATACAAATTCTGTCACATTTTTGAATTTATTCAGTGAGTAGTGCCTACTCGGACATTGTGAAACAGGCCCTTAACTAATTAAAACTAATAGAGCAAGAGCCAGCGGCCCGCAGACCTTCGGTAAAGTATAAAAGCTGTAAGTTTCTCAATGTATGTCCCCAACACAGGTAAGAACGAATCCCGTCTATGTAACTTGGGTCGCGGTGGCTTTCGCAGGTATCAGGTAATAAAGGTGTGTAAAATTGTGTGTTAGATTTGGTAAAATATAAAACTCAGTTTTTACATATTTTACTTATAATAATCCCAAAAGTCATCTTGCCGAAAGCCAGACACTTCGTACGGTTCCAACCCTCTGCCAGACACCCTTAAAGTATATTTAATTGTTACTATACTTACGGTATAGTATAAAAGCTGCAATTTATATATGTTATTTGGATAACTATAAAATAATGTTTTTTCAATAGCCAGACAGTTTCTGTGGTTCCTCTATATTGCCAGGCACATAAAAAGTCTAATGTAGGTGCGAGCGCGAGGGATATATTAGTCAGCGGGTGCGACTGAAATAGCGCGTTCGGTCCATTGCGACGTTTTACTGCGCATCAGCTGTCATTTATTGTGTATTATGTGGTGATGATGATGATACGTACAAGAAGCGTTTTATTATTGTTTTGTTCAGTTTATAAAATAATAATAAGGGAAAATCAGTGTGATCATGGAAGGACAATTAATTTGTTTTCTGTGTAAGAAAAGTGATGGAAAAATAATATTGTTTTCTGAAGGAACATTAAAAAAATGTCAAACTATTTTAAAGGCGAGGAAAATACACAACCTCAAATATAACAGCGTTATTTTACCAAATGAATATACAGACGGTAGTTATCACCGCGAATATTATAAAATATTCACAGGACTGCATAGCCAATATTATTCTTTAGAACCGATAATTTAAAAAATAAAAAAAGTGTTAAGAATCAAACAACTAGTGTAATTACAGACGATTCATCTGCTACCACGCCATTGACACTTGAATTAACAACAAAGTCAACACCCGAACCTCCAACAACATCAGACCATAGTTCATCTTCTCAATCAACGGAACCACAACCTTCAACTTCTCAAGAACAGTCTCATTCACCACCTTCATTTACAGAATCTTTCTCAATATCACAACCAACCTTTGATTTTGAATCAGGAGCATCACAATCTACATCTTATCCAGAAAATCCGGATGTTTCAGCATCACATGTAAGTGAACATGATGATGCAAGTCAGGGTATAAATATCCAGGCTGAGAGTGATGTTCATATTAAAGATGCTGTAAACATTTGTATATTTTGCAAAAAATAAAAGAAAAAAGTACGATCAAAAATGCTTCCACTCCACGCAGCTGATACAAACCATTTTAAATCTAGTGTCATACCTATTATTGAAGATGTAGAAGATTATCATGAGCTGTTTATTACTTTGACAAATTTATCTGCTTCAAAAGTTTATTATCATACTGATTGTAGAATTAATTTTAACAACAGTGTAGCTTCTAAAAAAAAAACAAGTAGTAAAAGTGAGTGGCATCATCATCGAGAATATCACAGAATAGTTTTTAATGAAATCAGTAACATCATCGAGCACGACGTAATGAAAAAAGGACGCTGTTATTTATTGGTATATTTACATGAACTTTATGTTGACTCAATGGAAAAAATTTTTGAAGAAAATTCCGTTGAAATGAACGTCACAATCACAGCACACCACCTTGAAGAAAAAAATTTAAAAATGTTCTCGAAACATGTGAATTTTTTTACTATTCGCAATAAAAAAATAATTGCGCAAAAATATTTACAAGCTATAGATGATACAGTTTTTGAAAATTTACAAACAGAAAATATTTTACAAAAATCGGCTTTTATTCTCAGAAAATTAATACTAGAAATAGAGAAAAAAAATACCATCTAGAAATATCACTGCAGAGCATTTAATATCCGGAGAAGTTATAATATATCCCTCGCGCTCGCACCTACATTAGACTTTTTATGTGCCTGGCAACATAGAGGAACCACAGAAACTGTCTGGCTATTGAAAAACATTATTTTATAGTTATCCAAATAACATATATAAATTGCAGCTTTTATACTATACCGTAAGTATAGTAACAATTAAATATACTTTAAGGGTGTCTGGCAGAGGGTTGGAACCGTACGAAGTGTCTGGCTTTCGGCAAGATGACTTTTGGGATTATTATAAGTAAAATATGTAAAAACTGAGTTTTATATTTTACCAAATCTAACACACAATTTTACACACCTTTATTACCTGATACCTGCGAAAGCCACCGCGACCCAAGTTACATAGACGGGATTCGTTCTTACCTGTGTTGGGGACATACATTGAGAAACTTACAGCTTTTATACTTTACCGAAGGTCTGCGGGCCGCTGGCTCTTAGACTATAATCTAAAATATAACGTCGAAATACTCCTCCGCATCGCTGTCGACTGGTAGCATTGCCGCATCTCTGTCGAAGATAAAAGTCAGCCCTTGTATAGTATAAATATGATTTGATCGACAGATTCTCTATCCGATATTTTAATTAAAACAAGGTAACTAGGAGCCGACTACAATTCGTTATAACTGTGTACCTACATAGTTGCGTATGTATCGAGCTCTGCTCTCCAATCAACACTAATTGGCTGTTGTATTTTTTATTGTAAAAGTTTAGTAACAAGCTGTGTTATCCTATTGTTACGAACGTGAGTAATTAAATGCCGGTTTACTAGCAGATAACTTTATTAACCACAAAATAATGACAACTTAGTCCAATCAACAAATAACCAATCACTATAAACACTCAGAGTTCCGTTTAGTATCGCTTAGGTCGCTTCAAACACTTAGGTAGATCGCTCTGTATCGCTGACGAAATCAAACTGAACTCGCTTCCAGCCGGGGGCCCGTATTTATATGCGAAGTCATCGAAATTTCTCGATACCGACGTTTCAAGGACATTCTAGCACAAAATAGTCGCATCGGGAGGCCATAAATCATTATTATTACTCTCGTAAGTAGGTACTTATCTACCACCTTACATGCGAATTTCGACTCTATTGCTAATACCGGAAGGTACAAATTCCCTTATCCGCCCACATAACTGCCTACTGAATGTTATCTAATAATAATAGCGTATGTCGGACTTTTCTGGAATTTGCCAGGCCTGAGTATGTACTCCTATTCTCGAAGCTTCGCACAGCAATGCGTTTTAATTATTTGATGCTACCCTTGGTTCCGTCGAAGATATAGCGTACTCAAGTTTCACGGCGTAACAGTGCCCCCCTCTTAGTCATGCTCGTCCCGAGCATTATTAGATCCGTGATACGGCGCCAATCTATCCACGTGGACTACCTTAGGTTTCCCTCGTAACCCTTTCTTGATGCGGTAGGTAACGTCGTTGATCCTTTTTATCACGGTGTAGGGTCCCTCCCATCGAGCTTGAAGTTTCGGCGACTTCCCTTTTCGTCGAAGTGGGTTGTGGAGCCAAACCAGTGCACCTTCTTCAAATCCCTTGGCGTTGGCATTGCGGTCGTATCTAGTTTTCATTTTAACGCTGGTGTGCAGGCTATTCTCACGCACTCGTTTATGCACTTCATCCAATTGATCTTGGAGGTCACTTACGAAGTCCGTAACTGGCTTAGTCTTGTCAGGTGGCACGCCGGTTATGGTATCGATTGGAAGTCTCATCTCCCTGCCGAAATTCACTCTTGCTGGGGTATGGCCCGTGCTATCATGCACTGCTGATCGATAAGACATCAGAAATAGTGGAATATACCGGTCCCAATCTTTCTGATGGTCATCGACAACCTTAGCCAGGTGATTCTCCAGGGTCTGGTTAAACCTCTCCACCATTCCGTCCGACTGTGGGTGCGCAGGTGTTGTGCGTGTCTTGTAGATCCCCAGAAGTGTGCACATTTCCTGAAACAGCGCAGATTCGAAGTTGCGGCCTTGATCGGAATGGATCTCCAAAGGTGCGCCATACCGACATACTACTTCTTCGACCACCTTTTTCGCCACTGTCGTCGCTTCCTGATTGGGTATGGCGAAAACTTCAGGCCACTTTGTGAAATAGTCCTGTATCACCACTATGTATTTGTTTCCGTCATCTGTCACTGGGAAAGGTCCAGCAACGTCGATGGCAATGCGTTCCCATGGGGCTCCTACATTGTACAACTGAAGCTTGCCCCTGCTCCTAGTCTGTGGTCCTTTCACGGATGCGCACGCTGTACATTTCCGACACCATTGCTCTATGTCTTCTCTACAATTGAGCCAGTAATACCGCTGTCTCACTTTCAGTAGAGTTTTCTTGATTCCCAGGTGTCCACCAGAAGCGCCATCGTGTATCTCCTGAAGCAGGGGGACCACTTCACGTCGTGGTACTATCACTTGTGTGGTCACCTCCTTGCCATCGTTCGATTCCCATTTCCTACAAAGCACGTCATTTTCTAGGACTAAACTGTCCCACTGTGCCCAGTAGCTCTTTGTGACAGGACTATGTGACGATACTTCATTCCACTGAGGCCTAGTTCCACTACGCTTCCAGTCCAGTATAGGTCGAATATCGTCATCTTCTTCCTGGGACTTCTTAAAGTTGCCTTCAGCCCTAATTAAGTTCACGTGTTCCCGGGCTTCATTTTGCTGGCAATGTCTACAGTCCTCATTACATGGACGTCGCGACAGGGCGTCAGCATTGTTATGCCCTTTTCCACTACGATGTTCCGTCACAAAGTTGAACTCCTGCAGCTGCTCTAGCCATCTTGCAACTTGACCCTCAGGGTTTTTGAATTGTAGAAGCCATTTCAATGCAGCGTGGTCCGTCCTCAACGTAAACTGTCTTCCTATGAGGTACTTGTGGAAATGTTGCAAAGTTTTTACAACAGCCAGTAGTTCTCGTCGAGTCACGCAGTAGTTCCTTTCTGGTTTTGAAAGTGCCTTACTGAAGTAAGCGATCACGACTTGCCTATCTTCTTGCACCTGCGACAGCACTCCACCAATTCCTGTGTTGCTGGCGTCGGTATCGACGACAAATCTTCCATCTCTGCTCGGATACCCCAGTATAGGCGCTTCACATAGCCGTTGCTTTAGTTCGTTGAATGCTGACTCACAGTTCTTGTCCCAGATAAAATCTCGTTTATCCTCAGTCAGCTGATGTAAAGGTTTTGCAATATCCGAAAAACTCATAACAAACCGTCTGTAGTATGTGCACAACCCTAGAAATGCACGTACTTCTGTTTTGTTCTTTGGAGCCGGCCACTGTTGGACAGCCTTTATCTTCTCAGGATCGGTTCTCACTCCATCGGCACATATGACATGTCCTAGGTAGCTGACCTCCTTCTTGAACAGGGCACACTTCTTTGGGCTTAGTTTTAGGTTAGCCCCCCGTATCCTTGTGAATACTTTCTCCATATTTCTTAGGTGTTCCTTAAAAGTGCGGCCCATTATAATGACGTCATCCAAATATACCAGACAGACGTCACCAAGAAGGCCCACCATGACTCTATCCATGAGGCGTTCAAACGTCGCTGGAGCGTTGCACAACCCAAAAGGCATGACGTTAAATTGCCACAGGCCGTTGCCAATTCCTGTACTGAACGCTGTCTTTTCCTTATCCTTCTCGCTAATTTCCACTTGCCAGTAGCCACTTTTCAAGTCAATGGTTGAAAACCACTTCATACCACTGAGCATATCCAGTGTGTCGTCTATCCTAGGCAAGGGATAACTGTCCTTCTTCGTTACATCATTCAGCATTCTGTAGTCTACACAGAATCTGGTACTGCCGTCCTTCTTCTTCACCAGAACGACAGGAGAAGACCATGGGCTCGTAGAAGGTTCAATTATTCCGCTATCAGCCATATCCTTTACCATTTCTGCTACCTCAGTTTCTTTAGCCCAGGGTATGCGGCGCGGTCTCTGTTTAATTGGTCTAGCATCACCTGTATCTATCTCATGCTTGACGAGACCAGTTCTTCCGCAATCTTTTCCCGTTGCAAAGATATCCCGGAACCGTAGCAGAAATTCCTTGGCTTGCTGTAGTTCCGAAACTGATAAATTGCTCTTAGAATTTTCCAGAAGTTGCTGGATGTGATCAGGTTCACCTTTTATTGCGTCTTGTTTTACTGAAGATGTGTTGATTTGGCGGAGATACTTCACTTCTTCACATCTTCCAACAACACTGTTTTTCTTCAACTGGATCTCCTTTTTCCCAAGATTTACAATCCTGACCTTGGATCTTCCTTTCGTCATAACTAATGTCCTCGCGGTGATAAGTTCCGGGTGCCGGCCAATGTCTTCAACCATAACACATCTGCGTTGCCTAATTTTCTTAGGAAATTTAACTTCGACTAAGGTTTCCGTTCTTGGAGCCAATGTGGTATCCTTTAAGCAATAGAGGTTGCATGTGTTAATTCCTTGCAGGAAGACTTCTTGGTCTGGGAATTTCAATACTCCTTTATCGATATCTAAAACACATCGGTAATTCCGCAGGAAGTCGAGACCCAGTATGCAATCGTCGGTAATATTCGCAATTAACGCTGTATGGGTGTACACTTGATCACCGATTTTAAACTCGATTTCTGTATCACCGAGGACGGAGACTGGCTGGCCGGTGGCTGTCTGAAGTCGGTAGGCTGGGGTTTGTGTTTGCCACAAGATGGTGCGTTTCAGCAGCTCAGGTCTTATAATAGTCCGTGACGCCCCGGTGTCAACGGTGAAATTGCAAGCACGTTGATTCAGCGTTCCCTCGATGATCAAACTATTTCCGTTGTGGACTTGATTGATGGTGATGGTTGGGGCCTTCAGTCGACCAGCCAGCACCCGCCCCGCGGCCCTGGCGACATTTAGTTTAACGACTCCTCGTTAACTTGAGTTCCGGAGTCCACACTTCCCCTCTTCCTCTTGGGGCAATCGGTACGAATGTGCCCTTTTTCTCCACATCCATAACACGTCGGAATATAGCGGGACTTTGCCGACAAAGCCACTTCTCGGTGACGTGGTTGCACTGAAGGTGAGACCACCACTTCCCGAACTCTGTGCGTACGTGAGTCTTGTCGTACGGCTTCCACTTCCAAAGCGTGGGCCATCGCACTCTTCAGAGTTTGGTGGTGTCCGAGTCGCACCGTAGCCCTGACTTCAGTATCCCGTAGACCGTCGATGAATGCTTGCACCAGATTTACTTCCACCATCTCCGGTGTCATCGACATGTATGCCCGCCGGACCAGCCGTTCAACCTCTACTCCCCACTGCTGAAGGCTCTCGTTCGACCTCTGCGTTCTCTCGCGAAGTTGCGCGCGGAAAACATGTTCGAGGTGCTTGTCACCATAGCGAGTGTCTAGTCCCTCCATTAGACGCTCCAACGTCCTGCCGTCTGGAGGAAGGTTCTCTAGGACCAGCAGAGCGTCTCCTCGTAGGGCCAAAGTTAACGCCGCGAAAGACTGGTCATCATCCCAGCGGTTCGTCTTGACCAGTGTTTGGAATTGGTACTTAAAAGCCGTCCAGGACGACGTGCCATCAAAACGCGGCATATCAAATTTTGCGGCTGATGCTTGAACAGCAACGGGTTCGCGTGCTTCAAGCTTGACAATTTTCTTGTTGATGTCCAGCAGGCGATCTTCGTGGCCATCAATTCTGGTTTCGAGGCTATCAGCTCGGGCGGAAACCTCCTTGACCTCTAAGGTGAGATTTTTCACTTTCTCGCCCAACGTGACGAGTAGGGCTTTCAAATACCGGATTTTTTGAATACCGGTATCAATACCGGTATTGGAATAGTTCAATACCGTGATCACGTGATCACGGTATTGAATTCAAGTTTTTTGTATTTTTTTTTTATTTTTAAACTAGAGCTTCTTCTTCTTCGAATCATAATAATATTTAAATAAATAATGAAATTATTGGTTATAAACACAATTTTATTTTTTTGTTTCCAATAAAACCCACGAAAAGAGAGATACGAGACAGGTTTCATCCTATAAGAGTGATACAGATTAAATAGATGTTTCAGGTACCATTAAAGCAAAAATATTTTTTCAAGTCATAATTTTGAATATAAATTTTATGTACTTAACTCGATTCACAAAACTAGCGAATCCACAAAGTTGTAAATATATTTTTGTAGCATGTGGCACTGGCACATCACTAGCAAGAGGATAGACTAGAGAATTATTAAGAGAGTTTGAAGATTCCAGTCACTTTTGGTTCTTTTTTTGTAACCAAGTAAATAGCTGTAACATGAATAGCTTGAATTTAAGTACGGAACTTTGCGAGTAAATTTAAAAAAATCTAAATTTTACTAGTTTTGTATTGAAAAGTACTCTTATACACGCCTAAATAAAATTAAAATTAAAATTCAGAGTCTACGCCTTATACATTTTCTAATATTTGAATTTAAATGTAAAATTTTCGTCTATGTTTCAAAAAACACTAAAATGTCGATGAAACAAAATAGGCCGCCTAAACACTTTTAGGCGGCCTAAAAGGATAAGAGATGACCCTTCCAGTCAACCATTTTAATTTGGTTCACGATGCACCAAACATGCGTGCGTCAGAATGGCTGGTGTTTCTAAATACATATCATATGTAGCAATTATTTATTATATATGTAGCAATTATTTATTATATATGTAGCAAATATAAGCAATTATGTAACGATTTTCGAATCAACTCCCATAGACCAACGCCACATATAACCAGCCATTCTGACGCACACCCAAAAATCCTGTACATATATTAAAGATTGTAATACCGTAATCACGGTATTGGCTAGTCAATACCGGTATTGAAAAAAGACCAAAATATATCCGTGATCACGGTATTACGGGATCCCGTAATACCGGTATTGAAAGCCCTAGTGACGAGGCCGTGATCGATTTTTTCGAGGATCAGGTTCTGCTTAGCCTCTTGATCCCGGCGGGCTTCCTCCTGTTCGCGGCGGGCTTCTTCCTGGTTAGCCGCGATAAGGTCCTGGAGCTTACGTTGGTTAGCCTCTTGTTCGCGGCGGGCAGCTTCCTGTTCGCGGCGGGCAGCTTCCTGTTCGCGGCGGGCAGCTTCCTGTTCGCGGCGGGCTTCTTCCTGGTTAGCCGCGATTAGATCCTGGAGCTTACGCTGGTTAGCCTCCATACTAGCTTGCATGGCGGCCAACACTGCGGCGAGGTTCATTTCCGAGGATGGCCCTGTTGGCGCCTCAGCAGCTGCCGTTGCTCCCATACCAGCCCGATCTTCCGCTTCCAGACGTTGACGTGCAGCATCCATCTCCACTTGCCTCCTTGTTCGTGGTCCCTGTTCGTCGTCCCTCTGTAGTAATGGCATCTCACTTCTGACACCAGTTGTTACGAACGTGAGTAATTAAATGCCGGTTTACTAGCAGATAACTTTATTAACCACAAAATAATGACAACTTAGTCCAATCAACAAATAACCAATCACTATAAACACTCAGAGTTCCGTTTAGTATCGCTTAGGTCGCTTCAAACACTTAGGTAGATCGCTCTGTATCGCTGACGAAATCAAACTGAACTCGCTTCCAGCCGGGGGCCCGTATTTATATGCGAAGTCATCGAAATTTCTCGATACCGACGTTTCAAGGACATTCTAGCACAAAATAGTCGCATCGGGAGGCCATAAATCATTATTATTACTCTCGTAAGTAGGTACTTATCTACCACCTTACATGCGAATTTCGACTCTATTGCTAATACCGGAAGGTACAAATTCCCTTATCCGCCCACATAACTGCCTACTGAATGTTATCTAATAATAATAGCGTATGTCGGACTTTTCTGGAATTTGCCAGGCCTGAGTATGTACTCCTATTCTCGAAGCTTCGCACAGCAATGCGTTTTAATTATTTGATGCTACCCTTGGTTCCGTCGAAGATATAGCGTACTCAAGTTTCACGGCGTAACACTATGTTCTATGCTATAACGATTTAACTTTATTAATTAAAATGTCTATTCGTTGATATTAAAAAAAAAATTGGAGCCTATTGGTGCCGGGACGGATGCAAGCGACTAAGCTATCGTGGCTGGCGGTCAATGCTATATTTTACAATGATCTAATTAATAAGAATAATGATTTATTGTTCAGGAAAATACACGATTCTTACATCAGATACTTCACCGGTCTTCACATTAAGATTCCCTTTTTCGTAAAAACCAGGCTCCTTACATCATGGTTAAAAACACGTTTTTACTTCCATTCCGTCCTGTCACTTGGCATGCTATCACTAACTCCCTTTTCTTTCATATAATTCTTCACACAATCCAACCATCTTTTCTTTGTATAAGTCTATTGTATTGTATCTGTCTTATAGCATATCTAGGTCTTTGACCTAGTCAAATATCCATTGGGTGCGTATGCCATTCGCACCCCTTTTAAAGTAACCTACAAACCCTGTTTCGTTCACCCATGAAGTATAAACGTCCATTATTCTTCCAGACAGTTTCTGAAAATAAAAATACACCGATCGATGATCGACTGTAAAGTGAAAACGGTAGAAAAGGGATCGAGTAGGGGTCCCGACTAGGGGTGTCAATTTTCCGAACGACTGAATAAAAGTTTTAAAACGAATTTTTTTAAGTTTTGACAGGAAGATCTCTTTTAGGTAGATAATGATCAACAACACGACACAGTCAATGCAAAATTGATGGTTAAGAATATAATTAGAAATTATTATGAACGTCAGACGCATAGATCCTATTAATAGTTTGTTACAGAGAAAACTGGCAATTAATTACAAGGTTATTAAAAAAAATACAATATCAAAAATATATAGATATGAGAGGAAAGTTTAAACCAGCTGACATAATACCAATTAATATAAGACTACAGTTTTCTCACATTCACAAGAAGTTTAATAAAAAAAAATATTAGATAATAAATGCCAATGAGAATACTGCCAGCCCTATTTCTACCCCTTTTTTCTATTCCCTCACGTTATTTGTGATTTTATCGCTTCGTTGATGTCCATTTTGTTATTTAGACTTAGACTGGCCTGGTTCTCTACATAATGGCATCTATTAAATTGATGCCATAATGGACTTCATATAGATTCATGAAAAAACTAATGATCACCATTGTATTCCTTCACGCAACATTTAAAATGGACTGTTGATCGACAACTATATCAGAAAGATAGTCTGTAGTTCTGTGACATAAATGTATGTATGTCTTTATCTAAATTTTCTTTACGATGTGTACGATAAAAGCCAACAAAGAAGAAGATGTAAAGAAAAAAAATACTTATATAAACTAGTGTATTCAGCGAATATCCATTTTTATATATATACTAGCTTTTACCCGCGGCTTCGCTCCCGTCAAATGACTACCCTACATATCCTACGCTATCCTACCCTATCTTCCCTACACTACACTACACTACCCTACACTACCCTACACTACCCTACACTACCCTACACTACCCTACACTACCCTACACTACCCTACACTACCCTACACTACCCTACACTACCCTACACTATCCTACACTACCCTACCTACCCTACTTTACCAAACTTTTTTTTTTTTTGAATTTTTCTCTCCGTAAGAACCATCACTGAACTTCAAGGAACATTATAAAAAAAAAATCAGCCAAATCGGTCAAGCCGTTTTCATGTGATGTCGTGACAACGAAAAACGGGTTTCATTTTTAGGGTTCCGTAGCCAAAATGGCAAAAACGGAACCCTTATAGTTTCGTCATGTCCGTCTGTCCGTCTGTCCGTCTGTCCGTCTGTCACAGCCGATTTACTCGGAAACTATAAGTACTACAGTGATGAAATTTGATGGGAATATGTGTTGTATGAACCGCTACAAAATTATGACACTAAATAGTAAAAAAAAGAATTGGGGGTGGGGCCCCCCATACATGTAACTGAGGGATGAAAATTTTTTTTTCGATGTACATACCCGTGTGGGGTATCAATGGAAAGGTCTTTTAAAATGATATAAAGTTTTCTAAAAAACATTTTTCTTAAAGTGAACGGTTTTTGAGATATCAGCTCTCAAAGTCGTAAAAAGTATGTCCCCCCCCTCTATTTTTATAACTACGGGGTATAAAATTCTAAAAAAAATAGAGGTGATGCATGCTAATTAACTCTTTCAACGATTTTTGGTTTGATCAAAGTATCTCTTATAGTTTTTGAGATAGGTTGATTTAACTGTAATTTTGGTTAAGTTATTGTGCTTACACTGAAAACGATGGCTGAACCTTATAAGATAGATCAAAAAATATACTACAGTATTGTACACCTTTAAAAATCCGCGATGATATAAAGTTTATTATATTTGCTGCTACGGAACCCTTTGTGCGCGAGCCCGACTCGCACTTGGCCGGTTTTTATATATATAGATTTTTCAATTTATGTACACACAAATGTAACATAAGGAAACATTATTATAAAAATCTGTACAAAGGTACTGATAATATTGTTTATTAATCGTATTTATCTATACTTTAATTCGTAGATCTTTAACAGTCGTTCCAGGTAGTCAGACGCCAGAAAGTCTGACTATCAGTCTAATCAAAGTGTATCATATTGCCCAGTAACTGGGTTGTGGAGATTTGATAGGTTGTCGTTCCACGTACTTATATCACTTAATTTATACGGTAATATTGTTCCATAGTATTGTCATATCTAATATTGTGTAAGTAAGCTGTGCATACCTGTAATAGGCATGCATACCAGTGTCTAGATTTTAATTTTTCTTTTTTAAAATAACAGAGTTATATTATGTAATGTTGCTGGTGTGCAAATAAATAAATCACAGCAAACACGTTGCGTTGGCCACAGCTTAATTAACACGTGCGTAATAAAGATATTAAATTTGGATCAGGCCTTTAATTAAAGAGCGAGGATTTCAATAATACGTTCAATGTAACAGTCTTCGTAAATGGATTACAGTGGCGAGGCCACTTATCCACTTTGTGGAAAGAAGCCATCAATGTATAGGTACGCCGCAGCCATTTTGATATGAAATAGTAGCTAGGTACAGTACGGACGTTATAAGTTGGCGAGTCTGAAGTTAGGCTCTGCGAATTTAATAAGAGAATATAATCAAAAATGCGTTTGAAAACTCGTACAAAGATAAAGATTAAAAATAAATAAATGCCAATAACAGTTTTTAACAGCAATAACAACTGCAAATTGCATTTACTTTTTTAAAATCTTTATTTTTGTACGAGTTTTCAAGTGCCAAATTTCGCAGAGCCTAACTTCAGACTCACCAACTTATAACGGCCATACTGTACTTACTTTAAAACTAGTGCTACGCACATGAAACGAAAAAACAAAATTGTTTTGTAACCTTACATCCCTGAAAATGCGCCATTTTAAATATTATACTAATCTCATGCTAATATTATAGAGGAAATATTTGTACTTATTTTTTTATTTTGTAATGAATAAATTCAAAAACGACTACAGCATTATGCTCATTTCTCGCTAAGTGACAGACATTGCTCGTAAAACGGATGGTTGATGGGGATGGAAGGTTCTGGAGTACCAGCCACGTACCGGAAGACGTAGTATCGACGTAATGCGAGAAGCACAGGACCGGTCGTTTTGGCGACGCTTGTGGGCCTTTGTCCAGTAGTGGACATCTTTCGGCTGAAATTATGAATGATGATGATGATGATGACAGACATGGAAGTATGCATAAAGCGTTTATGCCGAAACTTGGTACCTACACGGGTTGACCGAGTTCTGGAAAAGCACATAGAGCCCCGCCTTTGTACCTATTTTGTGCAAAAAGTATCTATAAAATAAATAAATAAATAATAGAGAATAATTATGTTCCCTTGGGATAATTTTATATTATCACGTGGGCGAAGCCGCCGGCAGTAGCTAATGTTTATAGTGTTGCATAAAAGCAGGAATTTAATAAAGTTTAACTGAAATTTGGTACGCGGATTGAGTATATCCTGGTACTTACAGCACATAGGGAATAATTATAATCCCTTGGGATAATTTGGTATTGTTACGCGGGTGAAGCCGCTGGCTGCAGCTAGTATTCATAGTGTTACATAAAAGTAGGAATTCAACATATCCTGAGAGTTGTTTATGACCTAGTTTAGAACACTGTATGTGAAACTCATCAAAATTTGAATATTCTCAGCAGATATGAAATGCTTCTAACGTAAACCCATTGTATTTGACTAACAACTGGTTTACACGGTTCCTACGTTGTTTTCGCCGGATGGTGAAGTTTCCGGTTTTCAAGCAGAGGGTTGGTTATTCATGCTATATTTCACTTCGGGTTTCTACCCCTGATCAATTTTCTGATAGCCACTCTGTGATCTGGGTAGTTAAATATCGAATATCGCGTTGATGTTTCCACTTCTGGGACTCAGGACTTATCTCTAGGAGAGCCAGTGTTGGTTGGTGGATGTCACATGTTTTATAATTGTTGTTTCTTGGACTTGCCGGTGTCCTCATGATGTTTTCTTACATCGTTTTTTAGAGCAGTGGTGATGAAAAAACAGTGGTGGCCCAGGGGTAATGGTTGCATTACTTTAATATAATTTGTCGGTAAAAAAATACAATTCATCGTGAGTTAATTAGATTACAGACACTTTTTGTGTAGACCAAGTAGGTATGATAAGTCGTCTAATTAAATGATTTTTAATCATTCCATTTTCAATACATCTTACTTTTGTGTAAGTGTAGGCACTAAAATGCCCTAAAGTAACACGGTACTTATCATCGTGAAATGCAAAGAAATTCTATCACTAACCTATCACCCAATCTACCGCAAAATGTGGGTTAACGAAGATACCATGATAGCGAATGGGCTTGCTTATCTTTAACATCATTCCCTATCATCATTAATCTTGTCGGGAATCCGAATAAAGGCGAGCATCGCTGTCATACCAATCACTCGTCATGTAATGTCGGAAAGGGCTTGGCAGAAGTGGAGATCATGATTCTTGATACTTTTCCAAATATCAAACGAATACCAAAGATTTCTGGAATGCCGAATGACATACGTATTAATCGTTTTGGGAACACGTTTATTGTGTGTATTGCTAAGGAGTGGTCTTCCCTGTATTTCTTGGTAGCTGCAACCTACAACCTAGGAGCCTTTACATCAAGAATGAATATACTTCTAGGCATGTTTGCCAATGTCGACCACATCATCGCTTACTATCAGCTGAGATAGTGATCAAGCGCAAGCCTATTTGCCCGCCTGGGAGCTAATTATTTTTTTTATTATTGTAAAATGAATTAGAGGAGCTCGTGGCTAGCCGCACGGATCGATCTTCAAGTTAACCTTGCTAAGGTTAGTCTGTAGATGGGTGACCATCTTAACATAACGAGTTTCCTCCGTGCCTCGAAAAGCACGTTAAGAGCGCACCGAGTTTCTAGCGCTAATCGACTTTAGGTTTTCTTTGCGCTCTGTGTATGTGTGCGTGAGGCACACCGGCAAGCGAGCGAGCGAGCCGCGCGCGCGTCACCGCGCTGTATATTATTACGTGTATTACTATTTTGTAACTTTTTTCCGCTTCGCTTCTGGAATAATACTCGCGGAAGGCATAGCTTTTTTTCGTTTTGCTGACTCTTTCTTATCTATTGCGTCTAAAATATATTGTTGCTCACGAATTTCCATTTTTCTGTCCAGCCTTGAATCAATTATTTCTGGTAGAAGACAATCAAAGTAAAAACTTTTTAACTTTGTTTCCATAATGTTCTTCCAGAATTATATTATTATCTCTTTTTATTGCTTCTATTTTTTTACTGAGTAATTACCGAGAATTCAGTATGAATTTAGCTGCATAAAATATTTTCATCACATACTTAGTAGGTACCACCGTAGGCGCATGCTTGCGGGCGACGAGCAATGGGTAGCTCGCCGTCCGGACGTCTGGTAACAATCCGGACCAAGCCCATGTCGTCGACGGCGCGTATTGCTCCACGCGCGCCTCAAAGAGATGTCAGCAAACTGTAGGGGACCGACAGGGCCAAAGCCTTCTGGGGCCTGGGTTGACGAAAGAGATCCCCGGGACCACGGAATTAGGGCAAAGAAGGAACAGGAGTGGGTTTTAGTCAGTAAAAGTCTGACACGCCCTCCCGCTCCGCCCAGAGCAGAAGTCATTTTGATGATTCCCCAACTAAAAAAATATTTCGTAGGTTGGCAAAGGAGGAACAGGAGTGGGTTTTAGTCAGTAAAAGTCTGACACGCCCTCCCGCTCCGCCTAGAGCGGGAGAACTCATTTTGATGATTCCCCAACTAAAAAAAAATATTTCGTAGGTGGGCAAAGGAGGAACAGGAGTGGGTTTTAGTCAGTAAAAGTCTGACACGCCCTCCCGCTTCGCCCATAGCGGGAGAACTCATTTTGATGATTCCCCAACTAAAAAAAAATATTTCGTAGGTGGGCAAAGGAGGAACAGGAGTGGGTTTTAGTCAGTAAAAGTCTGACACGCCCTCCCGCTCCGCCCAGAGCAGGAGAAGTCATTTTGATGATTCCCCAACAAAAAAAAAAATATTTCGTAGGTTGGCAAAGGAGGAACAGGAGTGGGTTTTAGTCAGTAAAAGTCTGACACGCCCTCCCGCTCCGCCCAGAGCGGGAGAACTCATTTTGATGATTCCCCAACTAAAAAAAAATATTTCGTAGGTGGGCAAAGGAGGAACAGGAGTGGGTTTTAGTCAGTAAAAGTCTGACACGCCCTCCCGCTTCGCCCAGAGCGGGAGAACTCATTTTGATGATTCCCCAACTAAAAAAAATATTTCGTAGGTGGGCAAAGGAGGAACAGGAGTGGGTTTTAGTCAGTAAAAGTCTGACACGCCCTCCCGCTTCGCCCAGAGCGGGAGAACTCATTTTGATGATTCCCCAACTAAAAAAAAATATTTCGTAGGTGGGCAAAGGAGGAACAAGAGTGGGTTTTAGTCAGTAAAAGTCTGACACGCCCTCCCGCTCCGCCCAGAGCAGGAGAAGTCATTTTGATGATTCCCCAACAAAAAAAAAATATTTCGTAGGTTGGCAAAGGAGGAACAGGAGTGGGTTTTAGTCAGTAAAAGTCTGACACGCCCTCCCGCTCCGCCCAGAGCGGGAGAACTCATTTTGATGATTCCCCAACTAAAAAAAAATATTTCGTAGGTGGGCAAAGGAGGAACAGGAGTGGGTTTTAGTCAGTAAAAGTCTGACACGCCCTCCCGCTTCGCCCAGAGCGGGAGAACTCATTTTGATGATACCCCAACTAAAAAAAAATATTTCGTAGTTGGGCAAAGGAGGAACAAGAGTGGGTTTTAGTCAGTAAAAGTCTGACACGCCCTCCCGCTCCGCCCAGAGCAGGAGAAGTCATTTTGATGATTCCCCAACAAAAAAAAAATATTTCGTAGGTTGGCAAAGGAGGAACAGGAGTGGGTTTTAGTCAGTAAAAGTCTGACACGCCCTCCCGCTCCGCCCAGAGCGGGAGAACTCATTTTGATGATTCCCCAACTAAAAAAAAATATTTCGTAGGTGGGCAAAGGAGGAACAGGAGTGGGTTTTAGTCAGTAAAAGTCTGACACGCCCTCCCGCTTCGCCCAGAGCGGGAGAACTCATTTTGATGATTCCCCAACTAAAAAAAATATTTCGTAGGTGGGCAAAGGAGGAACAGGAGTGGGTTTTAGTCAGTAAAAGTCTGACACGCCCTCCCGCTCCGCCCAGAGCAGGAGAAGTCATTTTGATGATTCCCCAACAAAAAAAAAATATTTCGTAGGTGGGCAAATAAGGAACAGGAGTGGGTTTTAGTCAGTAAAAGTCTGACACGCCCTCCCACTCCAACCAGAGCGGGAGAAGTCATTTTGATGATTCCCCAACTAAAAAAAAAAATATTTCGAAGATATTTTTTTTTCACTCTCAAATATATTTTTTTCAGTATTCTCTTTATTTTCATAATTCGCGGTCTGTAATATCTTGATCTAGAAAGATAAAATAATTGTTTTTTAAAATATCCCATTTGAAAAAAAAATATACCCAAGTCAGATAATTGGTAAATAAGTATGTAGGTAGGTACATATACGTATACGAATATTAATTCATTTTTTCATGCAACCGTTTAGCATTGATTTTTCGCCAACCACTTCTCTCCCTTGTTTTGTTTACTTTATTCCTCATTTTAAATAGGTGCGAGTACCTACAGTGAATTTTAACACAATTTTACTCGTAACTTTTTTAAACCCGTGCGTAATCGCAAGCGACACAGGTTCCCCGTTCGACGGCCGAAGCATGACTAAAGCGGATAAGAGGGAGGCGAGGCGGCTCTAGTTATGATGGGCTGGTTGCGCGCCAGTTTAAGTATTTCCTTCGTATTGTTAAACAAATAAACATTTTGAAAATATAAAGTGTATACCGTATACAAAACATGTAGTTTTGTTAATATTAAAAATCTGAGAACCTTCCGTCAAGAATTCACGTCGTACTAAGCGTTTATTGTGGTTTTTAGAGGTATCTTTGTGAATTTATTCTATCGAGCAAACTTTATCAAATCGTGTTTCCATCGTATATACGGCCTAGTATATATCCTCAATAATACCAACATATTTTCTTAGATTTTAATTTAATTACTTACTACTTCAAACAAGGGTTATAAAAACGTGTTTTTGTGTATAAAAAGCTCGGTGCCTTCTTAAGCCGTAGGTCCCGGCTGTCATTTATAGATCTTTGGCCAGTCGTTACGGATAGTCAGAAGCCAGTAAATCTGGCTCCAGTCTTGCCAGGAAGTACCGTGTTATCCCAGTTAATGGGTTGTGGAGGCATCCGCTCCTCGTAAAATACTGGTATTCAGCTAAATCCGGCTTGACTGGAAGCTGGCCCCAATATAGTTAGGAAAAGGCTAGGTAGATATATTATAAAATGAATTAACTCCCACTATAATACAACTTTCCTCAATTATAAATCAACTTGAATATAAACTCGTTAACGTGAAGAGTTGGTAAAAACATGCATACGAGTACCACACTCTTTCATGGCCGGCCGCTTTTAGGTTACTGGAACTGTACTAATTCCCTTTTTTTTACACAAAAAAATATAAATGTTTGCTGACGTAGCGTACCCGTAGTTTAGTGAGAACAGCTTTAAATGTATAACAAATAAAAAAGCGGTTGTTGGACGTACCGTACTAATAAAACACAGGATTTATACGAGATTTTTCCGGCAGTAAATAGGATTCATACCTACAGAATTTTCAAATCGTTTCGACAGAACTATTTTTTATGCACAAGCAGGCAAGTCACATTTTTTTTCACAAATGAGCATTATTGCATGACGTCTTTATGTGGGAGCCTTTAGTATAGTATAGTAAAATGGGCTGGTATCCGCAACTCCACGACTAAAGCGCGTATTTTGCATATGGGTGGGATAAATGTGTCATTCGATCCACCCCAGCTCCTCAAGAAAGGCCAGTAGCGCCTTGGTATCACTGACCACATCACGGAGGGTACCTGTAGGAGCCTTTATATTACAAGCAATAATGCACTTGTCGAGTCGAAGCTCCAAAGTCTTGAGCATGGACGCCCAGTTGCTAGTTTACATTTCGGGGAGTTTGCACTGGAATTGCACGATCTAAGTCCTTTACTTCGGACCACTAGACATACGGCGTTCCGCAAAGCAATTGGGTAACGCAGTTAATGTATATACAGCTAAGAAGTGGAATTCCCTGCTGGTGCTGGAGTATGTTTCTTGATAGACACAACTTAGGGGTCTTTAAGTCAAAAATTCTAGGCCACCTCCATCGTCAGCCATATCATCCTTACCATCAGATTAGATAGTGGTTAAACGCGAACCTATATACTTATAATAAAAAAGCGCAAAATAACCGCTGACATAAATTAAATAATAGTGTATTATTATATCATAACGTCATGCCTTACTAAGACAGTTCGCGAGACAAGAACTGCATGATAGTGCCATTGTCTCGAAGCACTTATTAACTGTGAGCCACTATATTAACGCGCTCATTGTTTTCTGACTACATACGTTTGTATTGTTACTTAGACGTGTGACAGTGAACATTGCGTTTTGTTAACCAAGGACAGGTTTCATTTAAAGAGGTCACTTCTATTTACATTCGGTTACTGCTGGAGAACGCATTTATATTAATAAAATTATCCGTGCGACAAATTTGCCAAGGTTAGTCTGTGGATGGGTGACCATCTTAACATACCAAGTTTCCTCCGTGCCTCTGAAAACACGTTAAGCCATAGGTCCCGGCTGTCATTTGTAGATCTTTGGCAGTCGTTACGGATAGTCAGAAGCCAGTAAATCTGACTCCAGTCTTGCCATTAAGTACCGTGTGTTACCCTAGGTCGGGTAGGCAGCCGCTTCTCGTAAAATACTGGTATTCAGCTAAATCCGGATTGACTGCAAGCCAACCCCGGTATAGTTGGGAAAAGGTTAGGTAGATGAAATGATCTGTGCAACAAATATCTGAAAAATGGTTGTCGCATCGTTGTGGGCAGGTAGGCTTGAAGCATCGATGCTTCAAGCCTGTCTGTGTCAACCGTAAGGCATTATCTGACTTCTTCTTCCTCTCTTTGCCCTTGTCCCATATTACTTGGTGTCGCTCGCGAGGCGCTCATAGCCAGTTGCGCTCACTAATCGGTAAACGATTAGCGAGTTAAGCAACCCTTGGCGCGGTCAGTCTATGGATGGGTGACCGTTTAGTGGTATTTCATCCGAGCGTCTCCGTGCTTCGGAGGGCACGTAAAAAGTCGGTCCCGGTTGTTGTCAACTGACACCAGTCGTTAAGCCAAGTCAGAGACCTTCGGGCGGCTTGAAAACTCTGACACCATGTTGGCCACTAACCGTACGATAAGAAAAAGAAGAAGACTTGGTGTCGGCGGAACACGTCTTTTTCTTCCCTTCTGTCCTGTCGCCTGACATACTATCATCCATCCATCTTTTAGTCCTCCCTCTTCGTCTCCACCCTTTTTAACTCAGAACTGTTTTAGTAGGTAACAGGCATAATCTGACTATACTAAACTATCATTACGGTTCTGCGACCGCTTATTTACCGCTTACAGCATAAAGTAGCAGCTAACTGCTCATTTGCACATAGCAGAATTTACTGTCATGACCTGCTGTGAACTATTCGCTTTGCGTGTTACAATGCACTGGTTCCTTGGAACTTGGGGTAATTTTATGCAACGAATAATCTAATGTCCTGGTGGATTGTATAAAGAATTACTGAGGCAATATTGTAAACTCGCACAATTTTGCAATCGCAAAGGAAAAACGTAATATTCTTTTTAAAATCCCTTCGAGGGTATAATTGCTTTTTTGAATTTATTACCGTGTAATAATACCGGCTATAAGTTAATCCAGTTACGTATGAGAAACTTCACCGAATAAGTCTCATCTATCATGCTCTCTTTTCACGAAAACCTGCAGTGCCATCTAATTGTGCCATCGACACGAAGAAGTACCGAAGAGTTGCTAAAAGACTTTAGAAATATTGGCAGAATAAAAGCCAGGCTGTTGAAAGAACAACCAACGAGATGAGAACAAGCATAGTCCAACAAAGTATGGCACAAAAGAGAAAAGTGCTAGCCCTTTTTAGAGCAAAAAACAAATTAATGCTTTTTTTTTTTTTTTTTTTTTTCCGGTAGGGGAATCATCAGAATGACTTCTCCCACTCTTGGGCGGAGCGGGAGGGCGTGTCAGACTCTTACTGACTAAACCCCTACCCCGTTCCTTCGTTACCATCGATCTGGGGGACACGGTGACAACCTTTCGGATACCGTGTTCCCTAGAGGCTTCGGCCCTACCGGGCCCCTACAGTTTGCTGACATCTCCTTGAGGCGCGCGTGGAACAGAACGCGCCGTCGACGACTAGGCTCGGTCCAGATTATTACCAGACTGCCGGACGGCGAGCTACCCAGCGCTCGCTATCCGCGAGCCCGCGCCTACGGTGGTCGGAAATCGGGATCGGGATCTCGGCGGCGGCGGCGTGAGTTCCGTTGCCTCACGCGGTCGGCAGCCTCCTTCGCTAACATTACTGCTTCGCAGAAGGAGGCGACTGCGTGCCACCCCTCCTCGCTCCGGACCATGGCCTCTACCAGGGCCCGGCGCGAGAGGTCACCGCCGCCGATAGCCTCCACAAGGACACGGCGGTGCTCCGCCCAAGCGGGGCACACCTCTACCGTGTGCTCCACCGTGTCCTCCGGGCGGTCCACACAGTGGCGACACCCGGGCGTCCTTTCCTCCTTGATCCGATGCAGGAACCTCCCGAACTTACCGTGTCCGGTGAGGACCTGCGTCATACGGAACGAGAACAAATTAATGCTTGATCTTCACTTGTTTTCATCTCTAAGACCCACGTGGAACCGTCAATATACACAGACGATGTAACAGATAGTGTTATCAGGCGTTGAACTTGAACGACAATTCGACTGTCTTGATGACAAGTATGCATGTGGAGTGATAATGAGTACAGTGGACAGATAAGAATGTTAAACGTCGTGGATTTTAATGACATGCGTGGGAACTGGTGTTAGTGCCTGTGTGCAATAGGGAATTTGATGCACATATTTTTTGTGTGCTAAATAGTACTTAAAACCCCTGGTAAAGTTAAAGTAGATAATATTTTAGAATTATGAAAAATATCTTTAACAAACTCCTCATCATTTCAACTGAAAGACTCTACTCCACTGCTTGGACATAGGCTTCCCCTAGTTGTCGCCATAACAACCGGTACTGTGCGTCTCGCATCCATCGAATTCACGCGATTCTCACCGGATCATCGATCTATCTTGTCAATAGTTTCACTGTCATTTTTGTAAATTGTAAATGGGATATTTTTAAATGCACATCTGTATAATTTATCAGCACACTGGGTAACTCCATTAATTAACTGAATGCATACCTAAAAATATGAATTGTTTATCAAAAATACTAACTTGCACTCTAACATTTTGAACTGGGTGAAATAGGTTAGGTTTGGTTAGAACTGTGACCAACCGCGCTACTTCTCAAATTGTTTTTTAGAATATGTTCCTAAAAGTAAATTAGGTGATGGTTTTCCTTAAAAATGTTTTAGAATGTTTGTTGAACTAAGAAAATTTTAGATATACTATTTTAATCATTGTTATCGTTCGGTAAAACAGTTCTGCAAATACCATTAAACAGTATATTTAATTTGATTTGTTTAGCGTGCATAATTGTGTGCAAGTCAGTATTTTTGATTTAACTTTGCAATATTTTGTTCGAAAAAAGGGAATACTTATACAGATATCGATTTAAAAATATATGCCATTATAATTTGAGTTGCTAATAAAGTTATTACGATGACGTAACATCTATTCTGTAACATCTTGATAAGTATTTTGAAACTTTGGAGACTAATTTCACTTGACGCCTTAACCGTTTTTAAACCAGACAGAGTCTATCTTCAATGAATTCAGTAAATGAATAAATCTATTCGAAAAAAAAAAAAACTAGAAAATAAATATAATAAATCAGGCTGACGTCACTAAGATCGCTGACCTGACTAAATTCAATACTTACCGTCCCACGACCTCTTGCATGAATTTACATGAATTTAATTTTAATCGTCTCATTACTGCCTGAAATGAAGTAGGTACTTCACTTTTCTTTGACATTCAGTTGACGTCCGCTTAGCTGACTAGGAAATTTTAGTGAAAAATTATCACAAATTAATTTTTCAAGAGTAACCTTATTTCTTACTATCTAGATTGGTTTTCAAAAAGAGAACGGCGGAGGAAATCATCTTGAGGACTCAATGGCATTATATTCTAGGTATCGAATATACTCGTAGGTTGCATAATTAAAAAAGTGTAACTTTAATATTACAAACTCTTCATGTTTATTCTATTATTTATATACTTTATTGTACACCAGTACAAATATACTATAAGCGGCTTTATCGCATCATTAATGTGCTTTTCCTACAGTTAAATCAATTCATGAATCCCCGACCGGTCTCATAGGACCGCGCTGTTATTGTCTTACTATTGTGTCTCGTTTCGCGGGTATTGATAGGTTAAACAGCTACCCATAAGGCGTCGTCTCACCATTTTCAAATGGACACAATATCTGTCAACACACATACATTTTCCTATTTAGTTTTCTGCTTTGTGCTCTAACACAATATCGTCGATAACGTCCCCTCCACAACGGTGTCAAGTCAACATTGTCATGGACAGGGGAAGCCTTCCAACGTAGCTAGTGTAACTAGGCCGCGTAGATGTAAGGTAGTGCTCTTTGTGACGGGAAAATAGCGTGTTTTTCACGAGCGGGTGGGTGTGTCAGACTTTTACTGACGTAGTTACTCAGATACCCGCGAAACGAGACACAATAGTAAAACAATAACAGCGCGGTCTCATAGGACCGGTTGGGAATTCAAACGTTAATCTATCACATACCCGCGAAACGAGACACAATAGTAACACAATAACAGCGCGGTCTCATAGGACCGGTCGGGGATTCAAACATTAAACTCATCTCCATTCTTTCTTTGCCTTACGTTCCAGGGGGAAATGGAGTGTTTTTTGGTTCCCACCTATCATCCAATTGGTGGGAATGTCAGACTTTTACTCATTTAAACCCATCTCCATGTTGCTTGCCTTGCGCACCAGGGTTCCTTTTTGAACTATCTGTGGTCCCAGTAGGCGTCGGCCCTGACGGACCCCTACGGTTTCGCTGACATCTCTTTGAGACGCGCGCAATCACTACACGCTGTCGACGACTGGACGGGTTTGGTCCGGACGGCTGATTGGCGAGCTACACATAGCTCGTCGTCCGCCACATTATGCCTACGGTGGCTGGAAATCGGGATTGGGATCTCGGTAGCTGGGGCATGAGGAATTCCGTTCCCTCTCGTGTGCGGCCGCCTCCTTTGCTAGCTTTATTCCCTCGCAGAAGGTGGCGACCGCCTTCCATTGCTCCTGATTGACGATTATGAGTTAAAAAGGTGTAGGTCTGGTTCAATTTTTTCCAAAAACTAAATGTTTATAAAAAGAACACGTGTTCCCTTCAAGTTTTCTGAAATATTCGAGTGAATGACGGAATTACAGAGCATTCAGGTCATTTCTTTATTATCATTGCTTCTATATCAAACATTGCGTTGGGTGAACCTACTTCTTCGAGCTTTTCAAGCTCAGGTCGACGATAGACGGGTCGAGAAGGGCATCCTTTAATTAGTTTATTATGATAGTAATTATAGCCATTTAGTCAATAACAAATTACCTAATTCTTGCGTATAAATTCTCTTATCAATGTTTAACTGTTGTTTACTGTATGTGATTTGACTTTCACTGCTATATTAATATTGTTTATATATTTATTACTATTCCAGTGATATAAATAACTAGTCATACGATTTTACTCATTTAAGTTAGATACTCGTACGTGTCAATCAATTTATCATCGGTGCGTCAGTACTTGGAATGAATCAGTTGTACTTTTGTACGTTATTACTAGTTTATAGAGCTCATAAAATAAAATTATTAGGGTTGTGAAATATACTTATGGACTCTATAAACTAGACTGTAGACTCGGACAGATAAAGATCAAAAGATGTTGTAGGTAATTATACTTAAAAAATACGGTGATACAGTTGACTTTTGTTTTCGGGAAATCATCAAATAACTCCTAGTGCTCTGAATGGAGCGAGAGGGAGTGTCAGACTTTTACTGACTAAAACCCACTTGTGTTCTTTGAGTTATTCTTTGCGTTTCAGGCGGTGATATGATTGACTGTCAAATATTCATTCAACCATCACAGTTTGCTGATGCATTTGTCAAATTACTTTTTTGCCTGCAATTTTTGTTTAATACTCAACATATTTTTTAGTTTTACTTATTGTAAAAAAACGTAATAAAGTCTGTCTATGTAATATGCGTGAACTTTATAGATCATAGTTATCAAAATAAAATCGCTAGCGCCTACACAACATAACCACAACCTAACTACAAGACACATTACGAGGGAAGCCGTCGGCGTCGCTAAAATAGATTAGGTACGTTGGTTTGTGTCAGCAAAAACAGCACTTATAGTAAAAACCAACATTTAACCTTAACGAGCCAATCATTAGGTACAATTTCCTATAACCTGTGTACAATGTTTTTCCAGCTTATTTTCGCGTAGCACGCAAACAGGTGATCGATATATTTCGCTCAGTATGAAGCAGTTTGGTGTGTCCACAGAGCTTTGATAGGTCTCGGCGGCTATTGGCATCTTCAACTTATTCCTTTGTTCATGCCTACAGGGGCCGGAAGAGAACCCCGGAACCCTGGAATTACGGCAAAGAAGGAATAGGAGTGGGTTTTAGTCAGTCGAAGTCTGACAGGCAATAGCGCTCCGCCCAAAGCAGAAGTCATTTTGATGATCCCACCATAAAAAAATCCTTTGCCCATAAAATGTCCTTTTCAAAGTTCAATCAATTCTAGAATTCATAAATATTCCCTTTACAAACAAAAAGAGTTACTATCGCATTTAAAATATGTACATATTAGTATTGTATGAATTAGCGTGGCTGATCTTCTACAGTAGTGATTCCGTGTTCTGTGGGCCTTTTGATCTGAATCGCTTTATATGCATGAGTAAACAAGTGATTTATAATCGAGTTTCGATATAGATTTAATGAAGTAGTGAGTTTGCTGGTTCCACTTTCATGATTTGGCTGTTTATACCTCGTTTAGTTTTTCATGCAGAATGTTAAACAGCTTGCGTCGGCTGTTTGGGTGGTCTAGTATAGGGCATGTAATATCGGAAGGTTTTCAATTCCGATACTGATTTCCGATATTAGATCTCAATATCGGAATTCCGATATTAATATCGGAATTTCGTTATTTCTTTAGAAATTGCACATTTTATTCATAAATTGCACAAAATCAGTATGAGGTTGGATTGAATACAAGGCGTTGCCCGAGAATCCATCTTCCCAGAGACAGTGGGACGCGCCGCTCTGCAGTTTGGTACGGAATAATCTCATTAATACGTCCACCAATACTGCTGAGCGTGCCCGCCTACTGGCTGTGGGTGAATGGGAGGCGGGCCTCTGGCTACAGGTTCTACCGTCACCTAATATAGGTACTTTGCTGAATGACTCTACATTCCGGATCGCTACATGCCTGCGTCTGGGTGCTCCTAGTGGAGCCCCACATCGATGTCAGTGCGGCGAAGCAGTCGACCGCCTCGGGCACCATGGCCTATCCTGCAGTAGAAGCTCTGGTCGGATAGCACGGCATGCCAGCATTAATGACATCATCCGTCGAGCTCTTGCCACCGCTGGGGTGCCAGCTGTTTTAGAACCCAACGGCTTGGCACGTGACGATGGGAAGAGACCTGACGGGATGACCATAATGCCTTGGAAATTGGGTAGGCCTTTGGTGTGGGATGCAACTTGTGTCGATACCCTTGCGCCATCCCATCTTCTGAGTACGGCGTGCTGTGCCGGAGCGGCTGCTGCAGGTGCAGAGAACCTCAAACGGCGCAAATATAGTACCCTTTTAGGAAGCTATGTATTTGAGTCGTTTGGGGTTGGAACACTGGGGCCTTGGGGTCCGAGCGCTCACCGTGTTTACCGCGATATTAGCAAACGGTTGGTCGACACTTCGCGTGACCAGAGAGGGCTGGAATTTTCTTCGGTCAACGAATCAGCATTGCCATCCAGCGTGGCAATGCTGCCAGCGTTCTGGGCACTTTTCCCATTGACATCGATGTGGAATTGTGGACGAATTTTTTGATGCTTTGTGAGTTTCCTGTTTCTTGTAGATAGTATTATTTTAAGTTTGTATATACCTGTATTTAATTAAATTGTTAATAGGAGGTTGGTGTAAATAAACACTTGTTTATATGCAAAACTAAAATTAAATTAAAAACAAATAAAAAAAAAACATTTTAATATTCTTTAATTTGGTTCATACATTGGTTGTTTTGTTTTTAAGTTTGCTCACTGTATATATAAAATCACACATTTCTCATTATTTTCCATTATTTTTATTACTAATTAAACTACCTGACTCAGAATCAACAAAACTTCTTATAATTTAAAATGTGGAAGCAAACTCAACAATTAGGAACAACAAGAAATGGAAATATTTGTTTGTCATATCACTCATTATTATATCCTATACTTACAACTAATAAACTATCGAACTTAGAATCAACAAACATATTAAAATATTAAAGTAAAATCAACAATTTGGAGCTACAATTATTGGAAACATTTGTATATTATACAAATTACTCATCTATACTTATTAGTAAAATAAACTACAGAACTAAAATATTGGTTTAGTTTAAAACTCAAAATATAGAAAACATTGTCCGATTTCGATATTGGGTCACCCAGTATCGGAATTATAATATCGGAACTTGCACTCCGAGATTCCGATATTGCGATATTCCGAGATTCCGAGATTCATGCCCTAGTCTAGTACGATTGTAGCTGCCTTTTTTGAGGTGTGTTTTCATTAAATAACTTCTCTCGCTTTGAGTGGCGTGTCAGACTTTTACTGGCTAAAGTCCACCTGTATTCCTTTAGTTGCCCTTTGCGATTCTGAAATACGAAAGCTCTTCCTAACATAAGATATTTAGATGCCTGCAATACATTCCTAGTACTAAAGTATATTTAAGAAGTAACCCGTAATAAATACTGTACCTACGGATCAATTTGTTGAGATAAATATGACGAGAATGGACAAAGTTACAAATGAGTATGTTAAATGAACTTTGAAAGTGGCGCTAGAGGGCGCCAGTAACTGGAAAGTTCAAAGGGTTTGTATGGTCGTGTGAAGAGGGATGGGACACATGTTACTAAAAGAGTTGTGAGTGACGTGGATAACAAAAGACAAGGTGGATTTATTGTGTATGGAGTGATATGAAAAAAAGGAGTCACTAAAAAGAAAAAGAAGAAGTAAAATGATACCAAGGGCAGGAAGATAATGATGATGGTTTATTTATACCATCTTTTATTCCGTGTTTTTATGCAAATAAATATTATTCTATTCTATTCAGAAACTAGCAGTAGGCATTTGCTATTTCGCCTACAACACAAGGATGACGTTGCCATATCCAAACGTACATCTAACGTTACTCAAAACACATTGCATTTTATTATTAGACGCTTTTTTGATCTTTAACCTCGGCATTGTTTCCACAGCTGGAACACTTTGCAACTCAACAATGTATGTAAAGATATACAGAGCACTTACATACAATAGGTTATGTGCCTATATATCGATTTTGTGGAGGTTCGGTTTAATCGTTGCGATTGTATGTAGTGGACGGTGCGAAGGGTCGATCAATACGAATCACAGACTGGTTAACGTTTGAATCCCCAACCGGTCCTATGAGACCGCGCTGTTATTGTTTTACTATTGTGTCTCGTTTCGCGGGTATCTGAGTAATTAATAGCCACAGGCACTTAGATAGGTACAAAAGTATCAAGGATACTCGTAACATATACACACACATACCACAAACCACAGTACATACACCACATAGGTAACACATATTTCGCAGTATAAATTTGATTTTTATTATAATCTGCACTGAAGATTTCTATTGACTAGGTAAAGCCCGCGACTTTGTCAGCGGCAGACTCATAAAACAACACAATGCCATTTTGAGAAGTTTTTTTTCTGCGAATCCTAAATATTTTTCTAAAACAAGAAAAGCCTAAGGTATTCCGTATAGTTATCTACTAGAAAATGTCACGTTAAAATCGGTCCATTCGTTTTGGAGATTAGCCAGCACAAATAGTCAGACCGATATACAGTTGAAATAAAAAATGCGTCTTTCTATAGGCATGGAGTGGACGGCGGGAAAGGCCGATCAATACGAATCACAAACTGGCTAGAGACATAGGCACATAGATATACGAGTACATAGGGTTAATGTCGAAGTAAGTACCTATGTAAGTGCTAGTTGAAGGTTCGCCAATCTCTTATCTTGGTTATACTTTGCTCTAAGAATTTAGTAGTATACCTACATCGATTTTTATTTAATCTGCACTGAAGGATTCTTTTCATTATTAACTATCTATGGCCGCGACTTCGTTTGCAACAGACTCTTAGAAAAATACGGCACAATACTGTTTGGTCATTATTTCAAAAGAGTTTTTTAAAACCCTATTTTGCTTTCTTAAATAAAAAATCCTAAGGTATTCCTTATAACACGAGTTATCTACCAAGGAAAGTCACGTCAAAATCGGTCCAGACATTTTGGAGATCAGTCACAACAAACAGACAGACCGACAGAGAGGCAAAGTTAATAAAAAAATGGCTGCAAACCTCTAAAACAGTATGGTATCAAAACCTAGCACTTATGTTTTCCGTATATTTATCGTTCCCCTTCACTATGTTCTTAAATAAAGTCCTGTATTCCCCTGGCTGCAAAAACTTGTTGATGGATTGCAGCAAACCGAGCCTGACGTATCGGGGCCAAGCGGAGGTCGAAGCCTTTTGTTTTAACTTCACTACATTTTCTGCGACATTTACGCCTTGGAAATATACTCGACTATTTTTAGAAAGAAACAGTGCTTTGTTTGTTAGTCTGAAGACTTTTTATTTGCTATCGCAGTTGTGTTTAAAGATATTTGCCTGCTTGTTAGTCCAGACAATCGGGTTCAATACTGAAAAGTAGTTTTATATTATTACCTATACCTAGCCTATACTGTCCCACCGCTGGGAAAAGTAAGAAAATAAAGAAAGAAAATATGTTTATTTTGTCCAAATGGACAAGGCCTCCTCCATTCCTTCAACCGTTCTCGGCTTTGAGCCAATTCTTAAGGAAGACATCCACGCCGTCTTTGGTCTACATAATAAAATCTGCAAAATAAAATATAAAAAATTAAATTATCACTTTTTTAGGCACATACCTACTAGAAGGCACATACTATGCCTTCTTTGCCCTATGTTAAGGTTTCCTTTTCAGAAGATAGCCCATGGCCGTCGTAGGCTTCGCTTTGCTGGGCCACTACAGCTTTGCTGGCATCTCTTTGAGTTGCACTTGGACGCTGTCGATGATTCGGGCTCAATCCGGACAGTTACCGCTCTGTCGGACGCCGCGTGATACTATGACACCTTTATTATGATGTTTTCAAGCGCTGCAACATAAAATGTTGCGACGTTGTCTTATCGTTTGGCAGCTTTTCAAGCTAAAAGACAGTTTAAGAAATACTCAAGTTCAAATGCTCATATCAGAAAACGGGGGTTAGTCAATAAGTATAACACACCGAGTCTCTCTCGCTCCACCCAGAGTGGGAGGAGTAATTTAACACGGTACGGTACGTTGCCACTAATACCTATCAGAATGTATTCCATATTCCACATGTATGTAAATATTAAACCTACGCGACATAATGAATAGCCATGTTATCAATTCCCAAAAGCCATGCGTGAGGGGCAAAAGCCTTTAGGGCTTTATATTGAATTAAAATCGGGGCTTAATCGATTCGGGGTCTCATTAATATCCCAGAAATTGATGGGTTCCTAAGGTTATAAGATCCGGTATTAATCAATTTAGAGCGAACTATACTTCAATATAAAAATCATATCTAAATATCTTAACTTCAATCATCTTCTCCATATTATCTCAATGAGATTGTTAATAGATTTAATTATTAAAAAAAAAAGAAAAATAAGCGAGTATTACATTAAGCCGACGCACACGTGGGCTACGCCTGAGTTGTTCGTAGAACCGCGTCGTGTTGCATCGCGTGGCTGTATATATATAATGTAGCTCTACAAGTGTAGTGCCATATAAAATGTATGGAGACCAACGCGCCCTGATCGGCGTACCTGGCCCACGTTGGCCCAATGTTGTTCTACTTAGATTAATTTATACGTGTTAAAAAAGTCACAAAGAAGGATTAATTTAATTCTCTATATCTGTGATTTTTAACGCTCAGAAACTACTAATGCATTTGTGCCTAATTTAAATAAAAAACTTTTTATTTCTTAATCCTATTTCAGTTCAATCAATCTGTACATAACTTCACATTTCACCTATAATTTATTAGCGTTGTATTGTTTCTTATAACAAAAGTAATAACCGTATCCATACCGTGTAGCCATTTAACAGAAATGGGTCACTTTTATTATGTCTGTGTCGTAGTCAGATAGTTGAAATTGATCTTTTATGAAGCGGCCGGTCCATTTCATTTAATGGTCAACGTTTTACGAGCCAAACTTTGTATGATTATATCATGTAATACAGTACGGCCGTTATAAGTTGGCGAATCTGAAGTTAGGCTCTGCGAATTTTGACGCTTGAAGTATCGTAGAAACCTTTATTTTTGTACGAGTTTTCCAACGTTAAAATTCGCAGAGCCTAACTTCAGACTCGCCAACTTATAACGGCCGTACCTACTGTACTTAGGTGGTCCTCTCACCACTAGCGCGCTGATAGCCCATTGCTGACACGTTTATACGATACATTATGGCAATTATGAACAATTATTTTTCTTTAAAACTACATAAAACCTAATGTGATAACTGAGGAAAAAATCTCTCCCAAATGAAGTAGGTAATGATAGAACACTGCGTGGGATTTACACGTGTAGTCCGAAGATGTTTTTGTTTCTTGGGTCATCATCAAATAAGTTGTCCAAATATGTTAAGAGTGGAGCGAAAGTATCAGACTTTTACCGACTAAAACCCACCCATGTTCCTTCAGTTGCCTTTTGCGTTCCAGACACGCAGCGACTCTTGCGAATCATCCCGCAACGCTTTGTAAAGACACCCTTCATTAACGTTTGAATCCCCAACCGGTCCTATGAGACCGCGCTGTTATTGTTTTACTATTGTGTCTCGTTTCGCGGGTATCTGAGTAATTAATGATATTGCCAAACTTCGATAAAGAAAACATCAAACATTGCACGTTCAATGATATGCCTAGTTACATCGTGAAATGACCGTTTCTGTGTTACGACTACGACAACTATACAAAGTTTGATTGGTCCACCAATAACATAGTTGAAACTGACGTAGTGTGTATTATGATGTATCGTGTTTAAAGCGATGTAACGGCTAGTGCGGTAACCACCGGATGTGTATGTGGTATTAGTGGATAGATATGCAGATTGCAGCGCTATTGTGGACTCCATAAGGTCTGTAAGCTCATTTAGACCAGTTAGGTGGTTAAATGGCAGTAAATAGGCAGTTATAGATCAATAAATCATACATAAGTTGTATGTTACCTTCTTCTTCTTCTTCTAGCATTAGTATTACCGGCCTTGTAATGTTCCTACTTCCTACTGGGACTCAGGCCTCCTCTCTAGAATAGGAAATAGGCCTTAATCTACACACTCTCACATGTCTTCGAATTTGTGATTCTAGGACATGCGCAACAACTTGCGAGTTGGGGCTTCTTCTTCTGCCAAGCGTTTATCCCGTTACGCGGGGTCGGCTTTACCAATCTTGTGACGCCATTTATATCTGGCTCGAACGTCTCGATCGTGTAGTCCCAATACATTCATGTCCTTTTGGACATTTGTCATCCAAGTTATTCGGGGTCTTCCTCTCAATCTCTTTCCTGTAGAACCAATTTGTAATCAAGTAATGAGATCGTCTTCTCATACTCATTAATCTTTCGAGTACCTTAATTAGAGACATAATAGAAAGACAATAGGTGTGCCGACGCCGGCGTCCGCTTGGGGCTCAACAGATTAAGTTGTGCAGGTATTAGTTGTACCAGTTTAATATAATGTTTTGTGTCTGCGCATACGATTTTCATCGGAATGACTTGCTAAGCTATCATACTAAAAGGTGACAGTCCTGTTTACTTATTACTCTACCGAGAATGCTCGTTTTTATCTACAAAACCATTTGTTGTCGACCGTATCTATGGCCAAGTTCAATGAACATTCATTGAAGAAAAAGATAGGAGTAAATTACACCAATTGGCATCTCCTATCTACCCACTGCCGAAGCCGAAACAAATTGGTTAGATTGTTATGACGCTATTTCAACTCCAAACGATGCTACTTTAGTTTCTTACTAGCGAACTGCTCCAGATTTGAACTGGTGTTAGAATTATTTGAATTTCGCAGCTTTTCTCTCATCATCCTCATCTTTTTTTTGTCATTGATAGGTTGGCGCTTGACCGTTATCTCCCCTTATAGAAGTCTATGATGGGAACCTTTAATTAATTGTAAATTCCTACCATTCATCATTTCAGCCGAAAGGCGTATACTGTTGTAGTTACATAATCCTCTCCCAATTGTCGCTATGTGTTACTCCCAATGACCGGTCCTGTGCGTCTCGCATCTATTGGATTCCCGCGACCCTCACTAGGTCATCGGTCCACCTTGTGGAAGGCCTTCCATTGCTGCGTCTTTCGGTTCGCGGTCGCCACTCCAGAAACCTCTCAACCCTATCGACTATCTTTTCTTCGAGCAATGCGTCCTACCCAGTACCACTTAAGTTTTGCGATTTTTCGGGCTTAGTCGGTAAACTTGCTTCTCCTTCAGATATCTGTACTGATTAATCTAATTAGTCACTTTGTCCTACCGCTTGACAAACTTCTCCCTCCCTGTTCCTTTTTCACACACGTCTGTCTTCGACCACTGCGGGGTGCGGGCCAATCCCTCCGGTCAGAGCTAACTTCATTTCTCCTCCTTTGTCTTGGTTTACCGATGTCACTTTGCGTTTCACCATCATCATCTCAGCCGAAAGACGTTCACAGCTAGACATAGGCCTCTACCAACTGTTGCCACAATTACCGGTCCTGTTTACTTCGCATCCAACGGATTTCCGCGACTCCTCACCAGGTCGACGTTGGGTCTTCCGGAGTGCGGTCGACACTCCAGAAATTTTCGACCCATATTTGTGCTGCGAGCAATGTGCCCTGCCCATTGACTTTTCATTACTATTAAAAGATAAATAAACGTAAAATTCGGAACTACTACTTGAAGTCCTCTCAAATTTAGTATGGTCGTCGTCGTAATACCTACTTGTAATTTTTCTATTTCAAGTTCTCTTATTTATATTGATTTTATATTCATCATAGTATTTATTAGTTTATAATATTAGCATATATACCTATTTTATAATTATAAAATAGTTTATTGATAAAAACACTTATTTTAAATAACTGTTATGTATTTATTGTGCGGACCTACCACAGTGTTGTCTTTTTAACTCTAAGGTTGACTGGTAGAGAATGCCTTGATGCATTAAGTCCGCCTAAGTACCACCACTGTACATGAAGTTTAAATAAATAAATAATGTTTGTTTTACTTGTTCCAGGTCTAATATGGTTCATAGTGCCAGTCTCCATGATCATATGCAATGACGTCATGGCATACGTGTTTGGGTTCTTCTTCGGCAAGACGCCACTGATCAAGTTGAGTCCTAAGAAGACCTGGGAAGGCTTCATTGGTGGAGGAATATCTACTGTTGCTTTTGGACTGGTGGTAAGTGAAAAATGAATGTTGAACTGTGTAGAGAAAGGAGATGGAAAACGGTAGGCCCAAAAGTACGAAGTTGAGATATGATCCAAAAAATTAGTCATATTTTTTTACTTAAGAATATGAAAAACTCACTTCAATTCACATTCTAGAAGCAGAGAAATATGAGAAAGATAGTTTTCGTGAGATATCGATTCAGTAATCGATTACACAGTTACGAAAATAAAACTTTTGCACAAAAAAATTAACTCAAAGTGATTAAATGCACTGTATATATGCAATATAGTCTTCGACTTCAACTATGTACATATCAATAAATCAAATATCAATGAATTACTGAAGAAACAATATTAATGATTATCGATTCAAATCTCTCTTATTTTTCTTCTTATTTTTAGTCTATGTCACTGACAGTTGCCGACTGTTCTTGTTTGCTCACTCGTTTCGTGTTTTGTTGTGTTGTGTGTAATTCGGCAATGGCTTGCACCTCAGTCTGTAAGTAAATATAACCTCATCTAACCAGCTACCATCCTGGCAGGTTTCAAATACATGTAGTTAGAAGGCCTATAGAGATTGTTCACAGCTATGGCAAAGAATTATTTATTTATCAAACAATGTTATAATACCCTCATACACAATAGTACATACCCGCGAAACGAGTCACAATAGTAAAACAATAACAGCGCGGTCTCATAAGACCGGTCGGGAATTCATGAATTAGGTAGTGTTTATGTAGCTGAAGATTGATAAAAATGTTCCATTTTTAGGTAAGTACAGTAGTGATTGTGTTTGTCACGCGTGCTGGAACTTGGCTCTTCAAGCGTTAGGTAAGCGCTAACGCTTACCTAACGCTTGAAGTCGTTAACGTTCATTTATATATTATGATTTTTCAAACATTTTCTTGTAAATATAATATTAGTGCAAAACAACATATTTTGCACTTCAGGAATCAGCTGTTAGTTAAAGATTGTCACATAACTTCACTTTTACTTAATCTCTTATGTCTCTGTTCTCAGATTGACAAAATCTGCTGAATTGTCAGTGAAAGGTTGATAATATATAAGCTATTAATTGGCACCACTTTCATCTTCTTACACCTAGGCCCAAGATTGTATGTAATCGTTTCAGTCTCCTTTATTAGTTATCTTACGCTCGCGCAATGTTGAAACTATCGAACTTGTACGATGAATTATGTTACGTACGTCTGGCATCCCTGGATCGGCACTGGCAGTGACTTCTACAAAATCTACAAAAATTCTAAAATCTCTGACACCCTAATAAAAATTCTCATTCCTGTTCCGCAGATGTCCTACATGATGTGTCAGTACCCGTACCTGGTGTGCCCCATCGAATACTCGGACTCTCTGGGCCGCATGACCATGGACTGCGAGCCTTCGCTGCTGTTCCGACTCCAAGAATACACGCCTCCGCAGTTCGTGCAACCTGTTATGAAAGTTGTAAGTATCAAAGAAGCTTAAGTAGTTAGCACAAAAGATACGTGCTATTATAAAAAAAAAACAGATGTATAATGTAAGTTTAACCAGTTTTCAACCTTAATACTGAGGTAATAAGGTCGAACATTGGAATATCATAATCAAGTTCAGTAGTACTAAGTGAAAGAGTGGTATATAATTAGAAATAGTTGAAAGCTTTCCAAAATCATAACAATGTGTTGTGATAAGGATCAGTCCTTATCATAGAATATGTGAAGTATGTCTGATTATGTCAACAATCAGTACTCCACACACGTGAAATGTATAAAAGGGATCGCCTAATATATTGGGAAAAGTAATATGCGTGCTACCATTGATAAGAAACGCAAAGGGCAACTGAAGGGTATCCTTCCTTTGTGTTTATTAGGGTAGGTTTTTAGTCACTGAAAGTTTGATCCTCTCGCTCCACCTTAGATCGACAAATCATTGGATGATTTGCCAGCTCAAAAAGACATGGTTTGTTCGTGGAGGTGCTTTTGTCTACGTTATTAGCCCCCTAAAACACCTGCTAAGCGCAGTCCGTAAACGTAGGCCACGCCATAGTAATGATGAAACAAAACTTAACCTTAGAAGTATTTACTTGCTAGAAAGAGAGAGAATGCACTATCCGTATATGTGGAATCCTGGAGAAGCAAGAGTTTAGCAGATTCTAAAGCTATTTGTGCTCCAATTGAGTAGTTGCTGGAAGGCGTTACTTTGTGACGAAATACGAAAAATTCGGTTTTCGTTTTTCGTCACAAAGGAACGCCAGAAAATAAATAAATAATTCGTGCCTATCTTTAGCCGTGTCCACCTGTGGCTCACCCCACCCGGAAGTATATCTGGTGATGTACCACCAGTGGCCACATGAAGGATTTACCCGTAGGATACCAAGTGCATGCAGTCAAAAGAGGTCAATAAGAACGCAGGGGTGTAAAGGTACAAAAATTAGAACTACATTCCCACATTATTTAATACTCGTAGGTACTTAAATAAGTACTCCTATTTATTCGTTGATTGTAATAAAACTCGATGCTTTTCGAGCGTAAAGCAGTAACAAATACACACACACGTAGGTACTCACACTTACAAACTTTCGCCTTCATAAGATTAGTGCGAACTACATCACTGAAGACCATTTTCTCTTACTTCCAGTTGGGCCTCGAGACGATGAACATCTACCCCTTCATGATCCACTCGCTGTGTCTGAGCACCTTTAGCTCAGTCATCGGGCCCTTCGGAGGATTCTTCGCTTCTGGATTTAAACGCGCCTTCAAGATCAAGGTAATATACCATAGAGAATATAACCACTAGAGAGCGCATAGCCCGATTTCTTCTAAGTAAACAACTCACCACGGCGCGGCGGCGGGCCGGGGGACGAAGAAAAATGCGCGGCTGCTATTGGTCCGTTCAAGGTCAAGTCGTGTACCTTTAATTTGATTCGCTTAAAAATCGGGAGCACGTGACCTGCGTACTACATTTGCGGTTGCCGCTTCTACTAGTTTTAGCATATGTTTGGTGAGCGCAATAGCATCGTACGCGCACTCCACCGGTTATTTGCTTCATGTAATATACATACATTACATATACATAAGGATTGTATTGATTTGACAGTAGAAGGCAAAAAATCAGCCGTTCATGTTCCCACTGTTGGGACGCAGCCTTCCTCTTTAAGAGAGGAAATGCGGATTGATGGATGTCACATATCTTCGAAATTTTAGGTCTAGGACAATACCGGTTACCTCACAATGTTTTCCTTCTCCGTTTTAGAGCAGTACCGAGGAAATAAATTGTAATAATATTGAAATAGTCCGCCTAGGTATGAGCCGGTGACCTACGGACTTCGTAAATCGTAGCCGCTACCCAGTGGTAATGGCTAGTGCCTACCACTGCTCTACAACCATAAAACACAACGCTTGGCAGAATTTAATGAAGCTTTCATAACTTATGCAACTGCTAAGTAGCAACTAACAATCCCTCTAACTAATGTTCCCTAACTTGCAGGACTTCGGCGACGTGATCCCCGGCCACGGCGGCATCATGGACCGCTTCGACTGTCAGTTTCTGATGGCCACCTTCGTGAACGTGTACATCACTAGCTTCATACGCACCGCCACGCCGCAGAAACTGTTGCAGCAGGCAAGTAGCCATTACTCTAGTTTATAACGAAACTACTCAAATGTCTAATTGTGATGACCGCCCAAAGGACATGGTGGAGCATACGGTACAGGTGTGCCCCGCTTGCGCGGTGTCCTTGTGAGGGCGATCGGCGACAGCGACCTCTCGCGCCAGACCTTGGTATAGGCCCAGGTCTGAAGCGAGGAGGAAGTGGCAGGCGGTCGCCTCCTTCTGCGAAACAGTAATTCTAGCGAAGGAGGCGGCCGCACACGAGAGGGCATAGCCACACCCCCGCCGCCGGGATTCCGATCCCGATTTCCGGCTACCGTAGACACAGGCCTGTGCGCGCCAAGCATTGGCTAACTCGCCGTCCGGATGTCCGGTAACAGTCCGGACCAAGTCCATGTCATCGACGGCGCATGTTGTTCCACGCATACCTCAGAGACAATATCAGCAAACTGTAGGGGTCCGGCAGGGTTGAGCCCTACAGGATCCCTGGGTTGGACGAAAGAGAACCCCGGGACCCTGGGATGAAAGCAAAGAAGAAACAGGAGTGGGTTTTAGTCAATAGAAATCGGGAGAAACCATTGATTGATTTTTCACCATCTATAAAGTTCAGAAGAATAATATTGCCTTTTCCTCTCTCTCAGGTCTACAACCTAAAACCTGAACAGCAGCTACAACTGTTCTACGCCCTGAAGGAATCTCTGGAACAACGGAATATACTGAACCTGGTACCTTAGACGCCGTGCGCTAGTTCAATTCAGGTAATGTTAGGTGGTCACAGCAGGCATACGGTGGACTTTACACTTGACGGGGAACGCTGCGTTTTTGGTGGTTGGGAAATATACGGGTATGTCTTTGTTGGGTTGCTAGGGAAATTTATTTGATCAATTGAGAGTGTGACAATTTTAAAGAAATGATTGTTGAACTTAGAAGCTTAGGGACTTTTGCAAAGTTTCTTTGCGTCTCAATTCCGTGAGAATAAATGTCAATGCAATATCTGAATGCAGAATCTAAAAGACAGTTCAATCAACTGCGACATTACATTCTTTAGTTAAGGAGCATGCAAGTTGCATGCTCCTTAACTAAAGAATATGTACACTAAAATTCACGGAACTGTCTCCTTTGTTTCTTAGTATATCTCAGTACTCATGTGATAATGAAATATTGTGAAGTCTCTTCCACAAAATCCTTTAAAAAAGAGTTGAGAAGCTTATAAGTTAATACTGACGTGACAGTATGTAGATTGAATTGTCTTTCGAAAGATAGAGAGTTGTAAGAAATTCTGTGTCGAAAACGCAGCGTCATATCCGTAAAGTGTAAATGCTCCCTAAGGTTGAACATATCCCGCGTACCTTGCAAGGAATACATTTGTTCTAGTCTAAAATTGTGATGGTCATTTACTTTGATAAACGAACTCCAACTTTATGCTCTGCGCATAAAGACCAGTTTAGTACAGCCTAGCGTTTTGAATGACTATGTTGAAGCAAGGGTTAGATGACGCTAAAAATGATTCTTTTAAAGTCGATATTCTTAGGCTTGCTATTTCTATAGTCAGAAAACGAATCTAAGGAATAAATATGGCAAAAGCTGTCAAACTGCCTTTTTTGTTCCTGATTAAAAAGAAGATCTGGTTATTAAAACATCAGCCGTTAAAAAACTAATTGATGTTAAATTCAATTATCGATGTTTGCGTTATGAAGTAACCGGTATTATTTTAAATTTCAGTTTCATCCAGTAGTACCTACCTAAATATGCGATTTTGTATTTATCTATAACGTCTGTACAACCTTTTTCTTTTTTACCTTTTTTCCTTTTTCTTGTTTGGGCTCCAGTCTTACCGGATATATCTGAATTCCAGTATTTTCTTTGGATCGACTGCTTATCTGACCTCCACAACCCAGTAATTATTGGATCCCCGTGACATCTAACATAATATACTCGTACATATTATTCATATTTACTAGACGCGTTGTTTAACCTTGCAGATATATTATACTACCCTCAAACAGCTGTATAAAAAAGAATAAAATTCAACACGTTATTCTCCACTACCAAAGAAAAATATCAAAGTAAATGATACACTCAATCCATATATAGAAATATGCATAGAAATAATTTATTCATCTCCCATACTACATAGCGTTATCCTTCGGGAGATATAATATTATAATTATATTGAATTTAAATACTTATAGCGTTAACATAGGCTACAATAGTAGTAAATAATTATAAAACAATATCTACAGCAAAATGTAGTGATTTTTGTGTGTAGAATTATTGAATGACAAGTGAAATGATTGCTAATCATTACTATTTGTCATTTAATGATAATAATTTGTGTATTAAACCAACAAGCTCAAAGGAGATTGATAAAAAGTAAGATTGGCAAACATGGTAACACAAAAATTAGGGAAAAATCGGCTGATTATCTCCTTGAAACTTGTTTGTTAAATACACATAAAAATAAATTAAATGTGGTTTTTGTGCGTATAATAAGGGCATAGCTATCGTCGTCTTCAAAAAACAAAAATCTTTAAAAAAATATATGTCCTCTTTATTGTGAACCACTCGAATTGATTAACAAAGCGCTGTCTATAAAGACATTACTTTGAATAAGTATTTATAGTATAATTCTTCCTCGAATTTTTATGTGTAGTTTAAACGAATGCCTCATACAATTTGTATTGAATCTATTATTTTGTTTATAGTTTATTTTTAGTTGTCTTTAATTTGAATGTATTGAAATAGTTGGATTGCTCTAGGTTGGCCTAAAGGGCCCGTATTGCGCTTAGGTAACATTAAAGCTCATTTTATTTTGTAAATGTAATATGTTTACCGCTGAACTAAGTATAAAAACAAACCCAAGTTTTGAGAGAATAGATTCCATAAAAAATAAACGGTAAAATGCAAATGGTTCCCTCATTGCTTAGTTCAGTAGTGTATATTTTTTATTAAAGTTTATTTTTGGATTAGACAGGGAATAATGCATTTGTATTTATGCTTTAGACTGAATAACGAACGACTGGTTACATGTGCTAAAGACTTTTTGAGAGTTTCCTTTTTCGTACGTAAACGAATTGTCAGAATAAATAATTATCACTTAGGCCACTATTTTACAACCTCACTTTAAATTAATAATTGATTGAAATACCTACACTTGGTTTTTTTATTGATTAGCAATAAGTTTTGGGCCTTATTATTGTACCGTGTTTGGCAAATTTAAAAATAAAATTTCTTGAAATAGATAGAAGTTATAATTAATATGGTACATATTTTACCAGCAAAGGTAAGATAAGGGGATTAGAAGAAATATAAGGGTTCCGTTTTTTCTTTCGAAGTACGGAACCTTAAAAAGAGGTGAGAAAGAATAAAATAAGGAAAGTCTGCAATATCACTTACACTTTAAAGTCTGCAAAACGGCTTACAGTCTGCACGCTTTTCAAAATCCATTGGTTATTCAAAAATATATTCAATTACATACAAACATACTATTATTAATAAATATAAAGGATTAGAGTGCGTCTAATGAAAGCGCGACCTGGAGTTTTTTTTACTTAATTGGCAACATTATTCAGCCGCAAATGTAGGAAATAAAAAAAATTGTGAAGTTTCAAGACATGATTCTCCTACTAGTTAGTAATACCAAATACAAAATGTTTGGATTTAACCTCTTTTTCTCAGGTCGCGCTTTCATTAGACGGACTATATTTAAAAATTATTATCTATAATAAAAAATTATCAGCGTTACTATAAAACTTGTTAAGTTTGGTGATGTTTTTTTATTGTGATTTTAAGTTTCGTTGGTATTCTCATGTTGATTTATCGCTTTACGTGTTGATTTGATGTTCGTTCGCTAGCTTTTAGTGTCTTAGCATTTGTTAGGTTAGTTTTTAGGCCTTTTTTCTCTTCTTTTTGACATCAGTGGTATATATATACAACATGTAACATAATTCACGCACATCCTCTGGGGGGGTCATTGTACGCGTCATTATGAACAACTTTTACTATGGGACCAAACCTGAAATCGAGAAAAAATAATCAGCTGTTCCCTACATTTATGTTCACTTATTTCGTCAAAATGTATGAAACGGCTGAATTTTTTTTCTCGATTTCAGGTTTGGCCCCATAGTAAAAGTTGTTCATAATGATGAGTACAATGACCTCCAAAGAGTACGTGCGTTAATTATGTTACATGTTGTAGTTATAATTTTGTTGAGAGTATTTGTGCCCAGTGTCATTTATTCTCTAAATTATGGTGTCGACGAAATTGTTGAAAGATTATTTATTGACATGACTTTATAAAAACTTTATTCAAATCGATTTCCATATTCTTTTTTTTAAATAAATGGCAAGCTTCGGCCCCATCATCGCTTACCATCAGGTGAGTTAGTGGTCAAACGCTATAGGCTCGCGTATAATAAAAAAGTAATAAAGTTTTATGGAAATCGATTTTGAAAAAGTTTTACTGTGTTTGTGAATCATTATTCACTTAAAATGTTTGATTGTATCTCTATTTAGGGTATCTGGACCGTATAAAATATGAAGTCTTATACAAATTACTTAGTCCTACAACTTTGTTCACAAATGGTGACGGTATTTTAGTAAAGAATCTAGAAATGATTTGATTATCGATAGCAAAAAAAATCTGTGTTAAAAAATACACTCCTAAGTGACCTATGATTTCTAGATTCATATCCTAAGAAATTATTACGGTAAAAAGGCCCCAAGTATATTTATCATAGTTTTATAATACAATACACTGGGAACTCAGCAAATAATGCTACAGTAGGGTGTTTCATTTGACTTTGCTCGAGTTATTGATGTCTTGGGAAGTAATTGTTACTAGACGCAACAACATACTATTACTACTACCCTCCACTGTCAAAACAATAATATTAAAATTTTTACCTACATTGATGACATACTAGCTGTATGAACAAATTCTCTACTTACTCTAAATATAAATCACAATAACCGGCTAGGTTATTGTGATTTTTGGTATAAGAACACTGCATAAGTTTTGGAATCATCATCATCATCCCGCTCTTGGGTGGAGCTGGAGGGCTTTTCAGACTGTTACTGACTAAACCCTACCCCGTTCTTGGTGTCAAGAATTCGAGCAATGTCAAAAATACGAAAATTATAAAAATATTTAACATTCTATGCTACAGCTAATAAAAAATAAAAAACATGCCATTATAATGCTTTCTTTGTTCCCAAAACTACGTAACCTGAAGAGTACCTTTTGGTAGGTACTCTCGTAGGCTTGATAAAGTACGGACCAATCAGTGAATTAAAATATATGTTGTTATAAAACAAGCTATTTATTAAGTTTATTTGCCATAGGACAAACTGCACTGTTCGTTTTATGATAGTCTATGTATTTAGATGTAGAATTATTTGCCGTTATAATAATATAATTCACGACGTATTCAGATATTATGTTGTGTGTTTGTGCGAATGAAATGTACGTATTTCAAAGCAAAAAATATGTCCGTTTATTTCATTATTAAGGCACTCTGCAGACTTATTCAAACTCTGCAGAGTGGTTACTTATATACGTTATCATATGAAAATCACTGAACGGATTTGCATGCGGTTATCATCAATTTATCGATTTATAAGGAAAGTTAGATTAAAACGTTAGATAGAGAAAAACCGAGAACTTGTAACAATCGGAGCGGGTCGCTAATCCATACATAATAAACTGCAAAAGTTGGTATGGATGTTTAACTTTGACGCAAAAACTACTTAATGGTCTTCGATGAAACTTTGTATACTGGTAGACCATTTCCTGGCAAACTTTTTATCCTGGATATAAGTATCCCTTGGGATAATTTTCCACAATCACGCGAGCGAAGCCATTGACAACATCTAGTATATTAAAAAATCCGTACATTTCACTCGCCCACCACACAAACGTAGTGTTGCTCTATTGTAATAGTATTAAAAGTATTGATGTTAACTGTTAAGATAGCTGTGTATATGCGTCGTGCTAAATGTCTAGCGTATGTGATAATTATGTTAATAAACAGCTAATGATACTGTAACCCATCCGTTTACATTATTTTATCTTGCTTTGTATTCCATTTTAAATAACAGCCGAAACCAATAACCTATCTACCACATATCGGAGATAGAAAAACAAATGAAACAACAGAAAACATGTATAATTTTTGTATTGTATCATTTGTTTTACTATCCCCAGTATGAGATAGATAGGTTATTGGGTTCGGCCGTAAATAAGAAGCTTACGTGTTTCTCTGACTACCCGACATCTTTGTAGAATTATTGTTAACATAACGCAAAATAGGCAATTCAAATAAGAATAGAAATGACCTATATCTGTCAAAAGTACGGTTTGCAAAGAAAATTTATTGGTGTATCTTTAATAACAGTCTTTGATTTTTGACAAAAATAACATTTTCTTTCTTCAATTCTTTTTTTCCGTTTACCACAACTCTTCATACTAAAGATCTATATTCTGATTAAACTTTTTTCTTTCATGATTCGTAAATAAATTTAATTTAAAAAATATGTTGTTTTGCACACCATACCTGATTCGATTTGACAAGATGGCGGAAAATATTACATAGCTATGGACAACTAACTTATTATATTGTTAGCTCTGCTCACACCTACCAAATGATGTCGTACCAGCACTTCTCCTTTAGAAAACACCGACCCTTTGTGCTACAAGGGACGTTAATCCAAATTTCATATAAGACCAAAAAGATTTTGAGAAAATGCTCTTAATTACTCAGATACCCGCGAAACGAGACACAATAGTAAAACAATAACAGCGCGGTCTCATAGGACCGGTTGGGGATTCAAACGTTAATAAATTAGTGCGCCTCACCATCAACGATTGCATCACTGCTTGCCATCAGGCGGGATTGCAGTCAAGCACTAGTGTTATATAAAAAAATGTTGGGCACTAAATACCTTTTCATTCACAGCCCAATTTTAAATATTCCGATCGAAACAGCGTAATAAAATTGTATCAAAAATTCATTTTCCCAAAAATGGTCTTTACGCCCTTTGTAGCGGAAAGAGTCGTGTAAAATTGTCACAAAAATAAAAAAGATCTTGATTCTTAATCGTAAATTAATGTGATACAAACACTCCTTACCTTTTTAAATGAGTTACTATTACTATGTAGAAGAGGAATACGGAGATTTTGTAGCATAGCATTAACCTTATAATGTTCCCACTGCTGGGACTCAGGCCTCCTGTCTAAGTGAGGGAATAGGCCGTAATCCACCGCGGGCCCAGTGCGGATTTGTGGATGTCACATGTGTTCAAATTCATGCCGATTTCCTCACAATGTTTTCCTTCATCGTTTTGATAGTAGTGGTGATGAAATAAATTACACAAAGTAATACGCCTGGTTAGTTTTGTACCCGCGACCTACAACTCGTAAGCCGCGGCTGTTACCACTTGGCCAGAGATTTTATATTCCTCTTCAAATAATCATATTCCATATGCATCTCTTCATAATTCGTTCTAAAAAATAAATCAATCATGAAGTAAAAGTAATGGGTGTTTGTAACACGGTATATGCGTAACTGCATACCTACCAGATAATTATAGTGTCTGTATTGTAGACCTAGATGTGTTTTATGATATAAATTATTTATTGGATATGTGAAGGTAAAATAAATGGAATCCTAAAGGTGTCAGTTTGGTTTTTATTTTCTATTTTTGTCCCAAGGAACCTACAAAATCGAGTAGAATTCGGAATGTCGACGCTCAGAATGTCGATGTAGGTATGCTAATACGATACTACAACATCGCGAAGCACGTTATCGCAAAAGAACGTCTCAGCGAAACCACTTCATGCCGATGCACGTTATCGCGAAAGAACTTCACTGGGTACGTATCAAAATCCCGAAAATTCATAATACCCTCGTTATACAGGAAAAGTTTTTACCCACTGCGTAATTTTTTTTTTGGTGGCTCAGTGTAAGTAATAGAACACAAGTCGACTTCAAGGTTAAGCAACGCTCGCCAAGGTTGGTCTGTGGATGGATGAGCATCACGCTAAGCCGTAGGTCCCGGCTGTCATTTTCAGTCGTTACGGATAGTCAGAAGTCAGTAAATCTGACTCCAGTCTTGCCATGAAGTACCCTGTTACCCCAGTTATTGGGTTGTGGAGGTCTGGTATGCTTTCCGAAAAAAGTCATGATGTGCGATTTTTTTGCTCCCGATGGTAGGTGTAGATGAATCCAGTCGTTTCAGTCGTTACTCTTTCAGTCGATTTCAGCTAGTTGTTTTTTTATAGTATTACAAAGTTATTTTTGTGTCTGAAACCGGTACCTATTCCACGCTATAATCCGTCGTGTCACGCACAGGATGTGGTCGCACTGACAATAGTAGAGGACAGGCCTTCAGGAACTGTAGGAAGCTGACTGCAATGACATTTGTATTGAAACGAATTTCATAGCAAATCGACCTTTGTGTATTAGCTCTGGTTATTTGCTGATAATGCCGTTCATGGTTTTCTATAGAATTGTTTTAATGACCGTCACGTCTGTGACCCTTTGTTTTTTTTTATTATTTTATGTTATCACTTTGCTGGCAGTCTATAGATCGGATAAGAAAAATATTTTGTAACATTTCAATATTCTAGGTCAACGGGCAGTACTAGGGATGAAAATAACGAAAGATACTCATTTGTTTTTTTCGAAACTTTGAATCTTTCATGTTAAATACTTACATGTAACTTTGGAATAATACAAATTTAGGGCTATTTGAAAAATACAAATCTTCATAAATTACAATGAATGAAAAAGACAACCGACAATGATAATGATAAATAGTGTTAAAAATGTAAGTTCTTTATGTTATTAACAATTCAACGATTTTTAATTATATGTAAAGGAGGGTGCTGATTTAACCATAACGTTGTTTTATTATTATTAGCCCTAAAAAACAGCGAAAACTACAATTCCGTTTCTTACATGTATTCTACATGTAAAAAACGAAAGATACATTATAAGAAGTCATTGAAAGTTTCTGTATTTTATCAAAGTCCGATTGAAAAATACATGTATTTTACTTGTGAATTTCAACCCTAGGCAGTACCTATCCTATGAATTTTGATTCTTTTGACAGTGTCGAAATGTACGTCTTTTGCAACATAAACGAGCATATATTTTTCCCGTCACCTTACAAGTTTGGTTTTTGCACAGCTTCAAGGAACCGCGAACCTAATTATATGGTTTTCATTTCAACTCGATACCTTCAACTTATCTATGAAAACAGTTCAATTCTCGAATCGAGTCTTGAAGATTTTTCAAAAAAAAATTCTTGTGATGCAAAATTTTCAGTTTTCAGACTTTTCCCCAAATTTGTGCTATATATAATACCTTGCTTCATGCCATATTTCAAGATTCTAGGTCAACGGGAAGTACCCTATGAATTTTGATTCCTTTGACAGTGTCGAAATTTACTATTTTTACAACATAAACTGGCGTATCTTTTTTTCGTCAACTTATAAGTTTGACTTTTGCACAGTTTCAAGGGACCGTGGACTTAAATATATAGTTTTAATTTCAACTTGATACCTTCACGCGTTCCAGAGATAAAGGGTCTTGACAAACAGACAGACAGACAGACGGACAACAAAGTGATCCTATAAGGGTTCCGTTTTTTCCTTTTGAGGTACGAACCTTAAAAAATAAGTTTAAGTAAATAAAGTGAATTTTAAATGACATTCTACAGCTTTTACACAAACACAAAATAAATATTTATGGTTTTTCTTGATTCATACCACACACAAAATTAAGTAAATATACACTATGCACTTTTTCAGCAATATTTTTTGTATTGTTCCACAAATGTAACATTTATTTGATGGATTTTTGCAGTTAAGACAACCAGTTAGTGCAATAGTCACGTTGAATTTTTAAGTAAATAATTATGTACAAAGATAATCACAGTTATCGAATAAACACTTTTTTTAAACAAAACGAAACTATAAAATACATTTTCGATGTATTTTATAGTTTCGTTTTGTTTAAAACTGTTTTTTAGGGTTCCGTAATCAAATGGCAAAAACGGAACCCTTATAGTTTCGACATGTCTGTCCGTCCGTCCGAAAAAAATGTTTTATTAGGGTAGCTCCCCTACATGTAAAGTAAAAAGCGTTTTTTTTTTAATTTCAATCCTAACGTGTGGTATATTTTTGGATAGGTATTCAAAAATGAATAGGGGTTTACTAAAATCATTTTTTGATAATATCAATAATTTCGGAAATAATCGCTCCCAAAGAAAAAAACAATGCGTCCCCCCCTCTAACTTTTGAACCATAAGTTTAGAAAATATGAAAAAAATCTGGAAAGTAGAGCTTTATAAAGACTTTCTAGGAAAATTATTTTGAACTTGATGGGACGAACAGTTTTTGAAAAGTTGGGGACACTTATTGTGACAGACTGGAAACTACGGAACCCTACACTGAGCGTGGCCCGACACGCTCTTGACCGGTTTTTATACACGTTAAGTGAGGGTAGTTGAAATAACAATTGGCATGTAAGTACCTCGAAACCCGACGTTTTGAAATTTTTAATCTGTGAATCTTCACTTCAGCTATACGTTTAGCGGGTACCAAATCGTGTTGCACAGTGATCAGATTAGTTACTTTTACATTTCCTAGCTAATCTTTTTCTAGCTACAAAATTAATCATTTTCTATATATACTTATAGAAAATAATTAATTTTCTAGCTAGGAAATAAAAGGTCACAAAAATGCTACTAATTTAGTTTCAGAACTTAGAAATTGAGGTACACTGCAAAACAGTAAGTAAACCAGTTTCCTGTAAGAACTGTGCACATATGACTATCTGACATAACACTGTCACAAAAAATGTTCTTATGAACTAAATTCGACGTATTTGCATTCCCATGGCAGCCTCTAAAGCCTTAGAAACACAACATTACCTAATAAGGCCTACCCAGCTAGCCCACCTGTAGAACATAATCATACGGAAGTGTGTTCCGTTCATCGATCGTCTAGTTTTTGCATACAGAGGAGAGTAGGAGCGCGTGCGCAGTTCCCACGCGCGGCTTGCGCAATAACAGATCTTGTTCTGTATTGTGTGTAGTGCGTTTGTGTCCAAAATTTCGTACGGCAAGAGTTTGTTTATCTTGATTTACTATAAGCATTTGATTGAGTGTGACACAAAAGCCTCCTATATAAACTACAATTTGTAAGTCACCCACTGCATAGATACGTGCTGCTAAAAGCTCAAGCCTTATCTGGACGACCGAGTAGTCTTTAAGAAATCTGAAGACTTACATCTATACCTTACTTCATGGAAGCTGGGGTGCCACAGGGGTCATTATTGAGTTCTGATTTGTATTTACACCGTCTACACTGCTGATCTGCCCACATAAAAGAAAAATCTTGTTGCAACAAATGAAAACACTGAAGTAACTAATGAGTACCCAAAACTTATCATTAAGTCTTACAGACCTTTCAGTAGGTGTTGCTGTCGGGAACTATGCGTCACAGCTTTTTACCAAGCTCGCCGTCCAGACGATCGGTAACAGTCTGGACTAAGCCCGTATCGTCGACGGCGCGTATTGTTCCACGCGCCTCAAAGAGACAGTGTCAGTAAACTGTAGGGGCCCGGCAGGGCCGAAGCCTACTTCCCAGGGGGGACCCTGGGTTGAACGAAAGAGAACCCCAGGACCTTGGAATGAAGGCAAAAAGCAACAGGAGTGAGGTTTTAGTCAGTAGAAGTTTGACACGCTCTTCAGAATCACCATCGGATCATCATCATCTTCATGATTTCCCATTTTCCAAAATACATATACACACACACTTCATACTTCTTTTGGTGTACAGTAAAGTGTATTGTATTTTATCGTACAAAACGAGACCACCATTCAATTTCAGCCTGAAACAATTGAATTTCTTTCAAGGCGAGACTTACCACGTACCACCTACGCAACGTGCCACCACTAATACACTGAGCCCTAAAATAGACACCACAATGGAAACACACAATAACGGGAGTATTACAAAGATGACACTTACAATTCTAAACGCATACAACTGTCTGCGATCCGAATAAAAGCGAAATCACTTAATACCATTTACAGTAAAGTTTTATTAGTAGATAAAAGAAATCCGCGGTGAGATCCGACGCTAAATAGAACAGAGATAACGTCGTGAATACTGATCGTGATTAGTTGGATATATCCTGTGAGTCATACGCTTTCACCTTCTCACGCAACTTACGCGCTAATCCGTGCGTAAGAGAATAGATGCCTCTATTTTGTGATTCAATTGAAGAGGACTTTGTTTCGTCAGACTTACGTCTTGGTAAATTTGTTAGTTTATTTATCTGTTACTAGCTACTATCTGTAGCTTCGTCCGCGTGGTGGTAGAAAATGATGACAAAGGGACATGCAGACATAGTCCTGGGATAAAAGCGTGCTCCATCGTTGACCACATCATCGCTCATCATCAGGTGAGATGGAGGTTAACGAGCCTATCAATAATAAAAGAAAAAAACCTCTACGGTCCGGACTAAGCGTTTCGCTTCGTCGTTTATACCCCGTACATCGAGGGACTGGAACCTCCTCACCATCAACGATTGCATCACTGCTTACCATCAGGTGGGATCGCAGTCAAGCACTAGTTTATAACAATTAAAAAAAAAAGAATGTATCCTATGTGTGTGTGTGTCCAGGATATGGTCTACCCTTGTACCAATTTTCATCGAAATCCGATTAGCCTTGTGAGAGTGAAGTAACAAACATATACTCAAACTTTCGCTTTTATAATTATAATATTAGTGTGATTAAATGTATCAATATTTCTTAATGCTTGTTCTGTGTCCGCCAGAACTGCGGGATTGTGAAGAAAGACCTAGAAGAAAAGGAAAGAGATACCACGGCCCTGGAACGGAAAGGGTAACTGAAGGTACACAGGTGAATTTCAGTCAGTTAATGTCTGACACACCCTCTTGCTCTACACAGAATGTGAGAAGATATTCGTTGATTTCTCTAAGAAGTTTTTTACAAAATTTTCATTGAATTTTCATCATAATAAATTTAAAAAAAGTAGTGGTTTTTACTAGCTGGCGGTCAACCAGTCCCTTCCAATATTAGAGCGGAGACCGGAGGGTACAACGAACTTATTGGACCAGATTGAACTACCTATGACCACAATTCTGCGGTGTTAAAGCTATGATGTCGTTATCTGACAAAATCATTAGTTGAGTTACGCACTAAAAGCAGCGTAAAATGACGGAATAAATCGGGGAAATTTTACGTTTTATTAATTTATGTTGCCACAACTTTTAGGTATTCGGTTTAACTATTTATATTAGAAAATTACTGCTTAGGGAGATCGATATAGAATTTTTAACATCTAGAGATGTACCTAGCCTTCACGGGCCACTGCAAACTAAACAGCCACCAATTTCACATAAAACTGAGTGACACTGATGTTTGCCGTTACTGAAATCAGGAGAGGGAGACGCCCAAGCACCTTTTGTGTGAATGCGGGCCCCTTATCCACAAACGCAGGGTCCATCTCATCATCATCATCATGTCCATCTGGGTCGACATATTATTCGCCCGGAGGAGATTAAAACTCTAAAAGCTAGGAGTATTCTAAATTTTTTGGAAGCCTCCAGGCTAAAAGAGTTACTCTAGCAAGGTGGCGAGTCACAATAGATCATTTTGGTCGCAGTGACTACATCCCCAACACTACGGGTGATGCATAGCCCCTTATCTTCAAATAATAATAATAGAGACGTAAGCCCGCCAAATGTCGGATAACGGCATTATACTCGTAGCTATAACACGGCAAAATTATATAGACCACTTGGCGAAAAGGTGATTTGTTGTATGGGTTTTAGTAAAAGCTGTGCTCCTTGTCCTCCTAAACGACCATTTCATACCCACTTACTCTGGTTTTAGAACCTCATTTTATTGTGACATTGTCCAGACTTTCCATAATTATATACGAGTATATTTACTTTTTTTTCATTTAACATAAACTAGTGCTTGACTGCGATCCCACCTGCTGGTAAGCAGTGATGCAATCGTTGATGGCGAGGCGCACTAGTTTATTTAGAGCCTATTGACTCTATCTTTCTTAAAAATTTGTCAGACCAAATCTGAACCTCTAAAATATCAAAACCTGAAAAGACGAGGAAAAATGGAACGAGTGTAAGAGCACCCAGGGCCGGGAGTGATTGCAACTGGAATCTTTCTAGTTGCAGTTTCCAGCTGCATAAATTTTACTTAAAAAAAAGGTAGATTTTGTTTTTTTAAGAAATTTGGTTTTGGAAAAATTGAATGAAAAGACAAAACTAAACTAACATATCTACTATTAAACCTATATAAAAACTAATGTCATAAATTATATAAACACCAACATAATAAATTCCTATTTATGCACCAATAAATCAAGGAAGATTTACTGATACTTAAATAGGTAAATAAATTTTATTGCAAGCTTGTTTACATTACAACATTGTTGATACTTTGCCCACACTATGTTCCAACACAAGTGCTATATTACAGTCTACTTCCTCTAAGGACGCTTTCTCCCTGTCTGTCACATAACTAAACTAAATAGCGTGCAGTAAATAAACCCTAACAGTTCTAAGTACACATATAAATAGTTTAGCATCTGTGTAAATAAGGCTTTCTTTGTTTTCCAGGAGTTTCTTTGTAGTAAATGTTATGAAGGTGTTGCATTTCATGTTCTCATGAATGACGCAAAATTGTGAATGGTGAATTTGTTACTGGTTCCTCTCGTTGTTTTATTGTAGTCAGAAAGTATCAAATGGCTTCGCCATCTCTAAAATAGAGCAAGAAGGCGTGTCAGAGCTTTTACTGACTAAAACCCATCTGTGTTCTTTAGTTGATCTTTGTGTTCTAGGATCACGGCACGATCTCTCTTTCAACGTTTCCGCAGCCCATCTAGGTTAAGAGGTATCACTTGATGGTGAAACGACATGGTTGCTTTGATAAATACCTAAATAGGATAGGGTGGTGGCAAGAGAAAGGAATGGTGGCAATTTGCCGTGGCCTTTCCATGGCTAACCACCCAGGCCACCATTGTGGAACCGACCCGGATTCTGCACAGTACACGCTAAAAGAATGTCCGACGTGGGCAAGCCTCAAGGACCACAACGACAGGTACTGTGCATCTCGTATCCATCGGATTTCTGCAACCCTCAACAGGTCGTCGGTCCACCTTGTGGGAGGTCCTTTCGGCCCCTTCGACTATCTGTTCAACAAACAATGTACCCTGCCTACTGCCCCTTAAGTTTGGCCATTCTTCGAGCTATGGCGATTTTCCTGTACATATCTTCTACATTCTCGATTAGATGACGCAAAGAAAACTCCAAATATGGCTTTTTCCATTTCATGACTTAAAGCCTTTTGATGGAGCCCATTGTGAGCGACCACGTTTCATCACTGGCTCATCATCTGCCTAGCCTTTTCCCAACTATATTGGGGTCGGCTTCCAGTCAAGCCGGATTTACCTAAATACTAATATTTTACGAGGAGCGGCTGCCTTTCAGACCTCCACAACCCATTAACTGGGGTAACACGGTACTTCATGGCAAGACTGGAGTCAGATTTACTGGCTTCTGACTATCCGTAACGACTGCCAAAGATCTACAAATGACAGCCGGGACCTACAGCTTAACGTGCTTTCCGAGGCACGGAGGAAACTCGGTATGTTAAGATGGTCACCCATCCACAGACCAACCTTGGCAAGCGTTGCTTAACCCTCCAAGATCGACCTGTGCGGCTGTTATTATCTAGCCACGAGCTCCTCACTCGTTTCATCACTGGCTATAAACTGTTAATAGAGACTAGTATAGGTATAGGGCGAGAAAATACGACGCACCTTCCCGAATGCTGCCTGATAGAGTTGGATTCAACGATTGAAGTCTTTTTTTAAGTTAGATTATCTATCATAGGTAATCATAATCGACTACTTACAACTTCGAGTGTAGAGTCTCCGATCTTGATAGGAGTGGGTGCTATATGATTATTTACTTCGACTTTGGTTTATTTTATTAAAATCTGTTTACAAATATAAATTGACTAATTCCTTTCTTATGACAACGCAAAATTTTCTCAAAACAGAAAATTTTGATTTTCGATTCACTCATCGTAATAAAATTCTAAGAATTTGAAGAACGGGGTCAAAATAACACCATACAAAGAATAACAATAGAATTCCATTCTCATAATTTCATCTTCACCAATCATTATTATAGAGAAACAAATTCTCTAAATTACGAAACTTGCTCATAACAATTTCTTCTAAACTATCATTTAATTTTCAACCTTGCACTCCATAATCATAAAGTTGAAATTTATTCACACCGAATTAAGATACATGGTCGCTTTAATCAAATATGTAAAAATGCGATCACAACGCGATTTATTGAGCGATCACCCAAACCTGTCCACTTTTCTCCGAGCCATACATCTGTCCTGCTCTCTCATACGACATATGGGCGTGTGTGAAAAGAATAGAACACGATAAACTAAGTGGAGGACAATAATGTCAGCGGAATATTGCTTTCTTTACCATGTAAGTAGGTTGCTTTGGTTATGTCAGGTGTAAAATTTAAAAGAGCTGTGCAAGTGTGACTGGTGTTGTTTTGGTGTGACAACCATTTTAACTACGATAGTTTTCGAGTTTTCTTACAGGGATTTTTTATAATATTGAAAGTCTACTCAACGCAAGTTGCAGATATCATCAGTTTCAAAATATGCCTCGGTTTTTGTATTAGGTAACTTGAACGAATTTATTTGGGATTCTTATACGTTACTACTTTCTTTACTTTACTTACTGTAATTTCCAGGCTTTCTGTTGAAATGTTGTTTTGTTGTACAAGGTTTTTGTTCACATTCGATTTCTCGGGAAAATCAAGAAGCTGACAGTTGTGACTTTGTTTTTCAAAAAGTTGAAGTCCGGTCTACCGTTTCCAAGTTCATGTCTGTTTTATTATAGAAGGTAACTTATGACAATAACGATGGGTTAACCTAAATTTTTAATCTAACACTTCAGGCAATGTCAATCTTCATTTTCCAGCATTACAATAATTATCTCTCTTGGTAATACTTGATTAAGTTCCTCAGAGCAGCTTTTACAGCTCTATAAACATCAAGAAAAACAAGTAAACCACTCCACGATCTCGTATATCACGACAAATCTATCCAATGGCCTTTGCTTATTATAAAATAGTCCCTCTATCACCTCTATAGACTTCCTCTCACTTGATTATGCGATGTCTATTAGCACATTGCACCGGCCGGCCAGCTGACTAGTAAGCGACGCGACGCGACGCCGAACGCACGCGTCTGACGTACGTAACGCAACGCTTTCGACGCGTCGAACGCGATGTACGTAAAATATTGCGTGCGAAAATATTTAAGTACGAATTTTGTGTTGTGTTTCCAAGTGGTGTTTTAGAAAACAGTTTTTTTTTTCTTTTTGTGTGTGTATTGGAGGAATTGGTAGGTATAATGTGTTTTGTTATTTTTCTATGTAGTTTTTAAATCGCTGTTATTATTATTCAGTATTGTTAGGTTCTATTTTGTGTAAATATTTTGGGCTGCAAACTTAAAATGTACACCTTGACATATTATCTGAAAGGCCTGATGTTTTGGGCATTGTTTTAAAACTAGAGCTGCATATAAAACGTCAGGGTTACGTACTGTTGATGTGAAATATGATCCTAAATGGAAGGATAAATAAATCAGAAGTCTTTTTGCAATAATTGATAAGAATAGCTTTTTTTTCATTCACAATTTTTCTTTCTAAATCATTGCGAAACAGAAAAAAAATCTGGTCCAGTGCAAGTTTATATCACATACGAGTAGCAACTGTTTCATACGATTTTTTGTTGTTATGACATGGTATGAAAGTTTTAACGGTTTACCTATTATGGTGCATGAGACCTAGCCCGCCAACAGACAGAAAGACGGACGGACGAATGATTTAATAATGCTGTTGATGAAATAAACAAAAAGCCATCATCATCTTCCTAACCATGCCCCGTATTATTTGGGATATATATTAATAATATATATATTTATAACAACTTACACCTACGTTACACGTTTTTTTCTCCCATTCTGTCCTGTCACCCGTCGCGCTATCACTAACTAACTTTTCCTTCATATTAGTCCTCCCACTATCCATATAATATTACTCACCGACTTTCATTAATTACTCAGATACCCGCGAAACGAGACACAATAGTAAAACAATAACAGCGCGGTCTCATAGAACCAGTTGGGGATTCAAACGTTAAGATACTAGTGTTGGCGAAAGAGTTTTTAGTTTACTGTTAAATTCGTTAATCATTAATTAAAAAGACGTAATTCATCAATCATTGTTAGTTTTATTCAAATCTTCGCCCACAACACGAAAACGATTCATACAAACTAAATAAATAAGCCAAAATTGATACTAATGAACCATTTGGGATATCAAGCACCTCATAAAATGATCTGATAAAAATCTACTACTTGATTATAATACTAACATGCTAGTAAATCATTGAAGTATTTAAAAATACATTTAGTGTCGTATCTTAATATTTTAATTTCGGACTTACGGGCTTAGGTATTTTCTACCAAATGACTTTAACAGAACATGGCACGTCCAACGTAATGGAAAGACAAACAGAAATAAAATCATTAAAATGATAAATAGATAGTTAACACTATTCTTCACATTATTTTACATTCGTATAAATAAGCAACGTTTTTATGTAAAACAGATCCCAAACCAGTCAATCAATGCCGTGGTAATTCTACCAAGAAGTTGGTCAATATGTTCTCGGAAACGACTGGTCGCCATCCTGATATTCAGTGGTAGCGCATAGCAAAGAGATATTGCTTGGACAAAAAAGGAGAATTGGTTAAACCTAGAGCGGTGTTAGGGACATCATAAAAGACAAAAAATACATTAATACATTTCCTCAAGTAAAGAAACTACTGTAGGACATAAGACCTAACTGACTAAATTGAAAAATAATTAAACAAATGTGCGAAGAGTATTACTTAACTATTCGTAAAGCACTTGTTAGCGCGTTGATGTCTTTTATATGAGCATGCTAATTGTGCAGTTTATTTAGAGTCGTTTCATTGATATTGAAAGATGAATTGAAACTTGCTAAGTTGTAATTACAAAATTCAAATCATAAATGGCTGTGGTGTATTTAGCGATCCCGCTGATACGAATTTCATAACCAAAACTTATTAAATTTTTCTGTCACTAAGATTTTTTTAATGACAGAAAAATAGTCAATAGGTTTTATGACGGCTGTCAGTGTTCACATAAAATCATCATCATCCACCTAGCCTTCTCCCAACTATAATGGGGTCGGCTTCCAGTCAAGCCGGATTTAGCTGAATACCAGTATTTTACGATTAGCGGCTGTCTACCAGACCTATAATAAAGATATAAAATAACATAAGTAATTAAATAATTTTTCCCTATTTTTTTTTTCTCTTTCTTAAAATAAACTTTATTATAATCGGTCAACCCATTCTTTTTTTAATTTTAGCGAGACTAACTAACCACAATCAACTTTTACATATCTATATATAGATAGACAGATAGATATAATTCACAGAACGGTGTCAAACGACAGTTAAGTTATTATTGACAAATTACCGCCATTACTCGGCTCGCTGTAGGCGCCGCGAGATTCACAATCTCTCACATTATATCACTAATGCTGACAAATAACACATCGCGATGTTTACCATCAAGATACCTCACCTATGATACCTCACCTATGATAATTTACAAGATTTGAATATGTAATTATTCAGACACGGATGCTGATATCCGTTTCTTAAATAATAACCGTGGGAATAGTAATTAAAGGATTATTTCATGAAATGGTTCGTTAATATTGTAATTTTTATAATTAAAGTTTATATGATTTTGTTTAAAGTATTTGTGTTTTTTCTAGAGGTGTGACTGATGAGCGTGGGATTTGCTCCCCAGGTCGATTAAAGGGTAATGACACTATTATAATCTCGACATCCATCCATAAGGACCAAGCGTATATGATGTTAATCACCAATCATAAAATTACAAATATTTAGGTATAGTTTTCATTCATACAATTTTAGATTGAGGAAAACCCGTGACAGTATTTTACTAATTTACTAGTAAACTAAGTATATCATAGCATAGCATCAGCCTTATTACGTTCTCACTGCTGGGACTCAGGCCTCCTCTCTAGAAGAAGGGCCGTAATCCACCCCATTGGCCCAGTGCGGATTAGTGGATGTCACATGCCTTCAAGTTTTCTGGTTCTAGGACATGCCGATTTCCTCACAATATTTTCCTTCACTGTTTTATGGGTAGTGATGATGAAATAAATTACACAAAGTAATGCGCCTACCTGGGTTTGAACCCGTGACCTACAACTCGTAAGTCGAGGTCGTTACCACTGGGCCAGGACTGCTCTCCCATAAATAAACTTAAAATAAAAGAAAGTTGAAAACCAATTTCAAAGCTTAAATATGTACAATTTACATTATTATCCTATTGAACAAGTAATTAAATAAAAAACACGTCTAGGTCTGATTTTTGATAGTAAAGGGCCCGTCTTTAATTGGCATCTTAACCTTATCGCCGTCAAGAGTTAGATAGATTGGTATCGTGAATTGAAATGTTAGGAGAGCTATTAGTTCAACTGTCAATGACAAAATGTAACTGGACTATGTATGATATTCTTACCTAGACGTCCGACTTTGACGACTGCTGGAACTCAGACCTTTTGTAAAGTATTTGAGTATTTGACCTATGTCCAGCAGTGTACGTCTTTTGGCTGAGATGATGATTTGGCTCAAGGAGGTCTCATCACCTGTTGATGGGTATGGTGGAACTAGCATATCCTAGAACCTAAATTCAAAAGAACTTCAAAATATGGAGCATAAGCATAATTAATCGGCTTTGTAATTTTCCCACTGGCCCCAACAGTAGCTCCCTTTCTAAGAGAGGAAAAGGGCCGTAGTGCGAACTAATGGATGTAACATATCTCCGAATTTTTGGTTCTTAAACATGCCTGCTTCCTAACAATATTTTTCTTCACCTTTAGGGCGATGTTCACCGACACCAAATCGACTGTTTTAATATTAAAACAGCTGTTTTAGCAATATTTCCTGTTCCTTATCGTCGGTTATTGACGTTAATCAGATGGTTATCTTAAACTTATGTCGGTGCACATGGCCCTTAGAATATTAGTTCCGGGCTCAGAGACTACTAAGAACACGACTAATAAAGAAGAATGAAAGATGAAAATATTTAATGCTACTAGTTTTTACAAAAACTCAACTCAACGCTAAAACTACATTACTGCAAACGTTGATAACAATCCAAATAATTAATCCGTTCATATGGATATTAAGTGGAGCTCGTGGCTAAATAATAACAGCCGCACAGGTTGATCTTCACGGTTAAGCCACGCTTGCCTAGGTTGGTCTGTGGATGGGTGACCATCTTAACATAACGAGTTTCCTCCGTGCCTCGGAAAGCACGTTAAGCCGTTGGTCCCGGCTGTCATTTGTAGATCTTTGGCAGTCGTTACGGATAGTCAGAAGCCAGTAAATCTGACTCCAGTCTTGCCATGAATTACCGTGTTACCCCAGTTAATGGGTTGTGGAGGGCTGGTAGGTAGCCGCTCTTCGTAAAATACTGGTATTCAGCTAAATCCGGCTTGACTGGATGCCGACCCCAATATAGTTGGAAAAAGGCTAGGTAGATGATGATATGGATATTAAGTGTTCTTTGCCTGTATCGTTCAACTGTAAATATCACTCGTCTAGTGGAAACAACTATTTTAGAACTGTATGATCAAATAAAAGATTAATTTTATTAGTTGTTCGATGACCCAAATGGTTCATTATTATAAATTATAGTGTAGTTTTTTTTTGGCTTTGCTGAATCATTTTCAAGTTTGTGGGTGGAGATTACGATAGAGCTAACGAGCACTGATGCATGGAGTCTTTTTATTTGATTGACGCATATTAATAACTGACTAGTTGACTTATACTTACAGGAAAAGTTTTTAACAACTGCGTAATTTTTTTTTGGTGGCTCAGTGTAAGTAATAGAACACAAATCGATCTTCAAAGTTAAGCAACGCTTGTCAAGGTTGGTCTGTGGATGGGTGACCATCTTAACATAACGAGTTTCCTCCGTGCCTCGGAAAGCATAGGCTGCCTACCAGACCTCCACAACCCAATAACTGGGGTAACAGGGTACTTCATGGCAAGACTGAAGTCAGATTTACTGGCTTCTGAATATCCGTAACGACTGCCAAAGATCTAAATGACAGCCGGGACCTACGGCTTAACGTGCTTTCCGAGGCACGGAGGAAACTCGTTATGTTAAGATGGTCACCTATCCACAGACCAACCTTGGCAAGCGTTGCTTAACCTTGAAGATCGAAATGTGTTCTATTACTTACACTGAGCCACCAAAAAAAATTTACGCAGTGGTTAAAAACTTTTCCTGTATATAACTATTTCATTAACGCTTATCTTAATAAAAAATTCTAAGCAATAGATGATCACTACTTACATGCTTCAAAAACAGAAATAAACTTTTTTATATCTGGAATAGAACTTAATCAGTGCGGCTCACCATCAACGATAGCATCACTGCTTACCATCAGGTGGGATCACAGTCGAGCACTATTAGTATATCAATTAAAACAAAAAAAAAACTTAGGTGTAAATTGTTGAATCAAGTCAATTCATATTTCTTGTTATTTTACTCGTTAATTAATTTAATTATTTCTTAATTTATCCAATTATGTTCCGCAGCAATTTTTTTTAAGATAAAATTAAAGGAAATATAAAAAGAATTCAAAGAATTTATTAAATACCTTAACAAGTTATGGGGAAATAAATGAAATATGCATCGGTATTTCATAGAAAAGTGGTCTTGTTTTGATCGATTTGCGGATATTTCTTGGATATCAGAATTATTTTATATGAACCAATTAAATAACTATAACGTTCTAGGTCCTTGAGATTATTAGGAAATCAAGTAGGTATTCGTATGCTTTTCACTTCCTTTTTTTTTAAATTTTTCACTATTAGATGAAAATTTCTTACGTTTTTTTGCGTTTTGTAGTTTCTTCGTTTTTTGTTTTTATTCTAGTGTGAACATAGAACCTGAAGTTTATAAAAAATTGATTTGCGTGTGGTACTTATAAGGTACAAGAGGTAAAGCATTCACATGATACCTTAGGACACCACTGGCCTGACTAATATAGCAGTCCTTGGAACGCTGCTTGCTACTATTTCGCAAAGCATTTGATCTCCTAGGTGGAGCAAGAGGAAATGTCAGACTTTTATGCACTAAAACCCACTTAGGTATATTTCTCAATTGCTCTTTGCGTCCCAGGGCCGCGGTATTTCTTCTGAATAGTCCTGCTGCCCAAAACAAGTAGCCTTACAACATCAAATAACATAAAACTCCAACAATCTTCAACAAGCCGTTTACCAAAAACAAAACGTTATTTCACCTAGTACAGTCAATCGCACTTCTATGAATACAATCACGTATTGAAATCACGTTTATTTCGTAGCAATAAAGGGGTATTTCTTTGGCACGCTCTGGATGGGTGTTGAGCAGGTGATTTTGTGAATATAAAGTTTTTTTTTATATATTACATAAACCAGTGCTTGACTGCAATCCCACCTGATGGTAAGCAGTGGTGCAGTCGTTGATGATGAGGCGCACTAGTTTATTAAGAGCCTATTCACTCTAGTCTTGAAGACGCCCAAATTGTGACAAGATAAAAGTTGATTGTCTTGAATTACCGCAGCCCTAGAGTTCAAAGAACTACTACTGAACAAACACCGGTGGGTTTACCTTTTACCTTTTGACAAACAAGAATAAATGAATTAGAATAAGAACAAAAAACCGAGCGCCATTTTATGAATTAATTATGTTTTCGAACTTTTTAGTTCTTTTTTCAAACTTCTCAGTTCTTTTTTGAACTTTTCATTTGTTTTTTTTTGTAGATCTTTTAGTACCTACTCACAGTGGTTGAGTGTACAGGGAAATGCCAGGGGTTCGGTGGGGTCGCCACGATCTAGTCTCGATCGAGTGTGAAAGGCCGATCGTGGCTTGTTACCTCGTTACTGTCATCGATAAACAAACTACGGCTGCTGTTGCTTCGTGATACCGTTTCGATATGTGAGACATAGACGTAGATGGAAGGTACGTCGAATTGTTCGAGAATTGCTGTGGTTCTGGAATTTAAAATGGATGGAAATTCAAGGAACACAGAAGGGCTTTAATCAATAAAAGTCTGACAGGGAGTATCGTCCCACCCAGAGCGGTTGAAGTTATTTTAAATTTAATTTCTCAATACAAAAAAAAAGACTGAATTTTCCGGCGGGGCCGTGAGGGCCGTACCCTTTCGCGATCGCGGTGGACAGCCTCCTACACTAGCATTACTGCTTCTCAGAAGGAGGCGACCGCCCGCCATCCTTCCTCGCTCCGGACCGTGGCCTGTACCAGAGACTCCAACTTACTTGGAATACAACTTTTTCGGTCTCATTTGACATGAAACTTAAGATAATGAACACAGTTTAATTCGTGTGTTGTGAATGTTAGTTTACAAGTTTGTGAACGATACAGGAGTAATTTCTAGAGTGGACCAAGTTTAAAAAAAACAATGCACGTTATATTATTATTAATTACGGATAACCACATAAAATCATAAACTCACGACCTTTTTTGAAGTTCACGAAATACTATAGTCCAGTCTACAAATCTACATTTTCCTCAATTAATACAGGTTTTGAGAGTAAGAATGCAAGTATTTTAAAGACAAGATGCCTTATATGTAAAACGTAAGTTTCCATAAATAACTGAATGGGAATGTGAAAGACTTTATTAAACCGTTTTAATTGGATCGATACATACTATATTTTTTGAGAGAATTTGTGGCCCAGTGGTAATTGCTGCAAGTCCCGTAGTCCAAGTTTACGAGTTCTAAGTCGTGGGTTCAAACCTAGCCAGGCACATTACGTACTATGTATAATTTATGTCATTACCACTGCTGTAGTTACTCAGATACCCGCGAAACGAGACACAATAGTAAAACAATAACAGCGCGGTCTCATAGGACCGGTTGGGGATTCAAACGTTAAGAACGGTGAAGGAAAAAAATTTAAGATGATGATGATATCCACTAACACGCAAGGTGCCACCGTGGTGGGTTCCAGCTCATTCCCTTTCCTAGAGAAGAAGCCATTCAGGCCTCTCCCCAACAGTGGGCACATTACAAAACTGATTATGCTTATGTTTATGCTTCAACGGAAATTCCTGTTTAAACGAATAAACACTGGATTTTGTGGAAAGTGACTTGAACTATTTATTTTGAACTACAATACATCCATATACCTAATAGTGTTAGTAAAAACTTAAAAAGTAAAGGGAGTAATATTCGTAGCTGTATAAAATCCAATGCAGTGAGGCAGCATTAATGCAAAAATATACGTAGTTATTACATTTTTATCATGCTTGCAAGTAAACTACTTTTTGTACTGAACATCAAAAGACGAAAACTAAATAATATAATAGCATGTTTCAAATTTTCATTCATTCCAGATCTAATAACCGTCTGCAATATCAATAAAAACTTGCTAAGTCATCGTTTACTAACGTGCCATTATCTCGTTCCCCTCTGATGAGTCGTATTTAACAAGCGGTTACATTCAGACAATCGGAGGAAATTCAACTAGTAGCTGTGTTATTATTTTGATTCTATTTAAACGTTAGTCAGCTACGTTGTTATCTAGTTTTTTGCTAGTATGTATCCTGCATCAGAGCAACCTGCTTCATCATCATCATCAGTTCAGCCGAAAGGCTTCCACTGCTGGATATAGGCCTTCTCCAAGCGTCGCCACAAGATCGGTCCTGAGCGTCTCACATCCATCGGATTCCCGTGACTTATCCCATTTCATTTGGGGTCGACTCTCCTCGTCATTCTTCGCCAGACATTTCGGTTCTGGGTCGTCGAGTCATCATCGGATTTACGCGACCAATCATACTAAATGTAGAACTACATTGGACTTACGTAGGCCACGTACTCCAATCTGGGCGTATCGGTCTCCATAGATCTTATATGGCAACAAGACTTGTCTATACTAATATTATAAAGAGGAAAGATTTGTACCTATTTTTGTATGTTTATAATGAATAGGCTCAAAAAGTACTGGGCCGATTTAAAAAATTCTTTCACCAATAGAATGCTACATTCTTCCAATTTGACATAGGCTACATTTCATTTCGAAAAAAATTAGGGATTCTTGGTAAAATTCGAACAATGTAACCGAAGGTGTAGAAAAATGAGTCTTATATCACTAAAAAAAGTGTTTTATATCCAAATTTCCAAAAAAAAAATTGTCTACCCCGTGCGAAGCCGGGACGGGCTGCTAGTAGAGCATAATTAGATACACACCACGCGACGCTTTATGTACAACTTAGGCGTCACCCACGTGTGCGACGCGACGGTCTATTGTAGTTCCCGCTTAACTGCCCCCGTGGTTTCACCCGCATCTTACACTTTTAAAAACATGCAATTGCCGATCTTAGCGCAAGCTTAACGTTTTAGGGATATCTTTGTAGTTATCCCTATGTCATATAAAGGGTTTAAAATTTTTGGTTTTAAAAAAAGTCGCCTCCAGTCGGAATTGTTATATAGGAACAATATGGGTGCGTTCACAAACATGTAATCTCACATACACAAGACTCTTACCCAGAACAATAGTCTATAGGCCCTGTAAACATTTGTTCCGGGCATGTATCAAACTTGCGACACGCAGCGTGGCAGTCCATCTCTCAACCACTGCGCCAACCGTGCTGCCAAAATAAAAATTCTAAATTGAATTTAATTTGAATAAGTTAACTAATTAATTTTGTGACAAAATCTGATGCTAAAAATTACCAGAATTTCTCGTAACATGACATCTCATGGCTAATATTTACTTTTCTAAGAAATGTTTTTACCACAATAGTCAAACGAGCAGTATTTGAACCCCCGACCTCTTGAACCGCAGAGCTACTAACTAACTTCTGCAATATCTAAGAAAGACGTTTGCACACAAACAAAATTGCACAACCCTTTCGAAGATTTGTATTTCTTTGGTAATTTTAGTTAAAAATTCCAGTGGCTAATTATATTTTTAGCTTGAGTTGGCTAGTTAGTATTTAAATTATATTCATAAGTACTTGTTACTTACTGTATAAATAAATTCTTTGTTTCATATTACATATATTTGTTTAAATTAATTTGTCATAATTATAAGTCTTGTAATTATTTATTTATTATTTATTAAAAAAAAATTTTTTTTTTTCTCTCCGGTCGTGTCGGATTGCCGTCCCATCGGGCTATGAGAGTAAAGGAACAGAGAGTGCACCTATGTTTGCGCACACACTTGTGCACTATAATATCTCCTGCGTACTTGGCTGATCTCTGTTGAGATTGGCCGCCGTGATCGAAATTCGGTCGGGGGGAGTATTATTTTTCAAACGTGGCCCATACCAGGTATTATTATTTGTGAATGCTTTTACGATACGGAACTGTTTCCTGTATAGTACAAGCAATCACTCACACACACAAGACAATCTGTACTGTCTGGTTCAGTTCTTTGAAAAGTATACCAGCAATAACTTCTTTAAAAAGTGTAGTAATTTATTTGAAAACTACCCGATCACAAAATATAAGTTAATCTATTTCTCAGTATACACATTAATAAAAGTTTTTGTATTGGCAAACGATTAGCTAATGTTAGTCTTAAATGTATATTCAAATATATTATTCAAATAAACTGCAATAAGCAAATACATCAAATTCACTCAAGGTTTAACGTGCAGACGATTAAGATCACCTATCATTATCGTGGCCTGGCTTATGTTTTTTTTTTTTATTTTAGTCACCAAGACTTTATTCTTCATATCCGTGGTCACAGTAGTTATTTAATTTTTTAATGCCTTTGGGAAAAAAAGGAACTAAAGTGGGTGCCAAGGCGAGTATTTTATTTTAATTACCTATTATTCAAATTAACGCTGTATAGCGCAATTGTCATAAACTTTTTGTTACACGTGTTAAACGTGGATAACCGTGAAAATCGAGGGTTAGTTAGTTAAGGTTACGGATAGTCAGAAGCCAGTAAATCTGACTCCAGTCTTGCCATGAAGTACTGTGTTACCCCATGTAATGGGTTGTGGAGGTCTGGTAGGCAGCCGCTCTTCGGAAAAATACTGGTATTCAGCTAAATCCGGCTTGACTGGAAGCCGACCCCAATGTAGTTGGGAAAAGGCTAGGTAGATGATGATGATGAGTTAGTTAAGGTCAGATTTATTTGAAATTCCTCTTCTTCTTCCTGCCATATTACTTGGGGTCGGCGCAACACGTTTTCTTCTTCCATTCTGTCCTGTCGTCCGTCACATTATCTCCATCTAATATATATGTCAATGCTCCATCTGATTTATTTGAAATTGAACCTCGTTAATTTACTCAATTAGTTTGCTGTGTAGTTCAATTTTTATTTATCGGTTTATAAAATAAATAAATAACCGTCCAATAAAAAGACCAACATCTTTACGCTGTTGTCCGAACATTTTTACTTTGCTCTTTGTTTGGCCCTGTCCAAATCATCATCATCATCATCATCATTAAACAAAAACTTTTCAATATAGAACTTAATATTTTTCAAGGTAGTTGAAAATAGATATATAAATAATGCTTATATAAACTAACAAACTGCCCTAGTGCTAAACTTAGTATCTGAATAATCTTGAAACCGTTTTTAACTTGAAGAACATAAAAAAATTCAGAAGCATCGAAAAACACAGTAGCCATCAAGTAAACCATTAAACATACATATTAGCATACGCTTGTAATACACACACGACATGAGGCAACGCACAGAAAACGCGTTATCCGATATCTGTGAGAAATGCATCATTGTGCAGACTTTCTTAGGCTCAACTCACATTGGCGCAAAGACTTCATGCACTCCGCAAGAGCAACTTAAGGACACAGGTGTGGTTTTAACCAATAAAAGTCTGACACGCTGTCCCGCTCCACCCTCGCATGGGAGAAGTGTGAAGACTCTATTTTCCCAAAAACAAGGTACTAATTTGTGATATGAAAATATTAAATCGCGCATGCACGGACGACGTTGTGCGTCACTGTGCGTTTAGCAGGAATTATATTAGAGCGACCACGCCTTATTTGTACGTAAAACCACGCCGCTTCCCATCACATGGCGTGGATCAAATGTAGCTCTACAATTCATCCCACACGCCTGTAATTAACACAATGGTTGAGCATTTGGCTGCTTCGCTGCGTGTCGCGAGTTCGATTTCCGCACGGAACAAATATTTGCACAGATAGGTGTTTCGGGTCTGGGTGTTCTTTGTATGTGAGTTTACATGTTTGTGAACGCACTTATAATATAGGAATTATTCATATAGGACGAAGCTTAAGAAAGTACAAAAAAAATCTGAACTCCTCGTGAAACTCCAATTCTGCGTTAGTGTAAGTTGAGCCTTAACGAGTGCCTATTGTTGTGCGTAAGTACCTTATTGTCCTGCCTCAAGGATAGTGGGACAGATTTATGATAAGGTTCGGGTTATTTTTATAAAAAATGTGTCAATGTGTGTGTCATTCGGCAAATACGGAACCCTTATAGCATCACTTTATTGTCCGTCTGTCCGTGTGCCAAGACCCTTCTTTCAATAATGCGTGGAGGTATTAATATAAAATACTCAGACCTGCTTAGTGCTCACCCTTGAAGCAGTGAAGAAATTAAACTTCTAAATAAACGCCATCTAAAGTTTTTTTTTTATGAGCCTATTCTGTCCCACTCCTGGGCAAAGGCCTCCCTCCACGCTTTCCATCTTTCGGGAGCCCACGCTTTCTCTAAAGAAAGTAAAATGTTTTAAAAATTATAAAAATTAAAACTTGGGAAATAGATATTTAGCCCCAACACAAGTGTATTTTGTAATTTAATGGTGTTACCTCTATCTCTGTGAGGCAGTTAATATTTTTACCCAGCTACACTTAAAATGAGGTCCTGTTTTGATATATTTCTTTCTATATTTACTATAAATAAGCACACTCTTCCTTTCATTCAGTTTCATAACACGCAACCCACAAAGAATTCTTTCTAAATCTTCAAAGCCTACATTTTGTGATGAATCATATTTTTTGCAACTAAACTTGGATAAACTCCGACTTTTCGCTCCGTCACGAGTCAGATCCTTATCTCCCAAACAATGGTTAGAATCAGGTCGATCTCAGAATATAATAATTGTTATTTCTTCTTTTATGTTTATTGTGAGCGGTATTACCAACTACGTTACCGCTGTTACGTCACTAATTTAAAGTTTTATGCAACCCTCAACGCTGTAATGAACTTAATAAGTAGTGAATTTTGAAGTCGGTATGTGTTCCTACTCATTAATGAAAAAAAAATTGAAAATTTTCCCAATAAAGATCCCGAGATAAAAAAGTATTCTAGAATATGTTTTATCCGTGTACCAAATTTCATCAATATCGGTCCAGCCGTAAGAACGTGAAGAAGTAACAAACATACACACATTCACAAACTACCTCGTTAATTATATTCGTTATTTTAAATAAAGTATTTGCAGTCTAAAAGATTTTCAACAAACAATATTCTTTTAAATTTGAAGATTCCATAAATTCATATGCTCATAACTCATACTCCTTTAAATCTAATAATCTAGAACAGTTCTCACTCCCTATTTCATAGCAAAAGTCACCGAAAATACTTTATTAACTTCACATAACTAGCCACTCCAAAACCCATCTTCAAACTTGACATCAGCCACTTTATATGGTGTTTCCTATCTCCTAGACCTTCACCACGCCATGGACATTGCGCAGTACTACGTGATGACCATAAACCATGGCACATTACCTTACCGAGCGCCCTTACTCTAGTATCACCAGTTTTGTAATAGAACCCTGACTAAAGGTACAACTACATTGCGTACACGTGGGCCACGTACGCCGATGAGTAGGTAGCCTGATACACATAGAATCAAACTAGTCAAATATCGTTGAAGTTTTTGTAGTATTTTGATCGAAGTCGCACGTTAATCCGTGAGTCACGGCTGTCATTTATAGATCTTTGGCAGTCGTTACGGATAGTCAGAAGCCAGTAAATCTGACTCCAGTCTTGCCATGAAGTACCGTGTTATCCCAGTTAATGGGTTGTGGAGGTCTGGTAGGCAGCCGCTTTTCGTAAAATACTGGTATTCAGCTAAATCCGGCTTGACTGCTAGCCGACCCCAATATACCTAGTTGGGATAAGGCTAGGTAGATAATGATGATGATCGAAGTCCTATCCAAAGTCGGTATTCACTTGTTCCTTGAACGGGATTCGATAGAACAACAATTCATTAGGCTTGAAACTGAACGATCTATCAATGGCGTATTGCCAGTTACATTATTGTGTATTTTACTAGAATTACTACTATTCTAAAATCGGTGTCGTTCAAGCTCGATTGATGTACATATGTCATTACGATAACGACTAATTCGCTACGATATTGCTGCAGTATGGATTACACTAATTAGGCTACTGGGCGCGTCAGTCTCCTTACATTTTATATGGCAACTAGACTTGTAGAGCTACATTAGATCCACGCCACGCAACACGGTCCTGCGTAAAAATTTGGCGTGGCCCACGTGTCATCGGTGTAATGTAGTTCCCGCTTTGAAGTTGTGGGTACTATTATATTTGCCGACAGTCGAAGGTAGTAAATAAACTGCAGAGGAATGTAAATAAAGTAATCCTCTTTTTTCAGGTTTAAACGAAGCACAAACAATGACGACTAAAATAAAGCGGCTTGGTTCTCAGCTGAAGAGTTTTCTTTTGGTAAGTGTTAATTTATTTAATAATTTAAGTAATGCTAATTGTAGCAAATATATCTTAATTTTTTTATGCGACATATTGTAATAGGTCATAATTTTATTTATATATTGTTTGTAAATAAAATAAAAAAAGGCGGTATGTTATAAGACTGGGCAGGACTTATCTGCTGGCTGACGACCTGTGGGTATGTAAAACTCAATTTTACCTTTTAACCCAGAACTGTGAAAATACGAACGTTAGAAAAATGAGCCACAGATTTTATACAAATTTATAATTATGTTCTTGTATTTTAAAAATACAACCTACAAAAATAAAATTGTTCCGGATCCACAACAATTTTTCCATTGGTTACTAAAAAAACATACTCTGCTCAGCCACAGTTTTTCTAATTCCTATAATGACTAACTCCTGTCTCCTTGGAACACAGCAGGAGTGTGGAACTAACTTCTAACAAATGATCTGTGACCAATTTCTATAGTGACCAGAATCTATTTATACAGATGTTGTAAAGCATGAATCAGGTACTGTACTGGCGACCCCCCACGAATTTTGTGTTTAGATCAATCTATCAATCAACCAATGACCTTAGAGAGGTCATCGAAAACAAGAGACGCATGCCTTAAAAATATAACCGACGATTGGTGAAAAATCTCTTGATGGTGGTCTTTGTAAATATTCTTGCAAATATTAATATAAATTCTTGGATAACATCATATTACTTTTTCCATTTTTGTTGAAGCAATAACTCAGCGACCCCTATCTTTTAAAAACTCTTGATAACAGTTTTTTTTTGTGTTTCACGGCCGCAGTAACTCTCTCAATCAATTCTGCCACCCTGGTAGGTAGGTATTAGCCTCTCTTTTGTTGTTTTAGAGGGGTACACTTCAAAAGCTACCGGACTTTGGGGGTAAGTCTGGGGAGTGCAGGATAGAAAATAAAAGGGGCATTGTTACCTCTTAAAAGACCTCTCCAGAACTCCCTCTGTACAACATCTATTAGGGCACATCCTTGAGGAGACTGTACAAACCACGGTTTCTCCTGAACCTCATTTACCTGGCGAGTCCCATCTATCGTGTTGATATCTCTTAGAAGCGCACGTAGACCCAGACCTAGTCCTCGTCGGATCCAAGCTAATTATAGTTTGCTCCTAAGGTGTCCTTATAAATTCGAATTTTGTCTTCTGGTCTTTATTTAGACAATTTGGGTATCTCCAAGACTAGAGTGAAAAGGCTCGTAATAAACTAGTGCGCCTCACCATCAACGACTGCATCACTGTTTACCATCAGGTGGGATTGCAGTCAAGTCAAAGCAGGTTTATGTAATATATAAAAAACCACAGTGCCAATCGTTGCAATTAGGCCTAAAGAAGGACTTCCTGTCATGACGCCACAAGTCAAACAATCTAATTTTCCTTAAAAGTCTATCCACTTGAAACTTGAATGACTTACAAAAGTTTAAAAACTTTGAACTTGATGACTTACAAAAAATCACACGTCTACTAACCAAACCAATTTCTGACCGCTCTTTCCAAACACAAGAGCCTCAGTCAACACTAAACGCGTGCTCTTTCACTGGTGCGGCGTGCATTGCGCGTCGCGCGCGTGTCACTTGCGTCATGCGCGCGCACTTGACACAGTGTCGCGGTTGACACATTTTGTAACGTGGACTGTGTTTGCAGGGTTAGGAATAAGGTTTGTTCAAAATTATTTATTTATTTATTCTTAGGAGAGCCAACAGCTATAACACAGGGATAGCAACAGTATAAGATAAGTTGAGCCAATTACAGGTTCTCACGGATAGATACATATAAAAAAGTAACAGAAAACTTACGATCACTTACTAGCACAAAAAAGAACATAATTAACATATATTAAGTACAGTTAACATTACGCACTTATGCTCGAATTGATGTCAGAATTTTTTGGTTATTTAACCTAAAATAAAATCAACTTTAACACAACAAATCAACTTTAACTTGTTACTTTTGCTAGTCCTTGAGTGGATTGAGTAGCCATGTCAGGCTTTCATTTAACAAAATCAACCTGTGTTCCTTCATTCGCCCTTTAAATTCCGGTTCGAGCGAGAGTTGTCAACGGTGCGTAGTACACCACTCGCGCCTCAAGGAGCTGTCAGCAAAACCGTAGGGGCCCAGCAGGGTCCAAACCTACTGGGTTCTTGGCTTTCGAAAGGGAAGCTTGGAGTTCTGGAACGCAAGGCAAAAAAGAGCAAAGGAGTGTGTTTGTCACGCCCCCCCCACTCCGCCTTAAAGCCGGAGAAATTATAAATGCGCTATTCTGATCAAGGTCAAGTTACCTAGCTTGAATAGATAAAAAAATTAATTAAATTGGATATTTAGTAAAGTGCCTAAATGGTAATCGCAATCCTACTTCGTTCACAATGAATCACTCACGAAGACCTGCATTAATACTCGTACTTACGACGCATAACACTATAATTTAGATCCTTTCTCGCGTCACACAAATCGCATTCAATTCGAATCGATGGCGCGTGCGACGCCATTTCTGCGCTTGCGCAAACCCACCCACGGTGACACGGAACTAACCAATACGATGACCATTGCTTCCTTAGTACTACTACATAATTTTAACTTTCAATTAAAGTCAGCAATGGAATGTAAACTAATAAATTACCAGTAATTTTGACCTTATAACCAAATGATTTTTGGCAAAACTGCATTTTGAGTTATTGATTAATGTTAATAATGTAGTCTAAAGGTTAATGAACTTTATGTAGGTGGGACTCGATAGGTCAGTCAGAGATTAGCATTCCATTGTCTGGTTTAAACTACTGTGTCATAAAAATTAGTGCTTGCAAAGTTGAGTCAAAGTTTTGTTCATAGGCAAATGGACTATCATTTTATTTATAAACGGACTTTAGATAATATTCATTTTAGCGTGCGTTAATAAGCAAGATATACCTTAATATGATTTTTGTTGGCCACTCCATAATTAGCAACCGCAACCCAAACTACGATTCCAAGCCACACTAGGAGCGGGTCTACGAACGACGAGCAATAGGTACGTAGCTCGCCATCCGGCTGTCCGGTTACCGTCCGGCTGTCTGGTAACCGTCCGGACCGGGCCCGAGTCGTTCACTGTGCGTCTACGCGCGCCTCTAATAGATATCAGTAAAATCGTAGGCACCCAACAGAGCCAATAACCACTAGGGAAGCAGGGATCTTCTGAAAACCCGTGGTTCTAAAACGCAAAGGACAATTGAAGGATGCGGATGTGGTTTTAGTCAGTAAGAGTCTGACAGGCTCTAAGGCGGAGCGCGAGGGCACTCAAACCTAGAGCGGGAGAAGTCATTGGATGTTTTCCCAACCCAAAATCAAAAAAATAAAAAACGAAAATAATTAGAAAATTTTACTTTACTAGCACTGACCGGGTCGCTGGTGTTAAATAAATGTCGAAGTGGTAACAGACAGACAAACAGACGAACGGACAGCAGAGTCTAAATAATAGGGTCCCGTATTACCCTATTGTACCGTAGTACCCTTTCGGTACGTAACCATAAAAAAACCTTTAGCCAGCAATGAGACACTAACTGGTTAGTAATAGTACCAATACCTATAAAAGAATAGGTAATGCCGGTGCGTAGGCGCATCGCGTTTCAAAGCTTAGGTTTAAAATGGAATAAGTCGGCAGCTATCGCCTCGCAAACAGCGTTTTACATGCTAATGAACTTTGTAAACGTACTTAAAAACCAATCTGAGAACAAATAACATTCTGCTTCTTCTTTATATGCCGCACTATGGCTTATAAAGAATCTATATAACGGAGTCTCGTTATCAGAGGGGTCGTGATATGTCAGGAAAGCAAAGCAAAGTCTTCGGTATCACTTTTGTTTATTTGCTTACACACAATATGGCTCGATCCAAGATCTAGGAACGCGGGAAGTTTAGCTTGGAGTATTGGAGATTGTCTATCCAGACCGCCAGACCGGTTCAAAAAATGCCTTTTTCAGTTTCCACGCTTCCAGCACACCCGTGCCTAGCTCCAGTTCTAGATTAATCAGCAAAACCATAAAAATTGACTGTCAACGTTCGTGCACCTGTCAATGTCAAAAAGCCGGCTATCTTCCAGCCAGACCAATCACTCGGTGTCGCCAGTACTCCACGCTAACCATCCCCAAGTTATTTACTTGGCGTTCCCAAACTAAGGTTTGGAAGATCAGGTTCAATTTGGAAAACTTTCAGCAGCATCAAAATTGAAATGAGTCGACGCTGCGACACGGCCGTCCTGATGAACACACGTCCTCGTGTGGGGTACTGAGTGACGTAGCTTTCTCTTCAATAACCATTAACTTTTAAACCAATTCATGGAACTATCAGATCAAATCTAGTATGCAATGCTCTTTTCAGTACTCAGCCTCATCACACACATTGCCTCCATCCGGCAACCTTGGGACCTCTATCCAGTACCCAACATCAACACATCACATTGCCTCTATCCGGCAACCTTGGGACCTCTATCCGGTACCCAACAACAACACATCACACTGCCTCTATCCGGCAATCATGGGACCTCTATCCGGTACCCAACAACAACACACCACACTGCCTCTATCCGGCAATCATGGGACCTCTATCCGGTACCCAACAACAACACATCACACTGCCTCTATCCGGCAATCATGGGACCTCTATCCGGTACCCATCAACAACAACAGCACCTTTCCTGATTACCTACATCACCATGCTGATGCAAGTCACAAACTCTAAGTTCGCAGCCACGAACAGCATTGCAATGTATGCAATTCGAGTTAATTGCATACTACATTTGCATCTTTACAACAATCTTTACATTTAACCTATCAATACCCGCGAAACGAGACACAACAGTAAAACAATAACAGCGCGGTCCAATGAGACCGGTCGGGGATTCATCCAATAATTTCATTATCAGCCGAAAAGCTTCCACTGACGAGACGTCTCGCCCGTCTCTGTGTTCATCGTCATAGTCACCATCTCAGCTGGAAGACCACTGATGAAACTGCCAAACAAGACCTCCGTCTCTGTGTGTTACTCTGAAACAAAATACATTTCGCAGTATCATAACGCTCGGTCACTCCTGACAAAAACTCTAGGAACCATTAACTCGTGTGTGTGTTGACGAACATGTCAACTCGCAAGTACAACACATTTATACCCAGAACAAGCATCTGTAGACCATACAAATGTCTGCTACGTACAGGAATCGAACCCGCAACACATAGCGCAGCAGTCAATCGCTCAACCACTACGCCAACCGTAAATCACGAAGGTGTAACAAAACTAAAGGTGTTTTTCTTTGTACAAAACTTAACTCAATTATTCTCAATTTAAAAAGAATTAAGTGAAATCGTAATCCAGTCATGTATCAACGTTCATTAAATTGTTCTCATCTCAAAGCCTTAGGAGTCTATAGCCACGAGTAAACCACTCTAACGCCACGGCACTCATTGCCGAACTGCAACCACTGTTGCTCTCTCAGAAGTGCACCAACCAGGTCACCACGAATCCGACTTCCGTCAGAGCTAAACACGCACCTCTCTCGGCTACGCCTCTAATAGCTACTGGTATCGTACATCGTGGATCCCAGGGCATCACTCACTACCATCACCACGGATCATAATTTCCGCCAGAGCTAAACTCGCACCGCGCACGGCTACGTCATAGCTTCTGGAACCATCAAACACCGTGGATCACCTTACTACGGCCGATAGAGAAACCTACTCGCGTACTGCCTACATCTTAGGCTTGCTCATCACTACTGTGATCTCTATGTACTTCTTACTACTTCCACTGGTACATAACTTTCTGACATTTTTTTTAAACCTATCTTTGTACCTTCACAATATGCACGGCCAATGAAAATCCAAAACACTGGTCATTGAGCTCTACATGTGATCTCTGACTACTTTTAGTTCAATAACCTCCAGTTATTCAAACATTCGAAAAGGAGTTCAGTTTTTCTTTCAGGAGGAACGTCAGTGTCTATCGTGTAAAAGTTAAAATTATAGGCAAACCTCACGTCACATGTCTGAACTGTCCGTATTTTCTCAAATCGTATGTCATCTAACGACATATGAACTGCTAGACCAATATTGATAAAACTTCGCGTCTAAGCATGATTTCATGTCGCAAAAATTGTCAGGTAAAACGTGGAAAAGAATTTCTAAAATAATTCCATTGATCTCAACAGTAGTCATAATTTGTACAGTCGACCTTACAGAAGTCACTCCAATATCAGTCAATGTCACATTTTCATTAAGTCGTTTACCATCAAATTTATAAGAGACAGATTTTGTTAAGGAATCTGTCGAAGCGAACATTCCGTACCAGAGCCATAATAAAAATCAAATTAATCACCAGAATTTCGTAAGTATCCAGCAGGCGCGCCAACCAAGCACAGATCAACTCGCTTTTCAACCGCCGCGCCGCGCTGCTGCTCGCCTCATTGGCATCCCTCTTAGAACAGTTGGATGCGTAGTGTCTTTGTTCACGGCAATTGAAGCAAGTGATTCAGTCAGCTCTCCCTTTTGCCTAACATAACGAGTTTCCTCCGTGCCTCGGAAAACACGTTAAGCCGTTGGTCCTGGCTGTCATTTGGAGAACTTTGCCAGTCGTTACGGATAGTCAGAAGCCAGAAAATCTGACTCCAGTCTTGCCATGAAGTACCGTGTTACCCCAGTTAATGGGTTGTGGAGGTCTGGTGGGCAGCCGCTCTTCGTAAAATACTGGTATTCAGCTAAATCCGGCTTGACTGGAAGCCGACCCCAATATAGTTGGGAAAAAGGCTAGACAGATGATGATGATGATGATGACTCTTGCCACTGCTAGAAGCCGTCGTTCTTGATTGCTCTTCATGTACTTCGAGTCTCTCTTCAGGTGACATTGCGCTGTCCTGTTTTCCCAGAGTTGAAACATTTTTGTCCAGCGTAGGGCCGATTCGGGCGGTTCCTCTTGGCGTCAGGATCTTCACGTTCGTTACCAAATATTCAATACTCAATACTCAATTCTTTCTTGCATTCCATATGCACCGTCTGGTGGTACTTGTGGGGCGCTCCTTTTCAGAAATGAAACAGCCTTCAGTTTCCGCTGTAGATCGTTGCGGGTCTTGATGTCCATAGTGAACGACAAGCGCTGGACTCGCGCATCGTTCTTCGCGATATCAGCTGACTTGACTATTCGGATTGATCACACACATGTCTGCTGTTGCCAGTCATTTTTCAGGGTCAAAATTCCGAAGGCGAACATCCACAATCGCAGGTATTTTCATTGCTTGCATGATAGCCATCAAGATTTTCTTTTGCTGCTCTAGCAGAAAACGCCATTTTTCCGTTACAATGTCACTTTCAAATACACACATTTTCTTTGCGTTTTTCTTGGCTGTGATAGAAACCGTTTCACACGTGGGGCGTTCGAGTTGCATCCCACTTCTGATAACGGAGTCTCGTTATCAGAGGGGTCGTGATATGTCAGGAAAGCAAAGCAAAGTCTTCGGTATCACTTTTGTTTATTTGCTTACACACAATATGGCTCGATCCAAGATCTAGGAACGCGGGAAGTTTAGCTTGGATTATTGGAGATTGTCTATCCAGACCGCCAGACCGGTTCAAAAAATGCCTTTTTCAGTTTCCACGCTTCCAGCACACCCGTGCCTAGCTCCAGTTCTAGATTAATCAGCAAAACCATAAAAATTGACTGTCAACGTTCGTGCACCTGTCAATGTCAAAAAGCCGGCTATCTTCCAGCCGGACCAATCACTCGGTGTCGCCAGTACTCCACGCTAACCATCCCCAAGTTATTTACTTGGCGTTCCCAAACTAAGGTTTGGAAGACCAGGTTCAATTTGGAAAACTTTCAGCAGCATCAAAATTGAAATGAGTCGACGCTGCGACATATATATATTTACTACATATGTGCATACTTATGAATATACCTATTTAAGTGCCCTTTTATATATTAAAATAACATGGTGTTACTAAAAGCATATACAAATATATTCGGCTCCTATAACAAAAATACAATTTTTATCCATCAAAAAACCGGCCAAGTCCGAATACAATTTGTGCGTAAATCGATCGGTACGGTTTTTTTTTGTTCTAATGCCATAGACTTCTTAAAGGTTTTCCTTCAGGTAAAATTTATCTTTCGTGGTAATATTCATGCTCTCAAATTAGCGTTTTTTTAATCATATTTTTTTTGTAAGATTACAGCTACTCGTAATATTGTAAAGGCAAAAAATTGTGTGCATAATATGTTTAATTATTACTGCTTCATGTTTAAAAGCTTGAACTGACTTGTATGAAATTTGGCACACGGTTAGACCATTTCCTGAAATAGGACTACATGAATTTTTTCGGGAGAACATTTCATAGTGATAATTATTCACTTTCACGTTGGTGAAGTCACTGACAGAAACTAGCTATAAATAAAATTCTGCATCCAAATTTGAAATATGTTAACCATCGCAACGATATACTAATTGGGACCAAATCGGTCCCTCACATCTTGAGTCCTCACATTATCATCAATTCAATGCTAGTTATTGACATTGCCAAACTCAACCGCAACGAGACATTACTCCTAAATAAACAAGCTTACATTAATGTTTATTTTATAACATAATCTTTATAAATTGTCATTTAAAGGAGGCTTCGTTACCTTGAAATATAAAAAAAAATGAAAGTACTGTGGTTACCTAACTGTCTGGTTAGAACTTACACATATTCTTTGAGATATACCACTAACTTTAACCATAAAATATTGCTAGATACTAGTTCCGCCTCCTTGCATCGTTTGTCCTCAATGCGCAATGAGGGTCGTGACCTCAATGAATGACTATGTTGAGGACAGAGATGTACTCGTCGAGTCGAAACTCCAATTTACTATTAATAAGCTCGCGTTTAACAATCACCAGAGGTTAAGCAATGATGTGGTCGACGATGGAGCACGCTTCCCTCGAAGTAATCTATTCAATCTTGACTAACGGTTGTAGCTAACAGTGGACACAGATTCCGGCAGGGTATTCCACTCCTTAGCTGTGCGCATGATCGATGTGTTCTCAAAACGTTTCGTGGGTATGGGCGAGATGTCCACCGTTTGTCACATCTGAACGAACGGCAGAATTAGGTTATGCAATTTCAACGCACAGTTACCGAAATGCAGCCTGCAAAAAACTGACAGGTTCGGAATTTTTTTGTGTAAAATCATACAAAGACATTCTTCGAAAAACCAGGATTTTATTAGCTAGGATTTGGTTTTATTTTTAATATGAGTGTGCACCCAGGTTCAAAAAGACTACATTCTTACATGATCGTGCAATAGCGGTCCTGAAGTAACCCGTTCAGTCACGTTGACTCATGTGACATAACAATGCTTGAACAATGACCTAACTAGGTATGTCAGACTAAAACATTTGTAATTGAACACTTAGTCATATGTTACTTAGTTTTTTTTTGTAACACTAGTATTTTTACGTGCCTAGATTTATGAATACACATTATAGAGACACGCCCATTTTTTTTAATATTTGTAACCCGTTTGCAATGATTTTTCTAATGTTTTGCAGCCGCCATAATTTTTGCTAATTTGACTGTCATATACAAGGCTATCATTTTGATTTTTATTTCTATCAGGAAATGAACTAGTTTTGTAGATAATTTATGGGTATATGTAGGATATTTTATGTAGTGATTATATTACGTATATGATATATTGACTTCCTGGGTGCTTTTTTTGCTGGGATTTTTATTTGCGGTCCAGGATCTTATTAAGTCTGGATGAGAGAGGCGTCACGGTGTCCTCACCATCCGCTGACGCAGGTACTCACTTAACCTGCATCAGATTCAGGCGAAAGAAACGCCCGAATGTCAACATTGTGTGGACAGCCCAGAGGACACGGTGGAGCATACGGTGGAGGTGTGCCCAGCTTGGGGTGAGCACTGCCGTGTCCTCGTGGAGGCGATCGGCGTTGGCGACCACTCGCGCCAGGCCCTAGTTCAGGCTATGGTCCGGAGCGAGGAGAAATGGCTGGTAGTCGCCCCCTTCTGCGAGGCAGTAATGCTAGCGAAGGAGGAGGCCGCATACGTGAGGGAACGAATAACCTACCTAAAAAAGTTTTAATAATACCTAATAATAAAATTTCTTTATTCGTATAACTGAGATCCATACAAAATATAAAAACTAATTAATACACAATAGTAGGCAGGGACTTTGTCCACTGTACCAATTTCCACATGAGAGTACAATCGTTCTATTGGCTATGACGACTTCCACGCAGTCGACTAATGACAATGAGTGATGCGGTCTTTCTGCGCCACATGGCTGCAAAGCCATCTATGTGTGCATCAGCAAACTTTTAATATTTTGAGAGTTATTCAATATTGCACAAACCTAATAAAGCAAAAATATATTAGCAACGATAAATTACGATAAAATTCTAAATTTTGGCGCATTCATTAGGCTTCAGAGTCAGACTGATTGATTAAAATGTTAATATTAATGTAATTCGGCGCCGAACACGTTACACACATGAAATTAAGGTTACCTGTTGCTAGTTTATCATCAGTTTTCTGTCATAAGATAAAGCTGCTAACGGTTTTTTTAAATAATTTTATATTATATATTACTGCTTGACTACGATCCCACCTCATGGTGATCAGCGTTACAATGTTAATGGAAAATCGCACTAGTTTATTAAAAGCTTATTCATTCTAAATTCGAAGGCATCTAAATTTATAATCGGACGGGAAAACCACAGCAGGTAAATTATTCCGACTGTTCGGACTGGAAACATTACAAGGCTGATTATGCCATGCTAATATACAAATACTTTTTTTCTACTCTACCCTGCTTGAGTAAATTACTCATGTATTGTGAGTTTACAAACATGTTAATTCGCACACATAGACCTGAAGGTTATAACAATACTTGTTCTGTATAAGAATCCAACCCGCGACCTGCAGGGCAGCAACCAGTCACTCAACCACTGAGCCAAGCGTCATTTCATCTTAACATACTTTTCTGACAACATAACATTATTATTATAAACACACATTTGGCAACCCTGAAAACTCCATCAATCTTGTGTCGAATTAAAAAAAATGTTTTATCGTAATAATGAAGAAAGACTTTCATAACTGTGGATTTTAACTAACGCTGATGCTGGAAAATGCAGTATTTGCAATGTAATTAATCACTCACGTCAAAATTATTTTAATCCATATTAATGATCAGCAAAACCTTAATACCAATACCGGTTGTCATTTTTTTGTTTAGTCTTTACTCAGTAACTCTATGTCTTAGGCGGGGTCCACACTACAAGCCTAACGCGGTTGCGATGACGGGTGCGAAATATCAAACATATGAAACGCCCCTTTGCGTCCATAGTGCAGTGACTAAGGCGGGAGCCTAGCGCGACGGTCATGAGCGAGTTAGCGCGCGTAGTTTTCCAACGTTCCTATCCGCGCGTTATGGCCGCACTACGGGCCTAGTCAACAAGCGACCTAATGCGTGGGTAGCGGTGATATCAAAACAGTTCGGTCGATCAGTTCGGAACAGAACAGCTACAAGAGCTCGCGCGTCACTGTGGCCAACGGACGCCCCCGCTCACCGCTCCCGCCTAGGCTCCAGCCACCGCGCATTCAGTGTGGACGCACACTTACGATTTATAAGATACATCCCGTGGATAAACGGAGAGAAAGACAGACGGTCGGCCGGACAGCGGAGGTTTGGGTTTAAAGAGTAGTAAAAATAAAAAATAAAATGAATATTCTCCAACTTCACACAACGGCATTTAGTCCCAATCTAAACAAAGCTTGTGTTATGAGTACTAGACAACTGATAAACATACTTACATATAAATATTTTTAAATACATACATAATAATTATATCATAGAGAAAATTCAACCAGACACAGAACAAATGATCGTGTTTATCACAAACATTTGTCTTGAGTCGGACTAGAGCCTACGAACTCCGGCATAGCAGTCAGGGCATCTAACTACTAGAACAACAGACCAGTCAAAATATCTACCATCCCCACACATAAAGAACCTAGTATAGAATAATCTCTCACTAAACGATTGCAATCGACCTCTACAACTACTAGATGTAGTAAGACTTTATTTATCTAGGTATTACAACTGACATGTCTTCATAATACCTAAGAGCCTATTCATTCTAGCTTTCTTAGCTTCATTTGTTTTTTATTGTAGCTGCAATAGAAATGGGGGGGCGGAGCTCGTGGCTAGATAATAACAGCCGCACAGGTCGATCTTCAAGGTTAAGCAACGCTTGTCTAGGTTGGTCTGTGGATGGGTGACCATCTTAACATAACGAGTTTCCTCCGTGCCTCGGAAAGCACGTTAAGCCGTAAGTCCCGGTTGTCATTTGTAGATCTTTGGCAGTCGTTACGGATAGTCAGAAGCCAGTAAATCTGACTCCAGTGTTGCCATGAAGTACCGTGTTACCCCAGTTAATGGGTTGTGGAGGTCTGGTAGGCAGCCGCTCCTCGTAAAATACTGGTATTCAGCTAAATCCGGCTTGACTGGAAGCCGACCCCAATATAGTTGGGAAAAGGCTAGGCAGATGATGATGATGATGTAGCTGCAATAGAAATACACTGCCTTTCACGGTTTATAAGATACAGCCCGTTGACAAACAAACAGAACAGGACAGGAAACAACAACAGATAAAGGAAAGGAGGCTTAGAAATAGGGTCCCGTCAGCCACAGATCACGGAACCCTCAATATTTAGAAATAAAATCAACAATCCCCACACATAAAGAGTCTAGTATAGAATAATCTCTAACTAAACGATTGCAATCGACCTCTACAGCTACTACAGATGTAGTAAGACTTTATTTATCTAGGTATTACACGCATGTCTTCATAACGCCAGAAATTGTCGGCCAAAGTGTCAAGTGGGCTACTTATCACACTGTTGAGCATCGCGTAACCTAATTTAAAGCAAACACGCTTGGCAAGTTTACATAGATGACCAGGCACCGGATTGGTGTAAAAACATTAATTTTACACTTCTTTTTCTTTTGGTTTTATACGGTTTTTGTGTTTAGACAGTGTCAAGTTCAGAAAGTATTTTGTTTTAAATACAGAACTAATACAGTTATTATCTTTTCAAATGCGTATGGAACACATTCTGATGTGATAGGGGCTGACTCTATACACTTGCTTGCGCTTGCTTGTTGTCTTGTCTCTTGCTGTATCTTGTTGTCTTGTTGTTGGCTGCTTGTTGTCAGCCTTCTCGGCAAGTTTTGCTGTGGTATTCGGTATTAGGTCAAGGTTCTCAGCTACATTAATTCGAGATCGCACTTCTTTATTAGTGATTGATGGATCGCACCGGTTTCAAGGGTTCCACATATTATCCAAACGTCTAAAAATTTAGTTTCTCATAAGAGTGAATTCATTCATTACACGTACAAGTGAGATAGTGGTCAAGCGCAGACCTATCAATGATAAAAAAAGAACACAAAATTCTAAGCAATTAGCAAACTAGCTACTAATTAGCGATTCCTACAGAGCACGCTGTACCATGTCTAGACGAGCCGCCAGGCCGCCACATTCACAAACAAATAAGCGAGACGCGACGCGATGCCACAAACAAATGAGTGAGACGCGCCGCCCGCCATCGCCAACGCGCCTGCATTACATAAGACCATACGCCACACTGAGGTTACCCGACGCGACGCAAAGAAAGCGCGCCATGTCACAAGGTCACGGCCAATATATAGCGACGTATTGATTTATATTTTTGAACTTCTTGAAATAATATAGAAATAAGTGATAGTAACATAACATGTGGACCAAAAGAGATCTTTAAAAAAATTATTAATTTTATTAGACCGTTGTCTAGAAAAAGTTAAGAATATTAGCGATACGGCCGCCCATAGACTCTAGGCCCTATTAATTTTAAGCTCACATGCCCATTGGCCCATTGTGCCGATTACGGTGGATGGTAATAGCCACCTGTGATCCTTCCTATGGCCTTTCCAGTTCAGGGTTACGGTAACTTTTTCGAATGAATCCTGTACAAGTGGTGGCTTAGAATTGTATTCACTGAAAGAGAACAGTGGTAGCCCAGTGGCCTAGACTTACGAGGTCGCGGGTCCTAACCCAGCCAGGTGCTTTTGAAAAGGTGAAAGAAAACACCGAGAGGAAACCGCCATGTCCAACTTGAGAACATAATATGACTTCCACAGATCCGCACTGGGCCCTCTTGGTAGATTATCCGCCCGATTATAGCCCGTTCCTTCTTCTAGAGAGGAGGCCTGAGTCCCAGTAAAATATCGTTAAAAATATCGTCGTCTAATATCTACCGGTTTGTTTACTTACATCAGTCAGTTTTAGATTCAAGCATTTTCTTTTACGACTATGTCTAACATGTCTATTTATAAAATAAAAAAAGTTGACCTAGAATGTGGTGTTTGTCTTTTGACCTACAGACACCTTTTGAAGTTAATGAGGGGCCAGCGACCTTGACTTGTGTTTAAAACTATAAATAACTTTAAGAAATAATGCATAAAGAAAAAGTTACGTATTAGTCCAGTCAAAATAGACTAAATTATGATTCGAGTTTGCATTAATTCCCAACAAGCTGGATTTTTGTGCAGGTCTTAGATGCGTCATTACAAATGACATGTCAAAAGTCCCCATCGATCCCGCTTGTGCGTTGTTTTTTATTCGAGGTCAAAGGTCAAAATTTGCGTTTTTTGCGTATATCACTGAAACAATGAGAGCTACCGAAAAATGGTTCAGACAAAGTTTGTAGATGGTAAAATTGTCTACAAAAAAGATCTAAAACTTTTTCTTCTACGGTGCACTGTTCTCGAATAATTATGGCTATTTTAAACATAGAAAATACGAATATGCACTCATACTAAGGGGTGATGGGTTCGATGAATATTTGAAGGACAAATCATCTGTAACGACACATAAGCAGTGTCGTAAAGCATACACCCGGAAGAGCAGCATCGCTGTAGCTAAAAGACAGCGTGAGGCGGAGATAGCTACCACATCTGGAATTAGTCCTCCTAGATTTTGAGGTAGTGAATCGTGTTTTTGTTTCAAGAAATATTGTTTGTCCTGTGGCAATGAAGCAGATAAAACGGCTGAAATAAAAAAAAAAGCGCTGCATCTTCGACGAAGAGTGTCTGAAGTTTCAACCTTTGACTTCAAGAAAACCATCTTGAAGGAAGCTCAGACTGGTTTTGATGAGCTAGCAAGTAGTGTCTTTGCCCGCATTCAATATGAATATGACTTCGTTGCTGCTGAGGCTAACCGTACCACAGTGATTGTTACACTTAAATACGACTTTCCTGCGATCTAAAGTCACGATTTCTCGAAAACGATGCTTTGTAGAAGAAAAGTGTCAACATCTTTTTTGTAGACAATTTTACGATCTACTAATTTTGTGTGAACCATTTTTCGATAGCTCTCGTATTTTCAGAGATATACGCAAAAAACGCAAATTTGTGACTTTTGACCTCGAATAAAAAACAACGCACAAGCGGGATCGATGGGGACTTTTGACATATCATTTGTAATGACGTACTCAAGGCCTGCACAAAAATCCAGCTTGTTGGGAATTAATGCAAACTTGACTTGTCTATTTTGACTGGACTAGTATAAGCATTAAATCAACATGATACTGTAATGTAATAAAGGTGATAGCTTGGCAGCGTGTATGTTTGTTACCTCTTCACATTCGAACGGCTGAATGGATTTAGATGAAATTTGACACACGAGTAGTCCATGTCTCCTGGAATAGCAGATGCTTATTCCGTGCGTATGTTCTCTTGGGACGCTTTTCTACTTTTATATGGGCAAAGCCGCTAGCAGCAGCACTATTAATATTAAACAGTTGAAGAGTTTGTATGTTTTTTTGCACGTGGTAATCTCAAGAATTACTGATTTGAATTGAAACATTGTTTTAGTGTTGGATAGGTACTCCTTTTATCGAGTAAGGCTATAGATGTATAACATCACCTAAGGACTGCGCAGGACGGCTAGTATGACATAATATGACATTCGTTAGATTAACGGATCTAGTTGAAAACTTCAAAACTAGGATATCTCAGGTGACTCAAAAATCTGCTCAACTTAAATTTGATTGGGCAGGACAAGTCTGCTGCATATTCGACAACCTGTACGTTGAAATAGTACTTATCTACAGAGTTCGAGCCCTCCGACAGTAAGACAAGGAACACGAAGGAGATGACTGGAACTGGGAAGGTTTCGCTAGAACTTGTGGGACATCTTTCCACCATCTTTCCTATTGTATTGTTTTGACTTATTTTTGTCTCATGTAATTTCGAGCAGGTATATACCAACCGAAGTTAACCTTTGTGACGAGTAAAATAAAATGATTTATTACACAATATGAAATTATTTATTTCCCTAATACATAGTAACAAGTATTAGGGAAAACCTCTAAACTCTCACATTGAGTAATACAAAATGTCATCACAATTAGGACCCCACGCTTGTCTAGCATTAACGAGCGCTGTTCTTAATCCTATTGTATTACTACCGGCTGAATACATTGCAAATGTCTTGCTAAATCATTTGACAGTACTGAGAAATCGAGTTGTTAAGGAAAATGTTATAAGTTAACTGTTTGTGTGGCTATATTCTTGCTAGATGGCGCTGAATTCAATATTTTTGATTAATATTTTATTTTATTTTATGAGAGCATTAAGTCAGGCAAATCATATCTGCTAAAATTGGATATTCTACTTTATTGAACTGAATCAAATGCAACGGTGAAGTACCAATAACTCGTAACTGTCGAAGTCGACGTCTACAAAAACTGAACTGATATAAACGATTTTATTAAAAAGTCAAAAATAATTAATAATTTATATTATTACATTTTTAAGCATTTACTAGCCTATACTGTCGCACTACTGTGCAAAGTTATTTATTAAATATTATGCTGCTATAATATATTTTATAATAGTGTTTTAGTATCCTATGAAAAGGAAGTAACCCTGAAATAGACACATTAGTTTACTTAGGAAGTATTTCCACATTTTAACGTCACACAGTAGCAACAACAAATTCACTTCTGGGATTTTACTAGAACATGCGGAAAACGATTTTACATTCATAGCGGTAAAAATAAATTCAGTTACAAGGTTTCAATTGGTACTTCACCGTCGATTGCCTGAAACTAACATAATTCTCCATTATCATCATCATCATCATTTCAGCCGGAAGACGTCCACGGCTACACATATGCGTCCCCCAAGCGTCGCCATAACGACCGGTCCTGTGCGTCTCGCATCCATCGGATTCCCGCAATCCTCGCCAGGTCGTCGGTCCACCTTGTGGGAGGCCTTCTAACGCTACGTCTTCCGAGATAATTCTCCAAAAATATCTAAATCACGCGCTTGGAGGTAAGGGAGACTTGGCGTTAGGAGACCCCTAGGTTTTCCCAACTAAAATTATTAGGATCAGATTGAACGGTGTGTGTAATTAGAAATTTAAAACTAAATTCCGTCTGAAAAACTAAATTTCAAGACAAAGGACTATAATTGGCTATCAAACACAATGGGCTGACTCAGAGTTATTTAAAAACATTTCGTTTGTTGTAATTCATCACGAACAAAGACTTTTTTTTCTTCTAAATGACCAATTGAATCAAACTATCCTTTGGCCAGCCTGTCAATCATATCCAGGATTTAGCCTAAGGCGTGTCATAATCATAACTAGAGCAATGAAAAAAAACGTAATAACTAGCATAATAAGCCGCATATTCCAGCGATTAGCCTTGCAAAACTGATCATTTGTCATTTTATTCCGCGCCAATATAATTATTTTCATAGCCCGCTCACGAATGGTCTTGGGCGTGGTATATATTGTTACAATTTAATTATAAATAAATAACACAGAATATCTGCATACTAATACTGTCCCCATTGGATAATCACGATGTAGTACAGTCACACACAATCGCGTCTGCGAACTATTTTTTTTTATCGTTGATCATTGTCAATAACAAAAAAAAATGTTATGAAATTTTTATTTTGCTTCCTGTTCCGTTCTTTGTTTCGTAATTAGCAAAAAGTTTGATAAAAAAATTTGGTGACAGATATTTTTTGATGATTATTATTTTTTGTTGAATTGATATTTGATTCGGTGCGTGTGTTAACTCACGATTATTCACGATACCCTTAGGCTAGTTTGGCTACTACCTTTGTTTATTGTATTGTTTTTTTTTTTATTACACATGCCAATAAAACGTACCTCGTAGTTACCCGACCGGTTTTAAATTATAGTTTTTATTTTGAATGATCAAAATGCTTTGGTAATCATAGAAATTAATTGATTTTAAAATAAGATTCAACGCATAATAGCATTCGTCATTAAAAATGGAGAGTTTACAATCGATCCTTTCATCATGCAAAATCAAAAACTGTCAATTAGTAGACATATCAATCATTAAGTGAAAGTTCCCAAAAAAATGGCTCGATAGACGATAGGTGTATATTATGAAGAAGGTGGGATATTATAAGGATGCAATTTAATCGAGTTATATTATATCATAAAAACATATGATTAAAAAAATAAATTAAAACATTTTTTAAATGAGCATGCAAATGTTGTTTTCCTGAATGTTAAATGATGTTTATTTTGTAAATAGGTTGTAACACTTTTACTTGTAAATTTTTTATTCCGTCAGTTTAAATTAGACTAGGCCCGGCTTGTTACAGTAAACAAAATAAGAATGATGTAGGACTTTATGCAAAATAGACCCTTTATTATTTTTTTATAAGAATGATTGATTATGTAGGTATGTCATAAATAAATCATAATCAAAACAATACCACTTGTGCGCCGGACTGTACCATTTAATTTACTGCCGGTACAGACGGATTTCCTCGTGGTCAGCACTTGATTACTCGGTAACTAGTCCGAGACAGACAGACTTACAATCAGATAATGTTCAATCGTAAATATGACACGCGTATCATGATCACGCAATAAATTGTGCTTGTAGAAACGTTGTTGATTAATTTCATATTGACGTACTTATCTATTTATATAAAGGCATAGCTGAAACTACTGGAACTAGTGGGAAATTTAACAGATTTTCTTTAATATCTTAAGCGAACACTAAGAGAAGATTTTCCAAAATGCATACTCTAAACGCGATACAAGCGAAGCCGCTGGCTGAAGTTAGTCTATTTATACATATATATAAGAGGAGAAACTATCTGACTAACTTATCAGGCAGAGCCGACAGTAGTTTCGGCTCTGCTTGATAAGTTAGTCAGATAGTTTCTATGAGGATGAAATTTTGCACAAGGTTTCCTTTTATGTCGTAGGCGAGCATTAAGAGACGATTTCTCAATGTTCATCCCCATAATGAGATGAAACAGGGATCCCAAGTTTGTATGGAGAAACATATTTTTACGCGGGCGAAGCCGCTGACAGAAGCTAGTAGACTAGCTACTAGTTTTGTCGGTGCCTTGATATGTCATAAGTATAGATACTTATGACATATCAAGGCACCGACAAAACTACTAGGACTAGTAGGTGATATGAAATTTGGGTTGTTCCCGTTCGTCCACATCCCGTCGTCCACACTGCGGACGACTGGGAATGATGCGTTCCGTTCGTCCACAGTGTGGACGAACAGAACGCAATATTCTCACATTCCCAGTCGTCCGCACCTCGTTTCATGTTCAGTTTAAGAGTCAGTGTAAAGAAATTTTAAATATTATAGGTTGTGTTGTTTTTAAAGTAATTAAACCGTTAAATCATTTATTTAATTTAAAATTTCTTTACACTGACTCTTAATCTAAACATGAAACGAGGTGCGGACGACTGGGAATGTGAGAATGTTGCGTTCTGTTCGTCTACACTGTGGACGAACGGAACGCATCATTCCCAGTCGCCCGCAGTGTGGACGACGGGGTGTGGACGAATGGGAACAACCCTGAAATTTTCACATGACTTCCTTTTATGACGTAGGCGAGCACTAAGAGAGAATTTTCCAAAATTCATTCCCTAATAAGATGAAAGAGGTCCAAAGTTTGTATGGAGAAAACTAGGTACTTTCAGAGCTAGTCTATGTAATATAAATAATTAACGAAAAAACTAAATGACTGACATATCAAACACAGCCATAACTCCCAGTAGTATCGGCTATGTTTTGATATGTCACTAGGAAAATTAAATTGTGCACAAAATATCCTCTTATGACGTAGGCGAGCACTAAGAAGGGGTTTTTAAAAATTCAATCTGCAAGGGGGCAAAAAGGATAAAATTTGTATATGTATAAAATCTCATTCTGTGCACTAATATACATGAAAGTTAGCACAAATTGTAGCCAAATTAAATAATAATGGTTGCCATTATTGATTTCGCTCCATTAAAAAACTTTGATAAACAATTTAAAAACCGGGTTGTTAATGGCTGCACTAGGTACCTATTTAATTTAGCATTTTCCTTGTGATAATCAAAACCTACGCTATATTGACATCTAAAGGCTTTATCCATTTTAATTGGTTCCAATTTACATCAACAAGACAATAAATTGAACTGTATTGATATCAAGAAATTCCAATGTTTATAAATAAATTGACATAATAATGTCACAGAACATTATTTATGAATTCAATGAGATCGAATTCGATTCGATCGGAATTGATAAAATTAAATTATTCCACGCGAATTTCTAGCTGCCATAAATTTTATGTTTAAGTTTAACAAGACAGTGTAAATCTAGGCCTTCTAATTTACATGAAGGTTTCATATAGCCTGTCTCCATTTTGTATTTAGATACCACTATACCAATACAGAATCAGCATTATCGGCCCTCAAATGTTCCAACTATTGGGACTCAGGCCTCCTTTCTCTAGGAGAGGGAATGTACCTTAACCCACCACGCGAGCCCAGTGCGGATTGGTGGATGTCACATTTCTCTGTATTTTTGTTTCCAGCTCAGTGAGGAGCTCGTGGCTAGATAATAACTGCCACGCGGGTCGATCTTCAAGGTTAAGCAACGCTTGCCAAGGTTGGTCTGTGGATGGGTGACATCTTAACATTCCGAGTTTCCTTCGTGCCTCGGAAAGCACGTTAAGCCGTAGGTCCCGGCTGTCATTTGTAGATCTTTGGCAGTCGTTACGGATAGTCAGAAGCCAGTAAATCTGATTCCAGTCTTGCCATTAAGTACCGTGTTACCCCAGTTAATGGATTGTGGAGGTCTGGTTGGCAACCGCTCGTATTATTATAAATGCAAAAGTTTGCGAGAGATGTTAGTTACTTCTTAACGCTCGAACGTCTGAATGGACTTTGAATGAAAGACCATAATACATCTTAAAATAGCATAGAGGAAGGGAGAATATAGCATACTTTTTATCCAGGGAGTATGTTCCTTTGGGAAAACTTTCTACTTTTACGCGGGCGGAGCCATATGTGTATAATGTACAGCTGAAAAGATTCATTATATTACTGTCTCGTGACCTGAGGAGCAGTGGTGGCGATTCCAACTTACGAGTTGTAGGTCGCGGGTTCAAAGCCAGTCAGGCACATCGCTTTGTGTAATTTATTTCATTACCACTCTTCTCAAAACAGTGAAGGAAAACATTGTGAGGAAACCGATATGTCCAAAAACAAAAAAAATAAAAAAGTGATCCACCAACCTGCAGTGATCCAAAAATATTACATGTTTTAAAATATTTGATTTAGGACATACCTTTTTTTTTGTTTTCGAGGGGAAACCTTCAAAAGGCGCCCGAACTTTGGGGATAAGTCCGGGGAGTGGGAGATTTTTACCTCACTAAAACCACTCCGGTGATCACCATCAGCACATAGAGGGGGCGCCGTTCCCTCTAGGACATACTCGTACCTACTGGTCTCCTCACGATGATATTTTTACTGATTTGGGAAAAGTGGTGATGTAATAATTAATACACAAAGTAATGCGCCTGGCTGAGTTTTGGCCCGAAAAAAAAAACAATACATTTCTTTTTCATTCTTAGAGCTGACTATTGTTAATTAATGCTAATGCACTTGAAAAAGACAACTGAATGTAATGGCTATTAATTGTTAGTACTTTCAAGGTAAAACTATTTACAGTCACATTTCAAAACTAAATAGGAACAACACTTTAGAAGAATGCGGAACATGGTCTAGTCCCTAAAACCTCCGTTGAAAAGGGAAGATCTTCTGACCAGACATGGTGGTGTGGCTGGTCTGGGCCACTGTCCGCTTGTTGATTTAGGACTGCCATCATCATTATTTATTAACTAACCAGATCGGTTAATAAGCACTAAATTTTAAATGCATGTCTAGGTTTTGCCCTATTCAGTAACACGTTATCGACTGGGGCATGTATGGCTTACCATATAATATGTTCTGAAGAAACACAGCTGGGTTTTTTACCCATTAAAAGTCTCATACCAAACAGAGCATAAAAAGTTATTTAGTGATTTTCATACTAAAACAAAAAATTCAGGCTCGTTTCGTTGGCTCGGTCGTAACCGCTACAAGTCTTCAAGTCAAGAGTGAATAGATTCCTTCTAGGATATCGTCTTTCACCTTTGACCTCAAACTGTAGGGGTCCGACAGGGTCGAAGCCTAAAGGGGTCCTGGGTTGACGGAAGAGACCTTGGAATTAAATAAAAAAAGGAACAGGAGTGGAATTTAACCAAAAGAAGTCTGAAACGCCCTTTCGCTCCGCCCAGAGCGAGAGAAGTCATTTTGATTACCGGGACCAGCTTAAAAAATTCTTTGTCCTTAAAAGTGAGCTTATCAATAAAATAAAGCCTACCAGCCTTCATTGTTATGATTATGAATGCCAAGTTTAACAAACAATAAGGTACTTACAAATACAAGTCACTGTAGCAACGTTATCAATCAATCAATCAACAGACTTGTTTTATTATTAACTAATTGTAATATCTCTTGTCATACGATTGGTTGGGTTGTAATGCGGCCTACGAGGCAGTATATCTAATGTAGGTAGATATTTGTACTACGTTAATTCTATGACATAATTCTAGGAAATGACAAAGTGCCTGATAGAATTATATTTTGTTACTAGCTGTCCCCTGCGGTTTCACCCGCATTTTTCGTTACTGCTCCGCGCCCGTGGGTCGTAGCGTGATGGTATATAGCCTATAGCATTTCGCGATAAATGGGCTAACACTGAAAAAATTTTTCAAATCGGACCAGTAGTTCCAGAGATTACCCCCTACATACAAACTTACAAACATACAAACTTACAAATTTTACCTCTTTATAATATTAGTATAGATATAGATTGTAATCATCATCTGCCTAGCCTTTTCCCAACTATATTGGGGTTGGCTTTCAGTCAAGCCAGATTTAGCTGAATACCAGTATTTTACGAGGAGCGGCTGCCTACCAGACCTCCACAACCCATTAACTGGGGTAACACGGTACTTCATGGCAAGACTAGAGTCAGATTTACTGGCTTCTGACTATCCGTAACGACAGCCAAAGATCTACAAATGACAGCCGAGACCTACAGCTTAACGTGCTCTCCGAGGCAGGGAAGAAACTCGTTACGTTAAGATGGTCACCCATCCACAGAACAACCTTGGACCCGTGCGGCTGTTATTATCTAGCCACGAGCTCCCGAGTATTTATTACTGTAAATGTAGCGTGTTTTGTTTGGAAAAATCATCCAATGGCTTTCCCACTCTTGGGCGGAGCAACGAAAACTCACTCCTGTTTCTTCTTTACCTTTTCCTGGCCCCAAAAGTATACACATAACCCAGGGGTAAATGTAGCATGTATTAATGTTGAAACGCATATTAGTTACTAAAAGAGTTATGAACATACATGTGGATGGAAGGAGAGGCAGGCCAAATAAAATATGAATGAATTGTGTGAGAAGTTGGGGAGTAGTACGAAAGAAAAGACAGATGACAGGACAGAAAGATAGAAAAAGAAGGGTTGCGCCGACACTAAGTATTATGGGACTACGGCAGAAGGATGAAAAATACGTTTGTTGTATGGGACTCCCACTTAAATATTTAATTTATTCATGTTTTAGTATTTGTAGCGGCAACAGAAGTACATCATCTATGAATTCCAACTGTCTAGCTAACAGGTTCATAAGATACAGCCAGTGACTGACAAATGGACAGCTGAATCTTAGCAATAGGGTCCCGTTTTAACCTTTTTGGTACGGAACCCTGAAAACGCGGGTGAAGCTAATTATACCATAAAACTCAGATGTATGCAAATTCTCTGTTTACCTGAGCCCTATAATTTCTGTTCTGTGACCTGGGCAGTAAATATGTTAAAACGAAGGTAGAATGATTAATTAATAGTTTCATTACTATTCATAACATAACACCAGTCTACTGATACATATAAATTGGCTTCGTATCATGATAATATCTGTCAATGAATTCCACTCATATTTTATCCGAGAACGCTAATTAGATCTATTTTGATTCTACTTTATATAAATACCTTTACATTGTCATGCTAATATTGCAAATGTGAACACTTGGGGATTCCTAATATTCTTTTACCTATTATACTTTGGCTGAACTATTTTAGTATAATTTCTTTTGTGACAATAATACTTTGCATGTTTTTGGCATATACTCGTAGTTTAATTTGGAATTATTATCTTAAAGGTTAATTTGGTTTCGCATAATGATACTAGGCATAATTATTATGTAATAAAACTTTTTAAATAAAATATTTAATAATTAATGGGATATTAATGATATAGTTAACGCAATACTTTAATACTAAACCGAGCAGCATTAAATTATAGTAACCAAATAGTAAATCATGCGAACAAAAATACCGAGTAAGCGAATTTACAACACCGTGCCTAGGGCAGGTTAGGTTAAAAGGCTAAGGTGGGAGCGAATCGGAGCGGAGCTTTCGTCTTAGCCATCGTGTTTCTTTTTACCCTGGAAATAGCACAAAGGATATTTTTTTATTCGGGAGTATGTTGCCTTGGGATAATTTTCTAAAAAATCCATTAAAGCCGACGGCAGCTGTTAGTTAATGATAACTACGAGTATGTGTATGCAAAATACAAATGATCGCCATGTCTGGTGTTACGAAAAATTTTACAGTGAGCACTGGTATATTTACAATAGCAGCTTCTCTTACAAAATACTTGCGAACTGCTTAACACAATATCGTCATGTGTCAATCATATGTTTTATGAGTAAGATAAATAATCATTTTAGTTTATTCTCTCTTTCAAGGTTAGCTTTGAGCAGCAGTACCTACACGTTTTTTGGCTGATAAGAAAATTGTTAAAACCATAATTTTGTAATGTTTTTATATATAAAGGTAAACGCGAAACTATTATAAGCAACGCAATTACTCGTAGTTCAAAAAAAGCGAACAAATTATATTTGAATTTAACAGTAATAATATTTTTTTATTCCATAAGACTTACCTAAAAATCATAGCATATATCTTAAATAATATTTTTCTGTGTATAAAAACCACACTAATATTATAAAAGCGAAAGATTGTAAGTGTATCTGTTTGTATATTGTGACTTCACACTTGAATGGCTTAATGGATTTCAATGAAACTTGGAACACGGGTAGATCACGTTTTGGAATAGCACATAAGGGAAATTTATGATATTAGGTAAATTGTCTACGCGTAAATCTTATATAAAGAAAAATAAATAATAAAATCTAATAATATTCATCATCATCATCATCATCATCATCTCAGCCGAAAGACGTCCACTGCTGGACATAGGCCTCCCCCAAGCGCCGCCACAGCGACCGGTCCTGTGCGTCTCGCATCCATCGGATTCCCGCGACCCTCGCCAGGTCGTCAGTCCACCTTGTGGGAGGCCTTCCGACGCTGCGTCTTCCGGTACGTGGCCGCCACTCCAGAACCTTCCGTCCCCATCGACCATCCGTTCTACGAGCCATGTGTCCAGCCCACTGCCACTTAAGTTTGGTGATTCTTCGGGCTATGTCGGTAACCTTAGTTCTCTTGCGGATTTCTTCATTCCTGATATGATCGCACAAGGAAACTCCGAGCATAGCCCTTTCCATTGCTCTTTGGGTGACTTTAAGCCTTCTGATGAGGCCCATTGTGAGCGACCACGTTTCTGATCCACATGTCATCACTGGCAACACAGGAACTGGTCATAGACTTTTGTCTTGAGACACTGCCCACCCGAGTCGGATTCGACGATTGATCTCTTTCTCGAAGTTAGATCTACCCAACTGGACCGTCTGTCCCAGGTAGACGTAGTCGTCCAGAACTTCGAGTGTAGAGTCTCCGATCTTGATAGGAGTGGGAGCTACATGGATGTTTACCATGACTTTGGTTTTGTCCATGTTCATTTTGAGTCCCACTCTTTCGGAAGCCCTACTGAGATCACCGAGCATTGTGATCTCAGCTCCTCCGTAGTCTCAGCCATGACAACTATATCGTCGGCAAACCGAAGGTGAGTGATGTACTCGCCGTTGACATTGATGCCTCGCCCTCTCCATTCCAGAACCTTGAAGACATCCTCCAATGCGGCCGTGAACAGTTTCGGAGAGATAACGTCTCCCTGCCTCACACCCCGCTGTAAGAGGATAGGTTTCGAGGTTTGGTCCTGGAGTCGGACTGACCGACCAAACCGTTCTAATAATATTAGAACGGTTTAATTAAGATATATTTAAAACGATAAATAATATGTTTAACATAAAAAAAAATTAACGGAATATTCATCCTAATTTAAAAATAATCTTCTTACTGTTTCTCTGTATCACATACAGAAATAATAAAATAAATTGACAAATGTAAACAAATATCATTCACCCAAAACAACAATACTACTATTCCGACCGCACTAATGCCACATCACACAATTTCACTTTTTTGAAATCGGTTAAGAACAAACTAGTGAGTAGGCAGTGTTTTGTCTGTGCGTCTGTCTGTAGGCTGTACAAACAGACGGACTATTGTCGTTCTAATGGTATGCAAGTGGAGCGAGGCCGGGTGTTCCGGCTAGCTAGCGTGCGTTGCCTAACGATTTGTTCCTGTCTAACAATAAAAACTTATTTGAGAATTTCTTTTGTTGGTCCGGTTTTAATGAAGTCGGTGTATGGGCATTCGCCTTTTGAGTTTTATGTGTTGGATCAATATTGCGTAACAAATGCAAATAAAAATTTGCCCCCAAGGAACCTTTTGAGGCCGCTTTGTGGGACTTAACATCGTGATATAAAGTCTATCTATCCATCCACAACTTTGGTAGGAAATGGATAGTATTTCCAGTAGTAGTCAGTAGGTTATAGGAAAGCAAGTAAGGGCAAAAGGATAGATTTGTTTATCTTTAGTAGCTGTTGTTATAATATTCCAATTCTATTTTTTTTTTAATTATTCTGTATTTTAATCCAACTATTGACATTTTAAATTGTTACGATGATTATATTCCATTTTTTTTTTAAATTATTATTATTGATTACACAAGTGCTGTGCACACCTATAAGTGACAAATTCACCGCTATGTTGTCTATATGTTCATTTTGTTAATGTAGTGATTTAGTGAATAAGTCGTTGGTGTGTCAATAAATAAATAAATAAATAAATAAGTAGCTGCTACTGTACATAGATAGCTTATTGAAAACGGGCGTAAGATAAATACAAGATAAACTGAGAATAACGGTCATTGCCCTACTATTGACATTTTAAAATCGGAAATAAAGACAAAAAATAGTCTTGAATCGACATCTATCGCGATCCTTGACATTTTCTAGTAATGAAAAACAGTTCATTGTTTGTTTTTCGGGTATAGTACGCACTGATATTAAGAAAAGATCAATGTACTTTATTCCAAGTTCATCTGGCGGCCTGTATAGTAGCTAAATAATTTATTTATTCATATAATTAGTGCAGAAAATCAATACACTTCCTAAGTTAGAAATAATTTTCTTCATCCGCTTATTTTTGTTGGACACATGTCACACTAGCATACAGTCAAGTATTTTTAAGTATATAATATATAACTCATGATTACCCCAGTTAATGAGTTGTGGAGGTCTGGTAGGCAGCCGCTCCTCGTAAAATACTGGTATTCAGCTAACGGATGGCTTGACTGAAAGCCGACCCCAATATAGTTGGGAAAATGCTAGGCAGATGATGATGATTTTAAGTCATAATTCATTAAAAAAATACTGAATGAATTTTAATAAAACTTTACAATAATATAGCTAACATCCGATTAATTAATAAGCCATAGTTCGTAAAGTCTTTTTTTATATAATAAAAAAAAACCCAATGCGTATTTGGCACACGGATAGACCATATCCTTTTTCAGAACATGGGGATATTTATATATTACGGGGGTAGCTCTTGGGTTAATATTTCACTTTTGCGTGGGTTAAGCTGCGGGCCGGTAAGCAATATTTAACAATTATGTTAAACTAGTTTCCGCCCGCGGCTTCGCCCGCGTGGTGTGTTGATAAAAAGCAGCCTATAGCAAAAATAACAAAATCGAAAAAAAAAATAAAATAAAGTAGGAGTAAAAGTAGCCTATATGTTAATCCAAGGTATAAACTATCTAAATGCCAAATTTCAACCAGATCGGTCCAGCCGTTTTTTCGTGAAAGAGTAACAAACATACATCCATCCTCACAAACTTTCGCATTTATAATATTAGTAGGATGAGTCGTAGTTTTCATACAAGTTATTGTACAGGTTATTTTCAAGTTCTACGTCCTTACTCGATTATAAAAACAATGACAATATGTATATCAGTTATGCTCAAGTATCATAATAAATTAATGAAACATAACTTCCGATTTGATACCTGACGTAATAAAGTATCGTAGTTTATATTACATATACATATATTTGCATAATTTAACACTTAATCGTCGTCTCGTTTAACCTAAACTACAATTACAATTTACCATTATTTCAATAGTTTATTGAATTGTTCTGCTTTTTCCATTCTATAACCAATTACATGTAGGACATTCCACCCATACGTATACAACGTTTTGGGAAAACATTCATTGTGCGTACAGCTAAGGAGTGGAATTACCTGCCTAAGTTTGTGTTCACTTATAGCTACAATCTGGAGAACGGATAAAATAGAGTGCGTTTAATGCGCGACCTGGAGTTTTATTTTTTATTTAATTGGCAACACCTATTGGCGGCTTTACAATTGCGGCTTATTCACCTGGCTGAATAAGCCGCAATTGTAGGAAATAAAAAAAATTGAGAAGTGTTAAAACATGATTTTCCTACTAGTTGAAATACCACATACAAAATTTTTGGATTTAACCTCTTTTTTTCAGTTCGCGCATTAGACGGACTATACTAGGCAAGTGAGCCTCTTCGTCGATCACATCGTCACTTTCCATAAGCTGAAATGTAGTGGTCAAGCGCATGTCTTTATAATATTTTTATATTATCTGAAATTTCTATCAAAAACACAGAAGCTGGCAGGGAATTTCATTTCCTAGCTATAGTAAGAAACAAGGTGGAACATGGTCTGTGGGAACACGCAGCGCAAACGCCAAAGATCGGAACCTTCCAAGATCGGGCACCTGTGGAGATTTGGACTATTTAGCTTTTAACGATAGTTCAAACGACTTAGTACTTAAGGTGACCTTTTCAGTTCTCAAATATATAGTTTCTAAGATAATCTTGGACACCACTGAGTTACGGTGAAGGGAATTAATGCAAATGTACCTTCGAGTATCAACGGTCAAAAGCAACCAATTATATACTTTAGTATATAATTTTGTACAACAAAAAAAATTAAAACGGCATCAAAATTCGTTATTAATTTTTGATATTTATATGGGTGAAAAAAAAATTGGGGCGTGGTGAGGACATCTCTTGTATTGTTACTGTAACCTAATGGCACTGACGTCACATTTCAATATCTGCATCCTTATTCTCTGCCGAGAGCGGCGGTGGTCCAGAGGTAACGGCCGCGACTTCCGAGTTGCAGGTCGCGAGTTCAAACCCAGCCAAGCGCATTACCTGGTATAATTATTTCATCACCACTGCTCTCAAAATAGTGAAGGAAAACATCGTGAGGAAACCGGCATGTCCAAGAACCAAAAATTCGAAGACATGTGACATCCACCAACCCGCAGGTCTCGCGAGGTGGATTCCATTCCTTCTCCTAGAGAAGAGGCCTGAGTCCCAGCAGTGGGAACATTATAAGGCTGTTGCTATGCTATCCTTATTCTATAACTAGGTACATTTCCCCTTCCACCACATTTAAAAGGTTTTTAATTTACTTGATATAAATTTAAAATTCTTAATATTTGCAGTTTAATAAAGTTAGGTACCTTTTTATAAATAATCCAAAAAAAAAATAGATGAAAGGTGATCTATTTTTTTTTTGGATTTGTTGGATCCTACTTCAAATTGCTTCCTAATCAGATTACCAGCATTATTAACTACACAATTATTTACGGCCTATTTTCGTCAAATATCCTTGAACCTTGTATGAAAGGGATGACGTTGCCAAATATTACAGATAGGTATACAATTAGTTCTACCGTGTGAGTGTGATTAGTAACAGTCGCTTGACGACCAGTTTTTTGTCGCCTAATGAACCTACTGCCTACCCACTTAAAATAGTTGATGCCTACCGAAAACTGGTCCGCGAAGGTTTTTTTTTATTGTAGCATAGATTGGAATAAAAAATGTTTATTTGTTACAGGCGTTTTATTTAGTAGCAGCCTATTTTAATTAGTAAGGATTGTTATAAGACGTAATATTGCTTATTTAAAAAAAAATGTTTTCTGTTATGTTATACTAGCTTCCGCCCGCGCCTTGGCCCGCGTGTTGTGTTGATAAAATGCTTTTTATTAACATAACACGCGGGTGAAGCCAGTTTTTGATTTTGTTATTTTTATATTTAAGAAATAAATAAATAAGATTACGTTACATTTTTTTCCTGTTGACCGGGATAAAAAGTAGTCTATATGTTATTGTTAATCCAAGGTATAAACTATCTAGATATTAAATTTCAATCCAATCGGTACAGCCGTTTTTGCGTGAAAGAGTAACAAACATCCACACATCCATTCTCACAAACTTTCACATTTATAATATTAGTAGGATTTGACTAATGATTTAGTTAGTAAGGTAGGTTAGGAGTATCTTTACGTAAACTAAGTACGTTTCTTATCTTTAAGTTAACAAACAATATTTCAAATTGCACCACTAACTGAACCCAAATCATTTGTTAAACAATATTTGTATGCCCAGAAAGGCGGCACATACTTAGTGAGTTGATATTTTGTAAATAACACCATGCACTTTTACAAAATATTTATGTGTAACAAATAAATACATTTGACTTTGACTTTGACAACACAATGGTAAATAACACGTCAATGAGTACAAAATATGGAATAAAATTGCGCTGATGCGCGTGCTCATACCACCTCAGTATTTGCTGGGTGTCATCCACCTAGCTAGTTTTCAGTTGGTTTCCCGCAGTGACACTAGGACGAGGGTAAATTAAAACGAACACAAACATTAGTAACTATATCTTTAGGAAATATTTTAAGACAAACATGTAACTTAACGTTTGAATCCCCGACCGGTCCTATGAGACCGTTGACTGTTATTGTTTTACTATTGTGTCTCGTTTCGCGGGTATCTGAGTAACTACAAAAGAGTTACAAAGATCTGTTTTATTCATAAGCTCGCATTTGACGCTTACCATAGGTTTTTTTTTTCTGGTAGGGGAATCATCAGAATGACTTCTCCCGATCTTGGGCGGAGCGGGAGGGCGTGTCAGACTCTTACTGACTAAACCCCTTCCCCGTTCCTTCGTTGCCTTCGATCTGGGGGGGACTCGGTGTCAACCTTTAGGAATACCACGTGTTCCCCCCAGAGGCTTCGGCCCTGCCGGACCCCTACAGTTTGCTGACATCTCCTTGAGGCGCGCGTGGAACAGAACGCGTCGTTGACGACTGGGCTCGGTCCAGATTATTTCCAGACTACCGGACAGCGAGCTACCCAGTGCTCGCCGTCCGCGAACCCGCGCCTGCGGTGGTCGGAAATTGGGATCGGGATCTCAGCGGCGGCGGCGTGAGGACCGTTCCCTCACGCGCTCGCGGTCAGCAGCCTCCTTCACGAGCATTACTGCTTCGCAAAAGGAGGCGACCGCATGCCACCCCTCCTCGCTCCGGACCATGGCCTGAACCAGGGCCTGGCGCGAGAGGTCGCCGCCTCCGATAGCCTCCACAAGGACACGCCGGTGCTCCGCCCAAGCGGGGCACACTTCTACCGTGTGCTCCACCGTGTCCTCCAGGCGGTCCACACAGTGGTGACACCCGGGCGTCCTCTCCTGCTTGATTCGATGCAGGAACCTCCCGAACTTACCGTGTCCACGCTTACCATAGGTGAGGTAGTGATCTTACCTGTTGGTAAGCGATGAGGTGGCCTACGATTAGATAGAATACTTTTGCCTATGAAAAACCTATTTACTCTTCGCTTAAAGACCTCGAGATTAAAACTACTATGAAATACAGACTCAGACAGGGAAATACACTACTTAGCTGTACGCACGCACTGTTTTGCTTCAGGAATAATTCTTTTTTTTTTGTATTAACCTACCTTATATTGTGCCTTGCCCTACTCATTGCAAACCTCTGTCTTGCACGATTTATGGTCAAATTACGATCTGTGGGGCATTCATGCTTATCATCATCATCCGTTCAGTCAAAAGACGTCCACTAAGTTACTGGACATAGGCTTCCCCTAAGCGACACCACAACTACAAGTCCTGTGCGCCTCGCATCCATCGGATTCCCGCGACCCTCGCCAGGTTATCGATCCATCTTGCGAGATGCCTCTCAATTAAAACCACACATGAGGTCTCTAAACCTGCCATATTTGCCAACCTAAACCACAAACTAGACACCATTTCAACCTCTCATCATCTGCCTAGCCTTTTCCCAACTATATTGGGGTCGGCTTCCAGTCAAGCCGGATTTCAACCTCTAACCTTTCTATTTCGAGCCGGGTCACACTCAAGATGACAAATCTTCCGTGCGCGACTCGTCCCATGTTGACACATCCTATGAAATGTGACAAGTGTCAGTTTTCCGGAAAAGTGTTGGCAGTTAGAAAGCGAAGTCAAACGTGATCCTACGCAGGAGTTCGTTGTGTGGAAATTTACGGCGCAACGTTTGGCCCGGTAACGCTGCGTTTTGTACGAGTAAAAATGTTAAGTTTTATCTGAGAAAATAATGTAAATTGTGAGTTATGATTTTTCCGAATCTTGCATGGTAAAGGTCGTAGAAATCCGATGGATGCGAGACCTACAGGGCCGCTCGTTGTGGCAACACTTATGGGAGGCCTATGTCCAACCATAGACATCTTTCTGCTGAAATGATGATGATGAGTTCTACCTTATTAGACTAATCATCTTAATACACTAGGAATGTCATTTTTAGACATTGAATCAAAGGCGTTATACGTGCACATAACACCTTTGGTTCTATTAGTAACAATCTAAAACTGTCGGCTTAGTAAAATTATTTAAACAACAAAAACATCCTGATTGCACCTATTATTGTTGATAAGTATCTCTAATAAAAAGCAATCCAAACAGAATTTTATAAAACCACAAAACTTTACACACATTAAACGTTCAAAACCTACCTCCGTATGTTTCCAAAGGCCTACAGCAAGGATGTAACTTGGTATTCAAACTCGTTGCAGATGTTATCTGGCGGATTTCACTCCGAATCGCGTTTATTGCAGTTTTTTGTTATAAAGTGAGTTACGACTACTTTCTAACAGTCCGTGTTTTAGGCAACTCTCCTAGAATTGGAACGGCGGATTTGCATGTGTGTTTTGTACTAAGTTTGATGAGAATGGCAATGTTGTTACACTAGCTTCTGCCGGCGACTACGCTCACTTTAACGTATGTTTCTCCTTACAAACTTTGGACCCCCATTACCCTCCCTTCAGGGAGGTTAGAAAAGGAGATACTGTGAAAAGTGTTAAATTTTGACGCTCCCAGTTTCCAGTAATTTTGGCTGCACGTTGATAGTCAGTCAGTTTCTCATTTTAAATAGGTATGTAGATTTATATGATATTCGGACACGGAGTTACGGATACCAGACCTCTAATGAACACCGTGTCGCCCAGATCGAAGGCAACGAAGGAACGGGGTAGGGGTTTAGTCAGTAAGAGTCTGACACACTCTCCCACTCCGCCCAAGAGTGGGAGATGTCATTTTGATGATTCCCCTACCGAAAAAAAGACCTCTAATGAAAAGATAACTGTCTGTGTACCCAAAAAATCTAAAGAAAGATGTGTCATTATTATGTAAGAACGATTTTATGGGAAGTATCCGGGTTGGGTGCTCTTAAGGAAAATCTCTAAAATTCAAATTTCAAACTCTTTATCACAGTTGGTCAATTATGAGTTGGTTTGACACTGTTACTTATCCTCTTGTCGTCATCTTTCAACGTGGTTGTTTAATTAAACCTAGAATGTGTCATCAGTATTAAAATAGGCATTCTCACTAACTTTTGTGACATTTACATCTATGATAACCACCATGATCCGGAGTGAAAAAGAAAACGCAGTCGGTCGCCTCCTTCTGCGAAGCAGTAATGCTAGCGAAGGAGATGGCCACCCGCGAGAGGGGACTTCCTCACTCCCCAGCCACCAAGATACCAACTCCGAATCCTATTTCCATCTACCGTATGCGTGGGCTTGCGGAAGGCGAGCAATGAATAGCTCGCCTTCCAGCCGTCTGGTATTCGTCTGGTCCGAGCCCGAGTCGTCGACGGCGTCGAATCGTAAGGCTCGGTCAGAGTCGAAATCAACTGGGGCCACGGGTAATGTGAAAGTGGTCCTCGGGGACCTGAAACGAAGGCAAAGAAGGAGTAATAGTGGGCTTTAGTAAAAACTCTGAAACGTTCTCCCGCTCCACCCAAGAGCAGCTGATATCATTTGATGATTTCCAACCTACAAATAAAGACTATGATAACAGTTGTATTAAGCCAAGTATGTAACACAGACCCACAAGGCCTCCCACAAGGTGGACTGACGACCTGGCGAGGGTCGCGGGAATCCGATGGATGCGAGACTCACACGACCGGTCGCTGTGGTGACGCTTGGGGGAGGCCTATGTCCAGCAGTGAACGTCTTTCGGCTGAGATGATGAGGATGATGAGGATGTAATACCTACACCAGATCGAATTCATAGAATTTATGAATAAGCAGTACGACGAAATAAAGATAAGGTTAGATAATACGGAAAGAGATAGAAAAGTTGATCGGACCTATATAAATCAGCTGGAAGACAAAGTGGAGAATTTAGAAAGGATTTTATGCTTATCAAAAATTGAAATTAGAAATATACCTAGAAAGGAAGGAGAAAGTAAAGAAGATCTGCGTAATATAGTATCGGATACAGCTAAAGTTCTGGATATTAATCTCGAACGTCACGATGTAAAAGATATCTTTCGCGTAAACAAAAAAGGTGGTGGATCATCTGTAATAGCCGACTTCGTCTCAGTCTCTATGAAAGAAAATATGCTGCAGAAAGTGCGCAATTACAATCGCAAGAATACCCAGGCTAGGTTGAACACCGCTCATATCAACATACCAGGTGATATAAAACCTATATACTTATCAGAGTGCCTGACTATGAAGTCGCAGCGCCTGTTTTTTTTGGCAAGGAAATACGCTAGTGAGAATAATTTTAAATTTTGTTGGACATCACTTGGAAAAGTTTTTCTTCGACAAAAGGAAGGTGCTCAACACATACTTATAAAAAGTGAGGATGACCTTAAATCAAGTTTAAAACCATGACTAGTTTACAAAAAGGCTCGTTCCATTTACCTAAATACATCAATTTTATTATTTTTTTATCTGCACTTGCTTTGTCATTATGTAACATATAAACACAAATCACTCAAACATTACAACTATCCATTACACTATACACTAACTCACCACAAAAATATTATTATTAATATACATATATCTTCCTCCCTGAACATATCCACCGTATTGTTAGTTCATACTTTGCCTAAAATAAGTTATCGCGCATTAACACGTGTCATTAAAAATATATTGATTCCCCATGGCTAATACAAACACTAATATCACATCACAAATAGATAACTTCGCAGTAGCATCTTCGCATCACTGTGATACTAATATATGTAACAGTATTATAAGAACCTCAAAGAATTCACTAAAAATTATTAGCCAGAATATTCGAAGCGTCTATAAAAACCTAGACGGCTTTCAAGCTCAATTAGCAAGGTTGTGTTGTGATATGGACATTATAGTGTTGACGGAGTGCTGGCTTAATGAGGACAAACCAATTCCTGCGATAGATAACTACGTATTCTACTCCAGTAAAAAATGCCTAAACCAAAACGATGGCATAGTAATCTACGTTAAAAGCAGTATACAGTGTACAGTAGAAGAACCAGATCCGATAGGTGCCAACTTTCTTTTACTTAAAATTGATCCCGATATATGTATTCTGGCATCCTACAGATCTCCATCGATATATTGCATTGACGGCTTTCTAAGCTCCCTAGAAAGTATTTTAAGTACACAGAAAGCGAACAACATCATTCTAATAGGCGACATTAACATTGACATAAAACCGAATAACACTGATAGGAATAGCTCGTCTTATCTTAACCTTACCGCTGAATTGGGCCTTTTACCGGGACACACACATCCGACAAGATTACAAAATTGCCTCGACCATGCAATGATTAATACATCTAGTAGTGCAACTGTTATAGTAATAGACTCAACAGTAACAGACCATGCCTCGGTACTGATTTGCTTAAATAATTGTATTAAAAATAAAAAATACACGAGTAAATTCGTCACAAAAGTTAATTTTGAAGCTGTAATAGAACAGCTTAAAAGTACCGATTTTTCTTTCATATCCGATAAACGCGATGCAAATGAGGTTGCAACAGAGTTTGTCGAATGTTTAATGTCCACAATATCTCAACACTCTCAAGTTAAGAAATTATCTAACCGGAAAACTGTACTAAAGCCCTGGATCACACCTGGCCTACTACGGTGTATTCGACACCGCGATAATCTCCACAAAACATCTCTAGTTGACCCAAGAAACGAAATTGCTAAACTGGCATATAAACGTTATCGCAATTTCTGTAACCTATTATTAAGAAAAGTAAAATTAAATTATGAAAGATGCGCCTTAGAATCCTCAAAAAACAACAAGGATACTTGGAGTATTATTAAAAATATAACCAACCAAACTGTACATAAAACAACAGCAGACCAACTCCTCACTGCGAAGGACGCGCCCAATACTATTGAAGAAATAAACCATTATTTTTCAAACATTGGTAAGCAATTAGCTAATAACATCATCCAAAATCAAAATACCCCAAGTTCCCCATACAAATTTGAATCACTCGCTGCAGGTCAATCTATGGTTTTGCTATCCCCGGACGAGGCTGAAATTGAGTCTGTGATTAATAACCTGAAAAATGATTGCGCCACAGGGTGGGACTCAATTCCGGTCAAACTCCTCAAACTGGGTAAAGACGTGCTTCTATCACCCCTTACGAAACTCACTGAGATATGTTTCGAACAAGGAATCTTCCCTCGAATCTACAAAAAATCCCTAGTCACGCCTGTTCATAAGGGAGGGGAAAAAGAGGATGTCAAAAATTACAGACCTATCTCAGTACTTTCAGTTCTGTCAAAGGTCTTAGAAAAACTGCTGAACCATAGACTCATAAAATATTTAGAGCACTTTAAAATTTTAGCTGACTCGCAATACGGCTTTAGGTCTGGGAGGAGCACCGCAGACGCAGTTAATCAACTTGTTGATTACGTAACTGACAAAATTGAAGCAAAGCAGAAATGTCTGGGTGTTTTTCTAGACCTAACCAAAGCATTTGACACTGTCTGTATTTCGACCCTTGTAAGAAAGCTGGAACATGCTGGAATCAGAGGAAAAGCTCTCAGTATACTTACTGACTTCCTAACTGATCGAACCCAAAAAATAAAGATTGGTGAATTAACCAGTAACGAAGCCAAAATTGACTATGGTGTACCACAAGGAAGTTGCTTATCCCCTAGCCTCTTCCTGGTCTATGTTAATGACCTTTGCCAGCAGTCTCTTGACAGGGGTAGAATATATAGTTATGCAGACGACACGGTATTAATATTTCACGGTGAGAGTTGGGAAGCAGCGCGACAAGCAGCAGAGCGGGGTTTATGTAAAATAATCTGCTGGTTGAAAAGTAACTTACTTACCCTGAACATCTCTAAGACCGCATATCTCCAATTCACTTTCGCCAATACTAAACCCATGGACATAAGTCTCAAAGCACACGCCTGCAATGATATTACTAATCACCAATGCTCCTGCCTACCAATCTCACAAAAAAAGTCGATAAAATACTTGGGAGTACTTCTAGACGAACAATTTAACTGGCGTCCCCACATTGAACTAACCACATCCCGTATAAGAAAACTTATATGGGCTTTTAAAAAACTTCGACACGTAGCCTACTTCAAGTTACTACGAACAGTGTATCTTGCGCTGGCTCAGTCAATCATAGGGTACTGTATTACGGCCTGGGGAGGCGCCTGCAAAACTTATATGATTAACATCGAAAGAGCCCAAAGATCTCTACTCAAGGTCATGACGTTCAAACCATACCGGTTTCCTACAAAAGAACTATATAAAAATTGTAATGTACTTACCGTGAGACAGCTGTACCTTATTAATCTCACAGTCAAACAACACCATATGACGCCGGTAATTCACGCCACAAAACTCAGGAGAACTATTATTCGTCCTGACGTATGTAGACCACCGAGCTTTAAAACCGCTTCCGCTAGACGTCAACACATTTATATGGCTATATACATGTACAATAAACTTAACAATGCCCTTAATATAAACCCATTAACAACTAGACAAACTAAAAAGAAAATTTCTACATGGCTTCAAACACTGGATTATCACCAGACGGAAGATTTAATGCAACGACGGTACCGATGAATATGTTTATAATAATAATGATTTTCACTCATTTACACTCACACACACACCCAAACATACTATCACACACGCACACTTACACCTACACCCACACTCAAACATACACACCTATACAAACACACACAATAAATACTTTATTACTAATCTACTCAAAGCATGCGTGCATTTTCATTCATTTATTTTATTTTACCATTTTTTTTTTTTCCGCTTTCTCATCAAATATGTATCAAAATTTAATAGATCAATTGTACCACATGCAACTGGGTGAAGACACTGGCTCTTGTAACACAGGTTTCTACCTAGCTCAGGAGCCAGGGCTTCAAAAAGTATGTTACCTGTATAATTATGTGTCAATAAAGAAATTTATTATTATTTCTTTATTTACTTTTTTAAAACATATTAAATATATTTTTAAATATTTCTTACAAAAATAATAAAAAAAACCTGTGATCATTATTATTATTATTATTATTATTATTAATTGCGGTCACGAAGGCCAGTCCAAGTGGAAACTAGCCATCGCTTTGGTACCGCTTCGGCGGCTTTTTTACCTTTTATTGCTATACACAAGTGCGTTCACAAACACAGCTAATTCGGTCTCAGTTTTCTCACTATCCAAGGTGTGATCAGGTTAACTAGACAGTCAAGATCGTGCAAACTCGGGAAATTCCGCGAGTCTTCGTCATTTCTCAAAGTAGATCGCGCCCGAATGCAAGCCGCCAGTCGTTATGTAATGGCGGATGTGCGGCGCCTCACCCTTGAACTAGATTGTTTGAGGTTCGTAGACAATGCCACACACACTGCGAGCTGTAAGCCGTACTGTTTGCTGCATTTCATAATGGTGTAAGTTTATGATTGAGCGCACTTAAAGCTAAGCGAATTATAAAGGATAAAGCTATGCTTATAATCTCTACCCCCTCTTTACTATAGATACTTATTGGCAAGTTTTCTGAAATAGTAGGTATTTTTATATAATCGTCAAGAAACTGGCATTTCCTAAAACCAAAACTTGGAAGACATGTGACATCCACCAATCCGTGGATAGCTAACTTAAGGGTGTGTGGATTATAGCCCATTCCCTCCCCTAGAGAGAAGCCTGAGTACCAGTAGTGTAGTATGTATATTTTTATATTAATTTAATTCAGTGATAAACCTCTGAGATTTTTGCAAAGGAGGTTTCTGCAGAACAAAGTTCACTGATTGGCGGGCGTTAACAGTTTTTTTTTATTTATAATGTACCAATAACTTTAACATCGCATCTCGTAGCATTCACTGTAAGTGGATCAAAAATTACAATGAAATAAAGGCGAAAGTTTGCGAGTGTGTATGGGTATATTTGTACGTCTGCTGCTTTACTGCTTCACGCCGAAACTGCTGAAAAGATTTGGGTGCAATTTGGTATACGGGTAGACCATATCCTGGAATAACACACATGATATATAACGAGTTTAGAAGAGAATAGGACTCCAGATTCATGTAATGTATGTTGTTTTAAATGTTCTGATTGTCTTCGTCTGTAGTCTGTCACTGTAATTATTAAAATAAAAAAATATTTTTATATCGTATTAAAAATCATAATCAATGATTTTCAACTTTAACGCGGGCGAAGGCGCGTACAATCTTGTGTTAATATATAATTCGCGAATTCTATTCTTACCAGAAAAAATGTTGCAAATCTACATTCTCCAATTAACTCATTTTATATGCAAAAAATATCTTGCTATCATAATTATAGTAACTTAAAAAAAAAAGGTTTTTAAATCACTATCCTAACCACAAAACCGTGAACAATTCAAACAGTTTCTCGAACGGTTTCAGAAACATACTCTTACTTACACACGTTTACATACAATTATGGGTTACACATACACGTCATACACACATCTGAGCTATATAATTACAGCAATGTAATTTGTTATTCAATGCACATTATGTAAGTTACAATCGTATGTGTGTTACCCCACGAAATTGAGATAAACAATTAAAAGTAACAAGTGCGTTCGTTTGTGAATGAAATGTTCCGTATGCCATAGCCTACTATAATAGAGGTCAGATAAAGCAATAAAGTACCTATTATTATATTGATTTTTTCCTAATATCTCTGCATAGGTACCTACCCGAAAATAAAGTATGAACCCTTTTTTCATTACTATGTATAAAATGTAAAATCTCAATTTAAGAGTAAGATTCAAGACAACTTTATTAAAAATGCCAATAAATGTAGAAGGCATTGACCCTCCTTTGCTTTAATTTATTCTAAATTTATCTGACGCGATTCGATTCGAGTGAGATCTATTTCACTTGAATCAAATCGCATTTTTAACACTAGCTCTAGTTACATGGATAGTAAAGACAGATATAACCGCGTTTATTTGTTCCAAAAATTGTACCTAATTGGTGCGATCAGTGTGTATGTTTGTTACTCCTTCACACTCAAACGGCTGAACGAATTTAGGTAAAATTCAACTCATGGGTAGATCAAGTCCTGGAATAGCACTTACACAGCGATCCCATTAGTAATTGTAAACGTCAGCCATTTTGTTTTTTATGACAGGCTTAACAAATTAGACAAACATGAGAAAAAGCTGTCAGTTCTTTCTTACGGAACTCTAAAAAGATAATCAAGTGCTCTAAACGCACATACTCCGAAACATGGCCGGGTTATAGGAAGCCTCGCAAACAATGCAACTGCTACGATAATATTAGTAAAAAATCGGCAGATCTGCAGATCACTCTGTCTGTTACGTTACTATTACGACAGTTTAACGCAATACACGATCGTTATCTCGTAGTATTGTAGTACCACTTACTGTATGTAGTACCCGCTAGTTTAATTACGCAGATTGAAGATTGCATTTTTTTTACTGGAGTACCTATAGCTATTTCATCGTTACTGGTAGTCAGAAATCAGGAAATATGGCGCAGTTTTGCCATGAGTCTTGTATTACCTAATTTCATTACTAAGTTGTGGATGTCTGATCATAAAGGTAACATCTGCATAATTTGTAAAAATAATAAGGCCGAATAACTGTCTTACTAACTCCCAGCTAGAGCAGAATTTTTGAACAAAGATTTTTCAAAATTCACACCCTGAAACGGCTGTCCAAAGTCACTCTGGCTGGAAGAATTTACCTGTATGCAGGCAAAGCCGCCGACAGAAGCTATATAGTTGGGAAAAAGCTAAGCAGATTTGTTGATAAGCTATTTTTACAAAAGCTTCAATACAAATCTCAGTAGAGACTTTATACGGGAGTAAAATTATATACTTAAATTCAAATTATGTTGTAGTTTCTCCCGCTCTAAGGGTAGGGAGAAGGCTTGTCAAACTTTTACAAATCAAAACTCACCTATGTCTTTCAATTGCTCTTTACAATCCAGGGTCATGGTAATTTTTTCCAACCAGCCCGCAGCCCAGAAGTAATTTTCAGCTTGTAATTATTTCTAAGATTCATTATTGTTTCATAAAACTTATAAATACTTTTCCCGAGCTATAGATATCAATATTAATACACATGCTTAGCAAGTCAATAAAGAAAGATTCGTCGCTAAAACTCTTGCAACACCTATTACAACTCATTAATCACCAAACAACGAGGTTATTTGACGACAATACAAAACAATAGTCAATGAGAACTGTCACAATACATTGTGACAGTCACATCTCTACAAGATGTGACAATAGTGACTAATCTGACACATTAGGTTGAGAAACTGCGAAGGTTAGGAGACCTTAGAGCCTGATTGATAGGAAGGCTAATAAGGTGATGACAATGCTCTACTTAAAAATGTTATTATCATAAGTGTTGCCTTCGATCATTAGGCTGTTGCAAAATAAATAATCAAAAATTAAAACTCAACGGATGACAACTTCAATAGATACATTTCGTTAAAAGTATTTTACAAAATTATATAATCAATGAGATTTCCAGACGCAATATTATATATTCTAATCGTCATCATTTTCATTATTTTAACTAAAAGTCGTCCAATGTTGGACATAGGCCTCCGCAAGTGTTGCCACAATGAACGGTCAAGGAAAATTATTAGTATATACCCCTGGAAAATCAGCAATACACCAATGATATTTTACGTATGGGGTTAGTTTACTTAAAGGAAACCCATCAGCTTTAATTATAATGAATCCTGCTGCGAAAGATGTAGAGACTTTTAAAGTTGCTCTAGTTATTTTTTTTCAATGAATTTACTGTCGCAAACATGAAAGAAAAGCTCAGTTTTAAATTTTCTGTGCAGTCTTGTAACAATTTCACCAAAGTATTTTAAAATAGTGTCTAAATATTTCGTATTCACACCAATAGAACGATGTTTACTTTACCATTCATCGAATTGCAAATTTTCGCGCACCTATCATCAAAAGGAATCACCGAATTACAACACTTGGTTGCAAAGTGAAGGCAAATCTCACATCTATTAAGCATGTTACACGTTAAAAGCCATTTAAACATCGTGTCTATTAGAAATAGTGTACTTACCATTACATGTTATTTTAGGTATTGATGTGAAAGGCACTTGATACCAGGAGAACTTCAAATACCAGATGTAGTACAACGAGCCTCTGCCAGTGGCGTCATCCTGCGAAAGTAGAAATTATGCCTACTTTACTCAGTTTTACTGAAGAAAATATTTTAAAGATCATTCCAGTAGCTTAGTCGAGAGGTTTGAAACATGGATCTAACAAATTTAACCAAGAGACAATTTTCTAATATTTCTCACATTGTGGACAAGTTAAGAATGAGACTTGCGCAACTTCGTACAGTAGTGAAACTGGAGTGGGCCAAATGTTCGACCTAGGAGAAGCCTACACCTAATTTCATAACGGACCAACGCAACCAAGGTCCTACAAGACAGAACCAAGCATGAAGCCTTGCGGAACTCCACAACTCAACTCAACCCGTAGAAATCTATTTTCTCCTCTCTTGACATCACTTCAGATGATATAACCTCATCAAATGCAGTACCACCTAAGTAAAACACTTCAAAGGCGACTTCCTTACCATTAGAATGAGACATCAGCAGTCAAGACCCAGCTTTCGAAGCCGTGAGAAGTTAATGGTTTATTCAAGAAGCGAGTTAGATTAACTCAAACGCTTTCGTTTACGCGATGCGCATACGAGATGTGTGAGTCCAGATTAGTAACGCGGCTTTTTTGTTGTGGCAGGACTGAGGATGTATTTTTAACCTTATCGTTGCTAAAGTTTATCATTTACATGAATCTATTTGTTAATGTATCATTCATAGGCAAAGTGTTTTCTCATACAGAGAAAGAGTGTGCATTGATTTCTATGCCTGTCTATTTAGAGAATAGCCAATTTTGTAGTTTACTCTCGGTGTTTATTAAATAGAACTACAATATTCGACAGTTTGTGATGTCTTTCACTAACCTAAACGTTTACAAATTTATTTAGTGTAGGAGCTCAGCAATATGTTCCAAGGACTGTCATAACATAGTTTTTTAAGACTCTGGTTTCCAACAATATTATCATATTTTTTACTAACAATACTACTATTTTTGATCCGTGGCAATTCATTTAAATGGACATTATTTTAGTCTGCATCAAAAGCATTTTTTTTTGTTTAACATAGCTATATAATCAGCCACAATCTTCCAAAAACTCTCTCAGACGGAAATGTTAATCCAATCACAAAAAAATTGCAAACAGCTGCATTAAGTAGTGTAAACCAGTTCAATACTAGGCCGAACTACTGCAGTCTAATCACCGTGACTAAGAATGACATTGACATTTGTACAAAAAAGTGGGCGGTCTCACAAGCGTCGCAGGCGCAGCCGAACGCACTTACATCATTATTTGTTAGAAGTCTGAATCATTATGCAAGTTGTTCGATAACACTTTTATTGGAGCAAAGATAGATTTTTTTTTGGTCTAGCCATTTCCCAACCACACACGCACAGGACTGGTCATGGTGGCGACGCTTGGGGGAGGCCTATGTCCAGCAGTGGATGTCTTTCGGCTGAAATGGTGATGATTATGATTCCCCAACCGCGTTGGGTCAGCCAGTCTAATCAAAGGCACGTGAGACTGATATTTTATCTGGAACCGGTGCAGTTACAGAGGTCAAATACGCATATCTTCAATCGTAATATGCACTACCGATGGACCCGCGAGGACTCGGTAGTGGTCAGCCCAAGCGTTATAGACTTTCATCTTGCTCCAATTATGAGGAGTTGGACGCCTTAGCTAAATGATATAGAAACTCATTAATCTACCGATATACTGGCAACTAGCAAATGACTCACTCTCGTCTACATACTCGTACGTTGTGCGCTGTCACTATAATAATTTACTTATTTAAATACATAGTATAAAGTTAATTAGTCTTCTTATTTCATTAGGTTATGGGCCCAGTCAAGCCTACCATTTAGTGTAATTTCCAAATTTTATTCAGTACTTTCAAAGTTATAGGAAAAGTAAAATCTGACGGGTATAACCTCACTTTTAGTTAGGTACCGGCTCGTGATTTTTTCTTTTCAGCTGCTTTCAGATAAAGTATGACAATATGACTGGAACTAATACTATGATGTCTATTGACAAGTTAACGGGTCGCGACAATTGGGGAAATTGGAGTTTTGCAGTCAAAGCATACTTACAACATGAGGATTTATATAGTTGCATTTTGACAGCACCGAATGCTTCCGACCCCAAAGCAGTTAAACAAGACACCAAAGCAAAATCAAAGTTAATATTGTTGGTCGACCCAATATTATATGTGCACATACAGGATGCACAGAATGCAAAACAGGTGTGGGACAATTTGACAAAGGCATTTGAAGACCAAGGACTGACACGGAAAGTTGGCTTATTAAAAGAATTAATTAACACTAATTTAGAAAGCAGCTTGTCAGTGGAAGACTATGTAAATAAAATTATGACAGCCACGCACAAGTTAAGAAATATAAATTTTCATGTGGACGATGAGTGGTTGGGCACATTAATGCTGGCAGGGTTACCAGAAATGTATAAACCCATGATTATGGGTTTGGAAAGTTCCGGTATGAAGATTAGTGCTGACTTAGTAAAAAATAAATTACTACAGGAAGTTAAAATGTCAGACACTACCGCACTTTATACAAACACAAGGAAAAATGTGCCCAAAAGTGACAAAAAAGGTCCAAGATGTTTTAATTGTAATAAGTACGGACATCTCAGCGAAAATTGTTGGTATAAGAAAACAAACAATAATAAAAAGACGGATAAAGATACAGGTTATGTTGCAGCTTTTTCAGCATTCACAGAAAATGACTCCAATTCTTGGTATGTCGACACAGGAGCATCCATGCACATGACGATGCACCGGGACTGGCTCAATGATATCACCAATTCACCTGTACCGAGCATAAGGATTGCTAACAACAAAGTTTTAAAAGTGGAAGGCTGCGGGAATGTATGCATTAAGGTAAAGGCACATGATGGCAGCACTGATTCAATACAGGTGAGGAAAGTTTTATTTGTACCAGAATTAAAAACTAATTTGTTATCAGTCAGCAAAATAATTCAAAATGGATGTAAAGTAATATTTAATGAATCTGGCTGTCAAATTTACAATCCTAGTAACAAATTAGTAGCTCAGGCTAGATTAAAGAATGCAACATACCTATTAAATACTTACCAAGAAATGCAAGGCATGATGGCCAAGGCTGATGATGATACTTATCTGTGGCACCAGAGAATGGACCATTTAAATTTTACAAGCCTTCACAAAATACCTTACTGTGCAGAAGGAGTAAAGTTGTCAACAGGAATGGAAAACTCCATCTGTGTTACCTGTCTGGAAGGCAAGCAAACGAGAAAACCGTTCCCTGCTGAAGGTTCCCGAGCAAGCAGCTTGCTAGAACTTATCCACAGTGATGTGTGTGGACCAATGCAGCAGATATCAATAGGAGGAGCAAGATATTTTGTAACTTTTATTGATGACTTTTCTCGCCGAGTACACATATACACTATGAAAAACAAAAGTGAAGTCTTTGAAAAGTTTATTGAATATAAGAATAGAGTGGAAAATGAATTAAATAAAAAAATAAAAATTCTTAGATCTGACAACGGAACTGAATATAAAAATAAGAATTTTGAGACTTATCTAAAAAAGCATGGAATTTTGCACCAGACATCGAATCCGTACACGCCTGAACAAAACGGTTTGAGCGAACGAATGAACCGTACCCTTATTGAGCGTGCTAAATGTATGTTAAACTCTGGTTTACAGAAAGATTATTGGGCTGAAGCCGTTACTACAGCAGCTTACATACTGAACCGTTCTCCCACCCGCAGCTTATCAGATGCAACGCCATATGAGGTATGGACTAAAAGAAAACCTGATTTGAGTCATATGAGAATATTTGGATGTCCTGCGATGGTGCATATTCCTAAAGAAAACAGAAGTAAGTTGGATGTAAAGTCGCGGAAATTAATATTTGTTGGCTACAGCGATGGTACAAAAGGCTACAAATTTATTGATCCTGAAACAAAGAAAGGAATTGTTAGTAGAGATGTAGTGTTCCTCGAAACTGCAATTAAAAGAAATAAAGTAGATCATCATCTGCCTAGCCTTTTCCCAACTATATTGGGGACGGCTTCCAGTCAAGCTGGATTTAGCTGAATACCAGTATTTTACGAGGAGCGGCTGCCTACCAGACCTCCACAACCCATTAACTGGGATAATACGGTACTTCATGGCAAGACTGGAGTCAGATTTACTGGCTTCTGACTATCCGTAACGACTGCCAAAGATCTACAAATGATAGCCGGGACCTACGGCTTAACGTGCTTTCCGAGGCACGGAGGAAACTCGTTATATTAAGATGGTCACCCATCCACAGACCAACCTAGGCAAGCGTTGCTTAACCTTGAAGATCGACCTGTGCGGCTGTTATTATCTAGCCACGAGCTCTAAAAGAAATAAAGTAGATGAAGTACCTAAAAAAGAAGAAGTTATTAAAAATAACATTGATTTAGAGAAAAATAAATTTAAAAATACACATGAGGATAGTAAAATGAATAATGAACACACAGAAAAGAAAACTGTATACTTACCTTTATGTAGTGAACCCGAAGAACCTGTGGATAGAAACATTAATTATGAGAGAGTCAAAATACAGGATGTATCTCAAAGTATTTCAGATGAATCTGATCAATTTGAGGATGTTAATGATGAAACATACATACCTGATATAACGATAGACTCTCCACCGGTATCCAATATAATTTTGAGGCCGCGGCAACGTAGGATGAGGTCGGAAAACAATGACAAGTAATACAGATGCACTGGAGAGATGGTCGCTGACATATAATATTGACGAAAGGACTCCCTCGACCGAAGCATGAAGACTTCACCGCATCTATGGGTCTACATTTAAAGCTTCTGCGTCCAGGAGAGGATGTTAGGAGTATGGACGCCTTAGCTAAATGATATAGAAACTCATTAATCTACCGATATACTGGCAACTAGCAAATGACTCACTCTCGTCTACATACTCGTACGTTGTGCGCTGTCACTATAATAATTTACTTATTTAAATACATAGTATAAAGTTAATTAGTCTTCTTATTTCATTAGAACCGGGCCTTTCTATTTGTCGATTCCAAAACAGGAATCTTCCGAAACTAATATGTCCGGTGAGGACTTGCATTAGGTGGACAGAGAGAATACCATGGCAACACTCTGACCATTGTGGCATGCTTAGTTTTATAGTCTAACATTCAAACTTAAAATTATAGCGACTGTAGCAATGATGTGATGTAATTTTATGAAGAAGCTGTCACTCAGAATTATTATTGAGATTGATTTATTGATACTTCTGTCAAGTCATTATTGTTTTACAAGCCTGTCTGCAATTCCCATACATAACATTTGTGTGCAGGCTTTACGTAGTACTTATCACGACGATTCACATTTAACAAGGCGTAGAATATGAGATGTTGAGAGAGAACTCTACTATAAGTAATTCTAGTATAAGTAGTCGCAAGTCACTTGACTGTGTAAATGCACTACTATTTAAAGGCATCATTTAAATGAGGAAACGTCCAATTGAAGTTAGAATACATGTTTACACTAATATAGGAAAACACTGTATAAATTGCAGTAAGGTTTTCCCTGTAGAGTTTTACACGACTGCAGTGTAATTTTGTGCACGAAACTAGTAAATCTGACTCCAGTCTTGCCATGTAGTACCGTGTTACCCCAGTTAATAGTAGGGGAGGCCACGATGCTAAATGGGGATTTACTCGAGCGTCGTAGAGACCTATTGGGTTGCAAAGCTTAGATGATAAGAAGAAAAAAATGTTCTATGATTATACCTTTTCATCGGTGGGGGAAGCGGCTATAGATTTTTAAATATGTAAAAAAAAACTGTTGCATGGACATCCTCGAGCGCGTCAGATATTGATAGCATCAATGCCCTACGTATTTTTAATAATGTACGTATGTTAATCTGATCGTTTGCATGATGGGGGTGGTTGTATGGAAGGGTTGAAAATGGAAAAAAAAATAATTTAATCGAGCGCGTCAGATTTTCTAAGGGAGTGTTAAGTGCACCAAAAAAAAAGATCTCATTCACTAATCTGACCATTTCGATGGGACGCAAACTCGTGGCCACTTTCATAAAGTGCAAAAAAAATTCGCCATTTTGAAATACTCAAGCGCGTCAGATTAAGATATATATGGTTCATCTTTATGTTCTAAACGTACTGTTTCATAATCTGACGATTATCTAGAGGGATTCGCCTGATCTGACAAAAAAACCCCTGCAACTTCCAGCTAATTCCATTCCTGGGCGCTTAAAATTGTACTTATATCACTTTTGAGCTCAAAATATATTTTATGTGATATTTTGAGCTCGCTGAGTTCAAAGAGATAATATTTGAGCTCTCCCAGCTCGAAAGTCTGATAAAAGTTTCATAGAACACTATTTTTGGAATCTTCAAACCGCAATAACTTTTGAACGGATCAAGTAATTTTCACGCGGTTTGCGGCATTCAACGCAGTTTTATCATCCTCATAAGTTATTTTCTAGTTTTAATTTATCGAACCAAAAATTTCGGAGTAATCCCGAAAAATCACTTTTTCGGGTTTCTTTCGTTCACGATATCTCTCGAACGAATCAACCGATTTTGACCAGCTTGGTAGCGGTCGACGTGGTTTTTCAAGCTCAAAGGCGGATTAGTTTTTGAAGTTGATCGATAAAGCCGTTTAAAAGTTATTTAAAAAAAAACCACTTTCAAAATATAAAACTTATTTTTTTGAGATTTTTCAAAATTTCTCAAAATCTAACGGTCCGAATCAGTTCAAATTCCCACGAAATCTAATTTTGAGGGAACTCTTTAGAAAACCGGAGAAGGAAATGTAGCCATCACACAACTGCACGCATTTAACTTTATCGACGATTTTTTGTTATTTCGGCTTGCGGAAATCGTCAGATTATATATTTTTCATTATTCTTGAATTATTTCCTTCAAAATAAAAAAAAAATTAGCTACGCTCGAGAATGTCGAGATGACGTTTTTTTTTTACAACTTTGCTGCCCTCCCCTTTCTTTACGTCTCTTTCAAATTGTCAGATTAGTGGAATATACACTTTTTAAGATGTAATTAACTCACCCTACCTTAATCTGACGCGCTCGAGAATGTCTGAGGGTCATTTTTTTTTTACTAATCTGATCCTGTATCCTTCACGGGCGGCTTTATATATGGGCCTCATATTTGGTGGAGGTACTTAACTGGGTGCAAGGTATCCCCCTGTATATTAATCTGCCGCGCTTTAGTAAATCCCGAAATCCCTTCTGGGGCTCCCCTACTATAAAGGGTTGTGGAGGTCTGGTAGGCAGCCGCTCCTCGTAAAATACTGATATTCAGCTGAATCCGGCTTGACTGGAAGCCGACCCCAATATAGTTAGGAAAAGGCTAGGTAGATGATGATGATGAGTGTAATTTAGTGCACATAAATTAGTATCTTACTGGATAGTGTCTTTCACTTTTTATGAAACGTTTCCCCACACAAGGCTTTGTTGTAGGTGTAGGCTTACGGACGACGAGCAATGGGTCGCTCACCGTCCGGTCGTTCAGTAACCTTCCGAACTGACTAAAACCCACACTGTTCCTTCATTTCCCTTTTTTGCGAGATCTACGAGAACTCCTTCAAACAATCCGCAGCCTCCGCCCTCACAATTTTGGTGTCATCTTTTTGGAACATAATGCAACTTCCTACCCTGACTTGATCTTTTACTTATGGCCGGGCGGCGATGTTTAAGGACGACAAACACTCATCCTAGGAGAGCCAATATCGACTCAAATAGAAAGACACACTTTTGGACACACTATTAGTGCTGATATGTTTATTTCTATCTTTTTCAACTTCACTCGCCTTTAGTTATTTCCACAGAAATCTAAATATTGTTTAGATTTCTGTGGTTATTTCTGTGTCTAATATACCTATTATATATTTTTTAATTTTACATAACTTCAAAATAAATTATTCTGATAACCCATAGGTTTGAAGACACACCTCTGAACTTGTAATCTGCCTTTCTTATCGCTAACCGCAAACCTCTCACTAAATTACTAGTATGAGCAACATAAATAAGTTACACTGGTTCGTTCGTCATATTAAAATAAGCCTTTTCATAAAATTAGTGTTCACTATAATTATTATCACATATAAATGACTATATTTATACTGATTTATAGCTATGTTTATAATAAAAAATAAAAAAGTGTGAATAAAAATGTTAGGTCATTTTTTATTAATATTAATTAAACTTCCTGTGACTAATTATTATATTTATTTATGACTGCATAAGTGCACATTATTATAATTAGCATTAAAAAGTAATAAAAAGCGTTGGCCAAAAGGATGGACGGTGTTACTGAGACTGGCCCTGAGAGTGGTAGCAGGGTGACTTGGTTGTGCACCACGAAGGTTGGTTCGAGGTAACCCCAAAAAAGAGTGCCAGCTTAGATTTAGGGGAGGCCTTTGCACAGAAATAACTCATCATCATCATGTACCTAGCCTTTTCCCAACTATATTGGGGTCGGCTTCCAGTCAAACCGGATTTAATTCAATATCTACTATTATTTTACGAGAAGCGGCTGCCCACCATACCTCCACAGCCCATTGACTGGGATAACACGGTACTTCGTGGCAAGACTGGAGTCAGATTTACTGGCTACAGAAATAACTCACCAAAAGATATTAAAAAGAAAATTACTATAGCGAAGCTTACGAGATGTTAAATAATAATAATTGACTGCCAAATACTGCAAAAATATTAGCATGTGCTACATTCACATTTTAATGAAGTCATCGTACCCAGTGACTGTAAAAACGAAATATTTTCTAAACTTAACACTGGATAAATTGCACAAAGCGTGCAAAGCCAAATCAAGAAAAAACATTGTTTGGAATTTAATTTTTCAATGTAACGGAACAATTTTACTTAGTTACTGCTTAGCAACTAATACTAGCCACGACTTACAAGTTGTAGGTCGTGGGTTCAAACCCATCCAGGCGCATTACTTTGTGTAATTGATTTCATCAGCCCTGCTCTCAAAAATGGTGAAGGAAAACATCGTGAGGAAACCGGTTTTGCCCTAGAACCAAAAATTCGAAGACATGTGACATCCACCAATCCGCGGTGGATTATGGCCCATTCCCTCTTCAGAGAGGAGGCCTGAGTCCCAACAGTGGGAACATTGTAAGGCCGATAATGCTAATGCTAACTAATACTAGTACTTTCTAATTTTATATCATTCTTAATAAGTGACTCTATTTCTCAATAACTTCAAGTATTTCAAACTCATTCAAGTCTGACTCAATGTGTAATAATAAATAGTAAGGAAATCTAGTAAAGTTGAACTTTCACAAGTTAAACCAAATGCTGTTATTCAGCCTATAACGTCATAATGTGAAGGCCTACTCAATCACATTAAGACGACGGATGACGCTTCAGGAACGAGTCAACTTTGCCGTATGTTCCCGTATGGTAAGAGCAGTGGTGGCCCAGTGGTAACGGTCCCGACTTACGAGTTGTAGATCGCGGGTTCAAACCCAGCCAGGCGCATTACCTTGTGTAATTTTTTTGATCACCACTGCTCTCAAAGCGGTGAAGGAAAACATCGTGAGGAAACCAGCATGTCCTAGAACCAAAAATGTGGGTTCACGTGGTGGATTATGGCCCATTTTCTCTCCTAGAGAAGAGGTCTGAGTCCCAGCAGAGAAAACAGCTGAACAGGAGACTGTCTGCGAGGCCTATGGTATGGAACTGCTTATTCAGTATGCAGTGTCCAGTGATGGTCTTCGCCACCAAGGCTGCCTCTGTCTAGTCACATGAGACTTATGGTGAGGGCTTTGTAGAGGCGTAGCATGCTGCCTGCATCCTGGTATCGAGGTCCACCAGAGCTCTGCTTGTATGTGCATGTGTGTGTAAACAAAAAAATAATAGCCTGATGACCAAACAAAAAAAAGTGCATCACACACAATCATACTATTATCAACCAATTTCCCCTCTTGAAAGTCTACTCAATGGATCATCTTCCTTAGCTCGCTAGCGAGTTCAACGCTAGAGAGGATTTTTTAGATAAAAAGTCATGGTAGAGCCACTGCAAAGAATTGTACGAATATTGTCGACAGTAGCGTTGACGCAACAGATACAACTAACAGCATCTATCTCCATGTCATTATACTGTCAATTTGCCAACAAAGTAATGACGCCGACGATAGAAAGATCCGCCCAATGGGCGTGTCCTGCTCTCGTCCGAGAATATTGACATGCACCTACATCCGTCAGCTATTGACATAGCGGTAATGATGATGACCTGGTGATAGACAGTTGGATAGATGGAATGGACATGATCATTCTGTATCGTTTCACTTTTACGTAATCTCATCATATCTATAATTTAATTTCTTTTGAACTCAAAACGAAAGTAAGTAGACTATAAGTACATACCTTTGGAGGTAGTGTGACAGAGAGTAAAGTCCCACATACCTCCGTTGAAAAGGGAGGATCCTTCGACCGGACGAGGTGTTATGTCCGGTGGGCTACTGCCCGATAGATGATTTCGGGCTGTTGTATCTATTCAAATCGCGCGGAGAACTTTGCTTGCGCGATGCAGGATTCTGTGACGTCATATGTAGTAAATCGTAGTCGCTACATACCCATAATCAGCCTTATATGTATAGTGGGAACCATATAAGGCTGATTCCTGGAAATCAGGCCACCTTTTGTTAGAAAAGGGAATGGGTCGTGATCTACCACGCGGGCCCAGTGCGGGTTAGTTGATTGCTTAGAATTTTTGGTTCTACGACATGTCGGTTTCCTCATGACGTTATCCTTCACCGTTGTAGTAGAACATACTGGCAACTTATGTATGTAAATAAAAGAGTAGTCCTGTCTCTTTCTAAAAGGCTCATATTCCATGGTCGGATCGTGATATTCTCAGCACTCTTCTTCTTTTTCTACCTGGCGTTAATCCCGGCCATTGACAGGGTCCGCCTGATATTCTCAGCACTTTACAGTTCTTATATATCTGCCAATAAAGGAATACTAAATCGGTTACTCCTAAAAATAACCAAAAAATAAGATACCATTACTCATTCGCCCTTTTCTCTTATTACAGTTACTCTGGTTATTAGTACACAGCGGCGATGGATACAGCTGCCCCTATGGACACAACTGTGTGCTAGAACCTGCACCACCCGGCAAGACACCTCCCTGCGCACAGCCTGGCCTCACATACTGTGTACACCCGGACCCTTATCCTGAGTAAGTAATAGATAAGTCATGGACACAGCTGCCCCTATGGGCACAACTGTGTGCTAGAACCTGCACCGCCCGGCAAGACGCCGCCCTGCGCACAGCCTGGCCTCACATACTGTGTACACCCGGACCCTTACCCTGAGTAAGTAGCAGATAAGTTATGGATACAGCTGCCCCTATGGACACAACTGTGTGCTAGAACCTGCACCGCCTGGTAAAGCGCCGCCCTGTGCACAGCCTGGTCTCACATACTGTATACACCCGGACCCTTATCCTGAGTAAGTAGTAGATAAGTCATGGACACAGCTGCCCCTATGGACACAACTGTGTGCTAGAGGCTGCACCGCCTGGCAAGACACCACCCTGCGCACAGCCTGGCCTCACATACTGTGTACACCCGGACCCTTATCCTGAGTAAGTAGTAGATAAGTCATGGACACAGCTGCCCCTATGAACACAACTGTGTGCTAGAGGCTGCACCGCCTGGCAAGACGCCGCCCTGCGCACAGCCTGTACTCCCGGATCCTTATCCTGAGTAAGTAGCAGATAAGTTATGGATACAGCTGCCCCTATGGACACAACTACAACTGTGTGCTAGAACCTGCACCACCGAGCAAGACGCCACCCTGCGCACTGCCTGGCCTCACATACTGTGTGCACCCGGACCGTTATCCTGAGTAAGTAATAGATACATTATGGATACAGCTGCCCCTATGGACACAACCGTGTACTAGAACCTGCACCGCCTGGCAAGACGCCGCCCTGCGCACAGCCTGGCCTCACATACTGAGTACACCCGGACCCTTATCCTGAGTAAGTAGCAGATAAGTTATGGATACAACTGCCCCTATGGACACAACTGTGTGCTAGAACCTGCACCACCTGGCAAGACGCCGCCCTGCGCACAGCCTGGCCTCACATACTGTGTACACTCGGACCCCTGTCCTGAGTAAGTAGTAGATTAGTTATGGATACAGCTGCCCCTATGGACACAACTGTGTGCTAGAACCTGTACCACCGGGCAAGACGCCGCCCTGCGCACAGCCTGGACTCACGTACTGTGTACACCCGGACCCTTATCCTGAGTGAGTAGTAGATTAGTTATGGATACAGCTGCCCCTATGGGCAGAACTGTATGCTGGAACATGCACTGCCTGGCAAGACGCCGCCCTGTGCACAGCCCGGCCTTACATACTGTGTACACCCGGACCTTTATCCTGAGTAAGTAGTAGATAAGTTATAGATACAGCTACCCCTATGGACACAATTGTGTGCTAGAACCTGCACCGCCCGGCAAGACGCCACCCTGCGCACAGCCTGGCCTCACGTACTGTGTTACACCCGGACCCTGATTCTGAGTTAGTAATAGATAAGTTAATAAGTAATGGGTACAGCTGTCTTCTTAGACAGAACTGTTTGTCTAAAGTCTGGATTCACATCATTGATTATTATACCTGGTTAACCTGTACGACCATAGTCTGTGCGCTTATGGTAAAATAATAAACAAGCATCATCATCTCCCTAGCCTTTTCCCAACTAGCTTGGGGTCGACTTCCAGTCATCCAAATGCGTCTAGACGTCTGGACGTGTTTTACACGGAGCGGCCACCTATCTGACCACAATCCAGTTACTGAGTATCAGACTTCTTATTAGACCGATGATCAGGCTTTCTGGTTTCTGACAGTCGAAGATCTACGAAAAACAACTAGGACCAACGGCTTTACGTGCCAACACGAGCGGTTTATTGTAGTAACTTTTCCAACGTGTTCATCCAATTAATTATGTAGCACAATTCGCAACTATGTTTTTTGTTTGGTTTGTGTCTATCTTCGTATTCGATTTTTCTTCTCTTAATATAACACCTATTTATCTCTGCATCACCCAAAAATTGGCTGATAGAAAAGCTAAAGGCATTGAAGTCTTCCTCTGTATTTTTTTCCTCTGTATTCATAAACGTATTAAACAATCAATTAATACCCAAATATCGTGGCCTGAATGGCAAAGTTGCAAATCTGTAACTGCAAGAAATGGCAGATTCGCAACTTTGCCATACAATTGACGATATGTATTCCAGTTTATTTATATGATCTTTCTATTATTCCAGAAAGATAATCCGCCAGCTCATAGAAGCAGGACAGTACGACATCAGCACACTCCTGTCAGACGAGACGCGCGATGATTTCTCGCTGAAGAAAAACGACTACCCTTACGACTACGGGCCCAACTCGCTGCCGCACGTGGACCAGATCTCGCTGGTCAATGACCCCCACTACCAGAAGAACTATAACACTAAGTTTCATACCAGGTATAATCATGGTAAGTTAGAGCTTTTATTTAGTAACTTTCTGATCTGAAAGACGAGACATTGTTTTTTTATGGTTAATACTAAGCACACTACCTAACTGTAACTTCAATTTCCTTATATGCTTTGATATTGATACTATTGGTTTTTATTTTTTTTATTATTGATAGGCTCGCGCTTGACCACATCTCACCTGATGGTAAGCGATCATGTGGTCGACGATGGAGCACGCTTGCCTAGAAGTACTCTACTTTTCTCACAGTAGATGCGAAAAGTAGAGTACTTTATTCGGGAAATCATCATTCAAAGATCATTACAATGCTTGTAAATGCTAAGTAATAATATGCTATAACACCAATGCTATAACTTGGTTCGTAATAAACGCTTTGACTTTGGATAAAGCCGGCTTCGTTTTGGGCTAGCTTGATTCCCACGCTATATTCAGGATTCTTAGTTTAATTCCCCTCGCTTTGCTCGGGATTTATCATTGAATCACCTTACTGCACTCGGATTGTGTGTGGAATAAGTTCCCTTGGGATAATTTTCTATAATCACGCGGACGAAGCCGCTGGTAACAGCTAGTCTTACATATAAGCTTAGCTTAAGAAACTATTACCGGAATCAATATAAGGAATTGTTAGCAACATGTCAAGTTGTAAAGATTCTCATGTATGTATTCAGGAGCTTTTGAACTTTCACCTTTAAACCCGTAAAGACTTACATGGCAGCTAGGCAGTTACACACATACATCTACAGGATTTATCTCGTTACATTAGATTGTGAGGAGAGGGAAACTGAGTTTAGAGTTATGAAACTTACCGCATTATACTGCATTTATATTATATCTATACTTATTAGTTGTATAAAGAAGTAAAGTTGATACAATCCGATCATCATCGGTCGGTCGACATTAGACCGTTTTCACATATTCCGATCCGATATCGGTATCGGACGCCGATACGATATCGGGGTAAGGTAAATGTATGAAATATGTACCTATCTTTCATATTGTCCGGCCCGATATCGGATATCGGAGCATGGCATTTCATACATTTTACTTACTCCGATATCGTATCGGCGTCCGACACCGATATCGGATCGGATAATGTGAAAACGGTCTTAACTTGACTCATCTCTGAAACTGTTTCCCCTCCCTCGGCAAGTGTCAGGTATGGTCAGCATCTTTGTTATTGATACACCCGTCGATAATTTTCAAGTTCTCTGTTTTTGTTAAATATTGTTTTTGGGAATTATTACATCGACGCCAAGTGTCAAGTTAATGTGACCGAGTTGTAAGTTAGTATGCAGGGGGTAATATCTGAAACCACAAGACCGACCGACTCGCTTTTCAATCAATTACAGATCATTCGACTAAGCATGACAAGTTGCCACTACTTCTTGACTGCTAATCACCAATCTTTCATCTCTCCACAGACATATTCAGCCAGAAGACGCCGCTGCAGCCGCCAACAGCCAGTGATCCCACCACATACAACATCAACGCATACCAAGCCAACAATTTTTCAAAGTTCGGTTTCCATGGTTACTCCCCAAACAACTACGGAGGTTGGAACCCGACTAGAAACTTCGGAGACTATGATAAGAAGGTTCTAAGGCCGAACCCGTTAAACCAGAATTTTTTCGACACGTCGAATTTCTACCCGAATTATGAGAGCAATGAGTGGTTTCGTCCCTCAAGTGGAGTCTCCCAGTATAATCCTAATGAGTGGTGGAAGTAAGTATTATTAGTAAAACATTTTTATAGAAATAGACATGTTTTAATTATGAGTATTCTGTGTGTCTAGTGATATAGGTTTTTTGGAGTGGGAAGTTTTTAATAGCTGCTCCCACTCTGGGTAGAGTGAGAGGGAGTGTCAGTTTTTGAAGGACTAAATCAACACAACTGAAGGAAAGGGCATGGTCCTTCCCTTCAGTTGCCCTTTTCCATTTTAGGGTCATGGTAACTCTTTCGCACTATTCCGAAGCTCTAAATTTTGATAAACAAAAATGCATATAAATATAAAAGAAATATACCTATTCAGTTCCTAAATTCAGCTTTCTCTGTTTTTGGCTTGCTTAGTTCACTCCTTCCCATTCCATCGTTACTCGGTAGTAACTACATGTTTATTCGTTTTTGAGCCTTGCAATGACTCCTACAATCGTTCATTGTTATAGGATTTCCCTGCGACGACTGTTGCCAAAGACAATTTCATGCAATTTGTCTCATTCGCGGATATACATTTAGTGTTATTTCCTCAGCCGGTCTTTAACCTTACAAGGGCACTCCAATGTCACGCATTCTTTTCCTATGATTGTATGAATGTCTCATTAAAAATTATTTATGATACCTTCGCATTCTTCGCTAAGTTTCTCATTCAAAAAAGAAAAATAATCGTGAGAAAAGAAAGAATTATAGCTATGTATGCATATACATCTACAGCTTTGAAGCTTTGCATACATTGTAGAATTATTGGCACCTTTTTACTTACTTTTTTATAGTATGATTGATGAGTTTAGGAGAAATTTCTTGCATTCCATTACGACGTTGTTAATAATATGATCAATTAATTATATTTTTCAACAGGTGTTGAGGCTTTAATCTACGCTTATACCGCCGTTAGAGAAATCACAAGTTATATGAATAATAATGTTGTATTTATATTTAAATAGGTGTTGGAAATATCTGTTACTGTGATTAAATTGGTGATATAGTGTATATAGTGATTTGAGTCTTTTTTTGTAGTTGATCTTAAATCAGTTTATAGTATTCCCAGCAGTATTTTTATTTAGCTAGTTCAGCTAAATAAATTCACGACAAAAGAACCAAAATGCAAGATTATTTTAGTCTAGGTTTACAAAAGCTTTTCGAAATGAACACATAAATAAGTATGTCTTCTTTTTCTCTAGTGTTGATCTGACTCAAATTTGGTTCGACCAATTTTTAACCAACTGGATCGCTCTGTCGTTGGCCTCGCATAACACACATCTATGATAAGATGGAAATCATTTTTCTTAGTATCTAACCCAATCATACAATTGAATTTATTGGGCCCTCGTACTTTTTTTTGTCTAGTAAGGAATCATCAGAATGACTTCTCCCGCTCTTAGGCGGAGCGGGAGGGCGTGTCAGACCTTACTGACTAAACCCCACCCCATTCCTTCGTTGCCTTCGTTTTGGGGTCAGGAGCTTCCCTTTGGGAATCCAATCCATGGCCCCAGAGGCTTAGACCCTGCTGTCCCCCTAAAGTTTGCTGACAGCTCATAGAGGCCCCATTTGACGTCGACACTCTTCACTATGTGAATCATATTTCTGCCTGTTATGTCTTCCTTCAGGGAAAATCAAGTTTTCTTCTTTCCATTTCTTCTGATGATAAGCATTTGGACCAGTCCTATCGTTTGTTGCACGACAAAAAATATTTTACTTTTCATCATCATCTGCCTAGCCTTTTTCCCAACTATATTGGGGTTGGCTTCCAGTCAAGCTGGATTTAGCTGAATACCAGTATTTTACGAGGAGCGGCTGCCTACCAGACCTCCACACTGGGGTAATAAATAAACAATGTAAATATTTTACTTTTATTATATTGAATTACAGATACGTATCGCCATCCCGTTCAGACGTGACGATAGAGCGCTCAGTCACGTTCCCGACGCGCACGTCGACGTCGAAGCGACGCAAGAGAAACGCAGAGCTGGTCCAGGCGTCCGAGAAGCGCAAGCTGACCGGGGCTGAGGCGCTCAGGATAGCCTTGGGACTTGCCAAGTAAGTATCATCATCTGCCTAACCTTTTCCCAACTATATTGGGGTCGGCTTCCAGTCAAGCCGGATTAAGCTGAATACCAGTATTTTACGAGGAGCGGCTGCCTACCAGACCTCCACAACCCATTAACTGGGGTAACACGATACTTCATGGCAAGACTGGAGTCAGATTTACTGGCTTTCTGACTATCCGTAACGACTGCCAAAGATCTCCAAATGACAGCCGGGACCAACGGCTTAACGTGCTTTCCGAGGCACGGAGGAAACTCGTTATGTTAAGATGGTCACCCATCCACAGACCAACCTGGGCAAGCGCTGCTTAACCTTGAAGATCGACCTATGCGGCTGTTATTATCTAGCCACGAGCTCCTCAAGCCAAGTAAGTATAATGAACCGTAAAGCCCTGACCACTTGTTAAGCCCTGGCCACTTGCTTTTTTCTTTCTTTTTCAATTGGGGAATCATCAGAATGACGTCTGCTGCTCATGGGCGGAGCGAGAGGGCGTTTCAGACTTTTACTGACTACAAGTTTACTGGCAACGAAGGAATGGGGTGGGGACCCCATTCCTTCGTTGCCTTTGATCTGGGGTTTACTTGGGCTTCGAATAATAAAAACAAGCATTATTCCAAGCAATTCATATTGACTGGTCTACACTGTTCTCACATAACTTTCTTTTTAATATTGTAAAACAGAAATATTATTAAACACAATACTTTTTTTTAAAGAGTAATTATGGTGTTTCTTACCAGTTCTTCTCCATAGGAAACGACGTTTTATATGGGCCCTTTTAAGCCTATGTGAAATAAAAACGATATTGACTTTAAATTCTGAGACATGGTTTTAAAATTTTCAAAATCCCTTCGCTCGCTCTTCTTAAAATATTCTCAAGTTAGGTTGATTTCTGTTTGAACCGATATGTGGAAAATTCAACATTCTAAAATAAGTTTTATAGCGCTCATGATTTGAAGTAAAGTTCGTTAATTGATTTTACAAACTTTTACAAGTTACTAACTTTTGCCAGCGTCGTTACCTGCATTTAAGTAGTACAAACTTTGATCTCCCGTTTCAACCCATTAGGAGGTGAATTTTAGAAAATCCTCTCTTATCTAGTGCTCGCCTACATCATAAAATGAAACCTTGTGCAAAAGGAGACAATTTCTTTTGTTTGGGGAATAGGCCAACTACAAATTGTGGCGTATAGCAATGAAATGCACGTTAGTTTATTGCTTATAATCTATAGATTACAGTGGTAATATTAGCAAAACTTTATGAAACCGGAATACGGTGAAATACGACAGTCAAAACATGACTCTCATAATAACTTAAAATCTCACAAGAGCTATTGTCATATGAGTGGATAGGTCTCCTTGGTATTTTAAGTCAAAATACCGCACTTTTCAATAATATATAGTATAAAACAAAGTCACGTCTGTACTACGTGACAGATTTTGATGTGATTTACACGACTTGATAGACTTATTCATGAAAATGGATTAGATGATGAGATTCATTTCGAAATAGCGCGGTTTTTGCCGGCCAATAATGTAAATCTAAAATAATAAGGTGATGTGTTATAAGTCGGTTGGGAAAAAAAACACATTATAGGTACATTACAAGAAATTTTAATATTATTACTGTTTATCTCTTAAAAGCAGTATTTCATCTAAAAAACCGGGCAAGTACGAGTCGGACTCGCGCACTGAGGGTTCCGTACTAACTTACCTATGAAAACAATTAAATTCTCGAATCGAATCTTGAAGATTTTTCAAAAAAAAATCTTTTGACGTAAATACACATTTTCAGTTTTCAGACTTTATTCTATATTTGTGCTCAAATTACCATGCTTCGTACCATAATTTCAAGATTCTAGGTCAACGGGAAGTACCTTATGAATTTTGATTCTTTGACAGTGTCGAAATGTACGTTTTTTTGCAACATAAACGGGCGTATCTTCTTTTCCCGCCAACTTACAAGTTTGATATTTACACAGTTTCAAGGGAATGCGGACTTGGGTATATAGTTTTAATTTCAACTTGATACCTTTACGCGTTCTCAAGATAAAGGGTCTTGACAGACAGACAGACGGACAACAAAGTGATCCTATAAGGGTTCCGTTTTTTCTTTTTGAGGTACGGAACCCTAAAAAGATGCAGGTGGCTCGTCCTCACCTTGACGCCGTGCCCAAGATAAATACCACACTATACACATCACATGTGCACAGCAACCAACAGCGCGTCTGCCCACTTAACAATTACAACTCTATTGTTAGTAATTGATGGAGTGGTGTCAACTAATAAATAAATATAATAAGTTTTCCTACTTCTGTGCCTTGATTGTATCCTATCTTGTAGGAGATAATTATTTGGACCTTAATCATGGACAGGTACCTCGATTTTAAATTGTCCGGAGGCCCTGACATGCTCTCCATAGTATGAACGAGATTGTTTGATTTGATAAATTCCTAGAGAAAATAGAGTTAGTTCCTGGAATAACAATTGAGGAAAATCATCCAGCTCTGGAAGGTTGTAGGCTGCTGCTGGGTGTGGAAACTGGACCACAGAGTATCTGCAACGGGCTGTTAATTATGTTTTGTTCCACGGTGATTTTGAAAATAAACCTAAAAACGCTCCTAACAAGCATTTTTTGCCGTAATACTATTTTACTATTATTTCATTATTCCGGTTACGTATCGATATAATTTTTGGTCAGTTAATTATAACAAGATGAACACTTTTTTCATGTGCAATATCATTAATAAACGTTACCGTTTAACAGGGGGCCCAAAAAAAATTGTCTCCTTTCACGTTCCTAGTCCTAGTTGTTTCAGCTGTGCGTTGATGAGTCGATCAGTTTGTTTCTTTTGATAACTATGTCCATTTCCACAGCGAAGATATATCAGGAGAGCGTCATCGTCGCCAGGCGCCCGGCACACAAACTCTGTGCTCCGTCCGCACCGAGTTCATAACCCCCCGAGCGGCGCTCAACAACAAAGGCAACTGGAAATTCGTCGTCAACATGCCCGACAACATGTCGCAACTGGTGCGAGCTGAGATTTGCACGTATGTATTCAATTTCATAACATTTTCCAACAATTAGCTGCTTTTCGCTTACTAACGCCATCTATCTTGACGTGTTGACAACTTTTCCTGTGTAACTCTAGTAGTCAGCGCCATCTATTATCGACTAGCAGCAGCTTATAAAACTTATTATAATGTATAATTGAAAAATCGAGTAGGTATTTGCTTTAACTGAGTTATACTAATGATTTGATTGCTTTACAGATCTACAACATGCAGTGGATTATGTACAGTGCCACCTGGATACACTTCTCGCTGTGAACAAAAATACATACAGAAACGTTTGGTAGCCCTTCAATCTAGCGGACAAAACCTATACACTGACGTATTCTGGATACCAAGTTGTTGCCAATGCACATTTACAGCCAATTGAATTGATTCTAAATAAACCACTTGTGATTTATTATTATAAGTTGAAACTTTCATTTTTTGTTGGAAGTTTTACTATCAGATACTAGATGGCACTACTATCGCTATTGTATTAAGTTTTGCAACTTTGTAAGATATAACTGCCTTTGAATATTATTTTTTTAATCATGACATACCTATAGGCGATATTCATTGGTAAATACGGATAAAGTATTTTACAAAAATTCGCTTTTATCTTGAAGGCAGAGTATTATTGTAATTAAATGACATTTAACAAAGTATTAAATATTATTAAAGTATAAAATGGATAACTTGTAAATATTAGATAAATGTATAATGCTGTTTAAATGTTTTATGTAATTAAATAATTCATACTTGTAAATGATGCTTTTGTCCATATTACTACTAAGTATGTACCTAATACAAACCTATTTCATGCAAAATAACGTTGTAAATTTTTGTAATACTTATCTATAAAATAGAAATTCATGAGTTTGTTCCCACTATCATAAAAAGAAGAAACATTGAATATGTTGTAAACGACTTGCTTTTCAAATATATAGATAAAAAAATAAAGAAAGGCTAAGTATATTTTTGTTTTTATGGTCACAAAAATCTTCGAAGTACTACTAATTTATTGTACTTGTTTTTCACAATTTGTTTAAATCCTTTTGAATAAAATTAATCGTAAGATTGTGATCTCTCAGAGACCATCTGAGCAAGTTATGTTAAGTTTACCTAAAACTAGATTATAAAATACAAAAGTACTTTAACATTGAGAACAATATTAAAAGACAGCGAGTAATTTCCCAGAAAACGATTGTCAAACAGTTCTACTGTGTTCCTGCCTGCGAAGTAAGTATTTAAAATATCTAAATGATCAGGAGACAATAATAATATAATAATAATGCTAGTATGTATGAAGTGGATGCAAGATTAATTTATTCCTCTTTTGTACATTTATCTTTTATTTTAGTGTGTAATAAAATATGAGTATGACAATATTTTTTATTTATTTATTCCACAAATATTAACAAGAGATTTCTTTAAGATTTTTTGTTCTTTTATATTTGGGAAATAATTTTTACCTTCATTATCTTTTTCCTCTTTTGGGGACGATGGTAAATGAATACACCATATAAAATGATTCAGGCTTGGTAGACATTTTTAACTTCTCAGAAGTCGACCGCGGGAATTATTGAAAGAGTTAAACGGTCTTGGAGCGCAGAGGGCAATTGAAGAAAACATGCGGGTTTTAGTCAGTAAAAATCTGACTCTCCCTGTCATTTTATCTCACTTCACCCTATAGGTGACCTATAGCATAAGAAGTCATTTGATACATACCCAACTCGAAAAAGTACCTATAAGCTCCTTAAAAATGCAGGGTTTTTGAAGACATAATTATTTCGTAGGATGATTGAAATAATTTATAGCGAACTTATTTGGACGTTTTCAAAAGATCGCTAGTGAAATCTAAGATTAAATTCCTATCTTTATCATACGAGTAAATATTATTGCAAGAATTTTTCCAAGAAAAGTCTCTTCAGGAAGATTGAAAAAGTTGTAATATTGCTGATAGAGACTACACTAACATACACTAACTTAGTTTTAATTAAACGTCAACTAACAAAAAAGTTATGCATGTTGTGCTTACCTGTAAGAGATTGCTATACTAGTATATAAGTTTATTGAATGTATGTCATATCTTTGTTTAAGTGTAGTCAATTGTTGGTGAGCCTTTTAAAAAAAAAAAAAAAAATACATAGTACCTACCTATAAGGACATTCCCTAGTTACAGGTGAAGTACAGTAACACCTTACTGTACTTCATTCAATATCTCTATTCAATCATTCTTCATCTGACCTATCATTGCAAAAATTCTTGTTGAAAAAGAGCTAGTCTATTCAGAAGGACTGGAAAACTTGTAATGTTATGTTGATAGTGATATAATACATTCACACATACCTACACAGTATAGGGCAGTATAGCTGTACCTTCACCCAATATCCCTGTTGCCAGTCCCCTACTAAAGGATAACAAAACGGTCGGACATCCAAAGGCTCGGTTTCCAATGGCTCGTGGCAAGCAACAGGTTTGAAGGCTGCCAACCGACTGTTATGGGAGGGACGGGTTTAGTAAGTAAGTGTTTAGGATCTAATGATTCGGTGTTTGGGAAAACATGAGAGTATTTTTTTTATCGTTGATGGTTTCGCGCTTGACCGCTATATCACCTGATAGAAAGCGACGATGTGATCGACACTCTTGGCTTAAAGATTCCTGGGTTGTAGCTATCAGGAAACACAGATTCCGGCAGGGAATTCCACTCCTCAATAATCGACTGTAGAAGGAAACTACTTACTACCTAGGTACTTAGTTTTATCATTACATTTTTATAATTGCTCTATCATTGCTTTACTCGTAATTCAATTTATTAATGTTTTTTAACATTGATTTTGCAATATTTTTTTTCAATATTAAAACTACAGCTTCATTAGTAATTTATTGTTATAAACAAATGATTAAGTTGTACTTTTGCTATAGCCTCTCATCGCCACCACTGTCACGAACGCGAATCTGCGGATTCATCTAAATACCTATATAATATTAAATGAGAAACTGACTGACTGATATCAACGCAAAGCCGAAACTACTTGGACTAGGAACGTGAAATTTAGCACAAGGCTTCCTTTTATGAAATAAAGCTCTAAGAGAGGATTTTCTACAATTATTCGCCCCCTAAAGAAATAAAAAGGGGATCTTTGTATGAAGACCTACTTACGCGTGGGTGTTACCGCTGGCAGAAGCTAGTTGATTAATTACCTACTCAATCAACTTTCATGAAATGAAATGAAATATTTTGCAATTTCAGATTCATCAGATTTTACATAAGGAATAATGTTGACTGGTCTATACTGTCCTGTCATACCTATTAATATTTTAATAAGGTAAGGTAAGGTTAATTTGTAAATAAATCATTTTTTGAAAAGAGTAACTACGAAAATTCTTCGCCGGTTCTTTGCTATAAAATACATCCAATTGGAACCGTGCACTAGCTTCTTATGTTATAATAGTGCCCGCTGCCCATGTAAGCTTTATGTGTTGAGGACATTGAATAAACTTTTTCCAGTTTCACCACTTTAGTGAATGTTGAAAATTATGATAGAGGAACGGACAGCAGGACCTAAAAAGTCTGTGTGGTTATCCTAGTCATGGTCTGTGGAATAAGTCATCCAAGTCTATTCGGCTGTTTATGTACATTGGTCAGGATGAGTGGGAAGTAATATGTTCTGAGTCAGCTACTAAATTGATTTCTGCTATTTTTAAAATAAATGTCACTTGAATTTAAAATATAACTAAAATAAAATAAGGCACCTTTTTGATAAATTCAAGATAAATCTTGATTGTCGATGTTTATGTGTGCGTGTTAAGATACCACCACCGATGCTCTACTAGTGTAGTGCGTTAATTCCACTATTATTTGCCCACAATTAGAATAAATAATTCATTTAAAAAACACTACCTTATAAATAAAATTTGAAAGCTTTAATTATGATCGATCATGAACAAAATTTTCTAATTGGGGTCTACCTATAAGGGTGTGCAATATTCCAGTAACATATTGTATACAAATAAAGTTGGCAAGCTTTTTAAGCACCGTGTAGCGAGTTCAAATCGAGCGCGACCAATTAGACATTTTCAATGTCACATGAATTTTTAAAATTAATTTGGGGGAACCTGGACCGACCACGACCGAATCGATATGGGAACAGGCCAAGTGCAAAAACGTGGAGGGCAATGCGTTTCTGCTCTATATTAAGTAATAACTGACACTACAGATGTCGTTTTAGACAGTGTGATGTAAAAGAGAAAAATGTGATTTTTTACGATTTTCTGTACTTTTTTGCAATTTTTTCTTCATAGAAAATTTCTTAAGACTGAAGAATAGATCAATTAAATAGCTTTAGCTATTCTTGAGTTTTGTGCTTAGCAACACATTTAGCATTATTAGCATCGGCCTTATAATGTTCCCACTGCTGGGACTCAGGCCTCCTCTCTAGGAGAGGGAATGGGCCATAATCCACCGCACGGGCCAATTTTGTTATTCATTTTTATTTAGATGAAGGCAAAAAGCTACCTAACTAAGTGGGACTGGGTAGGACATGTCTGCCGCTTGCCAGATAAACTGTGGGCTTACATCCAATTTATGAATAGGATCTGAGACATTGAGACAAGGTTCCGATAGATTACGAAAGAAATGGCAGGATGAATTAGAAAGATATTGAGAGAACTGGAATGAGGAAGCGGCAGGTGGACAGAAAAGGCTAATAGTAAAAATTAATGATGACGTCTAGTTGTAATAAAAAAAAATACCGTAAACCACTATTTCAAGTTATAGTTATAAATGCAAATGTGGGCGATGTTCTCTTCCATAGCCTTTAGAGTCTAAAAACTAAGCTGAAGTACTACTAAAGGTAAAACTAAGCTGAGGTCTTACTAATGTCCGAACATCGGGTGCAAATATCAAACAGGTTTCTATTACTACCGAGAATCTTCAACCAATATCGCAGCAGTATTAGACCCCCAAAGCACACACAAGTGGACCAACATAAAATAAAGATGAATAGAAAAAAAGGGAACCGCAATTTCCCATATTTTCGTCCATGTAAAGATTAAGACACATTTTTCGCGATCCGGACGGGCTAACATATTTTTCTTTTTATTGAGTTAACGAGACATTCGAGGGGAGGAATCGCCACATCTGCAGGGGATGGAAAATTCAACCCTTGGACCTCACCCCCCCGGGGTTGCTGAGCCTACCTTAACAAATTTTCCCTTAAGCTTAACTCGATGTACTGTTTATCAAGGAAAGGAAATCCTTTGAAGTGACTCTTAACTTGATTAAAAGGAAACTTTGAGGAAAAATATCTTTTGTCAAGATTTTTGTAATTATCGTCGCTTAGGAGACTCTGTAACTTTATATGGTTGATGTTATATTGCTTCTTAGAAAAAAATATTAATTTATAATAATTTTTGAAAGACTTTTAATTTTTTTTTGTTACTAAGTCCCTTTTCATTTCCCAAATCCGGCTTATTTTATTTCATAAGTATACCTAAATACTTGTCAATCGCATTGTGTTTAATTATTACTTATTTTAAAATATCTGTATTACAATAATACACTCTACATTTTTACATACGTTATGTAAAATCATTAATGACAAATTAAAGAAAAAATTGTGTTCAATCATTAAAATGACCTAACTATCGCTTAAAACTAGACAGTGCAAAACTATGTAACCCCAAACTAAAAATTATCACAATATTCGCCACTATAAATCTACGAGCACTTAGCGAGCGCTAAAACTGACGCGATGTCGCTTTCGAAAAAAAAAAGAAAAAAGCAAAAAGTCGCTCGACACGCGTAAAAGTAAAAGAGGAAGCGAGCAAAAAATCAATGCCTGCGTTTTATGTTCTATGCGTGTGACAGATCCGTTGTCATGGCAACCGTGACGGGGGCTGAGCGCGGCGGGAAAAAACGTCGTATGTCACGCGCGCAATAAACAAAATGGCCGCTATGTTTCCCGCGCAAAGTTCGCTGCGTTCACGTTTAAGCTTTTATTGTTTTCGGAAGTTGAGTGTGCGTCGTGCGAAAGAGACGGCAGATGGGGTAAGGGATCCGGTAATCGATATTACGCACTTTTGTAGCAATGGAATTGGCGCGGCACGATGCAAGAAACGTTTGCACGCGGTGCAACTATTTTTGAATTTTTGATCTCATACCAACCTTGCGTAGTTTTGGTTCGGATGAGTTCTCTATTTCATTATCGTTTAGTTTAGCATTACTTATTTAAAATTTTCAAATTATTATAATAATTCTTAATTGTTCTTTTATAAAAAAAAGCTAAACAACAAAATTAATTACCTACAAAGCTTTTTATATTTTAATGAAAACCATAAGCTAAAGCTGGCCATATAAAATCGAGAAAAAAAGTAATCGATTACATTCTACGTTTGCCAGATGTTAGGATTATGATGCGAGTTATAGAAAATAATGACGTTTTCACAGAAACTGAATAACACAAGGGTGGGGGGTGAAATTCTGATGAGTCACTTCGGTACGGTCATAGTGGTCGACACTGGCGAATTCATACGTTCCCAGAAACGGAACGTTTTCGGTTCTCTGAATCGTAATAAATGTGAACCGTCATTCACGTTATCGAGTCATCGGGAAATTATTTTCGGAACGAGTATTTATTTACTTACAGTAATGAAGTAGTCAGAAGAACGCAAAATAAACGTTTCGACTCGGTTTTTACTTTGAATTGAAACAATTTATTTAATGAACAGTTACTGTGAAAAATAGTTTTAATAAACGTTTCTAGCTTTATGAATAAATTAAAAAAAAAACAACAGCAAGTCTGGTTTTCAGCTGTGCAATACTCTAATAGAATATTCCAATTACACCATGATTTGGTGAAAGTTAGGACTTTAAGCATCACGTGCCTAACCTAACCTAACCTTCACGCTACAGAAAGTAGTGGACGCTACTAAAATGAATGAATGGTAGCGAAACTCTTGACTAACACAATTTAGATAGCCATCGCACAAGCTGGGAACAAGCATAATAATAGCGAATTTAATCAAAAATATACTTCTCAAGTTACAGAAGGGTTGAATTATTAATATTTGCATAAGATATCGGAGCGTGGAGTGCATGTCTAAATGGTAACCGCGTACCTAAGGAGGCAGCGTTGACTGACAACCTGGCGAGGGCTGCGGGAATCCGACGGATGCGAGACGCACGGAACCATTCCTTTTGGTGACACTTGATTGAGGCCTATGTCCAACAGTGGACGTCTTTCCACGATGATGATGAGATTTCGAAGAAGTTAGAAGTGTTAATTTTCGTAATAAAATCAAATTTTATTGTTTCCTGAAGTTTGGTTTATTCTGTAATATTGCCGTGCCCGTAACTATAAATCAATTTTTATTTATATTTTATTTATTTTCTGACTACCAAGTGGAAGGAAGTCCTTCTAACGAATAAATCGTGTGTTACTGGTTTAGTAGCTTTCGTTTTGAAAATGTTATCCCCTACCCTCTAGAGAACCACCGTAGGCGCGGGTTCGCGGACGGCGAGCACTGGGTAGCTCGCCGTCCGGCAGTCTGGAAATAATCTGGACCGAGCCCAGTCGTCAACGGCGCGTCCTGTTCCACGCGCGCCTCAAGGAGATGTCAGCAAACTATAGGAGCCGGGCAGGGCCGAAGCCTCTGGGGGGAACACGTGGTATTCCTAAAGGTTGACACCGAGTCCCCCCCAGAACGAAGGCAACGAAGGAACGGGGTAGGGGTTTAGTCAGTAAAAGTCTGACACGCCCTCCCGCTCCGCCCAAGAGCGGGGGAAGTCATTCTGATGATTCCCCTACCATAAAAAAAAACTACCCTCTAGAGAAGACGGGTTATGTGTGGTACCTACCTTATTTGTTAATAGTTCTAAGACCAAACACACTGCATACCTACTGTTAGAAAACTCATTTTCCAAAATAAATAAAGTTTTATTAGACTTCGTGCTACCTTAAACAAACCAACCTCTGATTCTGTTTCAATTTTTATACCAGAAAAATATTTCCGATTGGATATTTACACAATATTTGTTATAAAAATGTAAGTAGTTTATTGCTACTTTTTTTTTTGTATAAAACGATTTTTAATTGCACTTCTGCTTTAGCAGTCCGTTTTCGTTTTTCGCTAATATGTTCTATTAATACCTGTTTCTGTTTTGTTTTCAATACAACAATATTAAATAAAAAATGAAAACCAGAGAAACAAATGAATAAAAATTTTGAAAAAAGAATGTTTTGACGATACGGTTAGCGCAGTGGTTGAGCGATTGGCTGCTGCGCTGCGGGTCGTGGGTTTGATTCTGCGGAACAAATATTTGTATGGCCTACAGATAGGTGTCACGAGTCTGGGTGTCTTGTATTATGTGAGTTTACATGTTTGTGTCCCACTATTCCGGAGTAATTCCTGGTGAGGTGTCAGTGCACTTTGTGGGAGGCCTTCCAGCGCTGTGCCTTCCGGTACGCGGTCATTTTTGGTGTTGATGTGATGATCACGCAAGGTAGCTCCGAGCATAACCCTTTCCATTGCCCTTTGGGTGACTTTAAAATGCTCTTACACCACCCGTTTTTACGACTGGTCTACGTAGACTGTCGTTGAGTCTACGATCTTGAAGTAAGACCGACTTACCCTTATTACACTACGCGACGCGGCGACGTAGACTAAGTCTTCTGATTCTTCTGATTGCATTCGTGTAGTCTCAATATTTAGCTTAGCTTTGTTTGCAATCTAAACATACAAACCAAGCTCCCACCAAGCAGACCTAAGTTGAAACACTGTATTGCATCCGTATGGTCCTTGCCTTACACTACCCATGATTTACCTACAAAAACTAACGGAGACTACAAAACTAAAGTCTCATCTTAATATTTTCACTAAAACACAAGTTTGAAATATAACGAAGCTCTCGGAACTTAGAGCATTAAAAACTGCCTTAAATTGTCTCTCCCTCCAACTTTGTTATTTAAAGGCTTAGTTCGGAAGATACACGGATGATAAAGCAACATATAGGAGGTGGTTTTATGTATTTTGTGGCCATTTCAGCGAGAAGTACGTTATAATGTTATACCTAACAATTTCCCTACCATGTATCTTACATAGTTTTACTGGAAATTTTCCAGTAGGTACTTCAAAGTAGGTACAGTTTTTTTTTAGGTAGGAAGTCATCCAATGACTTCTCGCTAGGGTGGAGTGGGTAGAAGTTTTACTGACTAAAACCCACTACTATGTTCCTCCTTTGCCTTGCGTCTCAGGATCCCGGATCCAGTAGGCTTCGGCCATGCTGGGCCCCTATGCTTTTTACTGACATCTCTTCCAGGCGTAATGAAAGTATATATTGTAATTTTCAAAACACAGCATAATAGAACTATATTGGGCCCACGTAGGACACGTACGCCGATCTGGGCGCGTCGGTCATAAGACATTTTATATGGCAACTAGACTTGTAGAGCTACATTAGACCACGCAACGCGACGCTACGAACAACTCAGGCGTCGCGCGTCGCCCACGTGTGCGTCGGTCTAATGTAGTTCTTATTGTGATGATTTTTTCCTATAAAATTTGTAATACTATCAGCTGGTTATTGCCCTATTGCTGGCTACGAGCATTTTCCAGTAATCAAGGAAAATCGGCGATTCTAGACTTATGAGCTGTCCCCCAGCAAAATTAGTTAAAAAAAAAATGAGGTACTAACCTATTTTTAAAAATTCTTGATAAAGCTTGTCTGTCGATTCTGATATTAATTTCTTCAAAACACTACCTAAATGCATTGAAATAAAACAGTGCTTAAATTATGATTGTAATTTAATTTTCTAATTGGAGTGTATAAGGGTATGCATTGTTGCATGTTGTATGTCCCTTCTCGTTACAGATTGCTACGCATTTTTCATACATTTATAGTGGAAAAGGAGCTTTATTCCAACCGCTAACTTAGCTCACACAGCTGTGTAAATTTTGTATAGTCCTATGCAAATCACGAACTAAGTAAACAAAAAGTGAAAAATTACCTTAGTCACGCAAGTTAAGCTAGACTACTTACAAGTAACTTAGCTTTTTATATGCAACCGGTTTAGAGAAAACTTCGTCATTTTTGGACCGATATGCAATTTTTTTTTCACTAAAAAGGATATCCTACAGATTGATCCCATAATTTTCAAAACCCCAGCTCTAGTGATGGGATCCATGAGGGAACTCCTCAAATATTGTAGGCAACCATAATATACAGTGATTTTGGTATTTTCATCGAGAACTCTAGCATCTACATCTATAGTTAAACATTTGAAGAAGTGAATTAATGAAATAGACTACCAATTGTCCACTTCACAATCACATAGGTATCACAATGAAAGTAGTTAAGTATCTATGACCATCATCATGTACCTAGCCTTTTCCCAACTACATTGGGGTCAGCTTCCAGTCAAGCTGGATTTAGCTGCATTTTACGAGGCGCGACTGCCTACCAGATCTCCACAACCCATTAACTGGGGCAACACGGTACTTCATGGCAAGACTGGAGTCAGATTTACTGGCTTCTGACTATCCGTAACTACTGCCAAAGATCCACAAATGACAGCCGGGACCTACGGCTTAACGTGCTTTCCGAGGCACGGAGGAAACTCGGTTTGTTAAGATGGTTACCCATCCACAGACCAACCTTGGCAAGCGTTGTTTAACCTTGAAGATCGACCCGTGCGGCTGTTATTATCTAGCCACAAGCTCCTCTAAGCATCTATGACCATGATACAAATAAATAAATAGTTCTGAATAGGTATTGATTGAAACTGGTACCATCGGACTAATCTGATAATGATGATGAATCCGGAAGATGGAAGATAAAGCACGGAAACTAAGTAATAAACCAATGTACCCTAGCTTATTATTATCATTGGAATTGTCATGTGATGTAGGTACCTAATCTGGTTATAAGTTTACTAGCTTTCGCCCGCTACTTCGTCCGCCGTCTACCCGTGTACTAAGTTTTATCAAAATCCATTCGTAGATTTTGCGAGAAAAAAATTGAATTTGAAACGAATTTCAAACTATTTTTTTTTTATTTCACATCTAGGTATAAGTACATACATGGGCACTTATAAAACGTCAGAAGCTAGTGCACGGTTCCAATTGTCCGTTCTTCTTTTCGTGTTGATGCTCTCAATATTTTAATTTTCTCTAGATTGGTCCGTTTATAATAATAATAGGACTTATTTATGATAGTAGGTAGTAGAATTATTAAGATTGCAAAGATAGTATTTCATATTCATGATAGTTTTTTAAATGCTTGCTGTAATGAAATACTGACTACATCGAATTTTGTTGCATTTTAGGTGCTACGTGATGCGCTGGTAGAATTTCCGGATGACAGCGGTGTGTACTCCTCAGTACATTGACGCCAGAGCACAGATGGAATACCTGCTACCTGAGGGTATTTTGTGTTTTTGCCTTTATGCAGCTAGGTTTCATAGATAGGTACGTTAAGTGCTTACCTATAAATACTTAGATAATATTTAAGTTTCTTATGTAATTTGTACAGTTACTGCTAGAATTAGGTAGTTCTGTTGATTTGTTCACCTTCAAATTTTAAATATCCAAAATATTGGGGACAAACTTGTTGTGTGTTAAACATGAGGGGATCAATTAGAATGGGTTCGTCAAGTGTATCATCCCTTAGCACGAGTCCACGGGGCACCTCAGCTCAGATTTAGACCGAGGGGAGTGTACTGAGCCACCAGCCCCATGCACTGGGGTTCAGCCCTCACGCACCTTACGGCCTAAACGCAAAACAATCGGAAACATCAACCTGTCGCAAATGGGGACGAATGTCGCACCCTCTTAGCCAAATTGCGTAATAATTTTATTAACCCTTTTCCCATAACCTCCAATTTGATAATTACCAAAAGTTTTACCTATATGAGCTAGAAATACAATAAAAAAATAAAACAGCAAAAATATTATAACGGCCATTTGATTAAATACAACATGAATTGTTGTAAGTTGGTGTAACGCATCCACAACGCGGCACCGAACTTGTACCGATCGATAGCACGCCAACGCGAAAGCTCCAAGTAAACAGATCGAAGCTTTGAGCGAACTCCGAATCGAATCCCGCCAAATGCAACGACAGCTGTGCGTAGCGGAGCTCGCGGAGTAGAGGCGGCGCCACCGGGCGGCGTATTATTATTATTTGTAAACAAGCGCGAGCGTGCGGGCGCGGGGCGCGTCACGTGACCGCGCGCCATTGGCCGCGCGGCAGCTGCGCCGCTCGCCGCTCGCGCCAGTCCGCCGCCGACCCTCGCCGCGAACACATGCACGCTGCTCGCCCCCGCGCGCCGCGACACGCGCACTACTGACGCGATCGCGAACTCCGATTCCCTTTTTGTTTATTTTTCGCTTGCGTCCTTCGGACCGTTTTGTTTCCGAGGCACCGAGACGAAGAAAAAAAGGAGGCGCGGATGGATCGAGCGAGAGAAGGTACAGAGTTCGCGTCTTACACAAAAGTTTTGTGGCAAATGTGCAAGTGTGTCCAAGTAGTGGAATAGAAGCTTTTGGTTTTTGTGGATTGTTTGGTAGAGGTACTCGTATGTAGAGCTCGCTGGCAGCAGACCGTGAAGCCAGGTCCGGTGCGCGTTCGCGTGCTTCCGCCAGAGCTTTCGTTGTGTGCTTTTGCGAATCGATCCCCGTTTTCCTGCTCGGTGTTTGTTGTCGTAGCAGACAATTGGTAAACTGTATCTAAGAACCCTCGGAACACATCAAGGCTGCATTCTCTCATGCTTATCTGAAGCTAATTGGATGTGATCTTGTTGGTAGTTTTCAAAAGACGACGCGACACGCCGGTTTCTAACAAAGTGTGTGAGAGTTGCAAAGTTACGCGTCAGGGATACGGTGATAGCATCCGGAGCCTCGTTGTGGTGACGCATCGGCTGTCATTGTCTGATGTGCATGATGTCACATAATTTAAAGCTTAATTGCAACGAGCGAAATTGGAGCGGGAACGATTTTTATCTACTTTATTGCAGTTAGCAAGTTCAAAGGGTGGAATTTCAAAGATGTTTGAAGTGAACTTGCAAGCTTTGTTGATCTTGTTGCGTTGTTATGTCCTTGAGGACCACGTGAAACGTGGTTTCGAGGAAAGTCAATTATAGTATGTTCAATGTCCAAAAATCGGGGGTCAAACCAATCAAAAACTTGGAATAGACCTCATCCCGAGCCGAACAATGTTGATTGACTCATCTAAAAGTTTAACTAACGAATCTTCTTAACTTTCCTGAATTGACTTATCTACTTGTTCCAGTGGCTGGGTATTGAACTTTTACTAATCTTTAAGCTGCTTTCTTTCTTCGAAATACATTGAGACGGGATTGTGTTCTTGTATTAGATGCATATTATACTTTGTTCATAGTACTTCGTATATTAGATGCATACCTGTTTCTTATTGTAAATAGTACTCCAGAACATTCAAAGCCTGAGGAAAATATCAATTAGATACTTCCAGGCAAGTTGTCAACTTTCCGAATCGTATTGCTTCTTTCAAATCAAACTAACCAACAAAAGCATCTTAAATGCATCTTAGACTAGATGTCCAATCTTAACGTAAACAACAAAAAAGATTGTAATCATTCATTAAGAAACCAACGTATAACTACTGTTCATTTCAAGAAAGCTTTTACATTTCCACTACAGCTTTCACAGTTTTTCCTGCAAAAGATTAATATACTTTTAGTTCTCTTGTAATGGTTCTATAATTGAGACTGCCTCTTGGACTATCTGCCATTATTTAGATGTTTGTGCTTCTTAATCTTTCAGCTTTTAGATTTCTTTCTCATTTTCTTGAAGAGCTTAAAAGTAATGAATCTTTTTCAATTTTCGGCTTTGGTATTCCAGTTGTCTATATTGATGTTAACTTTAAATTGGATTTAGATATTTGTATCATATCTCTCTAAAGCTCACATGGACGACTGTAAGATCGAAATAACCGCATGGTCAACTTTTGCTTCGGGCAAGACTGCATTTTAAAAGTGCTCAACACTACGACTACTTATCTCATACTTAGCATTCTAATTCAGCTTTCTAATTAGAATTGCAGTACTAGCCTCTGCTAGCGGTTTTGCCCGATAAAAGCAGAAAAGTACCCCAAGGGAACATACCTGCTCCCTGGATGCAAAGTAGAATATGTGCTATTCCAGGACAAGGTCTACCCTCAGTCTTCTGAACGTGAACAAGCAGCAAACATACTCACATACTCGTATATATGCCTGCAAACTTTTGCCTTTATAATATTTGTGTGATACAGTCATAAAATCGGTAGCATATCAAATCATCATTCTCCCATATCTCAATACATTTGGGGTCGGTGATGGGTGGGAAAAGGCTAGGCAGATGATGATACATATCTTCTACCATTCTTACCATTCTTCTCTAGAGTCTCGTCTCAGCAGTCATTTTCTTTCCAGGTATTATCATCCATCGTTTCTTTGGTAATACCAACTCAAATAGCCACTCCAAATCCAAACACCCTTAACAGTCGTTGAGCCAAAAACTCTTCCAACTCCGAAATCGGATATCGGAATATCGAAGATTAATACTTTTAAGCACTGAACTTCGTTGGAGATTCCGGTCCCACGGAATAATCGAATAAATAATACGTCTTCCTCCCGCGAATGCGATAATAGAGAGTCAAGTTCAGTGAGGCCAATGAAAACAAATAAACAAATTGGCCAATTTCGCCGGAGCTAACAGTTGGTACTTACTGCTGGGACAGACGAGAGCAACGCAACGGATTGTGCAATGCTCTGTGCTTCCTTTTTAGTTGAACAAGCGAGTTATGTTTCCTTTGGTTCTAGTTTTGGATTGTTTTGAGGATTGAATTTTTGGGTTTGAGGTAATGGAGAGTCAATAGTTATTGTTTTGCTTCGTCTGAGTTTTGTAGTTTTGGGTTAGTTTCAAAAGAGACCCTGTCCTTTCGTTTTAGCTAAATTCGTAGACTATCCTAGCTTTCTAATCCTTTGACTCCTTATCATGTTTTTTTATAATTTCTTTATAATTTTTAATTCAAACAAGCTTGGTGTTGGGCATTATTTTTGAAACTAGCGCTAATATGCTTACTGCTTTTTCAGACTTGTGGATTTTCATTTGTATTGGCTTACTAATTAGAAGAATAGATAATATTAATTTGATGTTTCTTGATGATTGCAAAGTTGCAACACATCGAAACTTAAGTCCCCAAGATTAAGCTGCCAAAGTCAACAACCGTTTACGTTCTAAAATCTGAAATATTAATATCACCTCTAAAGGTTCGAATGAAACGTCCTCATCCGACTGTAGTCTCAAATATCCCGATTATTGCCACAAGTAATATCATAAGTTGATTCATACTTTCTCTGTAGGATAATCCTCCTCTTATTGCTCCCGACGAAAGCCACGCTTACGCTTTGGATCCTATACATAGCTTCTCCAGTATGTGTACAAGCCGTCTAGGTAAAAGTTTAAACATCGATGTAGTGAAAACTTTGTTGGAAATGTAATTGTGGCGGATATTTTATTTGGGTAAGGGCGGGAGTCTCGACGGTGAACGCTCGCTTTTCAATGAGAATTCAGTTTTAAGTTTAGAGAGTCGCTAACATTTGAAGTTAATATTAAATTTTTATAGTTTCAGTCTTTATTTATTGGAAGTTCTTCAAGTTGCTACTGAATTATTTGAGGCGATGCAAATGAGGATCGTAGACGTTGTTCGTTTTATATTGAAATTGCTTTTCTATTTTGGTTATGTTATATAAAGATTCTCATATTGATACAGTTTATTGATGGGATGTTAATAATAATATGAAAGTTATTGACAAAACGACGATTGAAAAAGAAACACTTCTTCAATATAAACGGTACCTAATTTGTATTAAATTGCGGATGCAACAATTGAGGATAACTTTTGAGAGATTTCAAATATTAAAGTACTCGATGCGAGAATATGTAGAGGAAACAATACTAAATCATACAATCATCGTCATACACATGTGACTTCCTTCAAACAAGTCCATCTCATAGGTGTAAGTACAAAAAACGCTCAATTTCCGATGTCGCATCCGATAGCAAAGACAGGCGTGCTCACAAAAAATTCTTTACAAAACTGTATCGACCAACTTTAAACAGGAGTTATAAAAATCCTAAAATCGCCCTATAGCGTTGTTGTTAGAGATTAAATTTGAATGTGTTAGATGCCGAGATAGTGCAACAATAAGTTTGCTGAGGTATTAAGGCATCAGAAAAAGTGGTAGTGTGGGAAAGATTGTCGTAAAAAACTAAACATCTGCGTTTCTATTCAACTGGATTCGAGTGGCTGAATGGGATGGGACGGTAACTCTATATCGCTGAGGCCTTATCATTCTAATGTGTTTTAAATTTGATGGAGTTTGATATCATGGTGGCATGTTTATAGATTGTATTGAGTTTTTAATGCATTTTTTAGATAATTTATGTATTTTGCATACCTTCGGATTATGAAGCCGTGTTTTTTTTTTCAAATGGAAAAATTTGAAAAAAAAAAAAATGTTTTGTAATCATGCATAGACTCGCCATTATCTCACCTAGTTTGACCACTATCTCACCTGATGGTCGCGACGATGAGGCTGACGATGGAGCACGCTTATGTAGAAATAACTTATTCACTCGTATCTAACCTTTAAAAGCTTTTTTACTACTGAACACGGTGAGAGCAATAACCCTATACAACTTTGCGAATATACAGTCCCAACTGTTTGTCTACAAAAATAATACGGATTGACTTTCTCGTCCAGACTGCGTGTTTTATGAAACGTAAAGCATCTGCTCCAACTTCTCGACGCTGAGTCGATTTTTGTTTACCACTAACAAAATAGTCTAGCCTACGACGCTTTTGAATTTAGTAGTGGTCTATGGATAGTAAATTAATTACTGTACAACGTAGCGTGTTAATGATAACCAGCGTTGGTTATAAATTTAATAACTACAAAAATCTCTAAATTTTATGACAACAAATAACTATAATATGAGAAGGATGATATGAATCATGCAGCAGTGACTGACAAACCAGAAAACAATAAAAATAAAGAAAACCCTACCACCAAAACAGAAACAATAAACGAAATAACACTTAATAACGACAATTCGTCGTTGAATGTTGCTCGTATAAAATAATAGAGCGAGAATTGAATCCGCATCGCTCGGCGGCAATCAGACTGATGTACGTATCCTGCCCGCTGTGTCATTACGTCCAGATTTATAGATGTATTTGTGTGAGAAACTATGAATGAGAAAAATATAACTGTATCGAATAGTCCTTTTGGTGCTCCGATTCTGAATCTAGATAATATAGATATTTGAAGCAGTTTTTGATAGCAATGAATGGGTAGAACAAGCTGCTGCTTGTTGTAACAGAAATACACCAGTAAATATGACTAGGATGAAAATATTTAAGACCTGTGATGACTAGTATTACATTATGATGATGAAATAACAATAAGTGGAGGCAAAATTTAACGATAAATTGAGTAAAGATATGGATGACTCCTGAATATAGAGCAGATTAGTACACCAAAAAGCAGTTAGCAATGAATGTGTACACAAAACTGCGACTTGTTCTAACAGGAATACACCAGTTAATATGACTAGGCTGAGAATACTGTAGACGTGTGCTGACTAAGTATTACATTATGATGATGAAATATCAAAAAGTAGTGACAAAATTTAACAATAAATTGACTATAATAAGACTAAGCAATGAGCAGATTAGAAATAGTAGTATGACGAAAGGAAGGTACAAAACACAAAAGAATGATACGCGACCAATCATACAATTTGCTGTAAAGGGAAACCCTAAGATAGCAGTCATCTAAAGCAAGCTCATAAAATTAAATCTCATAAAAATAAGGAGAAATTTGGTTGTCAATAAGCTTACCTACAGCATAGTATACAACGTAACCACCAGGCTTTTGGGCACACGTCCAGCGATGTAGAGGAAAAGTGCTTAAACTTTGAAGACATATTTAAGGATATTATGTATTAAGTTAGATGTTTTTGTTTCAAGTACTATCCTTACATATTATTCCCCCCACTGCATCTGTCTGTCTATATGAACTTAATAAATTTGAGAACTATTTGATTTTCATGCGGTAATCACCAATAGAGTGAGTTTATGAGGCAACGCCAAAAATTTCAAAGTCTATTTACACTTGTTTGAGAGAGACTCGAGCTTAGGCAGATCGATATATTATAGCATAGTTACTTAATATTTGAATAATGGATATATATTTCTCTAACAAAAAGTAAATATCATTTTCTTTAATACTTCAGGTACAAGATTATGTATGAGTTCTTAGAAACAGAATATGAAATAAAAAAGCCAAAATACGAAAGACAAGATCAAAAGCATAATTTACTTACGTTTCTAGGAACTAGGTATATAATAATACAGAAAATATTTCGGAAATCCCCTCAAATAAATACGCTCCAGTAACGAACTATAAAAACAGACCTAAAAGTAAATACAGCAGGTATGATCCTCCCTTACTTAAATTTTTCCGATTGGCCGATCTGATTAATTGGGGTCCAATGACGAAATATCAACAGTTGGTTATGAAAAGCGTTGCAAAAGGATTGCAACTGTTTGTACCAACCACCGGTTGATCATAGGGGATATCAAATCACTAATAATTGTACAGCAATTAAAAAGAAAGAAGAAACTATAGTTAATGATACTGGCTGACTGGATAAAGAACAAATTTAATTTAAAAAAATGGAACGTCAAAAAGTTTGAAATAAGAATGATGAAGCAAAAAAATCAAAAAAGTATCGCCAACTTGACCATAGATTGTAAAAAATTAAACTTGCACCTTCTTAATGGTTTTATAACCTCTTTTTAACAAAACGAAGGTGCTGATCCGACGATAAGCATGTACGAACTACTTACAGTAACCATCGATGTGTTATCAGCAGATTATCATCAACGAATGATCACTTATACTGAGATATCGGTTTCCTGTGCAGGTATTATGCTTAAGCGGATGTTACAGTACACAGCTGGTAAAGAAAAAATGTTCAAATAGGTTTTATGTTCTGTTATTTAATATTTTGTAGTAAGGAGTTGGCAGAGTATTTTATTGAGCGTTGGAATTGTTTTGCAATAAACTGTCCTTACCGAATGTTTTGTTAGTACAGTTTGATAGCTTTTTAATTCTTTTTATGAAGTAAGATAAACTTCTTTGAAGGCGTTATACCCTCTTAGTAGCCCTTTTACCTTACTATCCATTTTCCGAAAGTATATTTTCAGTTTGTTTCCGCAACAATTTTTTCAAAAAGCTTTACACTTGTCTCAATTACATAGTCTACTACTACAGCTACACATCTAAAACCTGTATTCAATCCAAGGTAGTAAGAATCTGCCCACATGTAACTACCACCTAGTAAAACATACGCCACGAACACACTACCCACATTCTTCACAAGACTCAATGATTTTCGAACATCCAAACTGTTCGGAGTTTGCGCGTCGCTACAAAAAAGCGACAACATCCGACGCTAAAAATATTCCGTATAATTGCAGCTCAACGCTGAAAGCGCAATGCTTTCGCTGCAGCGGTTGTACGGTTGCCCTTGACAACCCAGACCCAGATACTATCGCGTTCACACACACCCACACGATCACACACACCCACACTGACGCCCTATGAATCCTTGCAACACACGCTCGCCTCACATACACACATGCGACGCGGTTGCGTTCTGAAGTGAGCTTTTTAATTTTTTTTCGAGGAACGCTCTTTGTGCGCTCCTACAAAGAGTTTTGCCCTGTGATTACTAGTCGGGACGTTTGGAGTGATGGTGATGTAATGCGGAATGATTTTTCGAACGTTGACGCGAGATTTGAATGTGGAATCACAAAGGATGATTTGAATTTATTCGATGTTGAAATAGTGAGACGTGATGTCATAACTGTAGACGCCTTGATTGACGATAAACGGCAAAATGGCTTTAAAGCGGAAAAGTTAGCAACTACATTATAATGTCATACAATACATCGCATCTTGATCCATCAGTCGAACCCATAGAACTTAAAGAGATCTATCAAACCACTCATCCATCACTAGAGAGTTAATTTTGACTTTTTCCGACACAAAATATTAAGCTCGAAGCCACAAAGATCACTAATTTCATGTAGATAGGGTAACGGAACAGAAAAATCTCCTAAGTCCCTCAGGAAAATACGGCGGAGTACTTGAGGGAAGCGAAAAATTCGAAACAAGCAAGTTGCAATTTACTCCTTCTTTGTGAAGGAAACAAAAGACATTTCTTTTGATGCGTATCCTTTGGAAGCCTTAGTTATAGCTACGATTGGCGAAACTTTTATAATGAGAGAATTTCATCAATAAAGAATTAGTGGAGGCGATGTTTTAGACGAGTCGGAATCGATATTTTATGAGCTTTTGATTTGAAATAGGTACAATATGTTCGTAAAGTTGACAAAAAATGAAAAGCCCGTTATGACATCTGTCATCGGGACGTAATTAGTGAAGAATCAAAATACTAGAACACTGAACAATAGCAAATACCCAAAATTGTATGTAATTTTTTAAAACAATTTATGTAAATGCTTAATTTTTACTTTATTGTTTCTTTCAGTTTCGTTCCAAGTTACATTCTAGGGACTTTCTCAAATGTCAAAACAAGTTTTTACTTTTTTAGCAACTTTAAGTCCTAAATATAGTAGGTATTAGATTTTTATACATACCTAAAGGTTGATTTGCTTATTGGTATGCAATTTCAAAATTAATCATGAGAATTTTTGGAATCAGGGCAACCTATATCAAATAAAACGAAACGTTGAATGCCATAACCAGCAATTCAAAAATAGAATCCAATGCCGTCCAATCTCATGATATTGTCTATTCATACATTAATTAATGGACACAAATAATCCCAGTTTTAATAATAACGGAGCTCTGACGTCATCAATACTGCAAATGAAGTGCTAATCGATCTCGATGCCTCCCGCGCGAAAGTTCTTCGTTCCATATTTAAATATACACGTGACTACCCTTTTATAGGATGAGGTGGTTGGAACAATAATTTTGAATTTTAAATTTAGAATAGTTCCTTCGAAATATTCGAATTCATAATTCATGATTTCTTTTTAATTATGAATGTAAACTTTTTGGATTACTCGTAAATATGTATCAGAACGTAGAATTGCTAATTCAATCTAAATAAAACAATAAAGCAGTTCATCTTCAGTTCATTAAAAATGATTTAAATGATGTCAATCAAATTTAAATAGGAAAACAAGTTTGAATAAAGCTTATAAATAAACGAGCCGTAAATAAATTTTCTAAAAATGTCGCATCGAATCTCGATCAATGAAAATAGACAGTTTTAAATTGAAACATTTCAAAAATAGTACGCCCTTAAAATAGTGAGACAGAAATAGAGCGTAGCATTAGGCACTATTGCCGTCCCCTTCTATTAATAGAAATTGTTTACTCCACGTGATAATGCTACCAAATAAAATGGCATCGAAGAAGTTCTTAGACAAGATTCTTTGAAGCGTCTCCTGAAATTGGTCGTATAATAAAAAGCCCGCATTTTATTGTTGTTTCATAGACATTTGGTAGGTAGTGTAGTGCTCATATTATGTTGCCCAAAGAATGGATACTTGTTAGTTTGTAAACAGCCGGGAAACGGATACAAATGGCAATTTATTTTAGTGATTTCCCGCGTGCTTTCTTTTGTTTTTTTAGTGTTTGCTACAATGTTTTTAATGTTGGTCACCTTTAAGGGCCTGTTTCACCACCTATGATTAAGTTTCGAGTATCTTACTTGACAGATAATTTCATACAAATTCTGTCAAATTTTTGAACTTATTCAGTGAGTAGTGCCTACTCGGACATTGTGAAACAGGCCCTTAGTCTTTCTTTATTGAGTCTTATGAGTAAAAAGGAGACAACAGCAAAAGCGATTATAAAAATGTTTCTTTAGCTTTTACAGCCAATTTACATTAAATTATAACTTAGTGTGAATTGGCTGTAAAGGTAAAGTAACATTAGCTACAGCTAATGCAATAGCCTCTAACCCAATAGCCTACAGGCTATTGGGTTAGATGAACTGCATTTATTATTTAAAATACCTCTATCCCTGTCAGAGTCTCATATCCATGCCAAGGCATTAATTCCACCTCTGTACTTCTATGTGCATAAAGCATTTAATAAATAAATAAACCATAAACAAATCAAAAGACATCTCAAAACTACAAATCGATTACAGCAACAAACAGTAGTCGAATCCCTTCGCATCACTACTACCCAACTAATCAGAGCTACCAACACAGAAAAAAAAACAAATTATATGAAAAAAAATATATACTGGCCAGTGATAATTTCCTTCGCTTTTCTTGCACGAGCTTGCACGCACGCTATTGGGGTCAGGCTGTAGGGGTGGGGGGGGGCGATGACGTCACTCTGCGAAATGTTACCGGCATATGACAACGTGATTATCGCGCACCGCCGGTTTTATCAACGCACATTAACGCCGAACGATTTGCTAATGTTAGTTTGATACGGTGAGGTTGGTAATCTTTTGAGATGATTTTGGTACTTGGCTATGGTTTATAAGTTGTAAAGTGAATTTTTGGGGTGATACTTGCCTATCTAGATTTTTGTTTTAGGCTTTGCAAGTCAAGGTGTACGAAATGGTTTGGTAATGTCATATTTGACATTGTGCATGTCAATGGCTTGATTATCAGAAGGAATGGGTTTTCTCTTCCATAATTATCATTTTAATGTAATTAAAATAATATGAATCTAAAAAATATACCTTCTCATCCATAAAACTACTAACCTAATAGAATAGTTACTATTACCTCTTTTTTTTAATTATAGAGGACAAAACCCATTACTGCATAAAAACAAATGGTCGACATTCTTCCTAAAAAGGGTCGCTAAGTTTGTTTTAAGTATTCAATGATATAAGTTTTACGTTTCGTGTTTCTTAGTCTTCAATGTAACGTTAAGTGTACCTAAATAAAATAAATTAATGTAAACTTCTCAAGCGATTACAATTTGATTAATAAAACTTCTCCGAATCGTTTACTCCAACAACAAACCAATAATTCTAAGCCAAGATATTCAAAATAATAATCTTACTTCGAATATCATAAAGCTATTACAGTGAAGACAATAAACAACAGCTGATTGTTACCAATTTCCTCAGAAAGTTCGCAAGTATAGGTTATTCGCGCCATTGCATCGATTCGCGCCCTATTCAAAACAGAGAGGCGCGCATGCGCGGCCCGACTTCGCCGTAAACATGTCGAGGCCTGCCCATAACTTGCGAATTTTCTTACCTCCTCTATTCTTTCTTCTTCACAATTTACAGCGTTCCTAATTCAAAAAAAATCCACAACCTTTTTTTTATATTTCGAACAATTTTCCTCGTTAAGTTGGCAGTACTTAATGTATATATTTGTCCACAGATTGGTGCCGGCCGTACGGATAACCGGCCCAGACGACGCCTCACGCGCCGCCACTGAAACACGATCAACCAAAAGCCACGAAATCCTCAAACCAAAGCCTCCAGTCATATCTTTCGTTTCGAAAATCTAAATATAAGCACTATTTTTTAACCTTTTAACGATAAATCTAAATCGTAAATAGTATACGCTAACTCCCAAACAGTACAAATTAATTTAAGTCTGAAGTGATCGGTATTTACAATAAAAAAAAGCCTTGAACGAGCAAAGTTAATCAACCAACGACCAGTATTTAAACGTTCCAAAATAATAGAAATCGTTAAACGAGTGCACAAAATATTTTATCGATCGTTAACATTATAATACGAACCCTCGAGCATTTTGTAAAAGAGTCAGCCAAAGATTTTTATAAGCCCTTAGACTGTAAGTGTAAGTGTAAGTTCAACTGCCTCTTATTAAGGACGTTTATATTTGTTCCTTAGTTGGATAACGAAGATATTGTGATTAGTTCTAGTGTAAACCAGTGTGCCGTATAACCGTAACATTAAGTGCTACTTAGATACCGAACATTAACAAATTAGCGGAGCCACGTCAAGAGTACAAATTGTAAGTTCCAGTGCAGTTCCAAGTGTTCAGTACTACAATAGACTTAGAGCTTATTTTTGTAAGGGTTTATGGTGCCCGACGCGATGAGGCAGCGTCGAGGCAAGGCGTCATGAGCGAGGCGCTCAGCAGCGACGCCAGCGCAGACAGCGCGCTTCCCTCGTTCTCCTCCTTCGGCGACATGGAGAACGAGCAGCGGATCCTCACAGCCGACACGCGGCTGCTCGACCCCGCCTGGGAGTACTACGAGCGCACCGGCGACACCGTCTCCGTCATCGCCAGCCAGCCGCAGTATCGCCCCTGGGAGTCCATGCCTATCACCGTGCACTCCAAAGACTCATTCCTACGGGCTGGCTTCTCAGCGGCTCTGGACTACCAGCCCGTCACCCTGCAGCCCATCACGAACAAGCTGCCGTCCTTCCAAAGCCAGTTCCAAACGTTTCCAGAAACGTCGGTGATACCGGAGACGGGTCTGCCTAGCGTGACCCCGGTGCCGGTCACGGCTAGCCCGACGCCGAGCGCGAGCCCTAGTCAGTTAACCCAGCTCACGCAACTCACCACGCCGTCGTCGCCTGCGCATCTAACTACGCTAGCGCAGATGACGCCCCTATCGACCACCTTGACGACACTGTCACCTGTCAACGCGACCACATTCCATACACTAACAGCTGTGAACGCGCGCAGCTTCCCCATCGTGCCAGCGCCCTTGCAGGCGAGGGAACTGGCCCCCGCCGGACAAGCGTACATCGACGACAGACACATACAACTGTACCAACCAAACATAGCCACAATCAATGCCTATCCGACACAAAATGGCATCCTACACCAAAACGGAACGCTCCTCCATCAAAACGGGAGCTTAATACAGAACATACAAAGTCCGACCGTAGTTCATGTGTTGAAAAACGAGCCGTTTGATGTGAAAGCGCTGCAGGAGAAATATACACCGAATGGACTACACCACAGTAATTTCCAGAATCCGATGATGATTGATAACGGTTATGAGAAAAAGACGAATGGTTTTGGGACTGGTTCGTCACCAACAAGATCGGATTTTAGGAAGAAAGAGAGACGGAAAATGCGCGCAAATAGTACAGAGTCGGATGGGTCTAACATGGAAGTCGGGTCTGAGAGCAGTGGTCAGGTCGCGGCGGTGTCTTCCACTGCAGGGTTCAAATCACCCATGCATGGGGCACCTCCCATGGCAACAGGACCTATGGAAATGGACGACATAACTAGTGAAAAACAGGTGAGAATTAGCATATTTTTTTATTTTAGATTTAACAGTAAATTATTACCATTGAAGTAACTTCAAAACCGACAGACAGTTTCGTTTCGACTTCGCCATTCAATTGAACCATTTTTTCGCCATAACGTAGAGTCATTACCGGCTGATATATGACAGAACATTATAAACCAAATGATTCATACACGAACATAGGAAAGTTGAAACGCAACACAATAAAATCGGGAACGACAACTAATCTCCTTTCCCACGAATTGGCGAATTGCGTAAACAAGACGCCGGGGAATCGCGAAAAGCCGACTGTATATTCGACGAAAGATATAAGAATTCTCAGAATTTTCATTCAGCTACACGCCCGCCGAAAGTGGATATTCGAGAGAGCCCGAAAAAGAGAAACTTCCACCGTAATTTCACCTTTTATTATTCTCCGAGCAGTTTTTATTCCCGGAGTTGAGTTTCGAAATGGCCGAAGTCCTTGTCTTCGCAGCTATAAATTTAATAGTTAGCCGATTCTCTTGCTCCACCAATAAATTAACTTCCTCTCTCGCTTAAAACACAAATTAAAGTCGGGCGATTTATGCGTGTCCTGCTTAGAAAATTTTATGACTTTGAAATTTAACAGCGAATGCAATTAGTCGGCAGTTTTGAAAAGCCTTCGATATTAAAGGAGTTAGTACGTTTTAATTGTGGTTCAAGAACGATCTAGAACTTTTAGAATACCTTTTTAGTATATCATTAAGTCAATATTTCGTTTTAGTACATATGACGTCTGTTTTGGACATCTTTGCGGAATGACGAACAATAGTGAAGTTTGTCTTTTGAAGTCATCGATCGCTAAAAAACAAACAAGCCTGTTAGAAGTTAAATTTATATGTATAAAAGATAACTATTACTGACTGATTTATCCATCAACATACTTTACACCTCAAACCACAAAAGTCCAAAGTTTGTTTTGAAAAACCTACCCTCGAAAGCGAAGCCGCTGGCAAAAGTTAGTTGCAAATAAATGTCTTAAGTTCAATTCAATTACAGCAATATTCTTCAACAAAATGCACTACAAACAATAATTACAAACACGCACGACTGCTCCTAATCAATTTAAAAAGCATAAAACTATTCTAATACCAAAGACAAGTCTTCAGTCAAACAGATGAGAATATGCTCCAGCAATTTGTTATAATTGAACTGGCCGGTAAGAAAAACTTATCTAACTGCAGGACCTGCTAGGAAAGGTCCAGACTTGACGACATTCTTTACACAATAAATGTCAGCGTTTCCTAGTCTAATAATGAACACCTTGGCCGCAGCTGCCCCTACAATAGACAGTAATTATATTAGAGTTGCACCTCGATTAGTCGATGCTACATCCTTAGTGATCGGTAATCAGTATGATTTAGTCTTGTTTAAGCTCATCATTATGACGAGACGTAAAACATTAGTGTTATAATGTACTTAAATGGGATATCGAAAGTTTAATAGTGTTGTAAAAACGGTCGATTTCAATAATATTTGTAGCGATAGTTACAAATAATCGTTTCTAATTATTTGATTCCAATTACATTTAATGCTTCAGATGTAAGCTCTAACGATCATTAGTTACAATAGCATGTCTTAATTGGACGGATACAGTGAATTCAAATAAATGTAGCGAACTCAACGTGAAGGAATTTCTCGCATGTTTAGTTTTTTTTCGACTAAGCTACACCTTTTATCGATATATTGACGGTTAATATTAATTCTAATTATAAATTCTATTCAATGTTTTTTCACAACTCGATAAGATAGTAACTAGAGTGATCGATGTAAAATCGACTAATTCTTAATTGATGCGATGACTCGACTAAAGTGTTTGACGATTTAATTTATCGATGTTCAGCTGCCGTTGAGTTAATACTGATTGTAATCGAATACTTTATAGAATTATGCTTTATAGCATTTCCTTGAACAACGTCGATCGTAAAGCTTACTACATCTACTCAATACTGCACTTAACTTGATTGTAAATTACTTGCATTTTGTGCAAATAAATATAATTATAATACTACCTATAATTATTAACACTGTTTCTTCCAAAAAAAAACCATCTGAAAGTGTACTATATAATTATCAGTAATACCAACTTAACAACCCAAAATGTGCGTATAAAAATTCAACTTGAGCATTCCAGAACATTAATTTCAAATCGAAAAAAAAACTTTTCCGCCGTTAGTACAAAGCTGAAATAAAAATCCAACATTAGCGTTATTCTGATTTCTTCTCTATTACCCTATGATAGATTACATTTTCCTTTGTCTAGCCGTAGTTATTACTCATTATGCGAATGGTGACTCAAACGGGGAAAATCCAAAGCTTCCTAGAAATGTGGACAAAACATTAGGAAAAGCGGAAGTGAGCTATATTTTAGTGACGAAGTACTTGGATATAGACAATAATGTGACTACATGATTTGCTTGTTTTTCTAGTAGATCGGGTCTAGTGTAATGGAAAAGAAGGTTCTATTAGAATTGAAGCTTTTGAGCTTTATATTGTAAATTCAACTTGGAACTCATTTTCACACTAATATTATAAAGACGAAAGCTTGTATTTATGTGTGTGTATGTTTAATGCTAATGTTTATTACTATACTAAATGATGAAAAAGTAATACCCTATGATACTGAGCTTTCTCAGTTTGCTATCGGTCAAAGAATGTTCTTTATCAGATATTTAGTTAAAGTACACTAAAGATTTTTTTGTATTCTTAGTTGGTTATTTTGTGAGGAGCTCGTGGCTAGATAATAACAGCCGCACAGGTCGATCTTCAAGGTTAAGCAACGCTTGCCTAGGTTAGTCTGTGGATGGGTGACCATCTTAACATAACGAGTTTCCTCCGGCATGACTGGAAGCCGACCCCAATATTATTGGGATAAGGCTAGGCAGATGATGACACTAAAGATTTTTTTTAGTAAGACTAAAATAAGTATTTACCTTAAACTAAGCTTCGTGTCACATCTGTTCAGTTGCATGTAATAGACTAAAGGTTATTTCTTACAAAGTAAAGGCATGTACTGTTATGCCAGTCGGCTTAATTAAAATGAAAAAAAAAAACTAGCATCTGCAGGATAAAAGGATGATTAGAATATTTCTTAGGTGCTAATAGGAATAGGAATATCAATTTTGAACGATTAGATACTGTAATTATCTTTGAAAAAAGAACTTCGATTTTTTTTTCTTTTTATACGTACTTTTGTTTTATCGCCAGCATTAGTTCAACCATCTAAACAAAACAAGCGTTCGAAACACAAATTTGAATAGAATTCCGTATTTAAATAATCGTCAGCTGTTTGTCGGTTCCACAATCGGTTGGTTCCGATTACGGCCGAGATAAGTACGAACGTTGCACGAATGAAATTGCACCGAATATGGCGGACTTCTTCTTACCGTATCACAGCTGTTGCTTGTTTTTATTGTAGGGAATTAATTTGCTGGCAACATTGAAGTAGGTATTTAAATTAGTTATCTGTGTATGCAATATAGGATTAAGTTAGTTTAGTAATACCATAGATATGAAGTGGAATTGCATTGCATTCATTGCATCAGCCTTATAATGTTCCCACTGCTGGGACTCAAGCCTCTTTTCTAGGAAAGAAGAAGTATTCTAGGTATTGCCAATCAATTAATTGATGGCCATAATTTTTTTTTAATTATAAAGACAGTAATTTTAAAGGCTACTGAAATACGAAGTCCTAATGAGATTAAATAAGATCGGCTCGATTTAATGCGCCGGCACAGGACCGAGACATGATAATGAGCGCGGAATACTCCGATATTGTTGTCTGGCCAGTAATTGCAACGTCCCTTTAAATTGGTCGCAAATTCGACCAACATTGGCCATAACTTCCTCCCTTTCTAACAAGTCATGTGAAGCTAGAGGTTTGCCGAATATTTGACCAACGAATATTTGCCGAATGTTTGGCCAACATTTACCTCGGGCTCCTGAATGAATCGTACACGCAACCAACGGGAATGCGATCAGATACGGTCGCAGTAACAGTATAATATGACTTAATGAAGAGTTTCAAGTAAACGCGAATTAAAAATTTAAACTGGCGTCGTTTCATCGTCCGATAAATTGAAAATTATAATTTTCGTGTTTTCGGCAATTTTTGAATAAGCGACCTCTTTATATAATAATTTAAATGCTAAGTGGTACATGTCAAATAACACGCGAAAATGGCGAAGTCGAAACGTGTCTTGGTTAAGGGAACTTTCACCTAATAAATAATAATAAAAAATTCTTTATTGACTGACAATAATATTAGTAACATTTTACAAAAATAGTGAGGCCCTGACTTCTGCGCTAGGCATAATGTAACAGGGGCCTTATAAGCCTTATTTATTAAGCATACTTAGGGCCTATTTCACCACCTATGATTAAGTTGCCAATATCTTACTTGGCAGATAATTTCATACAAATTCTGATCCATTTTTGAATTTATTCAGGAAGTAGTGGCTACTCGGACATTGTGAAACAGGCCCTAAGTAAAAAGAATATTCTAAATGATGGTTATCTTAATAATAAATCAGTATTACCGCTCGCAGACGAAGAAGAAGCGGAAACGTTGCGGCGAGTGCATCGGCTGCCAGCGCAAGGACAACTGCGGCGACTGCGCGCCGTGTCGCAACGACAAGTCGCATCAGATATGCAAGCAGCGGCGATGCGAGAAGTTGACCGAGAAGAAGGTGAGTGGCCAGCCTTATTTTATTCGAAGAATTTTGAAATTTGAAAACGTTCGAAAATCAAACGGCAAGAAAAGTTCTAAAGTCAGTTTCTTAATCCCTGAGATTAAATTGACACTGGCAAATAAATATCAATCTTTAATGATGCTTGTTGGTGAATTTATGTCTGATTTTCGTAGTAACTGATAATTTATAACAAGGTTTGTTAAGCATACATTTTCTGAGAAGGGAACCCTGAGCAAAGATTGTCTTTTGTATTCAACAAATTCTGAACATACTACATTCAGGATCTGCGTTTATTACGCAGACCCTGAAATAATCGTTCGGTCTATGTTCAAAATCGGATATAAGTATTCGGATCGGAATAATAAGAGTGAAGTTTGTAGAAGGTAACCGAGGAGGCAGTAAACCACCTAGAATCTTTAAATCTGAAATACAAAAAAAAACAGGACACAAACAATCATAGGATTCCCAAAAATAATGCAGTTTCTTCAAATTTTGATACTGACAAATCGAAAATGCTTTGCAAAACAACTTGCCAGTATTTCATACAATACTATATCACCATAAGTATGTTTACATTAAACCCTAACATGGCAAAAATAGCTCATTACTCCAATAAAAAACGTACTTAACAACACATAAATATAAATTTCACGCAATGGCAAAAATAAAGCATTATGTTGACAATTTAGTTTCGGCATGAAGCTTAAAAAGATACCGCCATTGACTTTTAAACAGCCACTTAATTTCTTTTTAATCTATCACCTCATTCCAATAAGTTATGGTCCTCATGACCATAGTTGCCAAAAAGTTTTAATATCATTCTTAAATATGCAGTACTTCTCGATTTCAATACGATATTTTATACATTCGTATCGATTCTGATAAATTTCATAAAAAAAGTGTTGAATCGATTTGCGAATGACGCAAATAGCGAGTTGTCGCCTTGTCATGTCATTTGCATTAATTTATACGAGCGAGTATGTTGGCCGACATCTTGTGTGACGCGGTTGACAAGATGGCGGCCGCTCTGATAAGTGATGCCACACGTAAATAACACGTCGGAAAAGACAAATAATATTATATTAATTACTGCAATGTGACGACAAACCTGTATGGGAATTTGGGTTACGTTTGTTTTGTTTTTATTTTAGTTGATTAAAGTTCTGAGCTATTTTTAGCAACTTTTTGCAGTCTGCAAAAATAGTGATGAAGAATATAGTGATGTCTTTTGACCGTAGTTTTCGTTTAATGGTTTACCCCTAAAAAGGTTTATAAACCAATTTGGGAAAATTTACTTATCGCTATATTTCAGTTGAAACGACGAAAAAAAATGGATTTTACAGGCCTTTATTTCCTTAAAGCTCTTACAAACAGATGTGTGAAAAAATTTCGATTGTTGTAATTGTAGTTGACAAAAAAAAGGAAATTTGTAGATAGTTTTGCCCTTTGTAGTGAAAATTATTTATATATATTTTTCCAAAACAAAAAAATATCCTGGAAAATGTTACCTAAGAAAGGATAATCATCATCATCAAACACCAATTTATCAAAAACAAAAGGAAACAATTCAAAACAAAGCAGAGATATAAGCTTATTAGCATAAAATACCGATAAAAATATACCAGCAAAATTAATAGGCCGTGAAAAGAGCATTCGCACACTTCGCTCTACGCAGCGATGGCTGTCTTTTTAATTAGGTCGCATATTCAAGAGATTTATTTTATTGAAAAGAGGTTCTAGAATATTATGTATATGGAATTATATATTATAGCAGCTATAGTCTGTCTAATGAAAGCGAGGAGAGCTCGTGGCTAGATAATAACAGCCGCACAGATCGATCTTCAAGGTTAAGCAACGCTTGCCTAGGTTGGTCTGTGGATGGGTGACCATCTTAACATAACGAGTTTTCTCCGTGCCTCGGAAAGCAAGCACGTTAAGCCGTTGGTCCCGGCTGTCATTTGGAGATCTTTGGCAGTCGTTACGGATAGTCAGAAGCCAATAAATCTGACTCCAGTCTTGCCATGAAGTACCGTGTTACCCCAGATAATGGGTTGTGGAGGTCTGGTAGGCAGCCGCTCCTCGTAAAATACTGGTATTCAGCTAAATCCGGCTTGACTGGAAGCCGACCCCAATATAGTTGGGAAAAGGCTAGGCAGATGATGAGTCTGTCTAATGAAAGCGCGACCTGAGAAAAAGATTAGAAAAAGATTTTAAAAAATTGTATATGGTATTACTAACTAGTAGGAGAATCATGTCTTGAAACTTCACAACTTTTTTTATTCACTACAATTGCGGCTGAATAATGTTGCTAATTAAATTTAAAAAAACAAACTCCAGGTCGCGCTTTCATTAGGCGCACTCTATGTTTTACTATGTTATTTTAACGTTACTCTACGTTTTTTTTGGTACTAAACCTATTCCATTTTTTTTTACTTGGGAAATTATTCAATAGAAGTCGGAGGAAGGAGTGAGTGTAACTTTGACTGACTAAAACTCACTTCTATATTCCTTCTTTGTCTTGCGTTATGATTAAAATGCACGGCCGAAATGACACGTAGTTGATTTTTTTTCTGAGTGGAAAATATAAAATAGGAGCGAGAGGGAAAGCCTTCTACCTCATTGTCTCTTCTGAAAACTTTGATTTCCAGAGACACGGTAACTCTAGGAAACCCGTAGTCCTAGATCGCAAAGTGCAACTGAAAAACACAAAGTGTGGTTTAGTCAGTAAAAGTCTGACATGCTCTCCCGCTCTAACCGGAGCGGTCATTAGAATCATCTAATGACGAGAAGTCATTCGATGATTCTAATGACCGCTTCCACGATTAAAAAAGGGACACTTTCAAATAATCGCGCAGTTGTCGGTAGCCTAAAGCAGAAATGATGTAACCTAAGTATCTGTATTAAAATAAAACCTAAATAAAGTATCGCAGAGGAGTAATGAAGAAAATCCCTCTTCCTGAAGATCACGGATATCCTTTTAGCTTTTCTTACGACTCGCGACGTTTCTTACGAAAGCGAAAGTTTTCTTCGATCTTCATTTCATTCTGAATTTGATTTAAATACAAAAAATATGTTAAACCTTTAAACAAGCGCCCATCGTCGATTTCCATCAAATGAGATAATAATCAAGCGCAAGCTAGGATGTCATTCATTCATTTCAGCCGGAAAAGGTCCACTGTTGGACATAGGCTTCTCCCAAGTATCGCCAAAAGGATCGGTCTTATACGCTTCGCCAATTCTGCGTCTACCGGTCCACTTTCGCCAGTCCAGAATATTTCGGTTCCATCGACCATAAAAATGATCTTCGAGGAATGTGCTCAGCCCACAGCAGCTGTATGTATTTAACCTTAGTTCTCCTGCGGAAATCTTCATTTCTAGATTCGATTACGCAAGAAAACTTCGAGTTGCACTGCATGGTCTTTAACAATCATAAATGAATTTTACAAAGAAATCACGACAATTTTTCAGATAAGTTTTGCGTAGCTTACTAATAACGCATTACCGAAAATGACATTACGAACGATACTAATGGAATAATAAATCTAAAATAAAACCGTTTGCAAGATTCGTCTCGCTTAGGTCATCGCCGGGTCGGTGCAAAAAGCCAGACGGGACGAAAAATGCGATGACCTGAGCTTTCAGACAGACTCAGGAACACCAGACAGTGTTACTAACTTCACAAATGAATGTATATATTCACTGAGGAATATTCAAAAGGTGACTAAAATAAACGTCTCTAGTAGTAGGCTGAGATTTTTATACTTTTTATATGTATGTAGGTTTTAACTATGTAGCGTAAGTACCATCAATAAGCAGAGATATTTGCGTCAATCTTTTTTCTCCGAATCGGTGCGCATAAGAAAATCTTTTGAATTTGATTCAACGCATTATACCCGTGGTGAGTTAGGTGGCTCAGTAGTAACTACCCAGACTTTTAAGTTGTAGATTACGGGTTTAAACCCAGCCCCAGCCGCGTTACTTTGTACATAATATCCTAGAACCAAAATTCGAAGAAATGCAAATTTCCATTTTGCGACCCATTCCATTTCCTAGAGAGGAGGCCTGAACCCTAGCAGTGAGAAAACATTATGAGACTGATTATGCTTATTTTAAGCAATACACCGTACTAAATTATTTATAAATGAAGTCTGAATCACACTCTTATTCCCCATTCATATTGTAATATTCTAGATCAAGTCTAAAATTTTCTACAAAATTCCCTTCATTATCGTAGCTTTTAATCCAAGACCAACTTTCCAAAAAATTACGAATTCGTTACCAACCCAAATAAATAAAGAAGTCAACATAATCACAATCTTATCTTCTTATTAAAAAGCTATACCAACATAAAGAAAGTACTAAAATCGCTCGAATACTTTTTTCGAACAGCGGTAACCGAAAAAACTTTCTGCCAAAGAAAGTGCGAAGCGAGAAACGTACTTGACTTAATTTACGATTATAAGTTACCGGCTGCAAAGTAACTTTAGCAAATTAGTTTTAAAACAAGCAGTCGTAAAGCTTTTTGGGGGGATACGGGTGGTCCCACCTTTGTTCAAGTCCAGGAATTACGTTTATTTAAGACTTACTTTGAATAAGTACTAAGGTTACTTCGAGGAAAACCTTTTTAGAGGCGCTTAATGACTAAGATGCGACCTGGCTGGATAAAAATTTGGAGACAAAGGCCTTTTGTTTTTAAAGGTGAGCTAATAGAGTGTTAATATCTTCATCGGTGAGGTATTGGTGGGTCTACGTGGGTGAGAGTATTAAACACCTACAGATGGCATTCCTTTTTAGGGGTTAGCTTCGGGGGTTAGTCGTCATTTAGAAAAGCTTTATGGTTAAAGATGCTGTAGGGTTCGTTTTCGTTCCGAATGTAGTTTCCAAAACGGAAACTAATTTCCGACTGTAGCATATTAAAATCTATTCGATGATGTGTCGTGTACCGTTATACGCGCGTCTCAAAAAGATGTCAGCAAAAGATGCCTGCAGAGGCTACGGGGTTGATCGAAACAGTTCAATATTCCTGAAATGCAAAGGATAATTAAAGGACGACAAGTATATCTTTTAGTTAGTAAAAGCCTAACTATACCTCTCGCTCTGGCCAGCGCTTGAGGGTCTTTAAGTCAAAGTTACTTCTAGGCAAGCGTGCTCCACTGTCGGTCACATCATCGCTTTACCATCAGGTGAGATAAAGGTCAAACGTGAGCCTATCCAAAACAAAAAATAAATAATTGATGATTTTCTTTTTCTACTGATAAATAAAACATCATGAATATTTTATTCATAAACTTTTAATGATTAGCGATTTACATCTAGTTTCATAGATGTAAATACATACAGTAAGACGCATGTATATGGATGTATTAAATTATATCTTATTCTTTTCATTAAACCAGTTTGGTCTGGAAATAAATTTCATCATATTAATAAAATTAATAAACACATGATTACGATAGTTAATAGCACAAAATTATAGTTTGAAATATTGTAAGCAATTGAAAATTAATAAAAAGTAGGTGCCATTAAGCTACTGGTAGTTAATTGCCAGGTTTAATAAGACACCTGGATCGCTACATTGAAAAAATGGCGATTTTTGTACTAATAAAACGATACATAATATTTAAGATATAAATTGCGTTGTATCTGAAGCGTTTGCACTAAAAACTTAACTTAACATAACTTATTATGATAGAAGCATAGCATAATCAAGCGTTCCCACAGCTGGGACTCAGGCATCCTCTCTTTTAGAGAAAATCATATCTAAATACATACTAATGACTAAAAAGTATAGGTATGTCATATCAAGCGTCTACGCTAAAACAGAAGCAGTGTATCAAGGGGATTCTTTTAGGTTAGAAATCTAAATGTATTGCGGAAACATAGCGTAGCATAATCAGCCTTGTAATATTCTAAAAAGTAGTCAGAGGAAAGGTGTTAGATATAAACTAACCATCAACACTAACCGTTCAATGCAACAGGGGCACACAGTCTTGATACTTAGCGACGCCAAAATATCGATGCCCTATCTATTCTTTTTCCAAACAGAAGGTGACAGAAGCACAAAAACCAAATTCAGCTGTTCCTAACATTTGTTTGGTTATCAGTCGATTTTCTTTCTTTTTATTTCTGAAAAACTTAAAGGTATTATTTATATAGTGTGTCTTCATATGACGCGCACATTATCTGGCAGACTCTTTTATGCTAGAAATCTAAATATTGCGGAATCATAACGTAACATAATAAGCCTTTTTAAAATTTCAAAAAAGTAGTTACAGGAAAGGTCTTAGATACAAAACTAACCATTAACACTAACCGTCCAATGCAATAGGGGTACACAATCTTGATACTTAGCGACGCCAAAATATCGTTGCCCTATCTATTCTTTTCCAAACAGAAGCAAAAAAATCAATTCAGCTGTTCCTAACATTTGTTTGGTTATCAGTCGATTTTCTTTCTTTTTTTTCTGAAAAACTTAAAGGTATTATTTATATAGTGTGGCTTCATATGTGGCGCACATTATCTGGCACGCGTTAACGTGCGGAGCAGATGCGCAGGCGTCGCGCGCTCCAATCGCGGAGCGCCGCCTGCGCAGGACCGCCTCTACCTTTATCTGATTGTGCCTATTGTTGGGTAAAAGGTGTTGCGCCGGCGACGGATTTGTTATCGGCTTGAATTGTAACAAGAGCTCTATAAAGAACTGCTGGAATTATTACTAGGTATAATGTTTGAATTTAAGTGGTAGTTGCACGCCTATACTTAGTTTGCATACAAATTTTAACCCTTATTTAAGTCGGTATGTAATTTCCAAAAACTCTTCTTAGCCCCCATCCAAATTCTTAGTCTCTTTGAACTTTTGATCTTGCCTGCATCGTATATGACCGACAAAATCTCTCGCATTTATTCCACCATGCCAAATGCACCATTCACACATCCACGACCAAATACTCCATCTCACCAGCTTTTCTACCACCAATGGAGATAGAAAAGCTAAACGAGACGGATTACCCAGCCACAAACACACGACCCTGGCGAATCAGACTCGAAAATACTCGTTAAGGCATATTTCTTCCAAGTTCATCTTCAATTCCAATATATTCTTGGTAAGCCATTCACCAAACTGTTAAGGAACATTTATTCAAAAGGTACATATATCCATAGTCCAATCAAATCCCCGGTTAATCCCACTTCACACACCTCACAAATCTAAATACCTACTGACCGCCCCACCCCTGACTGCAACAGATAATATTAGGAAGGGGTGCAATGGGATATTGTTATAATGGCCCGCTTATCCCCATGATTGGCTGGATCGCACCTGATATAATCACCATGGACACCTCTTATGACACCATCGCGTTTCGGCAAAGGGGGCGAAATTTTCGACTGCATATTCGTGAATGCATTTTGATTGGTCATTTTGTTTTAAGAAATTTGAGACTCGCGGTTGAGGGGTTGGTGAGAGTTTGAGTGCTGATACTTGTGGGTTAGGGATGAATGTGTGGGTGGTTTGGAGGTATGTGGAATAGAGAGTTTAGTGTCACATACCTCCGTTGGAAAGGGAGGATGCTCTGACCAGACGGATGTTTGGTCTGGTGGTGTGGGCAACTACTCGAGAGGTTGGGCTGTTTTATGTGTTCAAATCGCCCGAAAAAGTCTAATTGCGCGATGTAGAATTTAATGGTTTAGTTCATATGTGGCGCCAGAATGTCGCTACATTGGTATTCTTAAGCAGGTACAAGTACATGAAAGAACAAGCAATGATAGCCTCTTTTCTTCCCAGATTTTGAAATCCCATATTCACAATCCCTAAAACTACGACACTAATAAACAACAACAAGTGCTATCGAAATACCAAAAGAAAACAACAAAAAAAGCATTAAAAGAAAAACTTTAAAACAGTTTTGATTCGATTTGGCTCACAATATTTCATATTAAGCACGTCTGACTTATGACAAAGTACTTTCTGAATAGATATTTGTTTTACCGTAGACAAACAAATTAGCTAAGATTAATAGATGTCATTGAGACCTATTTCGTTTTATTTTATAGTTATTCTTTTGTCTATGAATATTGTCTTTATTACAATGTCTAGTAGATCAAGTCACATTTCGAGGTTTTTGATCTTTGTTTATGTGATTCTGAAAATCTTATAAAACTTAAGTATAAGATATTATTTGTTGCTAGCCCGAACTTTTCCAATACTGAGTGAAGATATGCCTCTAGTATTTCCCTCTCCTAGAGAAGAGGTCTGAATCCCAGCCGTGGGAACATTAAAAGGCTGATTATGCTATGCTTATTCTAAATAATGCATCTTTCGATACAGCGTTCGGTCAAACAAGTCTCACCATTTTTTATTCATAATGGCATGAAAATTTATTATAGACAGCATAGTGTGTAGAAACAGTAAATCTGTAGCCAAAACGGCCCCGCTAATCGAATAACAATGTTTTCCTCTAGATTTTCACAAACAAACATACAATAAACATTACGAAGAAACTTACAAATAAATCACAGCCGTTTTTGTCGCACATTTAAATGGCCTATTTGTTTTCGAATTTTACCTATTTCTCTAGCTTTTTTCCCAGACTAAATAACGCGGGAATAAGTCCCCGTCGCCATCTTGAAATTAAAGAAAATTTATTACTGCGAAAGCAATTTCTGTTTTATCATAAGAATATCGAAAAACTTGAGTTTATTAAGCTTAGGATTTACGAGAAAACTTTGTCTCCTAGTAATTTAGTTTCATATAAAACTAATATTGGTTGACAAACAATGAATATTTATGGATTTATAGCGCTGTTATAATTTCAGTGTCCAAAACAACAAGCTTTTATGTTTTATTTATGATGTGATACATTCTTAAAGGATGAAGATATAAAACTAATTGAAGCGTGCGTATTTAAATGACACAACAGTACCATTATCCGTAATCACGAATAAAATCTTCATAAAAAATTAAATGTTCGATTTTTAAAGTCGGTCGAAGTCGGTCCACCCACAGGCGAGGCGATTATAACGGTCGGCGGGAGTTTACACTTTTGTTTTTTTTTTACTCTTTTTTTTTCTTGCCGGCACGCGCCAAGGGCCGGTGATTCACGGCCTCTCGGGCGGCAGATGTTAGGTCGAGCTTTTTGTGCTATCAGCTGATGTAACGGGCAGGACGAATCGACTTGTTAATGATGCATCTTGCATGCTCCGAACTATTACGTGTAACAGGAGTCGGTGTTGCGTAATTGTTTTCTTTTTCTTATTAGTTTTTTTTTTGGATTCTTGTAAACCTGTTCCTTTTTGCGTTTTTCCTTGTGATTTGGGTTCGTTATCTGGAGTAAAAGATTATAATTTGGGAAGCAGTTTAAAATGATGGATTTTAACTGGAACTCCCATTCACTAATATATCTAACACTAATGAAAAGCACAAAAATATTCAAACGCTCAAATTGGTTAGACTGTGGCCTCTGGCATTAATCCTACATCGTATTATGAAGTGTTAAAGTTCAAAATTGTTTGTCAAACTTTAGTTGATTTGGTGTTAACAGCAAAATTACGTTGTTCACAAAAACAAACAGGATGCGGCTCAGACGCATGTTTATGTCAAAGTTATCTTTATAAACATAACTGTATTGAGGTTTGAACTTGCGCGAAAACGTCCTTTTTCATTTAAGTAACCGTTCCGCCAAAATATTAGCTTTGGCGCGAAATTAGGGCAAGTTAAAGAATTGACACTCATATCTTTATTTGCGGACTTTAATGATATACAAGATTTTACTTTACATGTTCTTCTTTTCTTGATACTTATTTTGATGATAAAAAAGAAACGAAGAAAATAAGCAGTAGTTACTACATCCGCTAATTTAAAAAAAAATGTCAGTCTTAAATCGAGATTTATGAAACAATCACTCAGAAAAATGGACCTAGAAATTAGACATAAACAATAAAAAATAAAACTAGTATGAAAAATATTGTCACGAAACCGTCGTCGAATACTAATAAAAATGAGTCCTTTGTCATGTTTATGGGCTAGAACAAAAATAATGAGGCATTTCTGTTACTATTCTAACACTCGACAAACGTCAAAGCAAATATTTACAATTTTGTATTTTTTTCCACGTTTGCGCTTACGTTAACACACAGTGCATTAGTTCAGCTTTGTTTTATGTTTGAAGCTGAGTTAGGAAATGTAAAAAACAGGTGTTTTTTTCATGTTATAATGCACTACCATGATTTCTAAAAATGGTAGGTTAAACTTCTCTTACTAGCATAATGATAAATATATTTTAATGTAATTGTTGACTGCTATTTAAATTAAATATATTAAAAGTGTAGTACTTTTAAAATAAAATTTAATAACCACCTATAGTTATAACGTAACCAATTGCTAGACAAGCTATTTTTTATTCATGCATATTAAAAATCTTTTCACACAAACTAACACGATTCAAAATGGCCGCTGTAAACTAGCACCAAGTATAAAACCTTTATTGTCGGTTGATAATAAAAAGTTTAAACATTAAAGCTGTGCTCAATGAAATATTTACAAAGGACCGTTGCTTGCCATAGACCGGTTTTCCCATCTGCATTATAATCTATTAAAATAACACAAGGTAAAAAGAACACTTTTTGCTGCCTTTTTCGGTTCATGACATTTTATATCTCATCAGAATTGTTGTACTCAAATTCATTTTGAATTTAAAATTTGATTACATCCTTTTTACCTGTAGTTCTATTTTCAAAAATTAAAAAAAAAAACATTCAACTGTCAAGTCGTTTTCATAATAAATTCAACAAAGTATTGCCAACACGAACAATATGGTACACTTGTAAGCTCAAAACAAAATTCTGACACGAACCCCCCAACATTTTCAAAAAATCATCATCTCTTGCAAAACTCCGCATTATACTCAACTACTGTGCAACAAATCAATACTTTTTCCTAGCAAAGACTACCCCAATGCACGCAACTAATTCATACAGCCTAGAACAGAGTATAAATAACTACATGTATAACGAAACAGGTACGCACACATAGAAAGCTGTGCCGACCAATCGCGGCCCAGTTTCGCGGCGTAAGTGTCATGGCCGCTAGTGTGCGTGAGGGGTGCGTCGCTGCACCCTTACTACGCATCTACCAACACGAAACACAAACTCGAATTTACTCGATGCATTTTTATTATTATTAAATCAAGTTTTTGTAGTTATGGACGACGGGTTATTTATTGATATTTCGTTATTTCATGGCCTTGCTCAGCACTATATTGTATGAAATGAAAGTGAAATTATTGGGTTGTAGATTTTTATTTTATTGCCTTTCATTTTCAGTAGATTTTTATGTTAATTTAATATATTTAATAGTGGGCCCTCAAACAGCGTAAATGCTATATGTAGCCAATTTTAATGGTGACAGTTTTGAGCTATTTGGAGTCGAAATGTTTGGGCCATGGGGTCTGAATGCCCGTCATCTTTTAAAGATATTTGTCATTGACTGATCGATACTTTGCGCACCAGAGAACAGGCTCGTTCTTTGCCCTAAGAATTGGCATTTCCATTCAACGTGACAATGCACACAGTCTTCTGGGTGTATTTGTTTTTGTAGACATTTTTCTGTAGTAAAACACAGAGCATTTATTATAACCTGCACTTCTAAACCGTCAAGGATTTTTTAAAAAAAAGATAAAGTTACTTGCAACGTTTCTACAGCGTAAAGCTCTCTGGAGGAGAACTTGCTAGAAACTTCCTGGACACTCTTTTAAATCAATAAATAGTTAAGTTACGTTGGAAATATTCACAGATTGTTTACATTTAAGTCATTTATGAGTAGGTATCTACATATTATATTTTGTAAGTCCTAATAAACTTTTATATTCCCTAAGACATGGCTATCTGGACATTTTAAATCACACCCACCACTCACGCCCTAATTAAAGTTAGAAATTAATACATAGGTTTCTATTCATAGTTACATTGAAAAGAGAATCACGAAACAGGATCTATATAAAAGTCAATATTTTCTGCCAAACTCTAGTCTATGGCTAACCACTAACAAAAATAAAATTTCTTTTTAAAATTTTTGGTCAAACTAAAAGAACTTCAAAAAATTCTAAATTCAAAAATTAAAAATAAAAAACTTTTTTTTAAAGGCAACAACATTCGCGTTAGCACTATAATGACGTATGCTAACGCAAGTAAGGGTGCGTTCAGACGCAATGTGGCGACTAACTCGCGCGTGCTCACGCATACCCGTGCTTTAGCACACACCCACTGCTTAACACATCCCCGCGCGCTGACTTCAAGAGCTTTTAACACATATTTAAAAAAATATAAGATTGCAAATGTTTTTCTTGGACTTGTAATGAGGTCGGGGAAAATGTATAAGGTATACGTAGAGCAGAAATAATGTTGGTGTTCCTGAGATTCTTATCGCGTAAATAACGGCTTGTATTATGCAAGAGATGCCATCGTTATTATTGTGAGGCGGTTGGTATTGAAGTGAAGTTTGTTAAGGTTTACGAGCTTTGAGAACATTTAAATTAAATCCAGTCCAGTACATTGAAAGTTATAGATATTATAGGCTTATCCTAGCAGTTGTTGAATGTAGAACTCACAGATCGATTAGAACTTTTTTGTTCAACTGTGTCTCAATTTATTATCACTATTAAAAAACTTTACAACCCCTGTTCCTATCTTCTCTACCCCATAACTTGAACACCATCTCCCCATAACCACACACTCTAACCTATATAGTTTTAGCTACGCATCATCTAGGTACACTAGTTCATACAGTTCATTAGAGACTTCCCCACTAACACGCGGCGAGCATGCAGCGTGAAACCACCCTTACTAGACCCCTGCCCCCTCCCCCATCCCTATGACCAGAGGGATCTAATTCTGCACGCGCTCGAATACGTAGGCAACGCAACGTTCTAACTTTGAATAATCTGGTTTTGAATTTGGAATTATTTATAAATTTTATTTTTCTTAAATCAATTTGAAAATGTTCGAATTTTGAATCGACCATTAAAAAAAGTGAAAAAGCTCTTTTAAAAAAAAATCTAGTAGAATATGATTTGACACAACAAGGGTTAAAAAGAATTACCTATCTTTTCAGAGAAGCTTTAAGACTATGAATACAACTTCTCTCCCTCTATCGACCAGGTTTTGACCAAAAACATAATTATGTACTAAAACCATCTCAGATATCAGAAATTGAAGTGATACTTCATAAGCTAACCATATGAAAAAAAAACTAAAAATAAGGACGTCTGTATAAAGAATCAGCATAGTTACGCACTTTCCGTAATTCCCACATTTCCCACCAAGGCACAGAGGTCGAGATTTTCATTTGTGCGTGTGTGAGGCACATAGGTTTATATGATAAGTGGCGCCGCCCTCTGTGGGGCAAGCCACCTGCACGCGTAACCTACAAATCTGCTCTCCTAACGGGTGCCCACGCTGCATGTAATGTGGAAACTACTTATTTAAAACATTAATTAATTAATGTGTAGCCTCCTTGGTGTTTTTTTTTCACATTTAGTTACTGGCAATGCAGCTTTCCTTTGATGTTCTAAATTTGAATTTTTGAAATTCAAGTCTCCTTTTTTTATTTGTTATATAGTACACATAGATGTTCTAAAATCAAAATCATAGATACATTTAAATTGGTAACCTTTTTAGAGACTCCATTTTTAACTCCATTTTATTTAGAGAATACTACAATGGTCGATCTCCCAACAATTCAATGTCCTTTGATGGATTACTGACTACTTTGATGGACCCTTTGTGTAAGGATAGAGCGATTTTGAAGTGTTGCCAAAGTAGGACATTGTATAGCACCCATCAATTTTATTGATCTGCTTTATAAATTGCAATATGCTTCTTTTATATATAAATTTCTACCCAGATTAGATAAAATTCTGAGGATTGATGTAAGTTAGTTAAAGATGTTAGTGATGTTAGTTTAATTATTTAAAATAACTGATATTGGTAAATAAATTATATTTACCAATATCAGTTAGTCACATACATCCACAAGACCGATTAGTCACTGAAAATGTAGTTTATGATAAAAACTCCATACCTAACTTTTCCAACCCTACACCTACATTTCCCTCAGTCCCATCACTACAGAAACAACATTTGACTTTACCGCGTTCTACATAAATCTTTATACATAAGCTAGCTAGTATGTTTGTATGTTTCACATAAAGGGTTGAGCCCACCTAGAGGGGGAGGACGCGTAACCTAGTGAACGCACTCCCCACTTAGCTATCGGGAAAAGAACTATTGTAAGGTAATTGCAATGGAATACAGATACCGCTATAGGACTATTAGAGAACTAATTCGAATTTCGAATGTGACAGCGGAATGAGGTTGGTTTTTTTTTTGAGTAATGAGGTTTTGTTTTGGAGTTTTATATTAATGCTACTGATGGTTTCTCGTGTTACACGTGTGATTGTTTTACTATGCAATTAGAAAAGATGGGTATTGGTCTGATCAACTTCAGTTGATCGTATAGTTGAGTTGTTTTAATACTTGGTTTTATTTGCTACTTATAAAATAAACATAAATTCAGAAAAAAACTTATTATTTTTCCACATACTGTTTACATTAACGTGGTACGCTGGTTCTCAGAAATTTGCTTAAACAAATTGAACAATATCCCGCATTGAATACTAAAGCCTAGAACGAAATAACAATATAAGTACAACGTAGATTGATTAGAAACTGTCAAAGCTGTTGAAATAATAAGCTTAATAAGTTCCGAGATGCTTCCGAGAAACAAGCTTGGGTAATATTTCCTTCGAAGAAAAATAGTAAAGTATTTTTCTTGTTAGGAGCGAACTTGCGTGACACTGACAGGCTGTAGCGGTACTTTCTAGGTCGGTATTCTAGAACGATTTGAATGCGTTCCTATTCACAATTTAAAACTAAAATAGAGAGACTTGTGTCTATGATATCTGTCTGATTTGAATCGAGAATCACAGTTAAAGTGCAATGCGCGGCTCTTAGTTCGGAATTTTAAAAGTTCGATTTTTAAAACGATTGTGATGCCACGAGGTCTTTATTTTTTAATCGCACAAAGCTTGTACAGTGCGCACCGATTCCTTTCGAACAGCCTCCATAAATTTAATAAGCTCCATCATGACCTCTTCATCTTCCCTACATATTTTCCCGTATATTTACATACACAAGTGAGTCATTGCACCACTCATCGAACAATCAACGCCAGGCTAACGACCTCGCAGCTTCAAGCCTTCCATGCCCTTTCAGATACAACCAGGTTCGGATGACCTCTCAGAACTCGCACTTTTCCCCCTTTCAGACTTAGGTATTAGAGTTAGAAGGGAAGCGGGGTAGGTCTAAGTAAGCTGGCGAGGGTCTAAGCCAAGTTTATTGTGTGACCCAAGCACTGATAGGCAAATTGCAGTTTTTTATGCATCACTAGGGTAAGAGAGATAGGGTGTATGTGTAATTGAGGTAAATAGTGTGCTTTTAAAGATGGCTCGCAGATACGTGTTGATGAATGACGATAATTATTGCCATTATCGCGATGAAGGCTTTGGACGAGCTTTTTTGCGTAAAAAGTAAAATTTGCATCGTTCAATATGTAATTACCACGTCATTAGGCTACCGGATTTTGTAAATGTACATGTTGGAGTTAATTTCTTTAATGTATGGTTCTTTGTCAACTTTTTGAAGCGTCTCATTACCTAACTTTAATGACTTATGCGTGTGCTTAAGCAGATAGAATTGCATCGAACTTCTAACCGAAATCAACAATCGATTGACACGAAATATCGATAAGAATCGAAACATCTCGTACTATAATTACGTGACAACGCGTAACGTGATCCCGGCGGGAACTGTAAAGTGTAATTTATGATTTAGCTCCGGTTTTCGAACGTCGCGTTCGCTTCCGCCGCGCCGCGCTCAAACATTGTAACGCAACACGAACGCACCTTTATTTGATTTATGCTTTTATTTTTTTTTTCATCAGGAAGGCTTGGGAAACACTTGGCAGCAACATGTTGGTAACATGAGTTACTTATCGTTTCATTGAAAATGTCTGAACCGATGATTTATAAAACGTCCGCGACGCTTCTTTACTTGATAATAAAAAGTGCTGTGCGTACAGCTGCTGGGTTATAATTATGCATTTATTTGAATAAATATCATGTCAATGGCTATCGATCATAAAATAGACGAGATATTTCGCTTTATTCAACTTTGCGCATCGGAAATGGCATAACTTGTACTTATACTTACTTATTTAACTTTTAAAAACATCCAAGGAAGTAACACATTTTTTAAATTTCCAGCCATTTCTGTGTGTGTATATTGCTACCTAGAATCGAATTGAATTCGGTAGGCTTCTAGAGTGGGCCACTACACCTACCGGAAGACGCAGTGTTAGAAAGCCTCCCCCCAACGAAGTGGACCGATGACCTGGTGAGGGTTGCGGGAATCTGATGAATGCAAGACGAACAGGACCAGTCATTGTTGCAGCATAGGGGGAGATGTATGCCCAACAGTGGATGTCTTTTGACTTAAAGTAGGATTATGATGACATAGAATGTTTGGTTTTTGAGGTAGGAAGCTATCAAATGACTTTTCTCGCTCTGGGTGGAATGAGAGGGCTTGTCAGAGTTTTCCCGTTTGACCCCTAATTCAACTGGTAATCGATGATGGTAAGCGATGATGTAGTCGACGATGGAGCATACTTGCTTAGAAGTAACCTATTCACTCTTAACCTACCCTAAGTTGTAGCTATCAGAAAACAGAGACTCCGGCAGAGCATTCCTCGCTTAACTATACGCACGAAGAATGTATTCCCAAAATGTTTTGTACTCGTAATATTGATAGAATTTCAACGCATTTTTTCCACAGTTCACTAAAAACAAAAAGGTGTATCAAAATCCCTGAGGCACTGTTTTCCCTTTTAATTGATAAACCATGGCCATCCGCCATCAAAGTTTTTACAAACTTTATTTTCAATACGTTTTTTATATGTGAGTGTTGATTTTTATCCGTCCAGTGCATGTTAATTGTATGTTTGAGTCAATCAACCATGTCTTTAAGTAATAAATAAACATAATAACACCTTGGAAAGGGAACACCGTAACTAAAATTATATGGCTGATAATACAAGGCGGTTCGGGGAAACTAACCTTAGTTTGGTTGTGTAAGCAAATCGAAGTATTTTGGCTGAAATAGTTACAAGCAAGGTATTGTAAAACCTGTGTTGCTGGATTGTTCGAAAGAGTAATAGCAATACTGGAACACTAGGAACATCTGAAGAAACACAACCCCAACCACCGTAGGCGTGAGCTTGGGGTAGCGCGCTTTTCGGCCGTCTGGTAACCGTCCGGACCGAACCTGAGTCGATACGGCGTGTAGTCCACGTGCGCCTCAAAGACAAGTCAGCAGACCATAGGTGGTTCCAGTAGGGCTGAAGTCTATTATGCGAGAAAAATTACTGGATGATTACCCACCTAAAAAAATTGTGTTTTTGGCAGTATAAGTCTGACACACCCTCGCGCTGCACACAGAGCTGGAGTAAATATTTAATGATTTTCCACTAAAAAAACTATAAATTGTTTCTAAAAACGGTTGTAATATCCACAGCGTATATACCATACTTAGTTCTATAACCTTTTCGTCAAAAACATATGGCGTGTATCCATTGTACCTGCCTATTTTCACATCGGAAGCATAACGAGTAATTACACCGAACAGACCAGAGACATTTGACACGCATCTGTCGTCTATTGTCTATGGCTTTTTGTTTATGATATTATGTGGATGGCCAGTATCGGAATATAAAGAATAAAAAAAATATTAATTTATGACGAATTTTGTTTTGTACATTATAAAGGTGTCATTTAATTTCATAGATGTTTTTCTACACTGTGTGTATATTTATTTGTGCCAAATAATAGTACATTGTTCACCGAGAGGAGAAAGTGACCGATTACCGTCGAGGGTGTCGTTTGAAGCCCGAGCCGTAGGCGAGGGCTTTAAAACACCCGAGATCGGGAATCGCACTTTCTCTCGAGTGATACATAGTGCTTTATACTACACCTACGAGGAAAATAAATTTCTACGAAAACTGAATCCTCAAACAACACACAAATTGAAAATGGCGCCAATGGCGTCTGTAATTTTCACATGTTCATCATCTGCCTAGCCTTTTCCCAACTATATTAGGGTCGGCTTCCAGTCAAGCCGGATTTAGCTGAATACCAGTATTTTACGAGGAGCGGCTGCCTACCAGACCTCCACAACCCATTAACTAGGGTAACACGGTACTTCATGGCAAGACTGGAGTCAGATTTACTGGCTTCTGACTATCCGTAACGACTGCCAAAGATCTCCAAATGACAGCCGGGACCAACGGCTTAACGTGCTTTCCGAGGCACGGAGGAAACTCGTTATGTTAAGATGGTCACCCATCCACAGACCAACCTAGGCAAGCGTTGCTTAACCTTGAAGATCGACCTGTGTGGCTGTTATTATCTAGCCACGAGCTCCTCAGTGCAATTTTCCCATGTTCTTTTTTCAAATTGTTTGACACCATCCAACACACAGCTAGTGGCCAGTGTCATTTTGCGAACTTGGAGATAAAAACTCACTGTAAAAACTTTTTGGCTTTTGATATTTAGGTTACCAGCGCATAGTCTTACCCAAAATTAAAAAAGAAAAACCACGTAAAAAATGGATTTTCATACACTTTTCTCTCCCGCTCAGATGCGTTTTCTCCCCGCATATTTGTTCGATATGCAATGACGTACTTTCTACCGTAAATTTGATAAAGTATCAAGGTACTTTCCGAGCAGGTGTAGTATAAAACATTTTTTCTTTCTTCTAATTGATTACTTGTATGGTTGAAAACGCTTTCATTTTAATTCAGGAATTTCTGGTTAGAATCGAGAAATCTTTTATTGTTGGATAGCCCATTTATCTAGGCATTCTATAGACTATATAACATCAAGCTACGACCCTCAAGAGCAAAACAGTAATCAGAGATAGTGAAATGGGGACTGCTAATATTAAACAAAAGATAAAACTAGGTTATATAATTTATATAATTAAAAAAAAGGTTTATATAATTAAAAAAGGTTATTTTTAATAAGAACAAAACATGTCATTTTTAAAATAATTTTATAGCAAAGTCTACCTATTTCAGTCACACAAAAAGACCCAGAAACTCAAATAAAACAATACATAACAGGAATTTAAGTTCCAAATCCAACTTCACATCCTATGTCTTCGATACAAGTTCCACACTTATACGTTTACAGGAAGCAGGTGACAGTTTTTTCTATGAGTTACACAAATAGATACCAACATGTTCAAAACCTTTAGAAATATCATTTAGTGTCACATTTTGACTCTAAAGTTAACGTGACAAACTCTAAAGTGTCAAGTTCTAATATCACCACGTTAAAAAATGAAACAGAATTACTCTATGGCTTCGTGTACTTAGCGCGTCTTTAAATATACAAAAAAAAAAGAATTATTCAAGTTACAACCACACAAAAAAAGATACCAGTATTTCATAATTTTAACGATGATATTGAGTGCATATATAAAGGACGACCCAAGTAAATCGTTCTACTCAATCCATCATAAACGAAAACAGGCTTGCATTTATTAATTTTTGACATAAAGTCCCGCCATTTTGAATTGGAGCAGCTGTTGTCGGGAGTTCGTTGACCCCTTTTTTTACGATTCCAGGTAGAACCATAGAAAAGGTTTGGGCCAAAACTTTGTTGATCTCATGGTGCATATTGTTAATATTATAATGTTTTATGTTTGAACTTTGTGGGAATGTAACTCCTTGATCTGGATTAGATGCTTTTGTAATTTTAAATTTGAATTGATTGTGATGGATCTCTTTCTATGTGAATAGTTTTAAGTTTATGTATGAAACTAGCTTCTGTCAGTGGTTTCGCCCGCGTAATAGCTCGTTTTAAATCTCTTAATGCTTGCCATATAAAAGTAAACCTCATGCAAAAAAAATTCAAGCTTCTAGTTCCAACAATTTCGGATGTGCGTTGATATGTCAGTCAATCAGTTTCCCCTTTTATATACCTACATACATAGATGAGACAAACGATGTGTACTTTTATAAGCCCAAGTGTGACTGGTATAGATTGCCTTGTTGTATTTAGTTTTTCTATTTACCGCTTCTGTACAGAAAGTTTAAATAAACAACGATAGGTACAAAAACTATAATCAACCAGTACCAAGATTACCTAACATACTCTGTAGGTTTCTGCGCCCATTCCAGAAGCTATTTTTTTCATTTTCCGTGCCATTGCCTGTAGCAAATTGTTTGCCATCGCTACGTTGAAATTCACAATCTGAAGAATTTATTAAGATCATAAAGCTAGAAAAAAAACAAGTCGAAAGCTCCAAAAGTTTATTCTAAATATAATAATAAAGAAAAACTTCTAACGTGAAAACTAGAAACAGGTTTTATTTTTCATCATCATCATCATCATTATCATTTTAACCGAAAGACTGTTGGACATAGGGCTCCCCAAGTGTAGCCATACCGATCGGTGTAGCCATATCTCGCATCCATCGGATTCCCGCGACCCTCGCCAGGTCATCGGTCCACCTTATGGCAGGCCTTTCTACGCTCCGTCTTCTTTTTGTCAATCAACACATAATTATTTGCAAAACACACAAAAGTATACCTTAAGAATTAACTAGACTAAGGTCCAAAATCCCTTGGCAAGTCAAAATGTCACAAACTTCAACTATAACCAGAGAGTACACCGTCTTTAGCACGTTCTCGTTAAGCTGATGACTTAATTACCCTTTATTACTATCATAGGTCAAACACCACCTTAAAAAACGACAATCAACCTTCTCAATATCACTAAACCATTGCGGGTTTGCCTTAACCCATATACAGAATATGTACTTCAAAACCAGCAATGGAACTCGTTACGTAAAAAGTGTCCTTATATGTCCTCAGGTGTATTTACGTTTCATTCATAATTTCGTTTCGTGAACTGGAATTCCCTGTTTTTACTCTTGTTGAATTTGAGTCATCAATATTGGGGTTTTCTTATTTGTCAGTTCGTGTGTTTTATTACTAAAAAGGGTATAATTTTTGTTTGCACCATTCCCATTTTTTAATCCTAAGCAACACTAACAATTCCTAACAATCTAAAGTTTAGAAGCATTAAAAGACTTTTCGAAAAGAATAATTGAGCAGTAATCTAAGTAATACTCGTGTAAACTTAATCATATATCGTTAATAGAATAAACTAGCTTGTGCCATTGGCATCACCTGCGTTAAAGTAAAAAATATACGTCTATGTCAGTGATTCGCGTTCTACTGATGATAGAATCTTCAGAATCGGTTCGTCGAGTAGTTTCATTCATACATTAGCCGCTACATACAAACTTAAAAATTCTACCTCTTTATTTCAGTATAGATTTAAATTCGCTGTCTATCAAAACAGATGATCTAGGATTATTTCTGCAGGATCACGATTCGAGGCGGCTTGAATAAGCTCCTACTCGTTCATAAAACCCAGCATTTAATTCCACCATATGTCCGATCTGAACCGAACTTTGCACGTGCCCTCAAACATTTAGCAAAAATTTAAGTAAGCGTGACTTCACTGTCCAGATGTTTAAGCCATTAAAACATGATTTTATTGTCCAACAAGTGCAATTCATTTAATTGGAATTTTAACTGCTTAATTTATTATTTAAAATATCCATTTTAAAACTGTCAAAGAAGCTGAACTTTTGTAGTAACGTATCTATCTGTCAGTTTTGAATTTCGAACTACACCATTGTTCGAATTTCAAAAGTGACGTAGATATTGCTTTTATCTTGCGAAAAAAGGTCTTATGTGATATTTTTTTGAGAAGGAGACCATCTAAAAACATAGTTTATTGACTGACCTATTCGTGTCTTTCAACGTAACCTTTTATCAGAGTGCGCACGAGCCAGGGAAGCAGCTGCGCGCAGGTAACGACCTATCAGGAAGTACTACACTATCCCGGAATCATTGATGGGAAAATACCCTGTATTTTTACTTCGCTAAGGTTGATAGTCGAGTGCAGATTTCTGACAGATGTATGAGCTCAGCAATGAACCATATGCCAGCTAGGTTCGTTCGTCAGCTGCACGACATACCGACGATGGATTTATCGCATTGTTCCATTATAAGCGTTTAATCACGATAAGTTGTATGAAAAGTCGCGTTTTTTGACAATTGTGAAAAAAATACATATCTCAAAAGGTTTAAAAAGCCAAGGTGATGTAGAGTATTAAGTAATTTAGTGTAAAAAATAATAGGAGCTCGTGGCTAAATAATAACAGCCGCACAGGTCGATCTCCAAGGTTAAGCAACGCTTGCCTAGGTTGGTCTGTGGATGGGTGACCATCTTAACATAATGAGTTTCCTCCGTGCCTCGGAAAGCACGTTAAGCCGTTGGTCCCGGCTGTCATTTGTAGATCTTTGGCAGTCGTTACGGATAGTCAGAAGCCAGTAAATCTGACTCCAGTCTTGCCATGAAGTACCGTGTTACCCCAGTTAATGGGTTGTGGAGGTCTGGTAGGCAGCCGCTCCTCGTAAAATACTGGTACTCAGCTAAATCCGGCTTGACTGGAAGCCGACCCCAATATAGTTGGAAAAAGGCTAGGCAGATGATGAATAAATATAAAATAATAATTTGACCATCTCATCGTATTCAGCTTATCATTGATACACCTGGAATAAGACCCAGAGATAATATTCCGCTTACATGCGGGCGAGGCTCCTGTTTAACAACGGCAGATACTATTATTTAATATGTAGGTATTCGAAAAGAGAGAAATGAGAAGACTTGCTCCGAGATCATAAAACAAGGAAACTTTGTATTTCGTCATTACTTTCCTTTGGTATAACAAAACAGTTTACAAGTGGGCTATACCTCAAACAGAAACGAGTAGTTACAATACATTGGTAATGTAGATATTCTATGTATGATTTCTATTAATTTTATTTATTTTAAACGTAGGTACATCTCACGCGCAACCTATAAATAAATTATATAACAAAAAAATTATATAAAAGTTTACTAATGCATAAAGCTTTAATAAATAAATAAATATACATATATATAAGTATGAGTGTAGATAAGTATATATTATGTAAATTAAATTTTGTTTCACATTGTTCCAGGTAAGTGGCGCTCAGTCTATTTCAGAAACATCAGACATGCGGGGGCAGGTTGGCGACCAACTATGAGGTAAAACTTTACAAGAACGTAGTGTATGTAGTATTTGTTATAGTCACTTTTCGATAGCAACACTTAAATTACCTACAGTTTTATGAAAATGTTAGATGCTAGAAAATAATATTACAAATGCGAGTATTATTATTTTTATGAAAAACGTGTGAATACACGTAATCCACATAATAATCTACATATGTTTATACCTTAATAGTAATTCAGTCAAAATAAAATGCACATTATGTATTTTATTTATTAAAAAAAACCAGAAATTAATTTAGCTATTAGTTCGCGGGTACCGTAATAACCGTAACCGAAATAACCGTACCTAACCGTATGAGAATTTTTTTAACTAAGAAGTTAAAAATTTTCTCATACGGTTTACGAGTTATATAAAAAATGAAAAAAATTGTGCGTTTAAAAAAAAGTATGTAGGTTCGATAAAAAACTTATCGTAGTTAGTTGATTGTGTGCTACGCGGCTACGCCGTAGCAAGACGAACGTTACCTCTAAATCAAAACTTTTTACTATAGTTACCTACTTATTAAAAAATCACAAAATAAAACATTCTATAAAAGCCATACAAATATACAAAGGAATAGGTAGCACAAAAATCTAAAGTCCTTCTATATTCAAATTCAAAAACTACAAAATAGTCTACCCATAAACTAAAGAGGAAGTAAAAGGAATCCTAGAGGCCAGTTCTACAGAACACACGTTCCAAAACTCGAAAAGGTTGAATGAGTCACCGCGGGGGTGCGACGCGGGGGAAAGGAAAACGATCGAGGGTGAAAACGCGACGTTGCATTTTTCTCGGTCCTACGCGAAATGCTCTGTTGCCGTTTCTTTAATTACGCCACCGCGCCAACGATTTTCTCTTTTTTCAACGTATAATTAGTTCTCTTTCTGCGATTTGAAATTCGATGTTAATCTGCACTATGGATTCTTTTTCTTGTCTATGTCAAAGGTACTCTATTTTTGTCTATGCAAGAACCACTCAACATTTTTTTGTTTAAATACAAAATAAACTCAACATTTTAAGATCTTCAGAGCTTAAGCTCTTTAAATAATAAATGAGTACTTAAAAATACAATTTCTATCTAGAGGCGATCGTTAAATGAAGACCCAAAAAAAAAATGCTGAAGAAGGTATTCAAAGTACTTCATTAATTAGTATTGTCTTTAATATTACGACTAATTTTATTACCTTTGGACATCATATCCAGGCGAGTCACGTCTGAACGGCAAAGTCTAGTCGTTTCGGATCAGACTTCATAAAAACTTAGTAAAATAGGAATGATTACTTCTTTCTTGTTCTTTTTGTTCTTTAATTATGTTTCTAAAATTAGAATCTAATAAAGATGCAGACCACGTAGTAATGAAACTGCAACAAATCGTTGCTTAAAAGTTATTTTATATCTTTACAATTAAGTATGATAAGTACTGGTAGCTACGCGATCGCCATTCCAAAACTTTTCGGCCTGAACCACCAAACGTAAGACGCAGCGTTGGAAGGCCTCCGGTGGGCCGATTGCCTAGTGAGGGTCGCGGGAACCCCTTCCATTTGCTGACATCTTTTTTAGGATCATTTAGCTCTCCAAGTAAGTACCAAGTTCAGATCTTAATATTTTTGCTTCGCTATACTTTTATAACTTTTAAACATCAGTAAATGATTTAACTAAAATTGATTTCGCTAAAACCAAAACTTATTTCTTATTTTATAGATTCAAAAGGTCAAACCAAAATCCGTATAACAGTCATATTTTAAAAATCAACACAAAGTAATAAGATAAAACATTTTCGGCCCGCTATCACCAGGTGCAATCTTCGCACACTAAATTAGCAAATAATTTATCAGCTATTGTGTGTACGCGCATCGAACTCGCAAGCTTTTGTTACGAATCTTGCGCAAACGCAGCACACACACAAAAGCTCCTTTTACCTGCTTTTGTGTTCTTTTTTCGAACCCAGCAACAATAAGGTTTTATTCACTGCAGAACTGTCAAATGTCAACAGTAAAGTCTTAGAAGAATACCTACTTTATTTCTAACATGTTAGAGTTCATATTTCTGCAGTGTTAGATAGAGCTTCGAAAGAATATCAGCTGAGAATTTATGGTCGCTTAAGAAAATTTTCTCACTTGTGACAGGGTTTTAGACGATTGTCCCACACATTTTGTTATTTGTGCGATTCTAAATCCAATGACTTTATGCTTGAAGGAATAAATTGTCAATAAACCATTAAATTGACTAGGTAAACGTTGCATTAAATCTACCAAGCATAATAAAAAATTAAATGAATTCAAAAAGCCTAAGGAAGCATGTCCAAGTAAAAGCGATTGCCCATTACAACGACCTAAAAAACAAACTGGCTCGTGCACTTGAAAAACAAAAGAGAAAAAAAAACAATAAAAAGACATCCTCGTGAGGTGCGCAAGCGCAAAGAGCAAAAGCAAGATGGCGCGCGTCCGCCGGCCATGCCACTTCCGCAGCCGCATCCGGCCGTAATCCGACTCCTGCGCAGCCTGCGGCGTAGCCTTAGCCAATCGATTTGCAAGACGAGCGTGAACTTACAACGTTAAACCCGAAAACTTTTAACGCAATGCATTTTGGAACGATTCGATCCGATCGATAAATCGAAAAAAAAACCGGTCAAATGTAAATCGGACTCGCGCACGAAGGTTTCCGTAACAAAAAACGGCAAAAAAATCACGTTTGTTGTATGAGAGCCCCCTTTAAATATTTATTTTATTCTGTTTTTTACTATTTTTTGTTATAAAGGCAACAGAAATACATCATCTGAGAAAACTTCAACTGTCTAACTTCAGTTCATGAGATATAGCCCTTGACAGACGGTCAGACAGACACGACAGACGGACAGACAACGGAGTCTTAGTAACAGGGTCGCGTTTTACTCTACTACGGAACCCTAAAAATCACTACCGGCCTCCAAAAATCGAAAAAAAAAATTAAGTAGTAGAGGCGCTCTTTTTTAAAAACTATAAGTAAGGGAAATAAACTAATCAGCGTTCTAAATCTTGTAGATAGTACTTGAAATCGTATCGTATTTATGTAAATTAATGCTAACGCTTCAGACTTCTTTCAGGAATAAAGTATCTGATGCTCACAAAGTAACATTGTTGTGAAAAACATTGAGATTTGTTGAAAAACACGATGGCTTATTAAAATTCTTCAGTCTGTAGATTATTTCGTTAATACTGTGCCCTAAGGTCTATTTGTGATAGATTGAATTTTTCTTATAATTATTATGTCTAGTCTCGCGTTTGACCACTATCTCACTTGATGGTAAGCGACGATGTGACTGACGATGGAGCACGCTTGCCTAGAAGTAACCTATTCACTATTGACTTAAAGTCTCTTAAGTTGTAGCTATCAGGAAACGCAGACTCTGGCAAGGAATTACGATAGCTCTACATAAAATTAAGCGGGAACTACATTAGACCGACACCCACGATATTTTTTTTATTGTCGCTTTCGCTTCACCCAGTGCGATAGAAATGATTTGCGGTTGGTAAGTAACTTCTTTTATAAGCCATAGTAAATTTGGAAAAATACAAACTATTTTTAAAGCATATTGCGACAAAAACAGGGACAGTAAATGTGTCCCGAGTCCCAGTTAGAACGCCAACTGAACCCTGAAGCACCCTTCAGTAAACTTGACCTGAAACCAGAACCCTATCGAAAGCCACTCTGACGTCCAAAGCAAATCCACCTTAAACGACTAAAGTTCGCGCGTTCTCTACTGACTTGTGACGTCATAGTATATTAGTAGCAATGTGCAATGCTTTCCGTCTTATCGATGATTTGATGTGTGCACATATAAGCTCTATGAGTGGAAGCGAGACAGAATGTAATAATATTTCTGGTTCGAATAATCAAGAGAGTTCAAAATGTGGTGTACAAATTAGGAACATTAAGGTGAATATGGGCTGGCCATATAATTAAGGGACAAGAGAAATGGAATAAGGTAGTTACACTGTCATGGAACCAAAGTGAAAGAAAGGTGATTTGGTCAAAATAGCTGAAAAACCTAGACTAGACTAGCACTGAAACGAGAGGATTGAAAAGTGATGGAGGAGGGTTTTACCAAAAGGCACACAGACTATATAATTACTCGTAACTACCCTTTTTCAACTGACCCTCTTTTCATCCCATTATGGGGTAAATTTTGGAAATCGTCTTTCAGTAAGTAGTCCCAATCATTTCGGCTGTGCGTTGATATGTCAGTCAGTTCGTCAGTCCCTCCTTTTATTTAGGTAGGTATATACAGATAAAAATAATAATAAAAACATTTGTCAATGATTCTGAAATAAGGTTACATAACTAAATACAGTTCAAAGACCGTTTAGCAAGAAAAATAAGGTGAGATGTACCTCGTAAAACGGGCAACCTTGGCATTATAGTAATGGATTCAACACTACCGTACTAGATAAAATATTCACATGCAAATCAATTGATGAATTAAATGAAGTATGAGCATGCTCCTTTAAATATTTATTTCGATCGTTTTTGCTTTTCCGAATTCTGAATGCGGTATTCTTTTGTTTTTTGACAGCGGCTTTTTTGTTGCTTTGGGCCGCGTTTTGTTTCACCTCAATCAATAGGGAAAATGTAAACAGTCGATTGTATTTATTTGCCCTTCAGTTAATAGGGTCTGTTGTTCAAAATACGTTTAGTTATGGAATACTTGCTGCTAGTAGCTTCACCTACAAAATTGTCCTAATGGAACATACTTCCAGGACAAATTGTAAATTATGTGCTGCTCCTGTAAGGATATGGTCTACCCGTGTGCCAAATATTATGTAAATCCGTTCAACAGTTCGAGCGTGAAAAAGTAACAAACACAAACACACGTCCCATCACTCACAAACTTTTGCCTTTATAAAAAAAAAAATAAATAAAAAAAAAAAATAAATAAAAAAAAAAAAAATTAGAATAGTACAGAAAAAAAAATGACTACCAAAAAGTGTTTTCCGAAAAGTCTCTTATTACTAATTAACTATTTTACGAGTATTTAAGTATCGAAACTATTACCATATTGTTCTTAATTTAATTAAAAAATTAAATGCAACATTATTCATCTAATACAGTTTCAATTTAAACATTACGCCAAGTGAATTATATTAAAGTGTAAAATGCACGAAAAATATTCAACTCGCGTCCCTTTGTGAGTCGATAGTCGTGAGAAGGAGAGAGCAACATCGTGCCGTCCCTCTCACACATTAGAGGATGACACTTCCGAGAATCGTCTGAGCTTTTGAAGTATTTGAAATGCCCCACACACAGTACCGTTACTTTACTACAACTCACTTTGCGTTTTTTTTTCTGCTCGTCTCTCAATCTTTTGTCTAAACTACTCCCCTTTTATTTTCTAGGCGAATTTTGCACAAACTTTTGAACGGTTCGTTCAACCGTAGTGTCATTGAATAGATATCATTATCATTCTATTGAGAACTTTTAAACTACGGTGATTATTATAATAAATTGATTCGAGTATTGCCAAAAATGCAGTGATCTAAGTTCGGAAGGGTTTTCTTAAATATATTTCTAAAGCTTCGTTCTCAATTACGACCGCGATGCCAATATTAAAAATGAAAATGTCGGCTTACGGAACGAACTAGCCGTGCACCCACCCCTGTTGAAATGTCGACGAACGGGGAGGCGCGTCGGTCGGCGGGCGACGTTGCCAAAACGGAAAGTGAAATTTCGTCACACTCTCTCTCTCATTCACACACACACCGACCACACTTACAGGATAGTTCACTCCTCGTAACTTATGTCTGTGTGGGTTTAATTCGGCAGACGCTGTTCGTCTGTGTGCGTTTGTTTTGATGAATATTATACACAGGTTTGTGAGTGTGTGCGTCAGACGAATTTGTATGAACGTTGCAGTATACCTACACTACGTTACGACTACGCTTCCGTGTTCGATCGACTTTCGTAGACGCCGACTTCGAGTCGTGATTCTGAACAATTAAAGTTATTAAAAGAATAGAGAGGAGAATTCTTTTTAGGAATTGTTCTTAGTGAAATATTTTCGTGATTTATTTTGTTCTGTCTTCCTTTTCTTACAGTAAAAATGAGAGGATTTGTTTTTATACAGTTTCTAAATTAATAGCTTTTGAATGTCGCAATTTTAACATTCTAAAAACATAGCTTATATTTTTACATTTATATTATATTTTTGCTGTTTTATTATAAAGATACTTTATTAAATAAGCATTCTTTCCATTCATAACCATACTTATCTTGAACAAAAACTATCACCAAAGATAAATTACCGCAAATTCTCAACCAAATCGATGGCAATTGTCCATCTTGCCATACGATGGCACAGGGGTCCGGCCTCTACACCGTTACACCAAGGGGGTGCAATGACGTCAACATAGCTTCATTTATTATAAAAATTATTATTATTGTCTTTATTCGAGTAAATTACATAATTATAAGTTATATTTTTAAGTATTTCAATACAAAAAAAGTGAAAAAAAAATATTTAAAAATATAAAAATTATAATTATAAAATAATTAAATACACATTTTTCCATCCATAAACCTACTTATCTTTAAAAAAACTAGCACAAACTTATCCCAAAATAATTAAATTACCGCAAATTCTCAACCAAATCGAAACCAATTGTCCATCTTCGCGTACAATGGCACAGCGGTCAGACCTCTACACCGTTACACCAAGGGGGAACGATGACGTCACTGTCCATTAGTACAATCTGCCGCTACACCATGCCGCCATGCCGCCAAGCCGCCATGGAGATCGTAACTTCACTGGGGTAGGGTTAGAACTGTTCAAACTTAGAATGGTATAGTTGCGTTCATGAGTAATCGATTTTAGGAAGACAGTTTACTTAGTTAATTTAAAGCGGGTAAAATAGTTGTTATAGGTTTGGTTTTAGCTTGATTTGTTGGTGTTTGTGGGAATTGGGAATTAGGTTGGGTTCAGTTTTTTTTAAACTTCGCATTTTTTTATTCTTGCCTATCAATGAATTCTCCCGCTCTAGGGTGGAGTGAGAGCGTATTTCAGACTATTACTGGGAAAAACCCACCTGTCCTTCAGTTGCCCTTTACTTTCCAAAACCACGGTATCCCATTCATAACTTACTACTTAGGTACCTACCTAAATGCGCTTCGGATTTTGGAAACAAATGGTCGTGCAGACCTGTCAAGCTTTAAAACCAACCTGTGTCCTTCAATTGCCCTTTTCGTTTTAGGACCACGGGCATCTTAAAACAGTCTTGATAAAATCAAAAGCAAAATATTTCCTCACTCAAATAATCATAATATTTTAAAATATTCTTCCTAAATAAAAATAAAACCTTGAAACCATAGAACACCTAACGAAATTCGACTGCGACCAAAAAGTTCTCGCTCCAAGACTCTTGACCTTTTTAATTAACTCGAATAATCGCGATGATATTCCCTTTGCCAAGTTATTTCTTAGAAATAACCTAGTTATTTAAAATTCCTAGGCTGAAAATTCGTAGAAGCGTCGTTTATGTTAATTCTTTAGGTACCATTAATTTTAAAATTGAACGTTTAAAAAGCCGATTGTGGTTTAAAGATTTTTCTTTTAAAGCATTATTTTCTGTAGTTAAGGAACTGATTACTTTAGTGCTATGGATGGTGGGTAGGCCTCTGGTGTGGGACGTAACCTGTGTCGAGAACCTCACACGCTTGTTTTTTTTTTTAAGTACGGCAAGTTTTGCCGACGCTGACGGTGCAGCTCAAACAACTCAAACACCGAAAATATTACTTTTCAAGGAAATTTCTCATTGACTGATCGACACAGCATCACCAAAGGGTTGGCATGTTCTCTACCAAAAAAGTTAACATTGCCATTCAACTGCCAGTCTTGTGGGCGCATTTTTGGATGTTGTAGTCCCCTATTGGCATAGAAGGGATCAATAGAACGTATCAACAGCATATGATCCCTTGCAGCCGTGACACGTAGTTGTTACCCGTATGCTCATCGTTTCAAGAACTGTATATCCCAGCTTAGGCTGACGATACGCACCGTGCGTGTCCCACAAAAACGATAGTCTCATACTTCTCAATATAATATTTTAGCCGGTCTAAAGACCATTCCAAAACCCTCTCTGTGCAACGCCTGTACATCGGTACTAGTATGATCATCGTACGGTACGATGCAATGGGCAGACTCCTTTATCCAAACTTCCACAAAACAAGTTAAATTTTACTACCTACGAGGTATCTAATTCTCGAATCTAATCAAAGTACTAGCACAGACAACAATCATGTCCCGACGTCCGCACTCCACGCCAGATCTTTACAACCTAACTTTACAAGTACACTCAAACGTTACGACGTAGTTATTGTATTTATAATACTGGCAACATTGAATAAAGCTGTTAACCTTCATGCCGACGATTGTGCGGGGGCTTACTGCTCGAGGCGCGAAAATCCGATAACTTTCGTACCCCCCTACCCCGCGTCCCTAACCTCACCCTCCACCCGCCTTTAATGGCATAAAAAATCAATTTCCCGCCCAAATTACGCAGAGTCGACAAATTGCGAACGCGTCTAGTCTATAATCGAGTGTTTTTCGGTCTACTGTTCACGACCTCTGGTACAATAGGTAAATTCTATCAGTTCGCAAGGAGCATTCACCTGTGTATTCGATTATTGCACGATCTGAAAAATTAGCTTTTTATTACGTGAAAAATTTAAACTCAAATTAAATCTCTTTATAGATAGACGAGCAGGTATATTGATATCTTACTAAGCCAAAACAAATTACCAGCAGTGGAATTAAGAACAAATAATAATACAGAAACTCAATGATTAAATTACGCTAAGGAAACCTTTAATTCAGACTATAGATAGTAAAAACTTGATTAAGAAAACTTTAGAGCTCTAAAATGGCGGACTGTTCCAAAATAAACGATAAATAACTTTAGCTTTGTAAAGATAAAGTCTGGGACCGTTTACTGGCCACAGACGCCATAAAGACTCACGCACACACGGAACAATATAATTCCCGTTCCATTACCACAACTAACGGCCCTATGTTAAAACGTAAACACACCCGAATTCGGAGTACATGCACCCACACCCACACAGACGCAAGTCATGTGCCTCGCTGCAATGTCCGCGTGACCTTGACGCGAGGGTGAAAGTGTCCCCTCGCACCCCGTGCCAACCTTCCGCGATCTATTTGGTGAATTTCGAATTTCGAACGTGTTCATTTGTTTCTTCTGATTGACTGTGGAATTGTGAGTGACAGTTCGAGTTTTGTAATCTGTGGTGTTTGATGTACGTTTTGGCGGCAAGATGTGATAGTTTTTTTTTGTTTTTTTCTTGATCACGGCTACAAAGTCCTTCGGTCGGAATAATAGATATGAAGTGTCAGTTAACTTTTTTTGGGTTAAATTCTTATAAGATTTGATTTCGCAATGATTTGAAAGGCCGTCAAATATCCTTCTTAACATTCATCTCCTATTTTATAACCTATAACAAAATAGTATTGCAAACAGTAAAAAACTTTTAAAATAAATTTTATCTACGGACATGAATCGGGCCTGTAATTCTTGGAGTTACAGGAAAACATAACTAATGATACATTTTTACTGTTATGGACCTACAAGTTTATATGGCTATAAATTTTATGAAAGCATATATCATACTATAAAACCATTGACATAAAAAATAAAATCGATTGACAATACATAAAATTAAGGCTGTGTTTTACTGTCGAGAGATAAACTCCGTACGATACATATTTTGGAAGGAATAAAACCTTGATATTATCTGTTTTTTGGGTCTTAAATAAAAACTAGTTCTGAAGAAAATCTGCTTACGAATGATTCGGGAAGCGTACATAATTGATTTAGAATTGAGCTGACAAAGCCTCCGAAGTTTGAGAGTGACAGGCTGTTTTAGGTACTCTGAAAACACTTTGGAATAAACGTATTTTCATTTTAAAATTAGTTAGAAAACTTATTTTTTTGGTAGAATTTCTTAAGTAAACATAAACTAAAGAACTTAGCAAAATTCCCTCTCAGTCCTTGTATCCACATTCCCGATTTTCCCTTCATGGATAATTATATTTTATTTCTTACTACAGATAAAAGAATCTCTGTAGTATAAAAATCCCATAAGAAAACACAATTACAGCTATTACTATCTACGCAGTCTACGTAGACTTGTCGTAGCACGCCTACGAAGCGTAGCACTGCTACGCCGCCGGCTACGAAACATCGCCTCTATTAAATACTTCCGACCGTATACGCTTTATCTTTTTCTTTATTTTCTTTTATGAGAAAAATATTCTATTCCATTGCTGTTCACACACACATACGTTTGAAGACTGGTATTCGATTTTATATCTGCTTATGTTATGAAGGAATGTAGAAAGAAAAATGTTATTAATGTTTATTTTGTTTTGCTTTGTGCTACTCGTAATGAACGGAAGTATTATTTTATACAAAGGTCTTCCAGGTAATATAGACTTAATTAATATGACAAAGTAACTATATATATATGTGTGGAAAAGGGAGAGGGAGGCCTTCGCCCAGCAGTGGGACACAACAGGCTAACTAACTAATTATACATATACCTTATACTTACCAGTAGCTTCTCACTTGCACTTTGGAGGACTTAAAAAACGACACTGACGCTGTAATAAACCTGGCATACTGGTGTGCTCAAAAACTATGAAAAACATCAAAACGAGAAGAAGAAGCTTCTCACTAATCCGAAAACAGATAACCCAATCCTTCCCCATTCCGCACAACCTCGCAACAAACGACCGTCCCCTTAACCCTTTAAAAACGGTGCTAATATAGCAAAAGGACCAAAAAGGAGCAGCGACGACAAAAACAAACGTACGTAAACGCGACCTTGGGCGAGTAACCACAGGAGGCATTAATCTCGATACCCCGGGCAGACGCGCGCCAGACGCTCCCGGACCGGTCACTGATATCGCCATATTCATACCCGTAGGGTTACCCCGGCTTTACAAGATACATATTTTAAAACTTCCGAGGTAGGCTCGAGGTTGGGGAATTTGCATGATTTTGTGGAGTAAGGAGTGAGGGTACTGGCTTTTGGGATATGATGTCAGTATTTTAGAACTGTTGAGTGATATTGAAAAAATAAACTGACTAATAAAGTAGCTATAACGCTTCAGAAAAATACTTTTTATCTTTTAGGACAAAGAAGAAGTCGGCACTATTACAGATCTTGGAAATTTCCAAAAAAATAACACACCAATCAAATTCATTTCACGAATCCCCACCCACATGCAAATACCCCAATCAGCACATCCCTCTCCAAAGCTCATCCATAAAACTTCCCTCGGATCCTGTCCCACCCTTACCTAGAGACACAAACATACTAAAAGCCTCTCCATTCACTCTGGCAACCCTAGCCAAGGATGGGACATGACGACAACATTGAAGGCAACAAGTGTGGCGGAATAATGACCATTTATTTTTAGGGGTACGTTTTATGAGACTCTGAGGAAGGCATTGATGGCCCCCGATTGGGAATAAATAGGGACATGTTTTTTGAAGATGCTCCTTTTGGAGATGAAGCCGTTTTGCGGTTTTTTCTGGATCAGTATTGTAAAAAGACTGAACAGTATTCTTAAGTATAGCAAACTGGGATCAAATTGGATCAAAATCTAGTGATTTGGGTTGTCTGTCTTCTGTTAAGGTAGGATTGTCCCAAACAAATGAAATTGGTGAACATTGTCTTCAAAATGTTAAACTTTGCGATCAACAACGTTATAATTTTTAAAGTAAGGCATATTTCTATATCTTTTGTGCTGCGTTACTAAGAAAGCATACCAATATACATACCAAGAGAAAACCACAAAAATCCTCCTGTATCCAGAACATTATCTACTAATACTTGTACCTGATAATGTTGAAATAAACAACCATGTCACGATTCCCTCTTTGTACAGATTATGTTCGGACCCTCCGGCGCCCCAGTCCTCCCTGAGGTCAGGTTCAAGGCATTTTAACCCTCACACGTGGTCCTAATGTTACGTCCTCATTTCCAAATATGAGATGCTTACGGAAATTGTTATTGTAACTGGATACTATAATTAGGGGTTCAATTTGATCCCTAATTATAGATAAGTAAGGGTGTTATTTATTTATTATATTCTTTATTGTACACCAAGATTACAATAATATGGGTTAGAACTGGAAAGAGGAAGCGTAAGCCCATGATAGATGGAAGGAGTGACACTGAATAGGTTATAAGCTAACAACAATTAACAAAAGAAGATAACAACAAACTATCAAGAGATGAGATTAGAAATACCAAAAACCATTCTTCTTCTTCGTCTCATCAAACTTTTTCTGCCCAGTATTTGGCAACCTATATGGCTTTGGCATTAGCCTCATTTAGATCCTGCAAAGTACAAGTGGTACCAAAGACCATTGACAATATTATATTGACTAGATTCATAATAAAAACAAGGAAAGAAAATATTAAACAAAAATTTCTGATTGGGTCTCGAGGAACATCGGACAAGTATAGATAAATAACAATGATTACACTTATAATTTAAAAACAGTATACCTAACGTGACTAAAAAGCAAAAGTCAATAACAAAACAAATTCACAACTCAACTCGAGCCACTTGAATAACGAATACATTAACAGACCAAAGATAAAGATAATGTATCCAAAGCATCTGTCAATATCGTTAAAAATTCAAATTCCTCAAACGCATCGGGGTTCGTCTGTGCAGGCGTCTGGCTGTTCAGATTACGGTAAAGTCGGGACGGAGGCATCCCCGGGGGTCATGATCAAGATTATTGTACCATGATACGTACACGCGACATTGTTTTGTTTTTTGATATTACTTTTTTTGTTGGTATATGTCGATTCTTTTTTGTTTTTTCTTTTGAAGTATTTCTTTCAATTTTAGTGTTACATCATCAGTTAAGTTGTGTTTATTTTAGTAGATACTGCCTTCTCATGTATTGATGTACGAGTAATGTCATCATTAATTTCTGCTTCTAGATTAAAATTATTGTCTACTTCTTCTTCTTGCCTTTTTTCAAAAATGCTTAATGTCGGCATTACACGTTTTTTCCTTCCATATTGTCCTGTCACCCGTCACACTATCACTTACTCCTTTTTCTTTCAAATTATTATCTACTTCTGATATACTTCATCATTTCATAGGTCAATACTATGTTCTTTTGCAACAATTATATCATTGATATGTAGAACAATTCCTATAACTAAGTTTAAATCATTTTCTTTTATATCGTTAAAATGTGTTTTTATTATTTTCTCTCCCATCTTTGTTTATATTGACATTTTCTTTGACAACAAGACTATCTACTATTCAAATCTCAAGTATCCTCATTTCACTGGCTTTTCCCGTGTGTTGTGATTAAGGATTACAGTAAGCGAGCGCCATGGGGAGGCTCGTAATGTAATCCTTACTTTAGAGGTCAGGTTCAAGACTGAGACAAGGGGCATGCAAATCTTCTGACTTGACAGACGGAGACTTATTGAGCTTGAAATTGGGGAATACATTTTCGAAGCATACATTTTTCGCACAATTTGTAAACGTCATGGGGGTCGATTGTTTTGGTACATAAAGAAAAGAATATAACAATGTGTGAAGATGAACATTTAGGGGTTTGTAGTTATTAACAGATTTGTGTATTTGTTATGGACATAACTGACTAAACAACCTTGATGGACATCATCATTATTATCGTCATTTCAGTTAAAAAAAGTCCACTGCCTGGATATAGGCCTCCCCCAAGTGTCACTTCGACCGGTCCAGTATGTCTCTCATCCATCAGATTCCCGTGACACTTACCAGGTCATCGGTCCACCATGTGAAAGGCCTTTCAGTGCTGCATCTCGCCCTGCGATCAGCATTCTACAACCTTTCGACCCGATCAACCATCTGTTCTGCTAGCTATATGCCCTGCCTACTATCATACATAGTTTTAGAGAGGATGTAATGGTTGGAAAAATAGGTCTAATGTCATTTAATAGTCGCCATCATTCTTATTCTATTCTTATCAGTGCATCATATTATCTTCTTCCACATTGATGTATTGGCTGCTATCTCAAAATTCATTCACTTATCAAAACTAAGCCTTTCCCAAAATGGACCAATATCCCGATCAAAACATATTCTACGTAACAGATAGGGTGAAAGTACAAATTGTCAGACCTCACCCCGCTCCACCGACGACAGAGCAACCCCCGGTGTCAATCTGTGATGCGGGAAATCACTTGGATGCTAGGATTTTATTCCCGCGACAAAATAGAAATTTGAAGATACTTTTCTACTCTATATTTTATGTGACGCGTTATTCTGAGAGTTACTACAGAAAATAAGAGTAAAGTTTAAGCACTTATAACATAAAATAATCTGCAATATTCCGTGGTTGGTTCATTAATGTCACATGTTTTCTAATTTTTGGTTCTAAGACACGCTACTTTCCTCACGATGTTTACCTTCACCGTTTTAAGAGCAGAGTCATAATATAAATTACATTAATTAATGCGCCTGGTTCCTTCGGTTCAATCTACGACCTATAACTTATAAGTCGGGGCCGTTACAATAGGGTCACCTCTACTTGGTACACAGTAAACTACTGCTAAGTTCAAACAGCGATTTCATGAATTGTATTAGTCTTGAATGAGAGAACACTGTAGACTACGAATTTTAATAAAAGAGTAACCATGGAGTTTCTTGCCGGTTCTACTCCATAGGAAACGACCAATTTGGAACCGTGCACTAGCTTCGACTTTTTATAAGTGCCCATGTAGGCCTATGTAAAATAAAAACCTTTTTTATTTATTTATTTACTTCACACTAAATGTGTTACACTGTTGACTAAAAACCACAAAGATTCTTTCAAAAACGATTCTTTACATATTTAGTTTTCACCGTTCACATTACTACCTGCACAGTAATACCTCCACAGACAAGAAACCAATGACAACTCTCCCTTTTTTCCCAAATCCCACAGAACACAAATCTTAGAAAGCGCCTATATCTAGTGTATACTGTTAAACAACAGCTTTTCACTTCAGTTTTCATATCCCACAGAGTGCTTTTAACTATTCACACTTCGCTTTTATTAGAGAAAAGCGAGACTTGTGTAAATATTCGGCATTTTTAATCAAGGGAGGGTTTCGGTGTGCATTTGGGATATAGTACGGTATATCATTTGGGATATTCGCGGTATATCATAGAGCAGGGATCGTGGACCTTGATTGGTGATGGTGTGATTGGTTTTTAATGTAGCCATGATGAGTATGGAAAGACTTACCTTACATTTTTAGAAGTTTGATTCCTAGTGATGAGAGCGTTATATCCATCTGTTATATCCACTAATATTACAGATGTCTGTTACTGTTTCGGAGTAAACATTAACCTCAAGGAAGGACATACTTTTTATCTGGTTACGACTTCAAATTCCGTCCGCTTTCCAGAAAGCCACTCAAATATACACAAAATTTGATCCAAGTCGATCAAGCCCTTTACGAGTTTTTCTTTATCACAAACACACGTATAGAAGAATAACGATATATAAAGATGCTGGTAAACGAATTAGAGTGCGTCTAATGAAAACGCGACCTGGATTTTTTTTCTTAAATTTAACCTATCAATACCCGCGAAACGAGACACAATAGTAAGACAATAACAGCGCGGTCCTATGAGACCGGTCGGGGATTCATGAATTAATTGACAACATTATTCAGCCACAATTCTAGAAAATAAAAAAAATTGTGAAGTGTTAAGACATGATTCTCCTACTAGTTAGTAATACCACATACAATTTTTTTGGATTTAACCTCTTTTTCTCAGGTCGCGCTTTTATTACACGGACTATACATATGTCTTTCGGCTGAGATGATGATGATGATGATGATACATATGTATAGACGTATGACGTGCCTGAATTATTTAGGCACTGGTACGCTTGTCATAGGTTTACCATCCCTTCAATAAAGGTATAATGCTAGGGCGCATTCCGCGTTATTGGTGCACAGCTTAACTTTGGACGATGGTGCATTGCGATGTCGTAATGGAGTGGTATTCGAGTGTACAATCCTTTGAGTTATGGGGGTTTTATGTGATTATCTGAGTTTTAAAGTGATGATGGTAGTGTTTCGGGCGATTGTGATTGTTGTAGTATACGCCACGAATATTATTCTGTTGTATTTGAGCTTTTATAAATGCACACCCTAAAAGTAATAACTTGTGTGTCCAGAAATGGCTACTAAATCGATTTAATTTATTTTCAAGGTAGTTACACTACCAATGTAGTGCATCGATTTCTATATTATTTGTCTACAATTAGATAACTGATTTCTTTAAAAAACAACCTAAGACATTTCTACCTAACTGTATTTAAGTAAAATTGCTTTTTTATTTATGATTTTGATTATTATTTTTTTGGTAGGAGAATCATCAGAATGACTTCTCCCGCTCTTGGGCGGAGCGGGAGGGCGTGTCAGACTCTTACTGACTAAACCCCACCCCGATCCTTCGTTGCCTTCGATCTGGGGGACATGGACTTACCTTTCAGAATTTCTTAAATTTCTAATTGGAGTGTATAAAGGTGTGTAAATTTAAGCACTCATTTCTACTATTTTCAATGATTATCCTAGAACTCTTCTAATAAGCAACAACACAAATTCAAAGTACCTATAAAAAAGCTTTATTTCTCTCTTCTGACCTTACCCGATCTCTGGTGATCTCACCCCTGGCATATTTGTCATTGAAGAATGTAATACCCATCTATACAGTATAGGTACTACACTGAGGTAGTACGTACATATGTATTCAGAGCATTCTCCGTAAACCACAGTGTGTACATTATTGTACTGATGAACCTGTAAACGTTGATGTATGGATGTACACATGAACGGATGATATGTCTATGGATTATTAGTATATCTATTCTGGTATATGCCTTTTAACCCCTTTTTTTGCACCTACTGCTATTTTTCTCTGCATCACTCAAAGGTTGACTGGTAGAAAATGCTTAAGGCCTCTGTACTTTCTGTGCTTAGAGTATTTAATAAATAAATACTAAATCACACTTATATCGTGAAAGTGAAATTTTGTATGTGTGTTTGTTCCTCCAGCACGCTCTAATAGCAGAACGGATGTGGGTGAATTTTGACACACGGGTTAACCCTGTGATAGAGCATAAAATACGTTTTGTCCCAGGAGTAACTTCCCTTAGACCGTTTTCACATTTTCCGATCCGATATCGGTATCGGACGCCGATACGATATCGGGGTAAGGTAAATGTATGAGATATGTACCTGTCTTTCATATTGTCCGACCCGATATCGGATATCGGAGCACAGCATTTCATACATTTTACTTACCCCGATATCGTATCGGCGTCCGATACCGATATCGGATCGGATAATGTGTAAACGGTCTTAGAATATATGTTTTTCTCGCGAGTAAAACCGCTGCCACAAGGTAGTTTATTTATATGCCAACTTACATACCTATAAGTAGGAGTCAATCTTTGGTAGACAATAAATACTAATTAACAATAATATGAAAATATAAATAAAATAGCAATAGACACATAAATTAATTTAAACAATCCCCTCAAAAAACTAACATTAAAAACATTAATAAAAAATATATAAACAAAAAAGTTAAACAATTAACTTACAAAGTTAGGGGATAACCGTTAATTTACGTTACTAATCCGAAAGTTAGCAACTCCTATTGTTGCTACTTACATAATAACAGAACAGTATCCATTGTCAAAGTTTAATATTAAATTTCAACTTAAATCTCTGTTTTGCAACTGTTGTTAACTAGCGATATACTGTGGCTTTTGTGCTCAAACCTAGTGTTGATATAAACTCGAGAAGTTTTTTAGAAGTCTGCAGTTTAAAGTCTAATTTCTTTTTAAGAATTATATTAATCGTCATCATCATCTTCTCAGCTGAAAGACGTTCACTGGTGGACATAGACCTCCCCCAAGCGTCGCCACAACGACCGGTCCTATAGAAATATATTTATTTCACTGTAATACTGGTATTAAAAAGGTAAATTTGACTTTAAATTACACTTACATTTGTTTTGCGGGTGACGAGCAATGGGTAACTGGCTATCCGGCCAAAGATTATTATAATACGATGTCTTTAGTCAGAAAAATAAAACAAGATCAATGAAGAAAATATTTTGTAATGAAAAAAAAAACAAAAACGAATTTTCTCTTAAAAACTTTTATATTTCATTGTTGACACACAACTTGCACAATACATTTTCTTCAAGGTGACCTTTTCAATTAATTGGCCCACCTACGTTCACCTTCACTTTACAATACCTCCTTTATTTCACAAAACAAACAATTTTCCCTAGTGTATACACAAGGAAACTCCACAAAGGTTTCTTACTTAATTTCAATAAAAACGAAAACACAATTTAAAATTTCCTTTACTTAAAAAAAAGCTTTGAAATTCAGTTCAAAGTATTTCTCAATCTCACGTTTCAGAAGTTTCCCAACGCGTGACCGCGAACCCGGAAAAGAGTTGCCTTACGAAATGTATTTCAATAAAAAGTTCCTCAATACAAAACCTGCTCTTGTAAGTTACTCGAGTTCCTTTACAAAGACCCTGAACTACTGACAATGAAACGAAAAACCTTCGCAATTTGAATCCGTATAAGTATAAACATTGAACAAAAAACCGGTTTATTTTGTTAATTTTCAATCGAGTCATTCATATAAACGTTGAAAATCATATTGCGTAAACTAGAGTCGGTTTTTAATCCCTGAGACTAAATTGGCACAAGCAAATGTCAAACATACAATAATAATGATGCCAGTTCTTTTGTGTTTTGACAAGTGCGACAACCCAGGTAATGTTATTTTAGTATCAGAGATAAATCACAGACTTTATACTAAACAATAAGATACATAATTATATAATCGACTAGCAGCCCGTCCCGGCTTCGCACGGGGTAGACAATTATTTATTTTTGGATTTTTTCCCGTCAAATGACTACCCTACATATCCTACACTACCCTACACTACCCTACACTACCCTACACTACCTTACACTACCCTACACTACGCTACACTACCCTACACTACCCTACACTACCCTACACTACCCTACACTACCCTACAAACAAAGAATCAAAAAAACAAAACACGACATTCCAAATTCGAACACAACAACATCCATAGATAATATATTTAAAGCCAGACCTATCGTAAAATAAGGAGGCCGTACAAGGAAAACCCTTGGACCCTCGTCCCGGGTGTAAACGGTCACAAAGTACCCGGGTATACCCCTGACCGAGACCTGGGTCCTTGAACTTCACTGAAACAGATATGGTTTGTTTACAAACATACCATTTTACGTATTACGTGGAAAAAGGAATTTTCATTGAAAGAGAAAACCGTGTGGAATTATTTTTGTTACTTATTTTTTTGTTGCGCGGTGCGGTTGGTAGATGCGTTCTATTCCATAATTGAATGAGTATTACTTTTTTATCTATGCTCCATTTACATTTCAAATATTTACCACTAAGATATTCTTTTCTATGCGTTTTCGTTTGAGCCAAATCAGTTTTAAATAAAATTATCATTATTTTTAATTCTAGCTGTGGCTAAATCGATGAAAATCTTACTTAGTTTAGCTTTGGATTCCGATACACGAAGTACATATTGATAACTTGAACGATGTTCTTTTAAACATGGAAAAAATCGTTATTGTTCTAAGATATGAGATAGGATGAATGAATTACTCCTCAAGCGTGCTCCATAGTCGACCACATCATCACTTACTACCAGGTGAAATAGTCTTCAAACGCGAGCTTTTCATCTTAATAAAATAAAACTATTAGCATTCTACTTCTTCGTTTCCAATAGAGATTTTTTAGCCCCAGTAGGTGGCTATTTTAAACGCAGCATCGGCATCGGAGGCACTCATGAAATCCTCCATACAGCAGATATATAGATTTATAGGCACTTGGAACATAGTAACCTGAAACTCTTAAGTATTTGAACAGACTAATACTTTGTCCGTAGGTATCACAACATTTTACCTCTCACCTTTGCCTTTTAGTTATTGTTTTATCAAATTAGCATAATTTCGATAATTTTATTGTTGTGTTCAGGCTAAAGCGTTTATGCGCCATGACTCAGCACCATGGGACAATGCATCATACTGACTCACCCGCCAATCAATGCGAGCTTTACACCGATTCCAAAATTAAATTATTCGAGTTCCCGCGTTCTTTGTGTTCGTCGCGTGACGTTTTGCGAAATAATGTAGATTTATTGTGATATTGATAAACGTCTTCTTTTTCTCAGTCGTACTCTCCTGGCAGAGTTGTCGTAGTCATTGGTCGTCTGGTAGGTTGGGCTTGCGAGATTTCTCCATCTCTCTCTTCAATCATTAATTCTTCGTGTACATTCAATGCCTTTAATCATGAATCCCCGACCGGTCGCATGAGACCGCGCTGTTATTGTCTTTCTATTGTGTCTCGTTTCGCGGGTATGTGATGGGTTAAGCAGAAGTTATCATTATACAAAATCTACAGAGCACAAAAATGATTTAGGTAGGTATATTAAATAACGACTACCACCAAGAAATCTAATATCAATTCTTTCTGTGAGAGTGAATTAGTGACTTCTAGGCAAGCGTGGTCCATCATCGACCACATCATCATTTTCCTTCAGGTGAAGTAGTGGTTAAGCGCGAGCCTAACAAAAGTAAAAAAAATACTTAGCACACGTATTCCAAAACTGTTTCTTTTTTTTTAATTTAGATTCAAGACTACTAGCTACACGTTAGTTAGTTTTTTAAAGAATATAATTTTTTTATTTTAATTTCAGAAAAATCGTCCAAAGCGTAGTTTGGGTAATCCGTGTGTTTCGACACGTTTGCCGCGGGCGTGCGTCATGAGAGCGGCTGGCGGCATCATGACATATCCGCCACTTGGCCGCCGCGGCCGGATGGCGGTTCAATTTGTTAAATTAAACTCCACGCTATGCACAGATTCACTCGCCCGATATGTAGGACGGGAATTTTCGTGGTTTCTTTCTCACGCTCTATAAAATTAACCACTCGCATTAAAAAAAAAACGAAATCTTTCAAACAAAAAAGGATAAATTATATCCATAAAATTACATGCTTAATATAATGCAGTTTCAATAATAATATAATTCATTCTGTAACAACAATACACGACAAAATTCAATCAAACAAAAAAACTCTCTCGTTCAAAGTTTTTAGTTCCGCTACTCGCCGCCGACAGCGCCACCGTCTACACGCGCGCAACTATATCGCGTCCCGCGTCACTGAGTCGTGATTGCACTGAATTGTGCTTCCGTCGTCGACAGGATAAAAAAACCCGGCCATGTCCTCGGCGACATTAAACAATAGCCAATCGCGTTGTGTGGAGCTTTAGGAGGCGCACACACTGAGCGACGCGACAAGACGCGACCAACTTAAATATTTAAGTGAATTGGTCGCATCGATCCAGTCTGGCTGACCGTTGTTGCATGTGAACCTTTAAAGTCTTTTTGTGTCTGATTTAATTGATACTTAGGAAAACTCTTGACTTTAGTAGATAGCGTCTGGCTCTTTTCTTCTTTATATACCTAACGCTTTTAGAGTTTGTCGTGTTCTTTAAAATAGGGATACAGACATATAAGTATTTTAAGTACAAAAAAATGTTTACCTACAAATTGCAGCTCTTGACAAAAGTAGGCAGGTGTTAGGTGTTAGACATTATGCCTCAACTTTGGCAGATTTTTAAAAATCTTTCATCAATACAGGGTTTGTTGGGTAAAGCCATATATCCTAGTTTCAAAAACTCAAGTTCAGCCATCAGTTGTCACGTCGCTCCACTGTTAGTGTGTGAAGTTGCTTACGGCGCGGTGTCTCGTCGCGCCGAGTCAATTTGATTGCAGGCTGATTGAATTGTCGGACCACTGCTGGCTTTGTCGACTTGCCACGCCACGGTCGCTCGATAACACCATGCTCGTCGATTTGTGACAGAGGTTTACGATGCTAGTGATGCTAGTGATGCTAGTGATGCTAGTGATGCTAGTGATGCTATTTTAGTTTATAAACATGGTTTTGTTAAAGTAGCTGTAGGACGAAATTATATTTTGTGCCTAACGCCCGTTTTCAATAACCTACCGGAGTTCACAGATTGACAGCTATCCCCGATAAACAGTAAGATTCTATCTATCCATCCACAACTTTGGTAGGAAATGCTATCCGTCGGTACGTTACAGGAAAGCAAGTAAGGGCAAAAGGATTGATTTGCTTATCTTTAGTAACTGCAACTGTAGATTGTAGCTTATTGAAAACGGGCGTTAAAGAAACATGACCTCTTCCTTACACATTGTAAAACAAGATTGCGTCAGTCTATGTTCGATAAACCCAAATTATCCGATTTTCGGGCGATTCGCGGTGTGGTTCACCAATAAAGACAGGAGGAAGTTTTAGATGTATAATACATTAATCCCATGTCATAGTACAGAAAAACCGAGATATTCATAAATTACTAATATCCGTGCAAGACTGGGGCAAATCAATTGGGATGACTATTAGTTATCTAATATATAAAAATCTCGTGCCAGTGTTGGTTATAGAGCTCCTCCAATCGATTATTACGAATTATTTCTTAGGTTTGAGGATAAGTTTTAGGCTATTTTTTACTCTACCGCCATCCCCCATTTTTTTATTTTTGCGGAACAAAGTTTTCCGAATCAGCTAGATATTACACACTACTATAATCTCCTTTTTAACACCAGTTTCAATGATCAAACCAACAAAACCTATTACTCAAATTAGTAAACCTAAAAGCACTATTCCGTCCATTTCCATATCTTTTTTACCCTAACCCACACTCACGCGCTTTTAAAAGTACGAAGGCAAAATAATCTCTTAATACATTTAGTGGCTAACGCGCATTGATGTGCAGATATCTGTTTAAACACTGGGGGAGGGTGTTTCTGACCAATTTGCGACCCCATCCGACCCCAGGCGACCCCAGCCGACGCCTAGGGCGGCCAGGCTACTGCCGACCCCAGGTATTTGTGACTAAAAACCTGTTAGCTACCGTTTAGAGATTGATTGGAAGTGAAAATTAGTGTCGCGGCGATAATTTTGAGATAAAATTTAATTGTGTTTCAAATAAAGTGAGTTAAATATGTGTTGATTAACTACGCAATTGTCCGATGTGAAATCTATTATTTGAGATACAGGATTGTTTCCTAGATTGGAGGGACAGTGGTCTTATTTGTGTGAAACAGCCACTCTTATTTTTGGTGTTTTATCGTGTTACTTGGCTAATCTTTTTGCGCGTTAAATGTTTAGTTACTCAATTTTCGATAGAAGACAAAACATGAATTGTATGAAAACAAAATTGCCATCGAAATAAATACTGTTGGTTTTATGAAGGTTTTCTTATTCTCCTCATATCTTAAAACAATGCCAGTTTCAATAATGTATTCGCTACAATTATCTACGAATACATTTTACCACATCAAAAATTCCTTTGCCAAATGTCACAATATCTCTTTAGAAAAACGTATTCTTGTAGCAGTCCTCATAAATTATCTTTTTAGGCACGTAGACTGACCGTACATTTCTAGAATATTATAGTAGATTAAACGTACTCGAGTGTAAAATTAGTCTGTAGACGTCCCGACATTCACACAATAATTTATAGGTTAACTTTCTTATACAGTGTAATTGTTTGGTACAATATAAACTTATTCTATTGTTTGCCAACATTCTCGAAAGAATACTGTGAAAGGAAAAGCTAAAGTCAGCAGTCTCAAGATAATAGTTTTAGAGTTTAATGCTAATAAACTTTGTGATTTGTGTTTGTAATTTAAGTTGTTGAAGTTTAGAACGGAAAGGCGATGCTGTAGGTAGCTAGATACTGCGATTTGTAGCCTTTTCGTAGTAGTTAAGTCGACGGTTGTAAAGTGAAAAAGTTTAATCTGCTATTTCGCTTTTTTCTAATGATCATAACTTAAAAAAAAATATCAAATTCGACATTATGGTAGATTTTTACACGAATTCTAAATTACCAGGAATAAGGCGAAATCTGTAAAAAAATGCCATGTTGGTGAATACATTATGACAGTTTTGTTAAGTTAGTGCAATCATTATTAAATCGCAAAACGGCAGATTTTTTTCACTAAGCACCCGTTGATGTAGGTTCTATGGAGTAACTAAAACATTGTATGAGTCATAGCTTTGATATTAAATGTATGTCTAAGTAAACACAAAAAGCATAAAGATTGACCCAACAAATTCAGCTTTCGCCAAAAACGTTTAACACTCTATTTAATTTAATTGTTTTCCAATATAAAATATTAAAAGCCAATATAAAAAGCAATCTGTATTTTTAAAACTATTTGCGAGCCCCGGCAAGTCGTTGCTTGCCAACCGTACCTTCGCACTCGATATTGTCGCGAATCGCACTCTCATTCAAACAAAACCGCTGAATCGCACAGACACATTGAATCGGCACTTTGGGACGAATATCGCCAATTTCAGATTCACTTAAGGCTCGTTTGCCGTCGACTTACTTTATTTTACCTCGAATTTTCGACTTTTCAGTCTTGTACTAAGCGTTTTAGATACGGTAAAAGGTACATTTTGTTTAACATAATTTTATAGAATTCAGAAAATTAGAATTTACCATTTATTGTATCCTAAAATACCCAACAATACATCATAAAGTCTTTAAATAAAGTATCGAAAACAAATTTATGGGAGCGCAGTTCCGCAAATTAGTTTGCATGCCATCTGTCGTCGAGTAGCGGCACTAAACACGGGCCCATTGTAATTTACTAACGGTCCGCAAAAAAACAGGCATACCAAAACGAAACAAAACATATTCCAATTAACCTCGTTACTTTTACTGTACAGATTAACGTTCGAGATTATCTTCTGCCTTTATTATCTTCGGCGATGCGATGCACCTGCCTTTTTAACCGATTTTAAATAACTGCCATTTCAATCCATCATGGCGGTACAATTTCAATGGACGGTCGTCTTGATGAATTATATTTAACATTAAATATAATTAGGTTACATGTTACTTCACTTTTATGGCAACTGTCTCACTTAAAATGAATTATAGGCGATAGAAACAAACGATTTCGTGGAACCTAATATTTTAAGTTAGGCTATTAAAGTCGTCTGCAAGACTAGTGAACTAAGTTATTTTCATAGACTTCTATTTATTGAGAACAATGGTAACTTTTTATTGAAGCACTTATTTCTATTGCATTATACGAAGAAACGTGAGCTATCCTAATTTGAACTCTCGTGTGAGCTACAATATTCACATGACGCAAGATTTTGTAATGCTACAAAAACATCCCCGTAGTTCTAGACTTAAATATCATACTTTCAACTCATGACAACTTAATTATCACTACGCCTGTAGCTAGCTAGTACTATTGCTAATGTCATTATAAAAACCGTTAAACCATATACAGACTATCTCAGTTACGTTTAAGAAGCTTTCTACAATATAGCTGTTTACAAAATAAACAAAACAAAGTAAACAAAAAGTAATTCAATGTAATTCTGTCCCCAAAAGAAACATTTACTCGACCACAAGTCGCCTTCGAGCGATAGTAGCCACGTCACATGCCTTTAAAATTAAGGTCCAATACAAATGGACATGTCTCAGTAGTCAATGAGGCAATCAAGAGCTTTGCGTGACGGACGCGACCTGCCTCAACAAACCCACGCAACACGCACCCACGACACAAGAATACGAGCAGTGTTACGAGTACTACTGTATGATCTCCCGAGAGTAAGTAATTTGTTTACGAATACGAGTGAGGTGAAGCGCAGGCGTGAGCGAAACGAAGGACCAAGTTTTAGTGAGGAATTGCGGATAGAAGGGGTGTTTTAGGGTTTGTAACTTGTTGGTGGATTAAAATGGTACTTGTTAGTAGGTTTAATGAATTTAGTAGGTCATCTTCATAGGGTCTCCTATAAACTTCAAATAAATAACGCAAAACTTACCAAAAACTTAAATTCTCGGTTAAACACTGCCCAAAAACTTTACATTAATAACGTGATACAATTTGATCATTAAAAGAACTTCATAACCATTCAATAATCTTAATCGAGACTCGGGTTTCGAACCCCATAAAATTATGAAATAACACATTAAAAACAGAACCAATCACACGCAATATCAATGTGCTTTCAAAGGTGTTACTAAAATACGAAAATATTAATTAGAAGCATTAATAATTTTAATAAGCACAGACAGATGGTTGTACCAAGGTGTACTAATTCTAATTTACAAACTGGTTTATTAATGCAATGTATGGCAATGATGCTTCCTGATAATTAATATTTAAATAACGGTAGTCACGATTGTAACATTCCCCTAACATTTTTAAAAGTATGTCACAATGTTGCGAGTCATAAATTGAAGGAAGTCCCGGTTTTAACGTTTTTCTGTGTAGTTTAAATTAGTTAAGAATTCTTTGCTTACTTAATTAATGTGATTTTTAAAATGATGGTTTCAAATAATTTTGTATTCAAATTAGAACAAAAATATGATAAGTAACAAACGATTCTATGCCATGCTATGTGCAAGTAATCGATTAAATTTTAAGATACAATATCATACAAGAACTAAGTATTGATGGCATGGAATAGCAAACCCTAATTACGAATAAAAACGGTCACATGATTTCTTGATTTGGTCTGAGAGTCTTAGATTGTACACAATCTCAGACCCGTGACAAACGTACGAAAAAGCAATAATGCAGCTGTTTCCCATAGAGACCTTCCTAATGTTTATTCATCTTATTAAAATCTCTCTAGCGAACGAAAATTAAGTCCCGAACCTGTTCACAGGGATAATTACAAATCCTGCGATTTGAATAAGAATAGATAGAGGTAGAAAGAGATGGGCAATCAGAGAGAGACGGCGATAGAACAAATGTCGTTCGCGTCTAACACAAAAACAGGAGTAACGAACTAAAACGCCAGGTGTGAGCGATGCCATGTGCTCAGTAACAGAAACTATTTATTTATTCGTGGCCTCAGTTGGAGTAACCTATTTAATTAGTGTGTGGCTAGAAAACGAAAAAGCTCGTTAGGTTTGACAATGACAGCCGTCAGTAACTTGACAGTTGAGCATGTCATCAATAATTTTAAGAGGCTTGCCGCGGATTTTTCGGTTATTAGAAATTTTGACGGGTATTTTATTTGTTGTGCAAGAGGATTTTTGGGGCTAGCGCTAGATGAAATTTGCTCTTTCTGAAAATAATTGCTGAATCATTTCCAAAATATTAAAAAAAAACAGTAAATGTTCATATAATTATAATTTATTTTGATGCCTTCATCTCGCTTTAAAGTTTCTTATAGGAAAGAGCTAGATCAAAAAAGCCGGCTAGGCAAATAAAGAAAGTAATAAAATAGGCATAATCTCAGATGTAAAAATAAAAACAAACGTAATGCTTAAAAAATTAAATAACGTTTTAGGGAAAAAAATTAGATCAATAAACAATTTTAAACTATCCACATAAACTTTGAAGTATTCCTACAGAGCGCGCCATCTAGCGTAGAGTAGCGGAACTACTACAAGCTAAAGCGACGTGACGCTCGGCGCCGCACGTTTGTGTGGTTTGAAACATCCGAACATAGATGGCGCTGGCTCGGTCATGTACGAAGTCTTAAATTTTGTTGAAATATCTTGACTTTAAAAATATTAGTACTATTATTACTATCGGTAGGTATTTCAAAAATACCATAAATAAAGTTTTCATACTAAAACACTAATCTGTCGCCATCTAACCTTACCTCCATTGCATGTTTGTCTATTCATTTTTCCCTTTTTTTGTGTTAACGTTTCTCCTTTGTTTTTACTTACTTTATTTTTGCTTTATGTTAAGTCCGTGGTGTGTCTGTGTTGTTATAGCTTATTTTGGCTCCGGACGGGACCTTGCAGACGGTGAAGAGCGAGTCTCGGAGAGGCCGCGGCAGAGGGCGCTCGAGTACCACACCCGTGAGTACCAACAACTAATTTTCTTACCTTTTCTTTTTGTTGTTTATTTTTTGTTCTTATTCTTTCATGTCATGTGTATTCCTTTACTTTGGTGACTAATGATTAACATTATCATGATTAACAATTTAAATATTAATTTAACGGAAGCCCAAGTAGTACTTATTGCGGAATAAACCTTGTATGGTTTGGAAGACTATAAATATTTACGCTTTAAATATTTCTATTCGCGATTCAAAAGTCTGTATTTTTTAACATTTAATCATCACATCGAATTTGTGTCTAGAATTGCTGAATTTTAATCATTTATTTTTATAAGGTCCGTTTACGTGTATATTTACAGTGTAAAACTCAGTTATTATCATAATTCTTTAAACATTTTTGGCACCAAAACGTCTGTTACCGACGGTTTCCTAACTAAGCATTTGTTCGAAAGTGAACCTTATAAAAAGCTACAATAGACTAGACTAGTCCGAGCACATCGAACGCTCGTAGGCATAGAGTAAAAAGATTTTCAAATTCCGAACATTCCATAAACAAAATCCGTTCACGGCAAAAGGTCGATCATTGACACAAGCTTCAGCCGTCAATGACAACGTGACCGCCACGCTTACACAACGACAATAAATCAAACATGAAACAAAAACCAGGCCACTCTCGCTTTCGAAGCGAAATATCCGAATATAGAGGAATAAAGTGTAACCCCGGTTCATGGCCACTCAGTATTCGTAAACAAACCCCATTCAGGGAGATTAACACGGACGAAACACGGGGATTTCGCAACCTCTCGTATACATTACTCGCTCTGTACTACCACTCAATTTTATTCTTCGAATATAGCGCGCAATGTAGCATGTTTTATGAAATGTTGTAATGTCATAGTGATGGGTTTTGTAGGATATTTTTCCGGCTGGCCGTGGCCACCTGTTCATTCAGTGGATCGAGTGGGCGAATTGTAAATTAATTGAAAGATTATTCAGCAAGGTCCTTTGGTGTCGTTCACCTATTTTATTTGTTTGTTCTGTGACATTGTTTCATGCGATACTATTTTATTGAAATTTATTGTAGGTTAAGCTTTCGTTGACCCGGTCGTGTTTTGACTGTGTGCCGTTGGCCTTTTTGCGAACAGGAATGTTTTCACGTTAATGTTACGAATGTTATTCGTGGTGGGATGAGCACGGGTTTGAAGCTTTGGCTCGTATTTTGTAGCGTTTATTCTAATGCATATGATCTGTGTTTTATATACTTAGTCTGTGTTTCCTAATAACTACAATTTAGGGGTCTTTAAGTCAGGAGTAGGTAAATAGGTTACTTCCGGGCAAGCGTGCTCTAAAGTCATCATCGCTTACCATCAGCTGATTTAGTAGCCTATCACATGACTCAATAATCAGCATAAGCATATAATCAACTTTATAGTGTTCCCACTGCTAAGACTTCTCTCTGAGAGAGACAACGGACCTTGTGTACCACGCGGGTAGATGTCACATCTCTAGAATGTTTGGCTATGATTATTTTCTTTCTAATAGAAGAAATAGTTTTTTCGTAGACCCGCTACGCCGGTTGCTACGAAAAACGTAGCGTTAGACATGTAGACCTATCGCCTAAAAATAAACGTAAATATTGATACAAAAGTAACTTGTTATAATCAAAATGGTTGTGCAACGTACTTGGATAGTATTTTTAAAGACCAGTTATGTCATTCCTACTGAAAATAGTAGTTTTATTTAGGTATTTATTTATTTTTCGCGTATAAACTAAAAATTAGTATTTAAAAACACTTAGTATAGTGATTGGTGATGCTCTCTGATTGGTTAAGAGTACAAGTGGGCCAATTAGAGCACTGAACGTCATAAACGTGTTGATCGCATTAATGGCGCATTTTCATTAGTCGATAGGGCCCGCATGCGGGTGCGAGAGACTACTGGACCGCGTGTCACATGGCCCGCATTCGGGGAACCGTATGCGGTATAACGACCGAGTTAACGACCAGTGAAAATGCGCCATAATGTTTATCGCGGTAGACATGAGCCTTCGAACGACACGAAATGTGTAGCTCACCGTCCGCCTGTCCACTAACTGTTCGGACCAAGCCCGAGTCGTCGACGGCGTGCAGTACAGTGCAAGGCCCAAACCTACTGGGTTGACTTCCAAAAGAGAAACTCGGGTTCCTGGAACGCAAGACAAAGAAGAAACATAAGTATGGTTTCAGTCAATAAAGTCATCAAGAGACCCATCCGCTCCACCCTAGAGCGGGAGAAATCATTGAAAAATTGCCCACCTATTCATGAATCCCCGACCGGTCCTATGAGACCGCGCTGTTATTGTTTTACTATTGTGTCTCGTTTTGCGGGTATGTGATAAGTTAAAAAAAGAACTATTAAAACTACTAACCGTCGCCAACGTAACTCATTTCTACATAAAGTCCGTTTTAAAGCCGACACTACATTTGATTAGCTAATGCACTCTTAGGAAAGTACAAAGAACTTCGGAATCCACTACTTATCTTTATTTTAAGATCTCTCTGTTGGCTGTCCGTTTGTGAAGACGCGGGTAGAAAGAGGATTTTAAAGTTAGACGCTTTTAAATTTAGAGAGTTTTAGGTTTTAGTAGAATATGAGTGGTGGTTGATGGAGAATGAGAGGAAGACCAAAGAAAGGACGGATGGAATGTGTGAGGAGTGACATGAAAGAAAAGAGAGTTAGTGATAGGTAACAAGACACAATGGAAGAAAAAAACGTGTTTTGCCGCAGCCGAGTCAGTGTGATTGACAGTGTGCAACTAAACGTCCTACCCGAGTCTATTAAACCTCGCGTTCTGGGTCACAATCGCGAAGATTAACTTGGCGCCATTTAGATTTTTTATAATTTTCATGTACTACACGGGGTACATGAAAATTCAAAAACTCAAAAACTCTCGAAGATCCTACGACAACTCTCAATCAAAAATGCAACAAGTCGCTTAGGCTCTAGGATGTGCCAAAGAATAATATAATAATAGGTATACTTTTTATTGTACACCATACAAAATTCTGTAGGAGCTTTGTAACAATGAACGGTCATATCGCTAAAAGCGATTCTTTACTGATAACCTTTACAAAAATAACTTACTGGACATAACACCACACTTTCCCCCATAACAACGTAAAGAGCTACAATCCATCGAGAACGGCTCCACACAAATCCTGTGGCTTCTTCCGCGTGTATACATCTTATGATCCGAGCGCGACGCTTGCTCGCACCGGAGCTTTTCCTTTTCACTCACTGACCGTTTGTACTTGGCACCACAATATTCAAGGCTCTATTTTACTTTCACAGTACAAATAAGCGTCGTTTTACCGCTTACATCGAAAAACTGGAACAATTTGCCTGGTACGGTCTTCCCGTCCGATTTTATTTTAGGTGTTTTCAAAGCTAGAGGAAATAGGCTCTTAATAAACCAGTGTACTTCACTATCAACGATGGTACCACTGCTTACGCAGGCAGGATCGCAGTCAACACTAGTTTAAATCTTTAAAAATAATCTACATAAGTGTAGTTAGTTATTAAAAAGCTAGTTCTACATAGCTGCATTTCATGCATTACATCTGAAAGAACAATAATTTATCAATATTATTCACATAGTTTATGACTAAAATTGTGTCCAATTTGGTTTATGAAAATTATCCATGTCTACCTGAGGGCTACAACTGCGAAGCATCAATGTGGCTAATTGATTGCATTGGTTAAAATATATGCCTTGGCCATCGAATTTAAAATGAAACATTTATTTCAATTTTACATATACCTATCTATTGCTTTCTTGACATACTTATCTAAAAAGTATCCTTCTTAGCGTGTCAATGGCAGTTTTAGTAAATTTTCTTAATTAAATCCTTTGGGTGATGAAGGGATCTCCCCAAGCGACGTTAATTCGACCTTCTGTTACGTCCATTATATTGTATAACTTAATTCCGCTGAGCCTGCTCCATCATCGGACCAGCGTAACGTAAGGCGATGTGCCACCGGTATATGGTGGACATCCCACCCATACGCATAAAGCATTTTAACCTATCACATACCCGCAAAACGAGACACAATAGTAAAACAATAACAGCGCGGTCTCATAGGACCGGTCGGGGATTCATGAACTAAGAACACATTCATTGTGCGTACAGCTAAGGGGTTTGTGTTTCCTGATAGCTATAATCTGGGGGTATTTAAGTCAAGACTGAATAGGTTACTTCTAGGCAAGCGTGCTCCAACGTTGACTACACCATCGCTTACCATCAGGTGAAATGGTGATCAGTCACGAGACTATAAATAATAAAAAAAACATTCGTCGCACTTTTGTCAAATCCTTTTACCACGACAGAAAACTTAAACAACACACATTTCCTTAAAACACTCTCCAAAGCCTTACCACGAAAAGCCTCTATCCCAAACCACGTTACCACCATAATAAAAAGCCAATATCATTGTAATGGTCACCCATCATTAATCATAGGCTGACGTTACCTACCCCTCCCCCCTCTTACCCCCTACGTCAGTCGCCGTCAATTTGAAGTCATCTATTAGTCCGTTGCCGCCGTCTAAACAATGCAAGGCATTTTGGGAGGGAGGGATGTAGTGGTCAGTGGGGGGAACATTGTGGTTGACGGTAATTGAGTCGTTATTTATATTTCTGTCTATGATATTAGTTTGGGGAGGAATGACGAATAGTGTGTGAAGTTCCTGTTACATTTTCTGGATAGATCTTTGGTAAAAGCTCGCTTTGTCTTCATGTCTGTGATGATTTTGTGGGTTCCAGCAAGAAACAAAAGATAGGGGCTAAGGCATAAAAATAAAGACCTGGGTTATTCTTAGTTAAATAGCAATCAATTTTAAAAAGCTAAGCGATGTTGAGAACCAAGTCTAACGATATAGTCCAAAGCACTGCCAATCTTAAGTTCCAGTGGGCTGGACACGTTGCCCACGGAACCGATGACCAAAAGTCCCGAAAGGTTCTGAAGTAGATGACACCTCCCACTTTAGGTGGACTTTTCCTGGCTGAAACCCACCTGTATTCATCAAGTCATCCTTTGAGTTCCAGGAATTCAGTTCCCTTTCAAACAATCCGCAACCTCGATTTACATCGAGCACATTCGCTGTGCTCGCCCAAAAAAAGGTCACTAAGTGCTGACCCAAGACATGGTCTACACAAACTCTCGTCTTAACAATATATTACTACGATCTTAATCAAGCTCATCTCCTATGTATCCGGCTCTTGCCAAGATGCAGGACGACACACAAAGGCAGTTCCGTCACGAACAAAAAGCTCCCAGTCTTCGCCCGCGTGAACTTGCTCAAAGCGAGCGATCCGAGCGATCTGAGCGATCCGAGCTGAAACTTCTAACAAAATGTTAGGCGACGTTTTTTTAAATTGAAAACCTAATTAGGTAGGTACGAAGTTTAGTGATTTAAGTGATGTAAGCGTTTTTGTAAGGTCGTAAAATTACCCGGGATGGTGGAATAGAGGTTGTAGATATACCTAGAGTGCGTCTAATGAAAGCGCGACCTGGAATTTTTTTAAATTTATTTGGCAACAATATTCAGCCGCAATTGTAGGAAATAAAAAAAAATGTGAAATGTCAAGACATGCTTCTCCTACTAGTTAGTAATACCACATACAACATTTTTGGATGTAACCTCTTTTTCTCAGGTCTCGCTTTCATTAGACGGACTATATACATTTTTACATGTGTCTGCTGTTTTTTAATATAGATAATCATCTAATGACTTCTCCTTCGGGTTTCAAGGTAGAGCGGGAAGGCAGGTTAGACTTTTACTGACTAAAACGCACTTATGTTGCTTCAGTTGCCTTTTGCGTGTCAGAACTGCTATGGATCTTTCGAACTATCCCTCAAACCCTAGCAGGTATCGGTTCTAGCGGGCCTAGGCCCCCGTCATCCCTTTCTAACCTTAACATTTAAATACTCATTTCACGGTAAAAACTCTTATAATGGTAAAACATTACTAAGTTCACGAAAAACTCATATCATAGGATCTGTGTATGTTGTTTAAACAGAAAATTTACTTATAAAAAAACTCATTTCTTTAAAAAGTGACAACCTTATATTAATGTCTTAACTAGGAAGACTAGAGACTCAAGAAATCATAAAGCTACTCGCCGGTAGGCAGAAATAAAGACGTTAACAACAAAACACAGGCCTGCTTGCAATATGCCATACTACTTTCAAAGAAAATTACCTTCTTGTTATACTATATGAAATGTAGAAAAGAAGTATAAATGCAAAAGTTTTACACAACACTAAACTGTTGCTTGTAACTGCACTCGAATACAACCTTTAACACCCCGTTTGACACCTCTAGGGGTGAAATTCTGTAAAAAATAGTAACGGAACTCTGGTATCGCTCGATTTGAATACCGTAGAGTTGTAGAAACACAAAAATAAAGGTAGGGGAATCCCATTCTTTAACTGTGTACTTTTACGTCGTAGACAAGGATTCTAAATTTAAATATTAAATTTAAGGTTAAATATTAGGTAAATACTAATTGAAATGACGGTGGATGCGAGATGCACAAGATCGGCTGATATGGCGACACTAGGCCTATGTCCAACAGTGGACGTCTTTCGGCTGAAATGATGATGATGAATTGAAATTATAATCTGGAATAACCAAGGATGTTTGGAGGAAGGTGACAGCATTCGTGGTACAGAGTAATCGTAGTACAAATTCCAAAGCATTTCTTTGACACCTAATTAATCTGCATGGTTCCCATATGATATAGTAAATACATGTTTGCTGTATGAACTTTAAAAGAGACTTTGACTGCCGAATTTGTTTCTGACTGGTGTTTTTCTTAGGTTAAGCAACTCGGAAACACCGGCCTCATCTAGTAAGATTAACCAAGCGATTTTTTTTTTTCGTTTTATTATGTTTATATTTACTTATAAGACAATCTACATGTGTTAGAAGATTTGGGATTCTTTTGCTTTATTTCGCACTCAACAGAAGAAAATAGTACCTAAGAATGCAACTATGAAATCACGAAGTCATATTTTCCAAAACGACCAACTTTACAAATACCTACCGCCCAAAATCAATCAAATTCAAAACTACCCACACTGGCGAACACAAAATCTAATCCTACCGTTCATTTCGGAAATAAATTGAAATCCTACATAATGAAGACGGGCGCATAAAGGCTGCAGACGGACTAATTTCGCGAGCGCCATCTTGGCGTTGCCATGGCAACGAGACTGTGCCCCCCTAGCCGACCCCCCCCCCCCCCGCACCCCCCCTCCCGCTCCCCCTGCACTTGCGTTGCACTTCCTAAAGGCTAGACTAGGCTATGTGTAGAAGTTTGTATAGAGCCAGTGCATGGCCTATACTTTGGTGAATAGACATTTTAGATGTTTCTGCGGAGGCATTGTTGATGGTTTTGGGACTAAATTGTTATATGGACATGGTGTCTGAGGCTGTGGAGCTGGTCAAATGAGTTACTGTTGCCGTGACACTCAAAGGACAACTGAAGGAACACACCTGTGTTCCTTCAGTTGTCCCAACCCACCTGGGTTTGGTTAGTAAAAGTCTAACACACCCTTGCACTACTGAAGCGTGAAGGGTATTGAATATTCTGCCACCTCAATAAAAAAGTTGGATGTTGATGGGACTTCGATTTTATACAATATGAATTATATGATACTTATAATTTACATTAGACAATATCTAACAAAATAACAGATTCTAACAAAATTGTTCTTTAAATACCTCATTAATATAGCTTGGTATTTTACAAGACAAGATTAAAACCACACCTACACCAGACTCTGGTATCTATGGGAATCCCCATATTTTCAGTCGCAATAACTCGCACTATTATCCCTATCGCGATCTATCGATAATAATAGAACATGCGATTACCGACCTTCTGGATAAAGAAATTATGGAACATTTTCGCATAACATTTTTCTTCATTTTCCGCACCTTGATCGCTAGTCTATATCGGAATGACCTTGCACTTTATGGTCTAAAAATACTGTGTCATATCGTGTGATGCATGTTCGACATCAAGAAAGAAAGAAAATATTTGCGGTAGCCGCATGAAATCCCGCGCGAATTGTTATTATACTTTGTTTTGAGGTTTTTATTATACACTAATTAATTTTAAAATTTTATTTGAGTTTTTATTAGTACGGTTTTCAAATCCTCGCGATTTGAGATGCTTTATAAAGAGTAAAAAAGGGCTTAGAAAAGTAATTTTAAACTACGAAATTAGTTATGAATAATTCATTGAATGATTAGATTTTTCTTTTATTTCCTGATTTCCAAACCTCCCCATACACATACGTGTTTTCAAAACATACACACACAGGGTTATATGAAAATGAACCCGAACGAAGGCACAGAAAGAACTAGAGTGAGTTTTAGTCAGTAAAAGTCTGAGAAGCCCTCCCTCTACGCCCAAGAGCGGGAAAAGTCTAAGGATGATTTCCCACCTAAAAAAACACATGTTCGAGTAAACATCATGTATTCGTTTATTCCTTTTATTTTAACTATGCACCTTAGTTGTGTGAAAATAAAAATAAAATAAGAAAATTTTAAAACCTTAAATCCTAGTAGTTCTAAATTTCAAAGTAGTCTGTGGCAATACCGGCGACCTGGGCGTTTTCTTAAGTAGACTATTGGAAAATTCAGCCTCATTATTGGCCATTTTCCGGACGCTTTCCAACTTCGTTACCTGGCCATAAGTATGTACTAGTACTAGGTATATTTAACAGGTACTATCTCTGTCATGCCGTCGTGACTTCGTTACCGAGGCGTAAGTACTAGTACCTACTAGGTAAATTTAACCTGTTAACCCGGTACAATATTGCATCATCATTACAGTTAAAAGATGTCCACTATTGGACATAGGCATCCGCCAAACATCCATACCACGTCGACTGATCCTGAGGATTTTACCATCTAGAAGATTACAGTATCCAAGAATTATATTGCTGTCAATTTTTAGGCTTAAAATACATAGGTGTTAAATACTCTATGGATATGGCTATAGACTTAAAAGCTTCTAGATGAACCATAAACAAAGACGGAGTGTATTTTTTTCATTTTACGGGATGAAACGCTCTCAGATTACTTGTACTCTACCACATTAGTGAAGTGCCAAATACACATGTTTTCTTTATTTTTTCCCTTCTCAATCAATTTTTTTTTAAAGTCTAGACTTTCCCATAGACAATAATCGATAAAAAAAGTGTTACAGATGCTATGATCCTTCCACATTTCCTTTTTTATTTTTATTAAGATCCCTACCAATATTTTGCATCAAACATATACACATATTGATGCAAAATATAGCTAGCTAACTTCCTAACATTTCAATCTATCTGGCAAATCAACAAATAATTCAGCTATGATTGCAAAGCCAGACACAACGGAAGGACGGCGGTCGAGTGTCTCGTGCGTTCCGTGTTTTGCTATTAACACGCCATAAATAGGTATAGCGCTACGGTAGGCGGCGACGATGCGTCTGCGGGGCCTAAAATGTTGCGGGTACTAGACTAGGGGGGGACTACAAATGGTGATAGTAATTTTGTATGGGGTTTTTTTAGGAAAACTGCGAGGTATACCTAACTTTTTTTTTTGTTAGTTTTGTAATGCTGAAAAGTTTTGCTGTCAACATTTTAGGAAATAGGTATGAGTTCTTCTTTTGGTTTCACAATAGTTGTTACCATATTAAAGTCGAAACATCGATTTCGATTTCAAACAACGTGGACTTTATTAAGAAAAAAATATCACATTGAATAAAAGATAACGGAAACACAAAAACCTTTCCTTTTCATTTAAATATGGAAGAAAAGCACCAAGTATAACAACCAGCTGGTTATATGACTAGTCGTAAAAATCAACGAACGAGAATTCCTGCCATGGAAAATTCAGATATGCAAACGCAAGCAAAAACAACGATACCAACTCCATCTTTACCAAAGCTTTTATTTTTGAACCATAAACAATTTATCAATTGCAAAAAGTTCACAAATCAAAGTTTATAACCACGTTTTCCGATATTTCAAGTCTGTAATAAAACTTATAGTTACGGAAAGTTGCGAACGCCGTGTCTGCCCGTGACCAAGAGCGCTGTAAACATAAAACGTCTGGAAAACTAAATTGAAACAATAAAAGCTAAATAACCCGTAAAATTAGGTTAGGTTTTCTTTGCACCAAACCGTAGAGTAACTAAATTACGCAATGTATTTTTATGACTATAGACAAAAAAGGAAAATTTTAAATTCATTTTGACGTTTGCACGACAGTCTCTCGATTGACAACCGAACTCCATTTTTATTTTTTACAAAAACAATGTTCCGAATTTAAAAAATTCCGTAGCCAACTTAAATTTATTTCGAACTATCTCCTTCTTTTTTCGTCGGCGAGTCCGCGAGCACGAATATCGACGCTAGAGTCCGCCTTCGAATTATAAACTCGGGCGAAATTTGCACAGAGCACTTTGTAATTGCAAATTTCCTAACTGAGCGCATGCGCCATAAGGCGATCAATACGCCAAGACTTTATTATTGTTTTTTCTTAATACAATAACAGTTTGCGCGCCAAAACGCCAAAAGTGAGGTTACATTTTTGAAAATAGAATTTGCGAATTTCAGAATTTCGTTGAAAATGGTTGGGAATATATTTTTTATTATAAATAGTGTCGGCAAGACGGGGAGGTGGCCAGGGGTGGCTCCGCCCGCTCCTATTGGATAGTTACTCTAAACTATTGCCTGAAACTTTCATTAATGCATTCTATTACCTCGTTTATGCAATATTCGGTATCCTATTGCTTTGCGAAATGCGTAATTCTATGTTAAAGTTACGAAAGAATGTGGAATATTTATTTTGAACGTTGAAAATATAAATATGGGTGGCGTTTTAGGAGCGCAATTTATGTAATAATTAACGCTGTAATCACTGCCGAAAAATATGAATAATTCACGTATAAGAGAGGATTTAAAAGACTTGTAGAATAAAATGTTCTCTCGTTGTAATTCGGGCGTGAAATGTGTTACGCACTTGTATAATATTTAGCGTGCGCGCGTAATATCCGGGTGATATTTGAAAATTTCATAACTTTTCATGCTGTTTCAATGTTGTAAAGAGTCGTTAAATATTTTATTTGGGCCGGAGTTGTTGCGAAATTGCTCCTTTTGATTACAGCCTCCGGGATACAATGGTACCATTACAATTGATTTCGTAAAAATATAAACGTATACCGTCAACTATGTGACGTCCGATGCGTTACGTCAACTGTATTACGTACTCGAAAGAACTTGAAAGGGTTATTAATAGAGAATCAAATCACAAAAACATTAACAAGAGCTTTTTTTTTCTTTTCAATGAAAAACTTTTTTCATTTTATTTTTACAACGTTAGAGTTGAGGTTGTATAAAGAGATTGTGCCGATATTTTTAATTTTGTTAATGAAACCTTGACTTTTAAAGTTTTCCTGAAATGTAATGAAAATTAAACAACTATGTTTAATTATCTTTACATCAAAAACATATTACTTTCTTTTTATATTTACTTAATTATAGCAAAACATTAACAACCACTCACACTCAAAATATTCAGTAATTACTTCATTAGAATAAACTATACCTCGAATAGTTGTAGAGCCCCAATTCTTTAAAAAACAATTAAGAATTTTTTTAAGAAAAACTACTCCTGTCTACCAATTTTCCCCCGTCAATTAAGTCAAGGCTGCCAACTTACGGGAGCTAAAAAAAAAACTACGGCAGCCAACAATAGTCTATTGTAACCCTGTGTCTGCACTCACACACGGGTGCATGTACGAAACGATCACAAAGGCTTCAGCTATGCTACTGGCTGGATGGCGCGCATTCTCGTCTGTCTAACTAACGAGCCAATATGCTGATGTTCTGTCTGTAGACAGCCTTTCAAACTTATCTATCTTTAGAAACTAATGTGAAACTGAGAATTTCTTAAAAGTTTAATTTATTTTCCGGTTTAGTTTAATTTTCAAATGCATTGTAGATTTTTTTGAACATATTCGACGTAACAAAGGAAGAATGAACAGTTTATTTCAATAAAGGACCAGCACTATTGGCCTTTAGCCCAACAAAACGATGCCACGGTCAAATTCTTGCTTTGGATATCTTTTTAAAGTGCCTTTGAATTGGAAAAATCCGATAGAACACGCTATTACATTTTTATTGCACCGTTTTCAAGAAAAGGTATTTCGTTCCGTAACCTGCTTTCGTTCAATCGGCCAATTTTTGAATGTTATCCGAATGGAACGGTTTTTCTTCAAAAAGCACCTATATGATTCGTATTATTTGGATTATTTAAACGTCCGTTCGGAAACCATAAGTTGGAGTAGTTTAGAAAAAAAAGGCTAGAAATTAAGCCTTTTTTTTATTAGGAATCTACAAATAACTCCCTTCACTCTGGGTAGAGTGGAAAGTGTCAGACTTTTACTGACTAAATCCCACAGTTTTTATTGATTAGTGCAGTAATCGTTTATGGGGCGCATAGGCACCTAAATTATAATCGGACGGGAAGACCGCAGCAGGCAAATTGTGTTGCTTCAGTTGCCTTTTGCGTTCCAGGCCAGGAAAAAATCCCGCAACCCCTTTTGCTTGATATGAACTGCAAAAAAGGTTTTTCCAAAACAATAGAATTATTGATGAAAATTAATTGAAATTGGAACGTTACTATTTAATATTCGCAGTCTCCTATTTTTACTCAAGTTTATATGACTTGTTCGGGCAATAAACTAACCTTCCGAACCGAAATAAAAAATATATGACAATTTGAGTACCTACTAATTAATATAATTAATAAAGAATGATCAGTTCATGTCGGCCATCATGCGATAGCTTTCAGCGCCGGGTGTCGCGTATTGAAAGAATATTGGCACGCGTCCATAATTGTACGCTGCTCATTATACTTCCCAAATAACACCTTTTTTTGTACATTTTTCTGCTATTTTTGGCTTTTATTTTTGACAGCAATGCGCAGTTACTACGTCAGGTTGGTACTTTGCAACTGTCACGTGACATGGTTTGTTGGCCTTATTATTAGGTGTCTTCATTGCTTTGTGTATTCTTGTGATTTTTGTAAATGATATTAATTTTTCCTGCTTGTTTTTATATAATATTTAATAAAACTAATGAAATATCTTTTTCAAAAACATCATCAAAATTAAACATTAAATAAAACAGTAGTTAGAATTTCAACAATTTGTATAAGGAAATGTGGGGGCGATTTGGGAACAAGAAGAATTCTGGCCATCTCTTCTGTACGTTGGGAAACTTATTAACAGTCATGTTACATTTCATTTTGTACATCCTAATACTGTTACTTGACAGTTTCCTCTTCTACCAGATTTGAAAATCTTTTTACTTAATTTAGAACCTACATACGAGTACCTACATGTTTGAAAAGTTATATTTGATTATGACAAGGAAATTTTTGATGGAAATAATTTAAAAAATGTATCAATAAATTGATTACCTGGTTGCATGTATATACCATTACTGTAGACCCATCAAGTTAAAATAAATAAATCGACCACAAATAAATAAAAGCAAAGAGAAGTCGATTTTATATTATATTATTAATATAAAGTAGACCAAAATACAACCACACAGTCCCAGAATTAACAAAAGGAAAATATGATTAAAGTTTTAATGAACTCAATCAAGTTAATTCTCTATTTCCGAGAACGTACCATTGCGTTACGTAATCGAATAACCTCATTCGCAAATAAAATCACTCAAATTACTCCGTACATATGCCTAGTCGTTGAGAAATATGGAAATTTCACTCTCTACGTAAATTTAATTTAATAATGGCTTCGTTCGCCTTAGTCATAGCCTCATAGGCATAAATTAAATAAAATTCGTAAAACAATTTGAATTTCAACTTATTCGTTTTGATTATATTATGAATGTATTGGAATAGAGAAGGTTTCACTAATATTTAGTTTAAGTCTAGACCTAGATCTAATTTCTGTTAATTTTCGTAAGTTACTTAGCAATTATTTAAATTAATGTTGTCTTATGAAATAGTTTCTAGGCTTGGTTGGTAAAGTTATTTTCTCAGAAATGGAAATTGTGACTGAATGATGAGTCTCCAACGTTTTCTGGAATCTATTTCGTAGCTGTTTTTTTTTAGGAGTTGGGAGTGAGTTGAAATCACCAAATAGTTTCTCTCTCACTCTTGGTGGAGTGAGATGACAACTATCAGACTTTAACTGACTGAAATCCACCTGTATTCTTTTAGTTGCCCTTTGCCTTTCAAGGCCACGGTAACTCTTTAGATAAAGCCCGCAACATGGCTATTAAAACAAAATATCCCTGCAAACTCCAAATAAAACCGCATTTCACGCCAACCGTATTGAAATAGTGCTTACCACAGTCGCACAGTACAATCCCGCAACCACTTACCCCGGGATCCCGGGAATCCCGCGGGTTGTCACGTCCCGGGACGCAAGCCACCGTGAAACGTTAGCACTAGAGGTGTGCAACAAGTGAATCGATGTGACTTTTGAGCCCACCGCTAATAAGACACGGGTGACAGCCCTAGGGAGGCGATTAGGGCTGCGGCTGACGTTAAAGAAGGCGCCAAATGAACCGTTTGGCATTGGAAGTGATTTGTGGCGTGTTCGTGGCGAGAGAGATATCAGGCGAAGTTTAAAATGTTACTGTTAAGTTGGAGCATGTTGAACAGTGTTCAGTAATGGCTTTAAAAGATAAATGCTTGTTCCTAAAATGGTTTTTTTATGTGCGAAATTATCACATAGCTCATCCTCTGTCGAGCGGTCGACCGATTGAGGAGTGTTATGCTTTTACTAACTAAAATACACAATTTTCAATTTCCCCTTTCCGTTCCACGGCAACGGTAACTCTTTCGAAATATTTTGTAGTCCTAATATAGCAATTCTAACTTGTCAGTCATATTTCAAATACTCTAGCTGTTATTAATTCTGTGCCAAACAACAAGCTAATACTACAATAAACACTACTACTACCACTGTTACTACTAGTCGAGATAACTGAAACAAGAACATAATACTCCCTTTTTTGGGCAGTCGTGTAAAACCAAACAACCAAAACCCCTTCTTGGCTGACGGGTAAAAAAAGAACCCTAGAATCTGACTGTTGACTAATTCACTTCTGAGTTCAAAAACCACACATCCTTACAAGATTTTCACGCCATCATCGAGCTTGGCAGAACAAAAACGCTGAGAAACGATCTTCGCACAAACGTCGCGTACGTGTGAGTCCGTGTGACATACAAACCGCAACGTACGATTTGTCGTGAAAGAATCTGAGCAACAAGTACGACCATAAATTGGACGACATATCCGATGACGTAGCGCTAGTGATGTACCCCGTGTCACGTACGCGGGAACGCGAACGTTTTCTAATGCAAATCGATGGCGAATTTGCGTCCCATCGAAATTGCATTCAGAATGAATGCTTAGGGAATAATTTCGTCGGCATGGGATGTGCTGAATTATTAGGCTTTGAATTGGGGAAATTATGGAGATTAGATAATGTGTTTTTGTGAATACTTTCGTGGCCCATTCACTGTGTATTAAATAATTCTGAATACATGTGAGGGTTTTCAAAACTTATTTATGTTGTACAATTTACTGATAATACAGATTTCGGTATGATGGGGAGTTCCGTTACTGGGAAATTTGCAACTTTCAGAATTTTCGATCGACTCTTTTTAATCGAATCAAAATGGTCCATGATAGTATATAGGGTGTGGTGATTTTTCCGATTTCAGAATCATTATGATTTCTTTTCAGACTTTCCATCAATCCTATTTGGGGTAGAATGGTACGTTACATAATTGTGTAAGAAAAATTATTGCCTTCCTAAAATATATACATATTTGATGTACTTAACAGTTCAGCCGTGATTTAATACAATATGTTGATTTCTAGGAATACTTGTTAACCTTTATATGCTGTTTACTACTTAGGCATCGCTCCTCTTCGTCGAATCATATTCGATGTTATTGAGGGTCGTGAAGTTCCCGCAGGATTAGCTTCTTATTGATGGTGTCTCGCTATCTGTGACGGTTCTTGGCGTCATGAAGTGCGACGTGCAATTGGGTGTCCAATGTGGGACGGACCTGATCAACACATCTTTCTGACCTCTTGGTCGTTTGTCATCAACTGCATTTTTATTATTATATTTTATTTCTCATTAATATTTTGCATTATGTTGCCATATTTTTCATTGATTATTTCTTATTTTACTGTCTATTAGAGAATACGGTGCTTCTCTAATAGCTACGAATACAGTTGTAGAATAATGATTCTTTATAACTTTATAACTATGGTCGCTTATTTCAGCTATTGAATAACTGAATATATGCGCAATCAGGTTGTTTACCTAAACTATCAAAAAAAGGCATTCCAGGTTTTATTAAAAAACACATTTACACATTAATACAACGTATTATAACATACTTAAATCGACTTTTGTTCCACATAATAAAATGTACATACTTAATGTATGTACATATGTCTGAATAATTCATGACATGTCGATATCCAGAAAGTTTCACGACATTAACATGTTATCTCTGGTCTACGTGAAAAAAACTTATGTTTAATTTAAATATTAACCGCAACAGAAAAAACTTTGTCCACCACCAACGTTAGGTACGATATTGCAACGTTTTTTATACAGTAGCATCTGTTACAATGAGTACACAACATAAAAATGAAAAAGTTGAAAAGTCTACACTTTGTTCAAAATGTTTCAGTAAAAACGCAGTAATTAGAATGTTTTTTGATAGCACTGGCAGTTTGGAAATGTTTTCTTTTTATTTAAAAAAGGAATAGCAATAAAAAAAGAACGATAACCATTTTAAACACAAATGAGGTTAACCATAAACTTCTCTATGGTTTCCTCTATACAAGTCACATCTCTACCATCTAATTCATAGACAAATTGATCTTCGGTATTTATTCTGCAGCATATAGGCACATGTATCGTAAGAGGCTTAACAGACGACTTTTAATATATCGTGGATTACCCGGGTACGCTCCAAAATCTGTTTTATTACCGGCTTATATTTCCGTATAACGTAAAATCCGACCGTGCATTTTACTGCCGTTTTCAATATTTATGTTAACAAATTGTCCTGGGTTATTTTGGTAATCCTTTGGATTTCAGGATATAACTTTGCCTACGTGTCTGTGATCGTAAAATTATTTTATAATTGAGGCTTGGGGCATAAATCTCGACATAATATGACATAGGTGGTGTGAAAATGAGGTATAAAGCGGCTTTTAAATGGCAACTTTTCAGTTTTTTTTTTGACAGACCTGTTAAGAATAAACTGAAGCATTTAAAAATAGAACACGTTCACAACAGGCATGATACATTCCAAAATCTCGAAACAAAAATTCGAAATTCGAATCTGTCAATTTTTATTACGCTTGTCAAAACGGCGAAAAGGAATGTATCTTGAAATAGAACATTTTATATTACATTACGATAGTTGTAAACCCCGGTCTACAACGGACGAACGAAACATAAAAACGTAGCTACAAGTCACCGTTCACGGCCTTAACTTTTTCCGGGTGAACGGAAAATTTAATTTTCTCGGGAAATTGGTATCCCGGGGCACGACGGTACTGCAATGAATCGAATTTTCCCGATAAAACTCTTATAAATACCCATTGTTGGTAGCGGCTAATAAAAATGATGAGTCTCTGTATATTATATGAAAAATATCATTAGAAAGCTTTATTTTGGCGTAGCGATTTGATTTAATTGTTTTGGCAATAGATTTCTTTTAATGGTTCTTCTCTTATGTGAGTGCAACCAAATTTTTATTCAAGTACTATTAAAAATAGAATAAGTTTATTTGATATCAAAAATGTACATACGGCGCGAAATATGCTCCACTCTCCCCGCGGGGTCGAAGCCTACTGGGGTTATGCGTTGTGCGAAAGAAAACCCAGGGGTCCCGAAACAAAGGCATAGAAGGAACATAGGAGTGAGTTCTAGTCAGTAAACGTCTGATACCCACTCCGCCTATTTCCCAATGCAAAGTATATATCAATCAATCACTCAATAAACTAAACTTATTAACTAAACTACAAAAAAAAAAAAATTAAGCACAATAATAAACAAAATCTCTCGCTTACATATTAGTCGCAACATTACCAAACAATCGTAACATGACTGCGGTAACATAACAATCTGCACACCAGCAAACAAAGATGTTAACAAAACGCGTTTCGTTTACTCCAAACTGTTTACAATCTAACACTGAGATATGAGAATCAGCCGCAAGATTTTTCCCAGACATTTGTACACTTTTCAATCGGACTTTGTTGCTGATATATCGTTTTTTTCGTGATCCTTGACACTAAACGTTAAACAGACTGTAACGAGTGTTGTTCAGTTGACTTATTTTTTTTATTGGTGTCTCAAAAAGTAGGTATTAGGTTAAAACCGTTTTTCATATATCTTAAAAAAAGCTTATGCTGACGTTGACGTCTAAATAATGTCATTAACATACGTTTTCAAACGAAAAGACTTGGCGGCTAAGTGGCGCCAACTCGTTTTTTTACCACTATCTCACCCGATGGTAAGCGAAGATGTGGTCGACTACGGAGCACGCTTGCGTTGAAGTAACCTACCTAATCCTTCTTGAGATAAAGACCCTGGTGGTGAAAATTTTCCTGAAGAAGAATGGGAATGGCTTAGATAGATTATATCAAAAGCTCATTAAAAGTAACTAACTTGAAACAAACACGATAGTACAAAGTGCCACAAACAAGTGAATCATAAAGACTATCTCCTCGGACGCGTATAAATCGTAGCTCCGATAAATCAGCCTTGAACCTAACATTATCGATAGTGTCGTAAATCACTTAAAGATATTTTAATTAAACATCCTCAATATATCAGGCCGATAGCGGCCCGGTAGGGCTGGCAGGAACAGATGTCAACGGACCTCGAGGAACGGGAGTTAAGTTAGCAGATCTGATGCTGACTCTGTTATTCTGTGTAATGTTCAATATAACCTTTAATAGAAAGGAAAAGGGTCCTTGAATAAAAATATACATACTTGATGTAGGTTTATATTGTGCACTGGAAAAGACACTCTCGAAAAAGTTCTCTCGCTCTATCTGAAAGGTTTGCTGAGAGAAAACTTATTGTTGAGTTAAGCTCGCCTTTGTAGGTATATGAATTAGTAATCATTTTGTACTGTATAATATTTTTGTGTACAATAAAGAATAAAAATATAATTAATTAATTAAACACAATAAATAAATAAATACTGTTGTGGTGTAAGTAGAAAAATTGAGAAAATTACAAAAATTCTATACCTACTCACGTTTTAGTTACAATGCCTTTACTGAAAAGACTCGCATAGTCATATATTTGTCTGAGTCAACTCTCAGTAGGTAATACATAGAGGTTGATATCAAATATAAGGCGATAATCACCACAAAAAAATCATCATCATCATTTCAGCCGAAAGACGTCCACCGTTGGACATAGGCCCACAAAAAATTCAACAACATAAAATGTATCCCATAATTTTCGAAAGTTGGCAGCCCTGCCTCAATGCAGAGAAGGAGAGGGGATGAAATTAATTTAATTTTAACTTGATAATATATCACGTCGTCCGTCAGCTAATAATGGAATAATGTTTGTTCTAGAATCCATTTGAATTCTTATTAGATTCGCGAGAGATATGTTACGCAGAACATTGTAATTGCGCATCTCTTTGAACAATGAAGACCTAAGTTATTGCCAAGTTTGAATTTCATAAAGTTTGTTAAGTTGAAAATTATATTAGGAGAAATGGTTCCAAAATGTGCTGTAAAAGACACCTATGGTCTGTTTTTTAAATCCGGAGACTGAATTGACACAAGTAATGTCAAATTTACTATAGGAATGATGCCAATTCCTTTGTGATGTAATGTCATTTTAGTCTCAGGGTTTAAAAAATAGACCATATTTCATCTTGAAAAGAGAATTTATTCTATACCATATGAAAGAAGAAACTGACTGACAGACATTTCAACGCACAGTCGAAACTATTGGGACTAGGAGCGTAAAATGGTGCACAGGGTTTTCTTTTATAATGTAGGCGAGCACTTAGAAAGTAATTCCCAAATATCACCCCCTATGGAGATGAATAGGGGTTTCAAAATTTGTATAGAAAAACCTACTTTTAAGCGAGTGAAGTCAATGGCAGAAACTAGTCGCCATATTATAAGAAAGTTCTTGCCTAAACAGAATAAAAGGTACCTTCAAAATCCAATCAATCATTTATACGCCCAAAAACCCACGCAAGACAAGATCACAAAGCCAAGTCAGGATGTAGACAATATTTCCTAACGTTGGCTATTCGGCGATCAATACTGCCAACCGCACGGTCTATTTCAGCGTGCGTTAAACGCAAGGCTCATCTACCCTACCTAATGCATTTTCGTAGGCCTGATGGGCAGTCGGCAACGCTAGATATTTCATTCAACCGCCCAGACTATTCAGACTCCCTAGATTGCTATTCTAACCCCCCCTACGTCTGGGGGAGGGGGCAGACGACCCCCCGACCCCCCAAACCCCCGCCTGTACGGCGCTTAATTTCCGTATCGTATGGTCATTAATTTGTAAAGTGATATTTGGTTTATACATTTATGTATGTGTACCTATCGGTAATTTATGTGCTTGTGTTTAGTTTATGTAATAGGTAATAGCTTTTGCTAGTGACTTCGCCCAAATATAATTGTGTAAGTTGTAAATTACACAAATGGAACAACTTTCGGGCTGATAAAATTTTTGTCTTATTCCAATGCACCTGTGTGCAAAGTTTCATCCAAATCTGTTCAGCGATTAAGGCGTGAAGAGTTAAAAAACAGATCAAGTTACTTTCGCATTCAAAATGAGTCGTACCAAGAAACCATAAAATTAAAAAGTTTTACCTTACTAGTAAACAATACCTACGCAACCCAACTAACCCGCACAATTATCCCTTACTCACAACACAGAAAAAAGAACGCGATTCCTTAAAAGTGAAGCTACGAGAAGCTCACCAAAAGACAATGCCAACATATCAGCATTCAACAAACTCCATTAAAACAAGCCGCTGCATTAGACCACATCAAAGAGGATGCAACAAAACGCGGGAACTTGTTTATCTGTGGCTGTTTGGCGCCCTTTTTGCGCGCCCTCTGGCGGCGGGATTATGGCGGATTGCCGCTGTCACCAGCGCATTCCCGCCAACTTTTAATTACGACCATTGTGAACTAAGTTTAAGTCGACGACAAAAGAACTTTTTCTAATGAAACTTTGGCCAGCGGTGGCGTTATTACTGAGTACTTGTTGGTCTAGTTAGTTTTTGTTTAAATAGAAATCTAGGTGGATGGGCTTTTTGTTTTTTAAATGAGGTGCAGTCATGGATGTCTTTTTAGTTTTCTTATTTTGACCTTAATTTGTTACATTGGCGACATTTTCCTGCACGTATTTAGTAAGAACTTCGTGAATGTCATGCATTTCTATCTTTTTTTGTAGGTACAGATACAGTTTGTGCCGCAAATTCTTGTCTTCAAATAACATCTCTTCTCTGCATTTCCTGAAATTATTACACCTAATCCTTTTGGAATATTTATATATCTCAAAAAAAATCGTTTTAGGTACGTCAATATTTTCTGTGCAGCAGGCTTAGACAAATGATTTTTCTTTTAGCGTTTACGCCAAACGCTAAATACAACATGGCAAAGACACTACCTCTCACGCGACTTGTCACTATACTTCTCCGCAGGTTTGTCAAAGCTTGGAGACCTTATTTTCTGCCCTCACAGGTTTCTGATAAATCTTACTTTTTTATTCTCCTTGATGTCAAAGAGTATAATTATGTAACCCTAGTCCTATCAAATCATAGCTTTAGTCACCTCTATCAAAATTTCTTTCAATAACTCAATTTTCAACCACAATTTATATCCCACACCTACAACCTCTTACAAATCTCAAGAAAGCACAAAACTTGAGTGACTTTACATAAGTTCAGTTAAAACATCGGACCTCTGAATTTGGTTCGTTAGCTGCACATTTCCGAACACAAATTGAGCTTGTTCGTGTGTTTGCAGAGAAAACTGAGACACGGCTGTGCATAAATTGCAGAGCTCCACATAATTAAAAATCAACATTTACATTCAATTTCGATCTTCGCTGCTTCGTCTGAGTAACGCTACTCTATGTTGTTTTCTTGCGTCACTGTTTGTTCTTCTCAATTTTGACGTAATGGTATTGGTTTTTTGATATTATTAAATTAATATATTGATTAAGTAGATAGAAAAGGCCTCTCAAAAAGTAGACTGAAAATCAAGGGTTGCGGAAATCCAATGGATGCGAGACGCACAGCATCGGTCGTTGTGGGGCATTTAGGGGAAACCTTTTTTTTAAGTGGGTAATCATCTAATGACCCCTTTAAGGCGGAGGGGGAGAGCGTGGCAGAGTTTTACTGACTAAAAACCGATCTATTTTCCTGCAGTTGTTCTTTGCGTCTCAGGACCACGAGTAACCCTTTCAAAAGTCTACCCATGGCCCCAGTAGGTTTTGTCCTTGTTGAGCCGCATTTGAAAAACTACGCACCAACGATGATTCAGGCTCGTTCCGGACAGTTACCGGATAGCCGGACTACTAGCAATCATGTTCAGTTGTAAACGTATTTCAGCTGAAATGATGAAGATGACGATGATAGAATGATATGAAAGTTTCATCGCCAGTCTTCCCGAGGTTACTGGTTGGTGGAGTTCAGATAGGTACAAAATCTATCTAAAATACTGGTATTAAAATGCGTAGGGACTGGAACTGAGACTGGAAATCAGCCTCGACATACATAGTTGGGAAAAGGCTAGGCTAATGGATTATTGAATTTAAATATAATTAAATATTTAAAAGTATTGAAGGCTGTGCCTAATCGTATTAAGTATCGTGATATTTTATTTCATTATAAGAAATCAAAGTTTAATTATAAATATTGTATTGAGATAAGAGTGTAATAAAATGATTCAATCGCGATATATTAAACATCTACATTAACTAAATTAAATTCACGAAGAATCTTCTGTTTACCCGGACTTAGAACAAATAAAGGAAACTGACTTGATTCTTCCAAGAACCGAAGAATATAGTAAAAGAGGTATAGTAAACGTAGGAGCAAAAACCCGATAATGAGTATAAATAATGCCTTTTGTGAACGAAGGAGCGATACCAGCAATTTATTTAATACTTGTAATCGAAGTAATAGCGTAAGCAGCACTGGGCGATTTGCCAATAACGGCTTCATAAATTACTATCTAAATGGTTGGAATTACATCCTTAATTAGTAAAAATACTACTAAAATAGTAGGAATTTTTATTTTCTATCACACCTAACTAGTTTGTGAAAATAAGCCTAATTTAATAAACGACCGTATCTTTTTTTTCGTTAATTTACAATTTTGAATTTTGCACTGCTTCAAGGGACCACAGACCTTAGTACATTATGGTTTTAATTTCGATACCTGTACGTGTTTCCGAGATAGTCTTGATAGACAGACAGGCGGACAACAAAGTAGGTTGTTTCCTTTTGAGGTCCGGAACCCTAAAAAAAGAATAACTGTCAACAGAATTTCATACATTGCAAACCTCTTTGTTCACAAAATGAAGGTTAGTTGTAGTGTAAATGTATTTAAGCCATAGGTACCTTGATATTTAAATCAGTTTTCATAAGAGTACTTACTTACGTAACATGTTTTGGTTTTATCAATGAGGTCTTTGACGTGCATCTCCCTTGATTCGTCACTAATACATATTAAACATGAATAGAAAACTGCATTGCATAATGCATTCGGCTCACAATTAGATAAAGAGGTCAAAACATACAGAAAACATGCACTCCAAACATGTAAAAGCCCGTTTTATTCAACAAATATTGTAATAAGAATATCGATTCTTTCGGCCTACAAGACATACTACAGCTTAACACTTCCGAAGAACAAACATTACTTCCGAGCGATAAAGTAGAAAACTTTAACAAATCTATTTGAAGCGAAAGAAACTAACAAAGCTATAAAAACGAAATAATAGTTATGGAAATAGTCTTTCATTTTCCACGAAAGAAAACTCCGCGAAACTACCGACAATATGAATGAAACTATAATATTAGAAAAGTTTCGTCTCGGGAAATGAGAAAACGTTGTAGGAACTCGTTCGTCTAATACACGTAGTTATAAACTTGTTCAATATAATATCGAGTGGGGTGCTCTGTCTCGCTCGCACGCACTGCACCGCTCAAACTGCCCTCGTTTAATTGCATATTCAGCTGAATAATTCTGTCGGCCACATAGATATAGCCACGTCTACGTCTGTCCAAACTTCTCAACTTTACTATAGAATTTATACATAATGCTATTTTAGTTACTAATAAGGTGGCGTTTTCATCAGTTTTTTAACCACATACAACCTTTTAATACAAACAAACACTGGCCGTTAGGGAACACCGTTTGTGAGAAGAATTTTTTGAAAAAGGAATTTTCCGACTGCCATGTTAGTGATGGTGTCCATATTGCGCTATTTCGTTTTGATTGTAACGATTACATCTATATTAGACAAGTAATCGATAAAAATCGATTAAATATATTGTCTGTCATTTCAATTTCAACTCGATGTTGACACAATCGTCTGAAGAAAATTAATCGAATGGTATTGCTACGGCGTAGCACTGTAGCAGTAAGTAAATATGAGCATTATTGCTATATGAGAAACACTTGTACATAGTGTAAGCGATTGTTATGATAATGCGGGCTGCAATAGACGGAGGAGCGATGAAATATTGGCCTCTTTTGCATAAGCACCGCCGCGAAACTCCAGTGAAACGGTTCTACGATGTGCTACGCCGGAACTCGTAGCGATCTAATTGCTCATTAACTGTGACGCTTATGAAAACAAATTTGTCGTATAAATGTAAAATATAATTTTGGTACACAATAAATTTGACTCCAATTTTAGTTAATGTTGTAACAATTTATTATTACGGATTCAATTTACGGTTTATTTCCAAGAAAATAGAATTTGTTTTGTAGCTACGTCCGGAAAATGTCATAGTTTATACTTTATTCACTGAGATAATGAATATATATTTTGGATTCAAGCTATAGCTTGAAACCAAAATAAAGGTATACCTTTTCTTCGGCCTTGAGTGTTCCTAAAAACATACATTAAAATTTCGCCTTGACCCACCAAATTCGCACTCCGTGAGTACACCGCTGGAATATTATCGAGGCCGCGTTGAGAATCGATAGCAATATAGGAATACATAGATGCCTAGTAGGTATAGGTAGTACGTTCATTAATCACCATAATACGTACTTATGTATGCAGCATTAAAGATCCGACGCATAACGACACGGAAACATGACGCGACGCTTTCGGAAAATTCGTTCACGATTTACGATTTTAATGAAAATGTGGAAGGCGTTGTGTTGATAAAATTCGTGAAGCTGATTAAATCAAAGGATTTTTTAAGCTTGTTGTCACGCTGACAGTGCGGTTTTATGTTAATAGTGGATATTTTAATTGAAAACTTACTTAACTTAACAGTGCATCTAAAACTTATTACTGAAAATTAAGTGCAAGGTGGACCGACGACCTGGCGAGGGTCGCGGGAATTCGATGGATGCGAGACGCGCAGGACCGGTCGCTGTGGCGACGCTTGGGGGAGGCCTATGTCCAGCAGTGGACGTCTTTCGGCTGAGATAATGATGATGATGATGACAGGGCACAATGCTCGCAAAACAGACTGTCGATGGGTCTGAAAGGTTCAGAAGTGGAGACAGTATATCAGATGACGCAGTAGCGTTAGAAGGCCTCCCACAAGATGGACTGATAGGTAATCTGATGATATCGATCTTTGTGACACCACTTGGGAGGAGGGCTATGTCCAACAGTGGATCTTTAGGCTGAAATGATATCGATATGTTATCGATAAATTGGCAAGTCTTGTCGCGGTCAAGCACCGGATTTGATATTTTATTTTCATAAAAGCTTGCATCATGAAAGTGAAAAGAGATGAGAAATACCTAGTAGGTCTAGGTAGATACATGGACACTTTCTGACAGGATATACGATACGGCAGGATATCCTACAGAATAAGTTAGATTTTTCCAATGAAGTTCAAGAAAAAAGACATTAATTTAATATTTGAAAATAGATTTGTTGTAGATAACCACTTCAAATCTATGTGTGAAGTAAAATTGGTGTGGTTTTGTCTCTCAAGTGTTTACACAACTGGACAATAATTATGTGGAATCATTGAAACAGGTGCGATCTCCGTAAAAATGGACGTGCTGAGAATTTTACTGTAGTATTATTAACTCAGCGCAGTTTACCAAAAGGCTGACTCGATACTTTTTCTAGCGAATACTGCAAAAATACTAGAGTGCGTTACATCTCTATTCTAATGTAAAACTAAGTGATTATATTCTGTATCAAAATTGAATGCTTTCTAAACTTAACACTGGCTGTACAAGCCATGCGAAGCCAAATAAAACTTAATTTATGCTTCCTACTATAGTATCTAGTACTTGGGATTTTAAATGTGAAAATGTTATGCCTCTTTGACACAGGTAGAACATGAACTGGATTAGGAAACTTTTGGTCCTAACGATACTATATTCCCATGGGATAATTTTCACGCAAGTAAAGTCCATAGCAAAAGCTAGTACAAAACGGAGATGTTATAGAACTCCGTAACCGTAACCGAAACCGATATAAAAGTTTCGGATAGTTTCGAATAAAGGCAGACTCTAAATTACAGGTTACGACTGATTTTTGTTAGTTTAGCCGGGTCAAACAAATGATCATTTAGACAAGAAATTAAAGTTAAATCTTTCGGTACAAAGATATTGTTAATTTACTTTTATAATTTTAAAATTTCGTAAAAATCGTAACCGAAACTAGCGGATAATCCGGTATAATAGTATTCCTCCTATATCCCTATCCAAAATTTCTTATTCGTAACATCCGTGGTACGAAATTTTAAAGGAATTCTAAATATAAGTGAGTAATGATGTAAGTGAGTTAAACCTATGTTCATATTTTTGCAATTTTATAATGTGCCTTTAAAATGCAACCGATCTACACAATCGAGCGATAACTTTAGCGTTCACTGAGTTTTCACTAAACTTAGTGGGCGTTAGAGATACGCCTTTCTTAGTCAGAAAGCCGAAGATGCTCATATCTTAAGATAATAAGCAGTTATTACTCATTACTAGTATGTTAGACAAGGATAGATTTATCAGAAAGTCTGTTAGCTATAGATTGAAGAAAAGAGATAACTACCCAATCAATGTAGAGATGAACCTATATCGCGGTCAAAATGATTCATAAGTAAACACATTACTTAAGTCGGAAGATAACTAAATTATTCAATTCAATCTGTTCAGCAGCCGCATAATCTTTACCATAAAATACTATTACCAAACTTTTACTTTCTCACAAAACTTCATTACAAGTTTAATAACGATGTTAGAGAATTTTCATAAGCGCCACTTTTCTTTTTTTATAAAAGACTTGTAAAACAAGCTGTTAAAGCTCAGCTCATCTCGGCGTATATCTAAAATTTGTAATTTGTTTATCAAACGTCTGGTGTATACGTATAGGTGTGTGTTGCGGGGCGCTGGGCGCGGGGCGCGGGGGCGGGCGCTTGCCGCTCGTTCCGTCACACGGCCAGCAGTCACGTGCGACGACGCCGGCTCTCCACGCGCTTTACGTAACATATCGATTCCCGCTGCAGCTATCGATCGCCGATCGGCCGATGCACATCACTATAACTCGTTTTCCCGCGCAAATTTGATTTTGGATTTTTACGTCGCGTCGCGTGTGTTGTGTTTTTTTTTATTTTTGTGACGAGGCCTTGGATTTTTCTGTCGAGCTTCGCTCTCGGAAGAGTTTCGAGGTGGGTTTAAGTTTTAAGTTGGCTGTATTGTTTTATGGTTAGTTGTAATGAATAAATCTATGATGGGAAAATGGAACCGGTTCGATTGCGCTAAATCGCTTTAGTTAAAAGGTCAATACTCCCGGTGGCACGCGAGCAAGACGCAGCGATGAATGTGGAGCGATGCTCCGCCGTCAGCCGAGCTCGGCGACGGCTGGACTCGATCACAGCATGACGGACGGACGGACGGACGGACAGACGGACAGACAAACGTGCACCGATCAACACTACATCGAATACATCAAAAATATATTAAGATATCTGTGCTTATTCTTCTTCCTCGTATCATTTTGTTCTATCAACAGAATTTACATTTAATTATTGAGTCATTGACTCAGTCAGTGTGTACCTTTGTTAAGTTTTAATTAGTCTTAATAAGTTATGGTTATTTAAGCAATTACTTCTAATTACAGTTATGGAAGTAAATAACTAATTTAATTAACGTTCGACATGTTGTTTGCTGATAAGTTTTAGTGCCTATTATTATTTTAATGGAGAGGTTTTAAAAAAGATAAGTTCTTAAATTAACTGAACTGTTTCTATGGCTAAACTTTTAAACTTTAGCCGTAGAAACTTCAGTTAAGAAATTCAGTTTATAAATTATTTTAGAAATATTTATTTATATCAGTTTGATATAAATAATTATTCTAATAATTCAAAACGTTGACTATAAATAATTATTCTAATAATTTCAACTTGGAACACATAAAAATGTAGGGTGAAAACTCCAAAAGATGTCCATGATTTTGTAAATTTTCACCAAATTGAAATTAAAGGGTACCCGAAACCCGAAGTAAAAAGAAAGAGAATTAAAATTAAAATATTTATTTATACTTGTAATTTGCAAGTAAGTAAATTATGTCTAAATTTAGCTTTTTATCGTAAATTATAAATAAAAACTATTTTTTACCCATCTCATTCAAGAGATTTTAAATTTTTTTGAGAAAAAATAAGTGATGAGAAAGAAGAGATTAGATTGAATATTTATTTGACCGAGAGTTTTAATGAGAAAATAAGAAAAAAATCCTTTCTTAAGAATTTTCACTACTAATAAAAATTTAATGTATCTTTTACTCACAAAAAGTAACTCCCTCATTCCATTTATTTTTACGACTCTACATTTATTTTTCATTTTCAACGAAATGTACGTTGAATTCTTGATGTAACGTTTTTTTGATTTACTGCCAATAAAATGCTTCATTAAAATCTTGAGGAAGGTCGCGAGAATTTATGTGCGTTATAAATTAATCAAATAATGCGTATCATAAACGTTTTTTTGAAGACCTTCGTAGCTTCCTATTGTTTAGATAAAAAAAAAACTAAGTAAATCTTACCTGCAGAGAGTTTAATATGCTATAACTTGTAAGATATAGTTTTTTTTTCCAGTTCAGTTGGTTGGATCTACATTTCTAGAAATTCCTTGTTGCCATAGATAAACTGAATATATTTTCTAGTATTTTAAATCTATGATTAAAGTCTTAGCCGTTAGTAAAAGACCTAACATGGTCAATTATATTTTTTTTTATTAAAAATTTGTTTATAAAAAACACAGTCACTCAGTTGAACAACAACCCATTTTTCCCTAAATTAAAATGATCCATTGAGTTATTTTAAAATATGTATATTCATCGTTATCTACAATTTCACGCATTTCCGTCTATCCGTACATCTCCTGCCACTCGTCACGTAGGCACTCCATCATATTTGAAAACGCTTCGAAGCTTCGTTCAAGGCATTTCCGTTCTAAAATACAACGCCTGTTTACTTTTCCGCGTCCAACTAGAAAATGAATCAGCAAAAACAATTACAGAACGGCCCAAGCACTGAAATAAACCGAGTTAAGTTGGTAAAATAAAGATAAGATAAAAAAATATCCATTAAACTGAGAATATTTCGTTCTTGTCAACAAATACGTCGCCTGATTCATAGTTCTCCTTTATCTCTTATCGTGATGTAAAGTTTACACAACATAGTCGATTTAGATTGTGTGTGTGTATTCTAGATACGGCTTATCTCCTGTCCCGGTTTCTGATTCGCCCATTTTTAATAGAATATTATTACGATGTTCTTCATGTGACCTTTGACCGTTGACAAACGAGGCTCGGTTCAAAAAGAAAAACATGTCGGCTGATTGCGTTCTAAATTTGAAACAGTAGTTTCGCGTGGGGTAAGAGGCCTGTGTTAGTGGCCAATGTTGCCATGTGACGACACGTTGGTTGTTATGCGTGGCGAATAAAAATTTAGGTCAGTCACTAGCTGGCCTCGATTCATTGAGCTCGTGCCGATCGTGCGTTATGCCGGCTCGGTGCTTGATAGTGTTGTAAATAAAAACACGTGGCCCACGCATCTGGCCGCGCATAGATAACCTCTACACTACACGCTACTAGGAAATACAAATCGTTCGACTACGCTGAAACGACAATATATTATTTCCCCATTCACAGCGCTAAATAGAATTAACATTCATTGACGGCGGTATTCATGGCCGACGCGTTTTAATTTACAAAATGTTGCGCTACACATTTAATATTTGTTAATACATTTCCGAACCGTGACTTCTTAAGTAAACGCTTTAATATTCATGCATTCGTTAAGGTAAGAATCAGTAATGAAAATGGTATCCATAAAATGGTTTGGTTAAAAAGTAAAAAACGTTGTCTCTACTTTGTATAGTTTGTGGAGGGTTTTTGTTGAACGGCTATCAGAATGAGTGATCGTGTCCGTATTTAACGAACGAAGCATTATTTTAATAAGCCGGTGTATTTTTAAAACAAACCATAAAAGCTGTCTGCGGACAAGCGGTCGCATAAAAAGTGAAAATCAATAATGTCGGCAGCCGACGGCCAGGAGTCTGGATAATTGGAAAATTCTGTGCACGTTGAAAGCTATAAATTTTCACTTTTGTCCACGCAGAACCTTTTCCGTGTTGCATTAAGGATAATAAATTAAAACAAAACGCTAGTGATGTGCTTTTTGCAGGGAATTGCATTTTATAAGTTCCTTATTTTCATACTTTTTAATATTTTATGCGAGACTAAACAAAATCATTTTAAAATGGATTCTGTCAATAACGACAGAACTTTAGATACACTTCGTGCCTTGTTTCAGAAAAAAAACACTAACCCGTTCTTCCTAAGTATAGGCTGTTTATTTTTAACTGCTACCTGCGTGTGGTCTCACCTATTTGACATTAAGCATTGAAAAAACCCATAAAAATAATATAAAGAACAGTTTATGTATACATAGGGCTTTTAAGCGTAAACGTAAATTTTAATTCTGGACGTTTTCATGAGCGCCATAATTGGGTTTACGAGTCATATCAAGTGCAATTAGCCAGTCTCGCGGCTCCTGCCACCTTTTAATGTGTTTATTTTGCTTTTGATATATTAACTGAGATGGCAAAAGTGATGTATTTACTTGCTTTACTCTTATTTAATCTACTGTCTCTTCTCTCTTATCTATATTATCTCTCGGTAACTGTAAAGTTGAAAGGGAATCTTTTGGCTTGGTGGCTATTTGAAAAGGAGGGCTGAAACACATGTTACTAAAAGAGTTATTAGTATACATGAAAAGGGAAGATAAAGAAAAGATGGATGAATTGTGCTTGATTGATATGACAAAATGAGAGTTAGTGTCTCCCGTGAAGGTGGCGGGACAGAAAGCAAGAAAAAACAGGACAAGGGCAGGAAAACTCTAATAAAAAAAATGCAAAATCTTTCGCAACAAAGATCGGTCAAACAACGCCCAATGAGATTTTATTTTATAAACAAGAAGTGTTTTCTCAAAAACTCGAACACTTTTAACACAAAAGAAGATTATGAAGCCGGTGTGACGCGGGGCTTCAGGAGCTTCAGTCGAGGTGGCATTATTTAAAACTTTCACAAAAGATGCCTCACCGAGCCTTCATTTATAACAAAAAGCTGTATTCACACAAACTATGATAGACTTCTTGTAATATTAACTTACAAATTCTTATAGAAGACTTGTCTATTACGTCTTGTCACAATATATCATACTGTGTCCATAAAACCGAATGAGAACTTCGCCTTTTATAGATTTTACGATCATTTGAATAGCACTAAACTGCGGTTACAGTACTCGTACCTAAGGGTAAAACATAGAATACAGTTCTTATGTACTTCATAGTCAAATACTTTCTCAGTAAACTTTCTACCTACAGTAAAAATTAGGTGACATTTGCATTTTTGTTAAAGCGTTGTAACTCGGGTCGCATAACTGTTCCGGCTACCTTAATGGGTTTTTAATTTTCGTCAACCTTTCAAATTTTGCCGATTTAATATCTTTTTTTACTGTTCTATTTTTAAAATGTTCTTTGTAACCATAGTGCAAGACCAGAAACAATTTGATACATAGATAAGGCTTCTTAAATTGATATCGAGCGTTGCATTAGCTAGATAGAAAGGCGGTAAAGGTTACTGGCACAAAGAGAAAGATATTGCTTTTATGTTGTAATGGTGTCAATTAAATGATATTTGAAAGAAAAAAGACAGAATCCTTTAAGAGTTAGTAAAAGAAGAAACTCTAACAATGACGAGATAGATTTCTGGACTAACTAAGATTAAGAATGTATTATATATACGTTTTTGGCTTTTAACATCAAAACCAATCGCAATAAACTCACAAAACACAGAAGCTCGTAGTTGAATAACTCTACAACAACCAATTAACCAACTGAGTCAGAACCCGCTTGACAACCAGCTGATTCAGTATCAACAACAACAAAAAGCAATCGATAGTAACAAGTTGTTTTTATATTCACCGTAATCGCAAGTAAGTGGCAACACTCAGACCGCGTGGCGACCAGTCACGCATGTCACGTGTGGCTGTGACATCCACATTATTCCATTCATGCAGTCATGCTACCCACGTGGACGAGAAAACTCACACGCGTTTATGTACGCTTCATATTATACACACCACGCTATCATGTTGCATTTTTATCACTAGGATTTGTTCCAAGGCCTTGAAGCTGGAAGCGTCATCAATCTATGACAACTTGACACACTGACAACGATGATAATGTTAGAGTCACAAGATTAATCGCTTCTTAAAATAGAAAGACTAATAGAGACGGTAAATGACATTTAAATTCCAATTAACCTTTCTCGAGTGGAAGTTGTTTCGGAATTTTCTACAGCCGTCTAATAGAACTCAAAGTTTCCCAGCACAAACAATCAAAGAGCAATCCTGAAGCTTGTTTACAAACAGAACCCGAATGAGTCCATTCAAGGCCCGGGCTCCCGGGGCGCCCTCCTCATATTTCCCGAGCGAGCCCCCGGGATCGGATCGGGTAGACAAGCGTAAGATATCCGCAGGAGTGCGGATCCCGCCCTTGAACTTGACGCGTCACGCGCCGACAATAGGGACGTTTACCTCTTTGCTTTTTACACAAATAGAAATTTCATTTCCCCGCTCTATTTTCGTTCACGGAAAATATATTTAACAATTACTTGGAAATATTTCCGCGAGATAAGATAAGCTTATCGTTGCCGACGGAAACGTTGAACATAAGCGCCCAACATTCACAATAACGTGCGCCCATAACGCGGCGGAGAAAATTGTGTACAGCGTTTTGAATGGCCAATTCCGCGAAGTAAAAATATAAAATTAAACTAGCAATAGTCTAGCTGCAGTCTAGTGGCAATAAAAGCGTCGTTAAAGCAGGAACGTGTGAACTTTCGCTGGCGTGTTTACACCTCGAGTGTTCGTGCAAAGAACTGGTAAAGCCGGGTGCCAAGTCCGGGTGATATATATCCGGTCGCCGGGGAATACGCGTAGACGCGAGGCAGACGGCCCTTGAACTCTAACCGGCTTACCCGGGAATAGAGCGGTCGGATGTGCGTGAAACTATGCGTGAGCCGCCGCCGCGACAACTTCGCTCCCCACGGGCATCCATCTTAGCTCGCAGCCAGGAGACTAATGTGTGCGGAGCTCAACAGAATGATCTATTAGTATGCACATTAGGTTGATTTCAAAGAGTTTTCAATGACACATAAATGTCAGCCGTTATGGTGGACTAATTCGAATCATTTGTATTTATAATGTGAGGACAAATATTCGCTTTTGTTTCCCAAATTGCTGATTTTTAGAGGTCTACTGAATGACATATCTATTTCGGCATAGTTCATAGCTTAGTCAGTATCTGAAAACATGGAAAGAAAACCGATCTAACAAGAGTAGCTGTCAGTTATTTCTAGATAATCCGGCTCAGAAGCCGGTGTTCCCTTACGCGGGTGACAAATGTCCGGACACGGCTCGGGGTCCGGATAACAGTCTGGTGGGTTCTCGTTACGTTATCGATGACCTCTCTGCCACAGGGTGTTCCATTGAATGCTGTTATCTCTTCTTTGTTGGCTTTCACGTCCTTTTCGTGTTAAAGCGTACAAATGTTGGGTAATAGAATCTTTGGTTGATAGATGGGTAATATTAATATGCTTTTTTGTAGACCGGTGATTTTGACGTCTATCACGAGATTTAGGTGAGGCCTTTCCATGGCAGTAGATTAGTGATAGCTAGAAAAAAAGTTGTCCCACACTAGGAGTAACTTGACTTTCGTGGTTGCGTTCACAAACATGTAAACTCATTAACTCACATACATAGCACTCCTAGATAATCTGTAGGCCAAACAAATATTGGTTCCGTGCGGGAATCGAATCCACGAAACGCGGCTAAGCAACCAATCGCTCACCCACTGCGCTAACCGGTCCTATAGGATAAGGAATTTTATGGTATTTTGTCTGATATTGATATTACGAGATGCGAGGCTTCGGGTATAAAGATAGGACAAGTAGTAGCAATAAATATTACCTCTGATACTTGACATATAAATCACGTTGACATCTTATTAGGGTAATATAATCCTACTAATATTATAAATATGAAAGTTTGTGAGAATGGATGTGTGGATGTTTGTTACTCTTTCACGCAAAAATGGCTGGACCGATTTGGTTGAAATTTGGTATGTAGATAGGTTATACCCTGGATTAACATATAGGCTACTTTTTTTTCGGGCAAAGTCGCGGGCGGAACCTAGTATGTAATGTTTTGATGGTGGTCCATGTATCTGGAATCGCCTGAAATTGTGCGGGACGGACAGGATTGGAAAGATTAAACGAGAGAATTTTCGTTTTTATTCTCCAATTTTAGCACATATTGTAGCGTAGGAATAATGTTTAAAAAATGCCAAAAGCGATAAATGATATTTATTTTGCAAATAGGTATTAAAACACACTTTTACACGTAGAATAGAATAGAATAAACTTTATTGTACACCAAAAGAAGTTATAAATTGTACAGAAACTACACGTAATTTTTTTTACTAGTTTAAACTAGATGACTCCGGTGTTACCCTGAAAAGGAACACCGAAACAAAGAGGTCAAAGTCTCTTTTAAAGTTCATACAGCAAATACTTATGAAATGGTCAAATCACATGAGAACCATACAGATCAGTGTCTGAGATGGTTTTTTGAGGACAGAACCATACAGGTATGAGTAATCGGAAGACAAAAATACTAATATATACCGTTGAATTTAATTTACCTGCTTTTTAAATCTTGATGAATTAATTAAAATGTTTTGCCCGAGTGAATTCTTTAGTTATATTGAATTTATTTATATGTCATTTCCATATATTCCTGGCTAACATCATCCCAATTTCAAGATAGATTACTGAAATCCTTTTTCGATTTCGATCCATTTGAAATACAGACAATAAAGTCCCGGACCTACGGCAACAACAAACGGTTACCCGGTTCGGATCCGTCTCAGCCGGGTCACTTCGTCCGGTCGATAACCCCGGACCGCCTCCGGATATCGACCTTATAATTAAAGATACTTCAAGAAAATATATTAAAAGTTGTAAAGTATCAAGACTTGCTTAGGTTAATCATATTTTTGTAAAGTATCGGGACTGAAAAGTCAGGTAGGTATACATATCCATTCGGGAATTAATTTATACGAGGTCTTTTCAACCCATCAATAAAATTAAGTTTTTACTTGAGCAATATGTACATATGTATTTTAACTGCTTTCGAAGTGACATTTTTATATTAAAAAAGGTAATAAGTCTGAACAACGCGCTTTGAACTTTGTCTTGTGTGACATAGAATACTTTGTTCCATAATCTCGAATTCTAATTGCGAATTTACCCAAATTCGGAGTCTGCAGGAAAGACAAGGAAAGCTGAAGGAACACAGATGATAAAAATTTGACCCTTCCTCTCGCTCTACCCAGAACTCCTTTAATGATTTCAGTTTATTTTACACGCTAATGAAAAAAAAAACTGACCTTAGAACTGCTTAGCAATTTTAAACAGTGTCGGTCGCACCGAGTACGGCAAGCCACCGAAATTGCGACATTTCAGACACACTTCGAGGTTGGAAACCTCCATTTTATTATACCTACCTTGAGGTAGACCTTCGGATATAAATAGAGATGGCAGATGAGACAGCGATACAAGTTTTCAGTCAAACCTCGACAGGTAGAGACGTTATGAAAATTCAAAACCCAATGTTATTAGCATGTTTGATTTTAATTTTAGAAATAACTGTTTTGTATTTCAAACTTTATTTTATCAGAGTGATTTATCATGATTAGAAAAACACGCTTATATACTGAGTACTTATCTTTTTTTTGATGTGGGAATTATCAAATGATTCTCTCGCTCTCTAGGGTAGAGGGCCGTGTCAGATTTTTACTGACTAAAACCTACATTTGTGTCCTTTAGTTACCGATTGCATTCTAGGGCCGCGGTAAACTCTTTCAAACATTCCTTCAGGCCTCAATATACTGACTGGGTATCTAACAGTGATCTGAGATGAAAAAGACATTATAAAAAAGTCACGAGACGAAACTAATAAGTTCACACATTAAGTGAATCATGCTTTTAAAATGTAAAATGTCAAAATATATATCAGATTATTGCATACACTCTGCTAAAAGTTATCGCGGTCAATTGTCTAAGATGAGTCAATTTCGATAGAATGCTTTTCGCTATGCAGTAGATAATTCCAGTATGAGTCACTTTTACTCTAGGTAACAAAGTGATCCTTAATTCCTAATCAATGACGTAATGGTTCAAGAATTAAGTACCTACTTTAAATCGTTTGCCAAACCGCAGATACAATCATCATTGTGTAAATTAAATTATAGGTAAGCTTAAATCCATCCGGATACCTAAACAATTATTGAGCGGGAACTAGGTACCACACATTAAAAGTGAGGCACACGTAGGCGACGCTTGACTTTCACGTAGAACCGCGTCGCGTCGCGTGGCGTGGGTCTAATGTAGCTCTACAAGTCTAGTTGCCATATAAAACGTACCGACGCGCTCAGATCGGCATACGTAGACCAAGTGTAGTACTATGTAGTTCTACCTTTATACTTGTGAAAGTAACTTTGTACGTCTGTCTATCTATCATTCGTGCGAAGCCGTTGGCCAAAGCTAGTCCGCAAAAAATTGACAATCAAAATCAAGAAATCTAAAAATCCATAACTTTTTGCTATTTGCTGGGAAAACGGCCAAACCGACAAGGAAATTCGCTAGCATATCCTTCAATGACAAAAATTAATATCCACTAATATGGGCATGTATCATAGTACCTAATGGTGATAGTACCAACGACACCGTGATACCAACTATATGAAAACTCCTTGCACAGCGTAGACAGTGTTCATCCGGTTTTTATCAGTTACCCAGGTTTACAGACATGTCCGGTCGATAACCCACCCGCATACGGTCAAAGTTTATCAATCAGGACTTTGTTTATTTAAACTAAACTACAAATTAACTATGATAGCGAGCTTTCTGTAAACTTTAATATTCAATTCAATATGGCTGAATCTAGAATGGCGTTTCGTTTCTGAAAGTTGGTAAACGAATTTTGAATTTGGAGCGTTATTTTTTCTTTTTAGTGCTGCTGTCATAAAAGAAAATGTGAAAAGAGTTTTTAATAATAAACGTTTTAGAGCTTTTTTTGTTGAGAAAAGCAAGCTAGATACGTGGTTTTGCGAAATTTGCGTCTTTTTAACATAGAAAATAATGAGTATACGTGATTCCTCTAAATAACTAAGTAAGGTTGTTTATATTTAAAAGCAAATACGTTTTTACACATTGTAACAACAGTCATAGCAATTATTATTTAAAGCCTTACATAAATATGTAGTTATGTAACTATGTTTAATAACACTAATGTATGTTTGTTGTTTACAGGTCTTACAAGACATCAAGGTAAATATATTTTATCCTTGTCTATCGCATTCTGTCTCGCTCGCACTTAGCTCTTGTCTCTTTTAGTTGCGATTTCTATTTGCACGTTTGTCTTTTGTTTTTGTCCTTCTAATAACGCTTCTTTTTTTTTCTTTTTACTAATTTTGTAGTACGTTGTTGTTTTTGTCTTCACCGTTAGCTGATTTTCATATTGTATTGAAGCATTGGCTGAGATACAAACCATTGGTTAACTAAGTGTTGTAAAGTGAATTCTGATCATTTCTACGAGTATCTCTGAGCTTGTTATTTTCTAATCTTTTTCTAATTTTTTTATTATCTCTTAGTTTCTCTACATAGCTGAGAATTTAAGCCATCTATCGGATATTGAATTATCTTTTCTATGAACTTTCTGCATTTTGATTTTAGAAAAAAAATCTACACTATCCTTTGCCAGGGCTTTCCGTTGCACAAAATGAAAATCATTTTCAAGTTCAAATGCCTGCATTTTATTAGCAGCATCCATAGTAAAAATGTACATATTATTTTACTTATGTGGTAACAAAAACTTCAAAGCTATGTACGAAAATATTTTAAAATACATAGGTACTAAGACACATCACATCCGCGAAGGTTCGATACGTCGTGAGGGAGGGGTTGCGCGGAAGGGGGTAGGGGACGGTCGATGGGTCAACGACCTCGGGAGGATTTCGATGCCACCCTTCCTCCTTCCACTTATTTATTTATTAAAATTTACCTACATTGTTCTATAGCAGTGTTTAATAAGGGAGGGAATTTAATTTTCATCTTAAATGAGATAATAGAAAAATAAAGCAGTGTTTCTTTATTTTTTCTTTTTTGTTGGGTAAGCGGTGAGGTCGATTGGTTTTCTTTCTACCCTCTTTTTAAATATTTTAGTAGGAAATTTCGTCTGCATACGCAAATTCAGAGCTCTACGTTCAAATTAACGTAGGCACTCCGGAAACTCCACTGTTAGCTAATAATGAACATAAGGTCATTTGTAAACTAGATTCCAAGAAATTGAATTACGACGTAAAACTCCATGATTTTACGGTTGTACAAAACTGTTAATTAATTAATCAGGTCATTGATAAACGTTATCAGGCTCAAACGAAATTCCTATTATCCTTCTCGATAACTGCTGTATACGGCACACCATAATGCAACCATTACACAAACGTACTGCTTCGATTTATCGGACAAATTCACAACCACACTTAAAATGTATCGAAGAATCCATAATTCCACCACATAAAGTCCTGTTTTAAACTGATTTTGACAGATTCTCCATCTCTTTCCGCCCAATGATGCTCTCTCGCTCACACAACAATCGCTATCCAATATTCTATTTACAAAACATTCGGCGTGCGCGACGTTGCCGTCCCGCTGCGCCTGCGCCGATGACGTCACGAGCTGGAGTAACGCTGTCCTTGTCTCGGTTTCTCTTTCTAAACAGACCGTATTCCGTTTAGAACTTGTGCAAAGTTCTGTGTAAATATTGAATGCCTTATAGGAAACGTATCGGGGAATATACACAGTAGATAAAGACAAAAAAGGAATCTGTAAATGACCATATAGAGTATGTGTTGTATTTAGACATTTGAACCAAAATTGGATTGAATATGTTACTTAAAAGTTACAGATCTAAATCGCCTTATTCAACTCAAACCAGAAAAATGGCACTATACGAGTATATTGGAAAATCATAAATTTTATACGAGAAAAGTACTTACTCCAGCTCAAATTATTTGCATAAAATTTCACAGAGTGGAGTAGGCTCTGCGAGTCAAAACACAATGCTTACTATTTCTTGAACGAGGCTGTGACGACTAAACATACATAAAAGAGAGGAATTTGCATTCGCTTCTTTTTCCCTTTTATTTTCATTGAATGTTGCCTACATCTAGTGTTTTGATTATATCAGTAAAGAATCTATGAATGGAACGTTATGACACATTGCTTTGACTAGGAACTTTCCTGGAAAGAGTACTTAAATAGTTTTCCTTGTGTGGTATTTCTAGCCATGTTTTTACCTATTAAAGTTCTTTGAACTATTCTGAATAGTGAGCTTTGGAGTATTTAAAAGAAGACGACAGTTTTAAAGATTTTGAACTGCCTAAACATTAGTCCAAAGTTAACAGCTTCCCAAAATTCTGTCGGACGTTTGACATCGATCTGTTCTAGCCTAAAATTTATCGAAATATTAACTGAAAATTTGCTAAATAAAAAAGAATTGGAAAAAGATACCAATTAGAGACTTTAAAAGCTTATGAAGAAAAAGACAAAGTAAAGGCAGACATCGTCATAACATAGACATGCAGATCTAAAATAAATGAGATTGATTATACTCCAGCGACTAGACGAAATGGTATTGTATAACAGTACTTTCTACCACATTCTATTGTTATGTTATTGTCTGATAACAATAGCTGTGATGTTTATTAAATAACAAATGATCACGGCAACAATTGCTAATAATTTGCCTCGTTATTTCCATAACATCCGTCCGTGATATCCAAACATCGTGATACCGTAATAATATTGGGTATTCGAGCACGTTTTAGACAATATTGGAACATAAAATTGATGGGTCAAATTGGTAAATCGTATTTGATTGGCTTGTAAATTGGAGTCATGATAGGAGCTATATTGAGGCCTAAATTGTGGATAAAACTTGCAATCGTATATTCTTTTACAAGTTCGTCCCACGGCTTAAGTTCCTAAGCCTCTAAAACCTCGTTAACTTCGTCCTAAAATCGCTTTGAATGGACAATCCATTCGATAGAGCAGTTCATATATCTCCTTTAAAGAATTATCTACAAAACAAACTTCAAGTCTAAACTTTCCGTCAACTTGTCACGCTTATGACAAATGAGTTTTTCATACTGAAATTACGTGGCCACTTGGAGTGTTGGACAAATTGGCCCTTAATCTACTAAATGGAACGGTGTCATCTCTACTGCATCTCCAAGGAGGATTCAATTAACCACATCAATGTTATGTGTTGTGTAGTTAACCTTGGGTTTGTCATCACGGTTACTTCGGTCAAATTGCATGATTTTTGTGACCGTTCTACCTGTTTATACTTTTAAATGTTCTGTTGTTTTTTCAATTGGCTGGTATAGATTGTTTTGTTTTTGGTTCTCTGTTTTGTGTCTGAATGTATACTAACGAGTGGCTCCCAATAAGGAAACGTGTTTTGAACCCTTCGATATCGTTTGATTGTATTTTTCCTGTTGGAGAATTGTTCAAGTTGTGTTATTCATTTTAATCACATCATTATTTTGAAAGATAAGGACATCTTTATCTTTTCCAAGACACATTAAGTACGTTGTATTAAATCTTTCAATTCATATATCTTCATCATCAATTTGATCACCTCTGTTTCCAAAAGCTTAAATTTTCTACGGCCAAAATCCAAAATCAAACGAACTCCATTCGTAAATCCTTCTATAAATTCCCGTAGCTACATTCCCGACCTCTGGGCTCTGCCACTTGTCGGCCAGCAAACAGCTTAGTTACATACACAATAAAAAGACATCGGGCAACACCGGAAGCAATCAATTCCAGCCACAATAGACTCAATGTAGGAAGGTTAAGGATCAATCGGAGTACAATGCTGCTAACCTTCGCGTTCAGTTAAAATGATCACCGACTTACTGCGTCGTATGAAATGGAAGTGTCTTCTTTAATCTTTCAAGAATTCTTTTATTTGTTGATCATCTTTTTGGATAATGTGTAGGTAATCCACTTTTTCTTTGACATCTTCAGTCTTAACGACCTTTCCTCTTTTTTAACATGAATTTACGTATGAAGATTATACTTACTATATCTACTTAAAACTGATTCTATTAAAATTCCTCGTAAAGGCACACATCATTCCCATTTCCTGTCAACAATCCAATATTTAAAACCACCAAGTAGAAACAGACATAAAAGTTTTCAAATATTGATATAGGATGAAATTATAAAAACAGGTACCTACACAAAAAATGCCTAAAAAAATCTAAACCTGTCCAGCCAGGCTCAAAACTTTTTTAACTCGATTGCCTTGATTTTTTTTCCTGTTTCGTTATGGTAAAGCCTTAAAATAGCACTTAAAACGCGTGCAAATATTGTTTGCGTAATATTTCATAACTTTGTAGTTAAATTAAAATTCATAAGACTTAATACAGTTTTCTTTAAAGGTCACGAAATATTAAGTAGTATAAAAATCAGTTAACACAAAATCCGTTCGTTATTGAGCTGTTCTAACTTGACGTCTCAATGTCAACTTCAAACTAGGTCTGTTGGAAAACTGACTCTGGAAATGACAATGGTGACCTTACGAATGAAACAACAACTGAAATAGAAAGAGAAGAAGATAGTGTTAAATAGCCCATAGACGAAAACCAAGTTGTAACAATTTCGCGCTTTATTGAAGGTGGAATGGTTGCGGGCCGCGGCGGACCGCGCATTTAGGCGGCCGACCGCCAAACCGCTGAGCAAATGCGCAAAACCTTGAACACAGTTTACGTCGAACTGCGGCGGCATTGTTGGTCGTTTGCAATGGCTGTGGTTGGGCGATCCACCGCCATATCGAACGGCTATTCTACGACCACCTATAGGCGGTTTTGGTGAAAATAACGATGGAAAATAAACCTGTTAATTCGTGGCTACCGTAGCGATAACTATTGAGGGCTGGATAGCTGCTAGAATTGATGAAAACTTGAATTTCACGTACTATCTCTGTAATTGAACAATTGTCTTCTCTTAAGGAAGATGGATATTAAATAGAGATTAAAGCTATAAGTTACTCTATTTTTTTGGGTTTAGAGTAAAGCCAAAAAATAAGGTAACTTATAAAGCTTACAGCGTACAGATAAAACGGTGACTAGATCATTAGGCTTATAACTAAAAACCTTTAGACGAAATGCACAAATAAACAAACTAAAATGATGATGAAACTGTTGCTCCCACCAACATTAATTAACACATCTTTAAGAACAACAAACATCTAGCAGATGACGTTTTCATTATTAACAAGTAAATAGAAACAGCATACAATGTTGTAATTACTTCTCAATTATATGTAGTTATTAATGGTTTACACTTGAAACAATAAGGAGCCATGTGCCTTGCAATAAGGAAAGGGAACAAATTAATATGTTGTGCAATATGCTGAGAGAACATATGCCATTCACGAACAACACCACTGAAATATACTTGTTAGGTTAAGTTTGGTGCGATATGGGAGAGGTAGCGTTTTGTTACTCATTATTTTTCTTTTTTATTTGTTGCTCTTATTTCCTAATCTACCTTTTCTAAAAGAAGAAGTTTACGACAGTCATACTTTGTATTAAATATATGAACTACATTATTCGTTTAAGTATTTGCTTATCATTCCAATAGCGTCCCTATGTTTCAGTCATTTAATTTTTAGGGTTCCGTACCTCAAAAGGAAAAAACGGAACCCTTATAGGATCACTTTGTTGTCCGTCTGTCCGTCCGTCTGTCAAGACCCTTTTTCTCAGGAACGCGTGGAGGTATGAAGCTGAAATTTATATCAATTACTCAGGTTTACTGTCCCTTGAAGCTGTGAAAAAATCAAACTTCTAAGCCAACGCAATCAAAAGATACAGCCGTTTATGCCGCAAATTTTCGACACTTGCAAGGGAATCAAAACCTACAGGGTGCTTCCCGTGAACTCAGAATCTTGAAATTTGGTACGAAGCAACGTCTTATAGCATAGATAAAGGAAAAATTATGAAAACCATAAATTTTTAGTTACATCACATAATATTTTTTTTTTAATAATTTTAAACTTACTACCCATTTCCTCATAAACGCGTAGAGGTATTAAATTGAAATTCATACCAAATACTCAGGTCTATAATACCTTTAAGCTGTAACAAAATCAAACTTCTATGTCAACGCAATCAAAAGAAACAGCAATTTAAGCTGCATATTTTGAAACTCGCAAGTACTCGCAAGGGAATCAAAACCTAAAGGGTACTTCCAGTCGACCTAGAATCTTGAAATTTGGCATGAAGCAACGTTTTATAGCACACATAAAGGAAAAATTCCGAAAACCTTAAATTTTTAGTTACATTACAAGATTTTCTTTTTTGTAAAATCTTTAAGACTCGATTCGAGAATTGAACTGTTTTCATCTTGATAAATTGGTACGGAACCCTCAGTGTGCGAGTCCGACTCGCACTTGCCCGGTTTTTTTTCTAAGATCGTACTCCAAGATATTTTACAGCTACGTGCTAGTCATGTCGATCATAAAAATCTGATGTATTTTTGACCCAGTCGTCCCAAGAAGGGTTATTTGTTAATCTAACATTCTGATAGCATTTCATCTATCTACACCTCTTTCATCCTCAACAAAATCTTCACCAACAAGTCCTTGAACTGCAGCTCCCTCATCCATTGCACCACCGCCGCCCTCACACCCGGCTCGTGCAAGAATAGCCGCCGGCCAACGTGGTGGAACACGTGTCCCACAATGACTGCCACTTGTATAATCCATGACTACTACGGCTACATGTGTTCTCTTGACCTGGGAATTAATGTGACGTATGACTAGCGGAGATAGCTTGGATTTTGCATCATTTGGTCTATAATTTTCATCAAATTCACCTTTTGGAATACATATTCTTCAATTCTTTTTCCAACATTTTTACATTACCTAAGAAGTAATATGAAAAGTGATAATAATCTGCACTTAGCACCTTTTTGTCATGAAGTGTTTATTAATTTTCTCTGTAAATTTTATATGACCTTTCCTTGGCCTTAAAGCCACGTTGCATGGGGATCTATATCTCGCAATAATATTAACATAAGCTATTGATCCATATCTTTAATCTACCTTACTGTATTTAAATGCTTTTACTTATATAACGATACCTAAACATTTACATTCTACGCGAACTGACGTCCAATTTTCTGGTGAACCTGACCTACACCACTCCTAGTGAATCAAGCTTTAGTTTCATAACAAGACCGTAAGTTATCAATCATGAGATATAACTTTACATTCCAAATAATTTCAATATTTCTAACACACAAAAAAAAAACAATATTGTTTATTCTTACTCGCGCCCCACTAAATTCTTTACTGAAATATATTCTACGCTTACAACCACTGAATCAAAAACATCCCTCGACAACGTATCGAGTATCTTCGACCTGCTATTCTAAATCTGGAGAGGAAAGAATAGAACCATCCCGTATCGGAGCTTCAATGACATTGGTAGTGTAGTAAGTTGTAGAATATTTAATGTGTTCCGTAAACCCGTAGTACATTTACGTAGAATCGTAGTAAATTACATGAATGCAGTAGATGAAGAGCTTTGGAATGGAAATAACTACTGTCATGTAGATGAAGAGTTTTGCTGGTAATTAAGGCTTCGATGAAAATGATGAATTGCAATTAGAAACTAGAAGAATGTGTGAAAACGAAACAGTAGAATTAATATATAAGCAACTACTAAGAGATCATTAGAAAATTGAAGTAAACTCATGTATATTTTCATCAAGTAAATTTTTATTTTATGATCTGATAATAGGAAAAACGAATTCTTATGTTAGACGGTCCGACAATTCATTTTGAGTCTTTTAAAAATCTTTCTTCTTGGAAAGAAACACGCCTGAAAATTTGCTTGCATTAAAATATAATTTAGTGCGGCTAATAAACTTCAGTTCCAATAAATATACTTACAATACGTTTGCCAAGCGAAATAGTAAGAATAGCGAACTGTCTTGAGTGATAATTTACGAGCTTTTCTACAATTATTATTGTCTGGATAGTTGACATCTTCACTATGCTTATTTTTGGATAGTCGGTCAAGTGTGAATTTTGAACGGAAATTAGTCTACATTTCAAGATTTGTTGCATTCCGTTGTTTCGTAATTTTATCTATTACTCTAACTCGGGCTCGTATCATCTCCATTGCTGTCAGCTACGGTATATATTATTTATTATTCCCATATTCTAAGACGATAAATATATCGTGACCACAAAATCTAAGCTCATCTCTCTAGCTCAAACTGTTTCTTTCTTTGTTACAATTATTTTCTATCGATAATTAATTCAACACTACACGCTTCATTTGTTTAGTTAAATAATAGGATTATAAGAACAGATTCCACACCTTTCTATGGTCTCTTTTCTTTTTCATTTTTACTTTTTCTTTCATCTATTACAGACATTCGCCCCACTACCAACTTATTCTTCATAATTACCAGCTATAATAATAAAGATTAACATAACAATAGAAATAACAAGCAATTAATAACTCCTTATCTAAAAACGAGAACATAGCAGAATTAAACACAAAACTACTAATATTAATATGTAAAGACATTCACAAATCTTTGGCAAGCAACACTATCGGGGGTTGCAAGACTTGCAAATATAAATTATGAATGTTACCAGCGTAGTACAAAATATTCTATGTAAAACGATTAGTATCTGTGGAATACCGCTCTGTCGCTCGCTATTATTCATTCACCTTCAGGGATTATTTATGGGGGTTCTGCACACGCTAAAGATACTAGCTGTTGCCAGCGGCTTTGCCCGCATGATAGTCGAAAGTTATCCTAAGAGAGCATACATGAAAGCATGGTCTACCTATACTACAATTTTCATCAAAATCCATTCAGTAGTTTTTGCTTGAAAGAGGTTCGATGAGTTATTAGGATTATGGTACGGCTTTGGAAATTGTGTTTGTCAGCTCTTGTGCCGAAGAATATTCGAAATTGGGTGAATAGTGTTGGTGGTAGTAATGGTTTCATTTTTTTTTATAAAAAAAATGACTGAAACCGTGCCACACTGGAAAACAGTGTTTTCCCCAAAAATGTTTGCTACTTTTTTATATGATAAAGTAGATGGTAAATGTTCAATGTTGAAATAAGTTTGTTATAGAAACAATTGACGTCATTCATATTGAAAACTCCTCCTAAACACACCCATTTTTATTTTTCAACGGCTTCTTTTATAAAACTTTTACCCTTTCCCCACAGTAATATAAACAAAGAAAAAAACACAAACGTTTTGAAGCCATAGAACCGCGTGTTGCCAATTATTTTTTGTTTTAAGTACAAATTGCTCAATGTTCTGATGACGAAAGATTTCGAAAGATTTTTGTGAAATATTACAACATACAATTATGCCTGTTTTTCTGAAGGATTAGGCAGAAGTGTAGTACTTATAACCACGATTCACCTGTGTCATCAATCGTTAAGTTTAGGTGTCAGGAAGTGATCCTATTAACATCAACTGACTACTACAGCCTACCTGAGTCTGTAATCTTAAATTCGCTCCAAAACATGACTCAATATTCGATCCAATGACGCTTTCTTTTCTTAGCATTAGTGATCCACTTCTAGGCAAAAGCCTCATTAAAGTACTTCCAAACATTTCCCCATCATCTTTGACCAGTCCTCATGGCAGATGTATAAATCATCTCGCTACCTCTTTCTGGTGGATTACCAAAAACTTTAAAAAATATCCTCTATAAAAACCGACATGAACGTGAGGAAACCGGCATGTCCTAGAGCCAAAAATTCGAAGACATGTGACAGCCATCAACCCGCACTGGGCCCGCGTGGTGGATTACAGCCCATTCCCTCTCCTAGAGAGAGGCCTGAGCCCCAATAGTGGGAACATTACAAGGCCGATAATGCTAATGCTATGCTCTATAAAAAAAGATATTCTAGTTCTCCATTCGCAAAGGAAGAAGAACTCTAACGAAGTCTCTTGAACTAGCAAAAAGGAGTCTTTTGGCCGAGAACTAGCAAAAAAAAACAAAAACCTAAACTGTTCTTTTCAAAAACGATTCTAAAATTCCTTCTCCAGTAATACCAACATTACAAGTTAAGGTAGCCTAGCATTAATTACGTGGTTGTTGTCCGCGTGATAGCCTTATCTATTGAGGTCGGTTACGCCTTCACTGGCAACCCCAAATCCGTTTGATCGATCATGGTAAACAACCTATTTTGATAATGATGGTTTTGGGTTCAAAATGTTTTGCTTCCTCTTGGTTATCGTTTAAATGGTTTAACGTATTTTTTTTCACTATTTAATAGGTTATTAGGAAAGAGTTTGAATTTTTTTCTTGGCTCGTGTGTATATTGTCCGTACATCCTTATATGTACCCACTATTACCTACCGCGTCTGTCTGTCTGTTTGCGATGAAATCAAAAACTAACAGATTTTCATGTGGTTTTCAGACGGACACACACAGAGAGACGAAGTTTATGTATATGTATTTATTATTATTACTCGTTTATCTAAAGCTTAGTATAACTTAAGCATAATCAGCCTTGTAATGTTTCCAAGGCTAGGAGTCAGGCCTCCTCTCTAGTAGAGGGAATGGGCCGTAATCCACCACGCGGACCCAGTGCGGGTTGGCGGATGTCACATGTCTTTGAATTTTTGATTCTAAAACATGCAGATATACTCATGACGTCTGAAACTTTCTTCACTTGTATCAAAGTGTACTGTCATATTTTTTCTCGTTCCATTTTTAAAAAGGCATTTCGCTGTCAATTGACGTCACAAAGAACTTTAAACATGATGAACACCTGCCAATCTTCTCTCAAAGAATATTAAACAAACTGATAACATAACATAATCTTAAATTTTATTATATATAGATGAGAGATTTATTCACTATTGGATCTTATTGACTACTGTGACCTTTGAAATAATCTATATTTAGATTTTGGTAGATTTTAGTTTTCAATACCTAGATATCGTTCTCAGTAATTTATTCAAGGGTTTCTAATTAAAATATTTTGTTAATATTCCTTTGTAAAATCAGTGTATTTCTTGATAGTATAGATAAACAATATTCAGCGAGGGAACTGAAGTTACTTTGTCGGCTGAAACATAGCGAAATGGCGGCTAAGGTCAATGTTATTTTATTTTATGATCGTTTCTTGAAATAAATTATAGACACGTCACAAATGAAACACAATTTAAGTGATGCTTTTGTTATTAAGCAATAATTTACCTAGACATTTTGGTCACAATTTTTACATTCATTTTCTTTCAAGACTAAGGCAATGTAGACGGATCCATTACACTAATATTATAAAGTTGACAGTTTGTTAGTGTGTGAGTATGTTTGTTACTTCTTCACACTCGAATGGCTAAACTTTGGATATTATTTGGCATACGGGTAGACAATATCCTAGAATAGCACATGAGATACTTTTTATCCTGAGAGTATTTTCCCTTACATTTGTATTGCCTGGAAAATGTTCTACTTTTATGCGGGTAAAGACGCTGGCAACAGCAAGTTAAAATTAATAAACTATTTCGCAACATTTCGCCGTCAGTAAATAAATTCAAAATGATATAATCCACGATATTTATCATGAACATCTCGTGACGGACGTCTCATAAATAAAATTTATTCACCCATAACCGCCGCCATATTTATTTTGAAATAAAACAACGTAAAATGGTATCGCAAGAATTACTACCGACGTAAATCATTGGTCTGAAAACAAACAATGAATTGTAGAAAATGTAAATACTGTATATTAATGGCTAGTCACAAGAAATGTGTTACGGGATTTGATGTGTTGCCAAAAAGATCAAAGGAGCGACCTTGGGGAACGCATGCGCTGATAAACATACGCGGTACTCTGCACCCTGTATAGAGTATATGGATATTCCAGAAATCCAGACGAGTCATATTACTTGAGCTTTAAAAAAGTTCACCTTTACCTGGCTCTGGTGAGCTTACGCACAAAAAACACACGAACCAATGCGCTGAATGCGAGTTGCGTTCACGTTAACGCTATCGAAACGTATACCGCGTTTGGCTCTCTTTGCGGGCCAATCTGAGCGCTGAACGTGTCGATCGCGTTGACGTAATACTAACTCGCACTACGTTCTGAAATCAGTAATATTTTATTGGTACCCCATGGAATATTGGTTGTAGTATTTCTGTTCAGGCATCGATCTTGACTTAGCACTTCAGCCAAAACAGCCACAACGTAAGCTTTACCAAAAAAATTAGGAATATATTACAAATTTCACCATGTTACTTATTGAAACAATCGCAAACAATAAATACCATTTAAGTGGGCGCCGACATTACAGCTTAAAGAAAGGATTATGATCCCTCTCCGTGTTAGATCCCGAAGACAATTAAATAAAGCCTAAAGCCAGTTACAGAAAGTTGGACAAAAGCGGAGTTCCCGGGCCGGGCAACTTGCGGGACAAAGGTCTTTTGTTTACGGCTAATGTACGGCCTGCTTTGTCACTGCAGCTAAATTTTGACTTATTGTCGTACCATCACGATGGTGTGTATGCGGCTCAAATGTACTGAGCTCTCGATAAGTTTGAAGCTTCAAGATAATTTTTTTTGAGCTGTATTTCCCATCTCTATCAAATGACTTCTTCCGCTCTAGGGTGAAGACAAAACGATCTATGTCTCTTCATTTGTCTTTTGCTTTCTAGGGCCACAGAAACTCTTTGCAACGTTCCCGCAACGGGTGTAAAAGAAGTAGTATCGCGTTTTTCCTAGTCAGATGCTTCTTTTTGCGAATTAGCCATTATAAATTTTCCGAGTAAAATATTCTCTATTTCACGGGATTTTCTTCCCGCTCTGTCCCTTTTTTCCGGTCAATATTTTGGATGACACTTAACGCCTTTTGTCTGTTTAAAGTTGGTTTTTGTTATTAATTGGCTTTTACAACACGTACCAATACTTAAACACATCGCGTACTCATAGAAAGGAGGATGCCAGTCCTGGGCCTGCCTTCCAAAAGTTACTAAATAATATAAGATAGAGTAAATAAATAATAATTTTGAAAGGACTAGGATTTGGAACTTGGTGCCATAGCAAATTTTATTCAGCTAAAAATTACCTATCCAACGATATAAAACACGTAGCTATTGAAATTTGGGCCCAGATTTCGTAGAAACTCAGGCATCATTCTTTTCCAATCTATAATGAAGAACTAAATATTATTACGGAACTCCAGTTTTATAATATTGAAATTCGTTTTTTTTTTTTTTGGTTACAAATAACTACACTTCAATACGTCAAAGTCTATGAAAAGATCGATCATTCTAATCATATTAAAAACTTCTTTAACAATTGAAATTGCCTATAACAACGTAATAATAGGATTAAAATGTGTAAGCCTCAAAAATATTATATTTCATACTTTAAAAACTCATGGGCCCATAAGAAATGCATTTTGAAGTCCCAGCTGCCGTCAAAATGTCTACTTAGTACGAATTGCATTCAAGAAGTTAAGTGAAGTGGAGAATATTATATTTTTCTAATAATAGAGGTCGAAAAGGAGAGTATTGTATATCATACAATTCGTTGGAAATTATTGTTAAGGATTTTTGAATGTTCAAGTTATGCAAGACGAAGACTTACTGCACAGCAAAAAACATCCACAGTTTTTAACTATAATTGAACAGAGATTGTTCAATTATAGTTATAAATTAGTCTCAATTATAAATCAATATGTCAAACGCATTGCCTTGTGTAATTTATTTCATCGCCACTGCTCTCAAAACGGTAAAGGACAAAAAACATTGTAAGGAAACCGGCATGTCCTAGAACCAAAAATTCGAAGACATGTGACATCTACCAATTCGCAATGGGCCCGCGTGGTGGATTACTGCCTATTCCCCCTTCTAGAGAGGAGGTTTGAGTCCCAGTAGTGGGAACATTATTATGTTATGTCGGACTCTGAATATAAAACTAATTAATCTCAAATCTGAAAAAACCGCTCATCCATTAAGATACGATAATCTGAATATCAGAAGTTAATCTTACCTGACTTTGATTGATTGCATTCTTGTTTGTTTTATAATGAAGAGGCTTTTCCCATTTTTTCAGAGTAATATGAGGTTTTTTTACAATACGAAGAGCTATCACATGTCAGCTTTTCAGTAATAAGTGATATGATTGACAGATTAATTCTGTTGTGTTTATTAGACTCTGAATTCTATACTTAACTAGAGATCCGCCCGAGCTTCGCAAGGGTGTAACAGATCTTTGAAATACTTGGCTTTTCTCTACTATAATTTGCATGTCTTATACATTTGAATCTTTTTCGTGAATCGCTCCGTCTATTGTTGAAAACTGCAAGAAAATCCGTTCAGTAGTTTTCAAGTTTATCGCCTGCATATAGATAGAAGAGGGGTTATTTTGATTCAATATTTCAGGAAAGTAGCTCGATCTATCGATTTGATGACTTCACTACTTTACAGCTGAACGGATTTGTGTGAAATCTGGTTCACAAGTAGACCTTTCCCTGGACTAGATTTTAGATTTTTTATCCCTGAAGTATGTTCTCTTGAGGACTGATATGAAAGAAAAGGGAGTTGATGATAGCATGACGGGTGATAGGACAGAATGGAAGAAAAAAACATGTTGCGCCGACCCCAAATAATTTGGGATAAGGGCAGGAAGAAGAAGATCCCTGAAGTATGTTCTCTTGGGATGATTTTCAAGCTTCGCATGGGTAAAGCCAGAATATAGCCCCACTTATATTTAGTAAGATAAATATTCATCTATTTTCACAATTCATTTGTAGTAAAAGTAGGTTATGTGAGCGATAGTCCGATATACAGGGTGCATTCGAGCGTGTGTAGAGCGCGAGCGATCGCACGGTACTGTGACCACGGCGTCCACGGCGCTACACATCTTCGCATCATTTCAGACACATTCCTATTTGTAACACAGTTTCACGTTTCGTTACTTCTAAATTGATAGACTTTTGCTTGAGAGATTTTTTTACCATACTGTTTGTATGCTTTAATCTTGAATTTACTAACATTATACAATTAAATTTATTATTATTATTTGGCGCTAAGGTAACCCAAAAATTTTAAATATTCTTAAGTACTTTTTTTTTATTTTTGGATTTATTAAAACATGATTAGCAACCGTAATACCTATATTTATTTACGGAATTCTCATCATTAAAATCATCAATACAATCCTCTATATTTGTCTTACCCGTTTGAATGACTAAATGAAATAGTCAGACTATTTTGGAGCCTCTTAAACAACAGATATTATCTTTAATTCGTTACTTACACAATAAAAACCATCAACACATAGAAACATTACAAATTATAGTTATCGACAACAAGAACAACACAGTCTGACTCAATCGTAGCAAGCAATCACTGCAACATAGTACGACTACGAATTAACAGTGCAATTCAACCGGTAAACCGCTATTTATACAGCAAACACATCAAATCACTGTACATAGGCCTTATTACCCCATGTAATAACTAATAACACCACCTAACGTGTAATTTTAAATTTTCTATTTCCAATCTTAAAATTACGAAGCGCAATCGGGTACTGTTCGGTTAACGTCGGTCGGCTCGTATTGACCAATCGCAGCGCTCGGTTTGAAAAAGGAAGATGCTGTAGATAGATGGGCCGCATTACCGTTAATGTTCGTTCGTTATTACTGGCCAGTTTGTGCTGGTTTATTAAAGTAACCTTTATAAGGAATAATATTGGTTATGGGTTTAGTTTGTGTGAAAGTGGCCATTGAAACACCTACTCGCTGGTTATAATAACGTTGCTTATTATGTTCCTTATCTTCCATTATACTATTCTAGAGTAATCTTGACTAGACATTTTGAAGTTTTAATACTTTTATTGCTTGTTCAATGAGATCCACTTACGATAAAGTTGTATCCACCAGATACAAGGTTAACCTACTAACAAATGAGAAAATAACCTCTTTGGAAGATCTTGAGATTGTGATCCTAAGTTTTCTTTTACTGGAAGAGAATGTCGAGAGATATAGGAGATCCAATTTCGTTCAATTGCATATAAGTGCTTTTTAGTTGCCATCTTATTCCGAGCAAACCACTGTACTACGTTACTTTGCTAAGAGTTTAGAAATACTCTTATTTTAAACTGTTTTCTCTTTATCTTTACCAAAATATGTTGATAATTTTAATTTAAGTTACTTATCAACGAATCATTAGTCACCAAAGTCAAGTAGTTTCTTCCTTTACGCATATTTTTTTTTCTTTGCATATTATGTAATTTTTTTCACTACACTCATATGCTTCCTATACTTAATTGTTTTGCGCTTCACTTCAATCACTACTTAACTTACCATCAAACACTTTGGCTTCCTTGAACACTGCATCAAGTCCGCAAAGTTCCGAAGTCAAGAAGTCTAAGCATGATAGGTACTCTTCATTTCAATAATCATTCATGATCCTCTTCTCCAAGTCTTCACTTTTGTCCAAACTTTCTTTTCTGCCTTGCTCATCCGTCCTCTCTTTCCAGAGCTACCGCGGCCGCAAGCCGCTCGGAGGCACAGCGGGAGTGGCCGGCGCAGGAGTGCCCGGCGTGGCCGCAGCCGCGTCGCCCAGCCCCGCCCCGCAAGCACCGGCAGCGCCGAGCCCAGCCCCGGCCACCACGCCAGCGATGAAACAGGAGCATCCCAGCCAGCCCATGGTAAGGATCTAAAGAGTTTTTCTACAGCGAATGCACCACTATATGGACCTTTGTATGAGTCTGTTTGCTTAGCTAAAGAATGTTTGGTTTTTGGTGGTGGGCGATAGCGTACAAAACAACAGCTCCCTAAGTTCAAGATGATACTCTAATTCGTTCCATACGAAAAGATATAGACGAAGTCAGAGGTAATACGTCTTTATTAATATTTCTGAGAGGAATACCCTGAGTAGACTACTCACTTCTAAATCCAATAGAAGTGACAGAGTCTTGACTTTGCCGGTCCTTCTCCATGTGAATGACCAATTGTAACCGTGCACTAGCTTCTGCCGTTTTATTAATTCCCATGTAGGCCAAAATGAAATAAAATATTTTGAATGTGTAGAAAACTTTTATCAATTGGTTGCCTTCCTAAGCCAAGACCAATTTGCTGTTTGAAAAAGCTAAACGATACAGTAAAAACCTCGTAATCCAGTAATGGCGCATAAATGAATAGAATCTTCTTCGTTGAAAGTAACGTTATGCAGATTCGTTGCATACTCCCGTCCATTTTACTTAAAGGAAATTATGGAACCAATCTAGCGCGTTCCAGTCAATCTTCATCTAGGACTTGATTAGGTTCTGCGCCTGAGTTGAGACCTAGGATATGCGTTAGTGGTTTGCATTGCAATCCAACGTAATTATGCAATTTAATATACTGCTAGTTTTCTCTTCGATCGCTACAACACATGAAGATCTCTTAGCAATTTTTATTACAGGACTTCAAATAGTCAAATAGGTTTAGATTAACTGTAATGTTTACTATGTACTCATCGGCATTTTTATTTGCATTACAACCTTGCTACACTCGTAAAACATATTTAACAGCTCGAACAGCGTCATAAAAATTTATCTGTTTTCGTAGTTTGTTTGAATACGACTGCAATTATTGTGAACGACAGACATCATTGAGTTATTCTGTTCAGAAGTTATAATTAATATCGCAATAACGTGGTGGTACATAATAATAATAATTAAGTTAATCGTAATGTTTACGGAGTTGTCGACGTTAAAACAAATGACACATTCGTTGGCCTTTATCCACGAAATTAACATTTTGGGAATAAAAGCCAGGGAATGGTGTGGCGGAACAGAGGCGGCGTTATTACACGCGGAATAACACATGATTATGGTTTTATAACAGTGAAGTGAGGGATTTGCATAAGTGTATCATAACGAGTCATTACCATAATCGCTGTCATTTAATGGTCGGTTTTAACAAGCAGCATGATTGCTTTATAAGTAATTATAGGGTCCGGACATGGTAATTGTGTTTATGAACGTATGCATGGTATTATTAGCGATGGTGGAACACCAACGACGGTTCATGGTAATGTTTCATGGGTTTGCAAGCCTTCTTTGTGTTGCTTTACAACGTTGTCCGATAAAAATACCTACTTAAGTTCTCTTTATCTGTCAACTAAAACATTTAATAAGACAAACTTATTTTAATTTGGCTGATAGATATTTTAATTTAGCTTTTATTCAGCGTAATGGTTAGATTAGTCAGTGTTGTAACCATAATTTCCATTAGTAACTGGCACGACTATCTCTTCCGCTACACTTGGCTTAGTAAATTATGGCAATTCTCAATGTCTATTAGATAATAGAGAGCTATTTTTATTCAGGCAATTGGTTGGTATATTCTAGTTATATTATAGTAAAGCCGCTAACATCTTTACTTAAAAATAAGGCCAAATTTCTGGAATCCTAAAAGAAATATTTTAATTTTATCAACTCACACCGGGTTCGCATGGGGTTTTACAGTCCATTCCCTCTCATAGTGAGAAGACCTAAAATCCAACAGTGGGAACATAATAAAACATCATTTGCCTTGCGTCTAATTTGTGACGCAATGAACATTTCTTCAAACCTAATATAACCCCTTGCGTTTTACCTGATGGCGAGTATTCATTGCTTGCCGTCCGCACCTTCGGTAGCCGAAAATGGAACTGCGACTCTCAGCGGTGGTTGGAGCATGAGAATGTCCTCTATCTCATGTTTTCAACCACCTCCTTCACTCGCAATACTGCTTCGGTGAAAGAAGTAGTTGCTTCTCATTCCCTCTTTGACTTGAACCATGGACGGATATGAAAGATTGCCACCACAAGGACATGACGGTGCTCTGCCCGAAAGAGGTAGAATTCCGCCGCATACTCTACCGTGTCCTGCGGGACGATGTGCGACGGGTGATCCACACAATATAAACAGGGTACCAAAATCCTAATCTCTGAAGATAAAGGATATAAAAGAGTCTTCAAAAACAAAGTGAGAGTACCAACCATGCCTGTAGCTAGTCCCAGAAAATATGACAGAAAAAGTCTCAACGAGCAAATTGAATTGTTAAATTTTCGTAGGTAAATGCGCTCGAGAAACTTATTCAATTTGTTTATTTCTCTTTCGTTTGCATTTGACAAAAACGTACTTGGGACTGTTTTGATAAAATTATAATTGAGTTTGTTTTGAGCAATTCCTTTTTCGAAATGAAAGGGTTAAAAATGAGTGTTGTTTAGTACCGTTTAAGATTTGCAAGGTTGTATATTTACAGTTATTTTGTTGTTTTAAATCATGTTAGTGTTATTTAGAACAATGCTCGAAATCAGAAATAAAATCACCTCAAACGGGAGTGCAGTCAAGCACTAGTTTATGTTATAAAAAATAAAAATTCGTTAGAAGATATATTTTAGAACCGTTTGTGGTTGAAACGCTCGGATCATGGGGTCCAGGTGCTCACAAATTGCATAAGATCTGTCGAAACGTCTTGTTAACACTTTGCGTGACTCAAGGGCTGGCTTTTACCTTGGTTGGACACAGCCATACAGTGTTGCAATGGCATCGGTCTTTCTTTTGGGCACATTATCAGTAGACAGTCAGCCGACAGTAGATGTTATATTTTAGTCTGTTAGTTTCGGGGATTTTAACTCTAATATAACTTTTATTTGTTTGATTACCTACCAGATACCCTATACCTATCTATGTCCATATAGGTATGCTTGAAAATACTGTAGTAATACCAGCCAGATTTTTCTCATAATTTGCGGAAATATATCAGAATTGAACTTTAAATTGAAAAAAATAAACCATTTTTCTACCGCTACGACTCAACCCTCTTACAGTGGTTATTTCACGCCTCCAGATATTTTTCCAAGAGTTCCACATCGAAGCCCAAGTTCCGCCAACTCTAACAACACTACGTCTAGTTCAAATAACTAGTTTTCCATAACAAGATGTCAAAGTGTGGAAATTTTTAATTTGCGCCCGCGTCCCCGAAACTTTCTCAATTTCAGTGCAGTTCACCCGAATTTATGTTCGTTCCCAGCTTTTCTATTTTATTTTAAACTGCCCAGTTATGTGGCAATAAGACTGTCGACTTGCCGTAATGAACGAAAAGTTTGTTAATTTTAAAAGAAACAGTTTAAATTCCGGCTTTCCGAGTTCCTGACACCTTTTTTTAAGTATTTGCAAGAAGGTTTTAACTTTGTTATAGCTAGAGTTTTTCTTGAACTCAATATTGTTTAAGTTTCATTTCTTATCTGTGGTTAACTTTGAGTTTTCTTGCTTCTGTAGGTACTTTTGCTGCATTTTTTTTTAGTTTCCATGTAGCTTTACTATAAAAATCTTACCACCTTTACTATCTATGGGTTGTCTGAAAGGGAACCCCGGTGTCCTGAGTCTTAAGGCAGAAGTTTTAGTCAGTAAAAGTCGGACACACACTCCCGTTCTGCCCTAGAGCGGGATAAGCCTTTACTTCTTCTAAAGATAAAATTCCACATTAAGTATCGTTTTCAACTTCACCAAACACAACCAAAAATATCAACACTTTCCTTACCTTTTGTGGTGGCTCTATTTCCTACACAAAAACAGATTAAAAACAAAATTAGAACCTTACATAACTAGGTGAGCCATAAATAAATTCAATTTGACTGTGACAATGAATGGAATGCCCATTGAGTGTAGAAATTGGCAATAATCGCCATAGTTATCAGCAGCATTGTTCACAAATATAATTCATTAATAACAACAAACTCGATAAATTGTTTGTAACTGTCGTTGTTATTGTGCAGCGTGATTTATTTGTGGAGTATTTATCTTTTATGGGGTTCGTAAAATGCGAAATAAAAGGTAAATTGAAACGGATTTTTTGGATTTTTACGGTATGTTCAGAATAAAAGCTGTGTTTTATGCAAGGGATGCGAGTAAATTCGATTGATAAACGTTAGCGTAATAAAATCTCCATAATTGAGCAAAATATTTCTATTTTTGGGAACACGGTAAGTATTTGTCAGTAAAAGTCTGACACTCCCTCTCACTCTACCAGAGTTGATGAATCGCATTAAACTTTTAGGGGAACATATTAATTGTACGTACAGCTAAGGAATGGACTTCCCTACCTAAGTCTGTGATTCCTGATAGCTCTACAACCTGGGGATCTTTAAGTCGATCAAGAGTCAGTAGGTTACTTCTAGGCCAGTGTGTTCCATCGTCGACCACATCGTCGCTTACCATCAGGTGAGATAATGATCAAGCGCGAGATTATCGTAGTAAAAAAAAATCCCATTTCCGAAAAAAAGGTAACAACTTGAAATTACAAAGCACTGAAAGGCATAATTTTATCGAATCCATTACATTATTAAGCCAATAATACCAAGAGATGCAAGCCCACTTAACTACGTACCTATATAAAAAAAAAACTTTTATCGTTTATTGTCCTGTAAAAGGGCAAACAGCTTATTAATCCCAATAAGTATAAAAGAATTCACAATAAAAATGAACAAGGTAATTTGTCCTTTCATTTATTTTTGATATTATGTCCTATCTCCTTGTACATAAATTGTCCGGTATATGGAGAGGGATGGTACATAATTGTGCGTTGTATGGAGAGGGATGGTACATAATTGTGTTCAATTATGCGCTGAACGCAATTAACGGTTACAATGTTATTGGGTAATAAATAGAGTGGAGTATACTGCCTTGTCGCCTCTGCTCGATTATATTGTAAACTGATCGAATTCATGGCTTCCCTGGATGGCTTTTTTTAGGCACGCGCTTGACCACTATCTCAACTGATGATAAGCGATGATGTAGCCGACAATGGAGCTAGAAGTAACCTATTCATTCTTGACTTCAATTTTATTCAAAGTTACCCATTATTAGGGGTCAGTTGCTGCTTAAGACTTCGCCCCCGCAGAATTAGCACTTTTCACCTTTAAGCGGCGAGTTTAATCTAGAGTTCAATGTGGGTGTTTTTAGTAAGATTTCATGGAGAATTGTAGAGCATCCAATGCGGAGGCACGTTAATTAGAAAATTGAAATTACACAAACCATGGTAGGTATCCAATTAAAGTGAAGTAAGGTACCTCTAGGTCAAGTTTATTGACCAATAGGAACACAGGATACTGCGTTTCCTAGATTTCTATTGGTTACAAAGCTTGAGCTAAAGTTTAACTATAGCTGTCAGCCAACGTAACCAAACTTTACAGTGCTTACATGCTTTGTTACTACTGAAAAAATATAGGTTGGCAAGCGGTAAATTAAAAACGACGTCGTTTCATAGCCTTTCAACTAAAGCTATTATACTTACCTTTAGGGAGGGTATCAGTAATTAGTCAGAAAGTAAACAACGCGCCTAGTAATAAACAAGAATAATCTCGTTATAGAATCTCATTACGGCGACATAACAAAGTTTTAATTACGAACGACGAACGTACGTCGGCATGTTAATAAAATATTACCTAACTTGGTAAAAGGCATCCCTCTCGCGCACAAATTAAAATCTTAGAAACTCGAAGGAGTTTCGAAGAAGCATTACATTATAATTTGTTACGTAACATATTTACTTTGGCCTGCCAACGTTTAACATGCTTAAGTTTTGTAATTTCATAATTTTCCTTTCAGTTTGGCAGCTTTATTAGAAAAACGACAATGGGCTTTTAAAGTTTATTCTTATACATCAAGTTTTTATTATTAGTTTAGGACAAAGACCAATGTAGTTCTTGTCAGGCATGTCTACCCAAACCTCTTGAGGGTTTATCTCCTTATAACATCATCATCATCTACCTAGCCTTTTCCCAACTATATTGGGGTCGGCTTCCAGTCAAGCCGGATTTAGCTGAATACCAGTATTTTACGAGGAGCGGCTGCCTACCAGACCTCCACAACCCATTAACTGGGGTAACACGGTACTTCATGGCAAGACTGAAGTCAGATTTACTGGCTTCTGACTATCCGTAACGACTGCCAAAGATCTACAAATGACAGCCGGGACCTACGGCTTAACGTGCTTTCCGAGGCACGGAGAAAACTCGTTATGTTAAGATGGTCACCCATCCACAGACCAACCTAGGCAAGCTGCTTAACCTTAAAGATCGATCTATGCGGCTGTTATTATCTAGCCACGATCTCCTTATAACAAACGAAAAAAAAATCAAGGCATTTTGAACCTAAGATATTCTGCCGATATTTTGAAGGGTGACTCAATATGAACCTGAACGGTCCCTACGACATTTGAGGGGGAAAAGCTTTATGTGTTAGTTTAAACTATATCAATTCATTATACCTAGCAGATAACAATCGAAAAATCATAGAATATAACAAACCAAATCTTTTATAAGTCAAAACAAAACGTGACGAGTATAGACCTATACAAAGGCTAAATAAAATAGAGAAGGAAGAAATTGAACAGAACCCCAGAACCGTAAGGCGTCGAAGTACTCTTTCATACCGCGATGGCTGTTTAATATAAACTTCTTGAAACAATAAACTATTTCACAATAACCACATAATCTCAGCAGACCTAACCCAACGCAAAGTAGAAATCCCACACAATAACACACTAGTAATAAATCCGTCAAGCACGTCTGCCAAACGCTTGTAATCCGCAATGACGCTTGTACAGACAGTAAGATGGCGGCCTCGGTCATCATATGATTACGTTACGTTTGACTCTGGACAGTTCACACGATACACAGTGCAGTAAACAGTGTCCGAGCCAGCCTCGACACACATAACACAATATTAAATGACGTAGCTGCTAATTATCTAAAACGGTATGACTATTGTAGAAAAAATTACGAGGACAGGGTAGGTTAGTGCGCTGAGAGCGAGTTGTTTTTATGTTAGCACGATGGAAACGCAGCGTTGGGCCGCCCACAAGGTAGACCGACGAACTGGCGAGGGTCGCGGGAATCCGATGGATACGAGATGCACAGGACTGATCGTTTTGGCGACGCTTGGGGGAGGCCTATGTCCAGCAGTAGACGTCTTTCAGCTGAGATGATGATGATGATGGAAACGTTTATTGCGTTTGGCTCTCTGATTGACCAAGAGCTTGGAGCAGGCCAATCGGAATGCTGTAATGTCATACACATGTCGATCGCGTTAACGTTAAACAAACTCTGACTAGGCACTCTGATGTTCTCGGTGTCAGTCTAGACATGAACATAATGAGACGTATGTAAAAGAAAAACAAACAGTAAAGAAACTTACAAAAACAAAAACCGAAGCAATAAAATAGCATGCTGCAGTTCCATATGGAAACCGTCGCCTCGTCAACCCAGCATTTACGGGTTCTAAAGAGCATGTCCTTCAATTTCCTATTTCTTCACATCTTGTAAAAAAGGTGGTGTCTTGTAAAATAATTGTACTGGTTTTGAATAATAATCTCAACAGTGTTTTGTATTGTTGCAGGCACCAATGCCGTTCTACGCCGGAGATCCCAACCGCTTCCCGACGGCCTGGCAGACTGACCCATCGCAAGGTAAGGAACTCTTCAATAATAGTAAGTTAACTAAATACTCATAAAAAAGGAACTACTCAACTATGGGAATACAAGAAATACATACAAGAAAGATACAAACATTTTTGGTAAAGTATCTGATCCTCCAGATGTTGATATGCGCAATTGCGCAATATAGCATTGAGTAGAAACTTTTTATTTCGAGTCTTTTTTACGGGGCTATACCCGCAAAGTCTTTCAACATCATATTCGGGATAGAATTCCAGAATATGAAGTTGAAAGAGATGTTCTCTAACCAATTGTTTCTTTGTGCAGGTTGGCAGAACCAGTTCATCCAACAACTCCCCACGCAGACTGGACAGACGACGCTGGACTACCAGGGCAACCACACAGCGTACGCTACGTCGCCCCACTACCAAGCTAACACCACGTACACCGTCCAGAACGTCGCCACCGCCTTCGACGCCAGTAATAACACTTACTACCAGGCTGGTATCCAGTCTGTGCCGGCACAGAGGCCGCCTTCCAACCGCGGAGCTTATACCCCGGTACCATCGCCCAGAGCGCCTCATTACGCCGCAGAGTACCAACAGCAGTACACCCAGGCGGCGACGCCCGGCGCGACATCAGGCAACGATTCCCGACCAGCCTCAGCCGCATCATACCAAAACTCTGTACCAACAACAGCGGCAGGCGGCTATAATGTCAGCCAGACTTATGATCGCACAGAATACTCTCAAGACCATCAAGAGGAATATTCCAACCCGGAAAACGGGTCGGGAGACACCAGCAACGAAGGCGAGAGACAAGAACAAAACACGCCTAATGGACAGCATTCGGGAAACGCCGAGCCTGGATACCTGCAGGGGAGCAACGGTCCGCGAGCTTCACTCGATTGTAGCGGGTATTCGGGCGGCTATAACAGCGGGCAATATAGGGAGAATGGCCAAACGCAAAACCAAAACGAATGGCAACAACATCAATGGCAGCACAACCAAAGAATACAGAACCAACAGTTGCAAAACCAACAACAACAAATACAAAACCAGCAACAACAGATTCAGAATCAGCAACTGCAAAATCAACAACAACAGTTGCAGAACCAGCAGTTACAGAATCAACTGCAACAAAACCAACAAATTCAAAATCAGATGCAGAGGCAGGAGGAAGAACAGAATCAGATGTTCTCGCAATCAGACAGGGTTAACTTGAACTCGAGACTGAAAACAATGATATTAAACAAGCAGAACCACACCCGCGACGGTACCAACACGCCGCCGGACAAGGGGGACCCCGGAGAGGGGCCGCCGCGGGGGATGGACGATAGGAAGACCGGAGCCGTCGCCATCAATGACGATAGAAATACTACCGGTCATTTTTTATCGTATAGCCACCATCTCCGAGATAATTACCGCATAGGCGAACAGGCGTACCCTGTCGCTGGTAATTATTCACAAAACGCCCAAGCTTATGGCGCGGGCGAGTTCGGAGGTGGTGGCCACCACGTATGGGAGGGGGGGACAGAGGTCCCGAGAACTTTTGATAAACAAGCTTCCACTAAGAACGTTACTAAACCTCCACAAAAGTTGCCGTCTTACGCGGACATGAGAGGTCAGTACGGTACATACTCCAACGTACCTTTTGAAGCGCAAAAATATGCAGAAGTTTATAGTAACGATAGTTTAAGTTATAATCAACAAGATAGTAAGGATTTTCAATCAAAAATGCTCATTGGACCAGTATCAGAGATGAACCAACAAAATTGTAACCCGCCTAGGGACACGAACGCACAAAGAAGAGCTTACGAGAGTAGGGAAGCATATGACGCGAAATTTAGACATCCATCGGCACCTTTAGTTCCAAAATTGGAGATGCCTGATACCTATCAATATCACAAAGACGATAGGTTACTGAAAACTGAGCCGCAGAGGCTAATGAATCAGACTTCATATCTTAAACCAACTGAAATGCCTGTCAATAACACGTATAGAGAGTTTCCTAACGGTGTAGTGAGACCTCAGCAACACACTGTTCTTCCACCGATATCGACTATAAAGCAGGAGAATTTCGGACAAAAATCACAGCCTTATCAGAATTTCCAAAATTTTCCTTTTGGGGAGCCCATGAGGCGACCAGATCCGGCTGAGAGCTTTGCACAAATACCACGAGTGCAGGAGAACATGGGCTTCCAGAAATATAACCGGAATTTGACTGACCCTAAGCAAAAAGAACCAGAAAAGGTTGCGGATAGGATTGCTCCAGCCGATCCAAAACCGCCTTACTACATAGAGCAGATAAAATCTGAGCATTCCCCGCCGGGCCACAAGATTTATAAGAACATGCCTTACCATCAGCCTCCACGGAATGAGCCATATCTTTTCCCGGGAGATGGCGGCCCGGCCAGCATAAGGAATGAAGTTGGGTTTTCATGCTGTCGCCAGGGATCCACTAAGAAACCTCCGCCAGAACACTTGAGAGACGGCGCCTGTCCTGGCCTTCAAACCAAAGATGAAATATTAGAAGATGACCCTGACGCAGCAGAAAAGGGTGACTCCAAAGCTCAATCTAAGCCTAGCACTCCAGTGCCGGACTTGGCGAAACCTAAAGAGAACCAATTCAATTACTCCAAAGAGTATCTCGATAATTTGGAAAGGTTACGGAATAATTCTAGAACAGAAGTTCCTGATTGCAATTGTTTTCCGGCTGATAAAAATCCACCGGAGCCTGGCAGCTATTATACACATTTAGGTAAGTCAGGTTCTTTCAATTATTTTCTTTCTTTTTGAAGCCAAGAATCTTTAATAAATGCTTGTCATTTCTTCGTACAGGAGCAGCATCAACGTTAGCAGAATTAAGAAAGGAATTGGAAGCTCGGACTGGTTTGTCTGGCAAGGAGTTGAGGATAGAAAAGATCTGCTATACAGGGAAGGAAGGGAAGTCGGCACAGGGCTGCCCGATGGCTAAGTGGGTGAGTGTATGGATCCCAACACTTTTATCATATTACTATAAATATTTGAGCATCTTCCATCAAATCTTTAACATCGGAAAGAAACACGGACTGCTTACAGCTTGGATAAATGAATTTCTTAATTTTATGAAATCCTATTTCAAGGATATTATGAAGCTTAACGAATTATAACATAACATTATCTGAAAATCCTATTATATGCCGTATACAGATTCAAAATGTTATATATACAATGTAAATCCATAACATATGCTTATTGCTCTGTCTTCTCTTACTCTCAAAGAACTTGCTTCATACATTTATATCGTAATGTATGTCATTTATTATTTATTATTACCATCAGCTCATCATAAATTCTTCATCACAATCATTTACTTAATCATCAATTCATTCTCTCCAGGTAATAAGACGCACAAACTACACAGAAAAGGTGCTAGTAGTAGTAAAGTTCCGCAACGGTCACAAATGCGCGACGTCCTGGATCGTCGTCTGCCTGGTGGCCTGGGAAGGTATCCCACAGTCCGAGGCAGACCTGGACTACACGCTGCTGTCCCACAAACTGAACAGATACGGCCTGCCCACCACCAGGCGATGTGCCACCAATGAGAACAGGACCTGTGCTTGTCAAGGTAAGTATTTTCGTCACATGTACTTAACTATTCGTTTTGTGATTGTGAGGAGTTGAAATATTGACTATCTTACTACATTTTTTTAATGTGGGAATTCTATAAAAAAAACTTCTCCCAGCAGGCATGTCAGACATTTATTGACTTAAATCCATCAATGTTTCCTTAAATTGCCCTATACTTTCTAGGACCACGGTAACTCTTTCAAACGTTGCCGCAATCGAATGACTCAAAATGAGCTCCAGATAGTCGATGACAGATTCATCTGTTATACTTGAAATATTGTCATAACTGGCTATTCAATAAATTCATAAGCCAGTTAGAAAGCAGACAGCATAATTAACAAATTTTTAATCAGATCAATCAATATTATTATTGTACAAAACTCCTCACATTTGAAATACGACTGTAGATAGAATGTGCACAAAAATACCCTCGACCGCAACCTTAAAAAAATCATACCCAAAAACCCAAACCTCAACGTCACCTCCTTCCCCAGGCCTAGACCCCGAGACCTGCGGCGCGTCCTACAGCTTCGGTTGCTCCTGGTCGATGTACTACAATGGATGCAAATACGCCCGTTCAAAAACCGTTCGCAAGTTCCGTCTGTCTGTGAAGACGGAGGAAAGCGAGATAGAAGAACGCATCCACGTGCTAGCGACCCTGCTCAGCCCGCTGTACATGAACCTGGCACCGAAGGCCTTCGAGAACCAGATACAGTTCGAGAAGGAGGCTTCAGACTGCAGGCTCGGGTTTAAGCCGGGACGGCCGTTTTCAGGTTAGTATTGGGTTAAAGTTTGGAATATTGATCTTTAGTTCACAATTTTGTAATCTTCTTCTAATATGCCATATTGTCTGTTCTTGTTCTGTTTGTTCTTGTCCTGTGAAATGTTCTCCAACAAGATGCGCAATACTCAATTTATGTGACACTGCAACTAACGCCCTATATTTTACAACGCATATTCGTAACGTGGAAAATTTCACAAAGTTGCGCGTCATGTTGGGGTACATTTTGTCACTAAGGGACACATTGTATTTCAATGTATTTAATGCTTTTCACGACGGAATTATACAAATTGGAACAGGCGGAATCATACCTATTATTATTTGGCGCTACCAAACTGGAAGCATTTGGTTGGTGCGTGTAGTACAAATAGTTTGAAGACATTTAGTGTGACAAACCGATTTTTGAAGTAGTTCAGTGCTCATAATACGCCCTCTTGAATACATCACTCGCATTTATTTTCACTTTCAATTCCTAATCGCAAAGTAACTTCTGATTCCAGGAGTAACAGCCTGCATAGACTTCTGCGCGCACGCTCACCGCGACCTGCACAACATGAACAACGGCTGCACCGCCGTGGTGACGCTGGCCAAGCACCGCTCCCTCAGCAGACCACCTGATGAACAACTCCATGTACTGCCGTTGTACGTCCTGGACACTACTGATGAATACGGCTCGAAGGACGGACAAGACGAGAAGGTCAAGAGCGGCGCGCTCGAGATACTTGATAAGTGAGTGGGTGATGTACAAGTTTTGTTTTTATTGTCTGTTGTATTGTAACTACTTGATTTGGTTAAGGTTGTTCTGACATATCAATTAATTTATAAATTAGGGTGGGAGTATGAGAGTAAAAATAGCAAGAAGAAGCGAAGGGAAGGCCTTCCACAAAGTGAGACGCACAAAACCGGTCGTTGTAGTGATACTCGGGGCAGCCCTATGTCCAGTAATAGACGTCTTAGAACTAAAATGATAAAAAACTAAATAAGTTCTCTATTTTATAGGCAATGCTAATTGTCGTTTTTATTGCAGATACCCAATGGAGGTGCGCGTCCGATCGGTTCCACTACAACCATGCCGTCGTCACGGGAAGAAGCGAAAAGACGACGACAATTCAGAATCCAACACATCAGCCAGCAGCAACAACTCACAGAGCCCCGGCAACAACCAGAAGAAAGCTCAACAGTCACCCGCACCAAGGACTCCACAGCCGGCAGACGCCAGGAACAACGCAAGTCCTCGCAGCCAGAGCAGTGCGTCACCCAGGGCCATCACTCCAGCCTTAAACCAGTCCAACCCTTCGGCATTCACCAACAACGCCCACTATAACTCCGCCTTTATCAACCCTAATATGCAACACCAAAATCCAGGACTCATCAACCCTAACTTAGGCAACCCTGCCTTACTAGACATGGCAACTATGATAGACAACTTTACGGATGCTCAGTTACAAAGCAATCAGATATCCAGCACAGTTCTAGACTCTCCGTACAATCCTTATGATCAGAGTTATAATTTACATCATCAGAATGCGCTTTATAACCAGAACCACGTGTCGCCGATAGTCGAAGGCACTCAAATACAGAATCATCAAAACCCTAACCCGAATCCAAATCAGCTGCCAAGTTTTGCAGCTGGGTTGCAGAAAAGAGAACAACAGTTCCCAAATCAAATGGCCCCTCAGAACCAATGGCCAGACTTTGCGAACACGGAACTATTCAACAATGTTGTTAAAGAGGATCCTGACTCCACTACAGCACATTTGAACGTTCCTCCGAATAACTACAGTCCAGACTCCAGTCGGACTGAAACTAATTCAGAGCCATTGCTACCTAAAGTAACCCCAGAGCCTGAGAAGCAGAATTTAATCGCCGACATGGGTAACAAAATTCCTGAATTCGACATGCCCAGCTCACCGCGGTTGACAGAGATATCACAAAACTCTCAAAGCACGCCTCCATCTCCTGCTCCGTCACAAATCCCAGAACTGAAGTCGCCAAACAACGAGATGTTGAAATCGGATGCCCGCCAAAGCGTATGGAAGTCGCCTGAATCTAAGACCTGGGACCCAAAACTCAAAGATCAATCGACGCCTGAAAACGAGAACTCATTGTTTAGAGTTCCGAAAGCGAGGCCTCCATCGAGGTCGCAGCACACGAACCCGCCTGAAGCAATTGAAAATTCAACGTTCCTAAAACCGTACCCACCTTCAGACCGGCCTCACTTGAGCCAGGGTTACGAGCACAGGAGTCCGTACGACAGCAGACTTAACAATGTTCCGCCTCAGCAGACATCGACATCCCAAAATAATTTCACGATTAACCACGACGAGCAAAACATGCAGGCGGCGGCTAGTAAACCGGTCACCGAATTCGCTGGGAATAACTTCCACCCGGTCAACCAGAATACTTACGGGAATCAGGCGCAGATACAAAGTTACGGCAACTACCCTCAAGTAGGCAACGCGTATTCTTTCTCTGCGAACCCTTACGGCCACTTCAATCCCTACGAGAACACGTACAACGATTACAACAGCTTAGCATATTACAACGCTGAGAAATACAAAAGGGAAGAGCTGCTCAGAAACCCACATTGCTATAATTCCTATGGGTACCAGTACAATCCAAATTTCGCCCCAAACTTCTACCAAAATCCAAGTCCAAACTGGTGTCAGTCATCACCGAACTGGTGCATATACCCGCCGCCGTTTTCTATCCCCTACCCGCCTGAACCACCCAAAGCGGAACCTATCGGCGAAGTTACGGAGTTCACTGAAAACCTAGACTGTTTCAAAGATGGTCAGATGGGTGGCGTGGCCATAGCACTGGGGCACGGCAGCGTTCTATTCGAATGTGCGAAGCATGAGATGCACTCTACTACAGCAGTGAAGAGCCCAAACAGAGTGAATCCCACGAGGATATCTCTTGTATTTTACCAACATAGAAACCTGAATCGTCCAAAACATGGTCTTGAAGAATGGGAGGAGAAGATGAGGTTAAAGAAACTGGGACTGAATCCGCCGACGCCCGGTACGCCGGGACCCAACTCCAACTCGGCGTCGCCGGCGCCCACGCCGGGCCCGGAGAGAGTGGCGGGCGGGCGGGAACAGGCGGCCGCCGGCATCCCGGGCGGCTTCGCGTCGCTGTCGGCGCTGGTGGAGGCCACGGCGGCGGCGCGGCGCGCGGGGCAGGTGCGGCTGCGCGCGGCCACGCAGACCACCATGTCGTGGACCACGCTGTTCCCGATGCACCCGTGCACGGTGACGGGCCCCTACCAGGAGTCCAGCACCTGACGCAAGCCGGCGCCTGCGCGCCCCCCTCTCGACGCTCAGGCGTCCCTTCCCTAGCTACGTAAGCTCTGTGTTGCCTTTCGATTTTTAGAAGTTTTCTAATCGTCGGTTATAGAGCCATTGTGCTTTCCAATATATTTTGTAGTTCCTCGACTTATGATAAGTATTAGTGAGCGCCGCACCGGTCCGGTGCGCTGCCGTGTTGAAAATCCAGCGATTCCTTTATGCATTTAAATATTGGAATTGAGTACCGTTTGTAACTGAAATATTTTTTAAAACGTATACCGAGTGAGTTTTAATCAAAGATGTAAGTTTAAGTTTTAATTTTAAATAGTGTTTATCGCATTTCAGCTAGTCTTACGTTACGTTAGTATCGATTGTGTATTTTGTCAAAGTGACCGTAATCGTGTAGAATTTTTTGTATATTCTTGTCGTATTTTAAGTTGTCGATCGTCGAGCCGGCCACGCGCGCGAGCGGTTAGTTTAATTTAACAGACTATTGCTGTATAAAATAGTGTCGTAATGTATGTTTTGTCTGCATATTTTGTCGATGTTTTTTTCTAATTAAGCGCATAATGAAAGTTTTGTGCGACACAATGATCTCATAACTACTAACCCTACATTATGTAACGTATCAGAACAAAAGTACAAAACACCACATGTGAGCGGACACATCGGCGCGATCTTATTCATTATTTTGTACCTTTGTCTGTCAATTAGTTGTTTTATTTAATTTGTAATGTTTATTACCATTCCTGTCATTCTGCACATTTGTTTTGGCGTATAATTTAAATCGTTGTAATGAATCAGTCGGGCGGTCCGCCGCGCGACTCACAAAGATACGAGTGCTTTTCTATTAGGTTAAGTCGTGTGTACTTTTAACGTTTTTAGAATATTTAACTTATTTATATTGTATTACGTGAACCATTATCGTATCATTTTCTTTGTAATAATTTTAGTGTTACTGTAGACTTTAATATTTAATATATTTGCTTTACGGCTCGATCATTAAATTATTACAGGTTGTTTTATGCATGTTTCAAGATCGCCTTCTTTATTTGTCAAGTCGAGTGCCTGTATGTTTGGCTAGAGATATTGATATTATAATGAATCTGAGTTATCGACTATAATATTATGAATTGTGACCTTATTGTTTAAGAATTGCGATCGCATTATACGAACATTCTTCTAACTTAGTGACGATAAAATTTTATAAAATTAGATACCATACAATAAAAGATGAATAATAAAATTACATTTATATAAGATAGAATATTGCAAGGTTAAAAAATCAATTTTCAGGCGCTTGGAAAGATTATAAAGTAGGCATATTATTGAAAATGAATGAAACCATACTGATGAATAGTTATTAATATATAATTAGAGTAAGGAAAGTTTGTTTTAAAGATTAAACTATTGATATAGTTTATATTTTTTACGTGTACGTATTTATTGAATGGTAAATTTATTGGGACGAACGTGAAAATTATTTATAGGTAACAAGTTTTGGATACAACAGAACTTATAAAAACTAAGCAATAATAGACATCGTGGTCTATGTACATTGTAACGTAGGAGTGAAAATATTAAATTAACGAATGGTGCGATATGTCGACGGTCTTATGGCGACGCTTGACAATTGGTAACATACCGAGATATGCCTAAATTGTATTCGGATATTATTTGTGTATAGCATTGGTAAAATGCCCTGTAATTCTTGCCATTAAATATTTGCCAATCGTAGAAACCTCTTCAGTTCTCAATGCATTGGGTGACGAGACATATCAGAAGCAATCACAGTATTTTTAATTCATAATCTATACATGTAAACTAAACAGTACAGTTGGGATATTTGTAAAACTTTATACATGATACAGTGGCGAACTTTTGACACCAAAAACGTTAAATTGTAAATTGTGGAAGCAACCTCATTTCTAAGTAAAATTGTATCATTTAGGTCACATTAGAAACCTGTGATATACATTAACTATCGCGTGGATGCTGCATGTGTGTCTACCTTCAGTTCAGTGTGATTGACATGAAGTTTGAAACAAGTGAAGTTGTTGCGAAACGTGAAAACTTTTCAAAACCAAAAACGACCAGTATTGTCAGATTGTAACCAAAAATGTGTTTTTTTTTTATGTTATTCTTATGATATGGAAATGGGTTTATTACCAATGTCGTTTATAAGGATGTTAGGTTGTGGGCCTTCGCCCGCGCGATTGAGTTAGGCGAACTTATTGTGTAACAATATTTTTATTGTCTTCTGCCAAAACAAAAGAGTAATCGAATGTGTCATGTAAATAGAACTACCATTATTTATTAATACAATTAATTTAAAAAAACTTACATGTTTTATTTGTTCTACCACCATGCACCTTATTTCATTTTGCGTAACTACCCACACACTCGAGCTCGAGGAGGAGGAGCTCGTGGCTAGATAATAACAGCCGCACAGGTCGATCTTCAAGGTTAAGCAACGCTTGCTTAGGTTGGTCTGTGGATGGGTGACCATCTTAACATAACGAGTTTCCTCCGTGCCTCGGAAAGCACGTTAAGCCGTTGGTCCCGGCTGTCATTTGGAGATCTTTGGCAGTCGTTACGGATAGTCAGAAGCCAGTAAATCTGATTCCAGTCTTGCCATGAAGTACCGTGTTACCCCAGTTAATGGGTTGTGGAGATCTGGTAGGCAGCCGCTCCTCGTAAAATACTGGTATTCCGCTAAATCCGGCTTGACTGGAAGCCGACCCCAATATAGTTGGGAAAAAGGCTAGGCAGATGATGATGACCCACACACGGAAGAATGTGTAGTAAATATGGGAAAATCACACACTAACACACACATATATAAAATTACACCTGTATTCGCACACACCCACAGTTCGCCAGTCAAGTTTAAGTTCCACTTTCATCAAACTCATGAGTTCTTGCTCAGAAAAACCGCTTGTACCTGCTAAAGCAAAGAGGTAACAGTTCAAAATAGATTACATCCCGCCCTCTAGCGGCTACTCGACTGAACCTCTCATTAAAACTTGGAACAGAATTTAAACTCCCAACAAACCGTGGCGCTGTTCGTTAGATAGGTAGGTATAGAAGACATTTTAATCAAAACACGAACTTGAGTTCTATAAAAAATATTCGTTTCTAAAACTGAAAAAAACAACACCTATAGTCCGCCTAATGAAAGCGTGACCTGAGTAAAAGAGGTTAAATTCAAAAAACCTTGTATGTGGCATTACTGACTAGTAGGAGAATCATGTCTTGACATTTCTTATTTTTTTTATTTCTTAAAATTGCGGCTGAATAATGTGACCAATTAAATTAAAAAAAAGCTCCAGGTCGCGCTTTCATTAGACGCACTCTATGTACTATACTCATGTTAGCAAAATTAATGATGATGATGATGATGCCATCTAGCCGATTTCGGCCACAGCGACCGCATTCCTTGGCTCCATGGTGATTGTGAGCTCAGATTTTCTGCTCTGTTATGCGCCCTCATGTGACTTGCATACCCAACTTTGGGAGAAAAACTCCGAGCACAGAGCGGACATGTCAGAGCACCAGTAACGACATGATAAATTATAGCTATTGGTTGTCTAAATTAGAAGAAATTTGACATCCGCCAATCCGCACTGGGCCCGGGCGGTGGATTATGGCCTATTCCCTCTCCTAGACAGGAGGCTAAATTAGAAGAAATTTGACATCCGCCAATCCGCACTGGGCCCGGGCGGTGGATTATGGCCTATTCCCTCTCCTAGACAGGAGGCCTGAGTCCCAGCAGTGGGAACATTATAAGGCCGATAATGCTAATTGGTGGTCTAGCTTTGAGTTCAAATTGCAAATGAATAAATGATAATAACATAGTCCAACTTAATCAAAATAAACTAAGGTGAAGTAGAAATAAATGAAGAACAAAGTAACGCCATCTCGTAGCATATACCTAAATTAACTACAAAAAGACCCGGCTAGTTTAAATGTCAAAAGTATCCTAGCTAATATGGTAGATGGCAGAGCTTTCACCTTAGAGGGTAGGTAGTGCATAGAACAAATAAAAATACAAAATAACTAACTAGAATACAATAAATAAATACTTCCTGGGGATTGGCTCTTTCTTGTAAAGGCCTCTCGCAACAACTCGAATAGAAAAAAGCTAATATTCGAAACCCATACCCCTACCTACGTGTGGGGTATGTATAGATCTTCAAAAATGATATTGAGATTTCAAATATCATTTTTTTCTAAACTGAACACTTTGCGCGAGAGACACTTCCAAAGTAGAAAAATGTGTCCCCCCCTGTAACTTCTAAAATAAGAGAATGAAAAATCTAAAAAAAATATATGATGTAGATAGACTACTATGCAAACTTCCACCGATAATTGGTTTGAACGAGATCTAATTAGTAGTTGTTTTTTAACAATTCATAAATCGTAAACCGTAATTAAGGTGGTACGGAACCCTCGGTGTGCGAGTCCGACTCGCACTTGCCCGGTTTTTTATTTTATCCAACCTTTCATAATAAGGTTTATATAAAATTCGATGACACGAGATCGAAGTTTTCTTTTCACCTCTTGCTATTTTATTTTTTGAAGCAAAATGACGTAGTCTATTTACTACATTATTACCTAAACATCATTTTCAAATTGGTGTTATTATCGTTATCGTATATGTTACGATGAATAAATATAGTTAATTATTATAAGAATATTATATCTGGAAGACTATAATGATTGAGAGACTAAATAAATAAATGAAAAAGATAATCATACGTTTTTTAAAGTGTATATTTATTTGTAGTAAAAATTACAAATACCCTGGTTCTATTGAACAATATGGTTTATTAAATTATTAAAAAAAATCGTATTAATATCATAGTATAAACAACATGTTATACAATTTCAATACAAACGACATATTACTTAAAAAAATATACATTTCAGATTATTATTCCAAATATAATTCGATCTAGAGCAGCAGCTCTTGTATATAAAAATACAATTATATAAACTTACTTATTTACTAAATAATACGTATAAGTATTGAGCATTAAGTACATGTCATAATATTTTTTTGTCATTAACTACTTATCTTCTAAATATTTAAATTGTATTTTCTTAGTATACTCTGAGTTGTCAAAATGGTAACTCTGTATAATTCACATTATTTAACAAAATACCTATCTATGTAGAAAAGAGCAGTGGTGGCCCAGTGGTAACCGCCCCGACTTACGAGTTGTGGGTCGCGGGTTCAAAACTTCAAATCTAGCCAAGCGTATTACGGTACATTACTTTGTAGGTATATATGGGGTGATTGGGGTCCGTTTACATCCTAAGGACCCAAGCCAACCTCACCTGCTAGCGGTGCACCCTGCTGTTCAACGGACGAGGCTCTGGCGATCCTGGTTTCCCTCTCGTAGGGTTGTGGGGGTCAGACGGCTGGTCGCCCCACGTAAAACCAAGTCACAGTCATATAAACATGGATGGCAAAGAATACAGTGGGTACTCGGGCTAGGGCGTCGCCGAACAACGACGCGCAGGCACATCGCCTTAAACCTGCGATAAGTGGGCTAGGGCTACCGTGTCAAGTACGGGCACGGCTAAAGACGTTAGTACCCAAAAAGAAGCTCCGCTTTGCCACTTGGAACATTGGCTCTCTAACTGGTCGTTGCAGAGAACTCGCGGACGTACTTGCGAAGCGTCGAGTCCAGTGCGCCTTCCTTCAGGAGACGCGCTGGAAGGGGAATAAGTCCCGTGACATCGGGCAGGGGTACCGGCTAATGTACACCGGATCACCATCGGGCAGGAACGGAGTAGCCGTAGTACTGTCTAAGGACCTTCAGGATGGACTTCTTGAAGTAGACCGATACAGCGACCGGTTGATGCGAGTTAAGGTGCTGATCGAAGGGTCGGTAACGAACCTAGTCAGCGCCTATGCTCCTCAAACTGGCTGCTGTGAGTCTGAAAAGGAGGCCTTCTGGGATGAGTTCGAGGACGTACTGCGCGGTATTCCGAATTCTGAAGGTATTTTGGTTGGGGGGGATCTCAACGGTCACGTAGGACAGTGTGCTGGAGAGTTCGGACGTGTTCACGGTGGTTTTGGCTATGGCCAACTAAATGCAGAGGGAGTCAGCATACTCAGGACCTGCGCCGTGTCGGACCTAGCCATCGCGAATACGTTCTTTCAGAAGAAGCCCCAGCATCTTATTACGTACCGTGGTGGTTCATACTCAACCCAAATTGATTACCTGCTGGTGCGACGGTGCAACATTGGCAAGGTTACCAACTGTAAAGTTATCCCAGGCGAAAGCTTAACGGCCCAGCACCGCCTCCTTGTCATGGACTTGGCGATCGTAGCAAGGAAAAAAGTGACCCAGAAACGCAATCCCCGCACCAAGTGGTGGTTGCTGAATGGTCCTAAACTGTCGGAATTTATCGCGGAGGTCGAGCACCTCGAGATCAGTTCTCCGCATGAGTCCGCTCAAAAGATATGGAGTAGGATTCATTCAGCAATCACCGCCGCGGGTAAGCGCGTCCTTGGCACTTCTCGTGGTGGTCGCACCATGGACAGGGAGACGTGGTGGTGGGATGACGGGGTGCAGGAGGCGACCCGGAAGAAGAAGGCCTTATTTAAAAAGTGGCAGGGGTCCAACTCTCCGGAGGACAGGGAGGCATATGGAGCGGCTAAGCGCGCTTGCAAAAAAGCAGTAGCCAGAGCCCGCAGCAAAAGTTTGGCGCCCTTGTACGACAAGCTGGAAACTGCGGAGGGGCAAAAGCTTATTTTAAAGCTGGCGCGTGCCCGGGAAAAAGCTACACGGGACATTAGCAAATGCCTCTGTGTAAGGGATGCCCAGGGTAAGCTGCTCTATGATGCCCCCTCTGTTAAGGAGAGATGGTGCACATACTTCGAGGAGCTGTCTAACAAACAGCATCCCCATAACCTTCCTCCCGAACCGCCTCCTAACCTTGGACTTATTTCCCCTATTTCCCCCGACGAAACTCGCATTGCTCTTCGCCACATGAAGAACCGGAAATCGGTCGGGCCTGACAGTGTGCCAATCGAAGTATGGAAGGCGATGGGCTCACATGGTGTGGCCCTTCTGACGGATCTCTTTAACCGCATCCTGACCACCAAGGAAATGCCGAACCAGTGGCGATCAAGCCTTATTATTCCTATCTATAAAGGCAAAGGTAGTGTACAGGATTGTAGTAACTACCGCGGTATTAAGATCATGTGCCACACCATGAAGCTCTTCGAGCGGATCATTGACACACGGCTCCGTAGCGAGTGCACTGTCTCTGAGTGTCAATATGGCTTCCGGGCGGGTAACAGCACCATGGACGCAGTGTTCGCCCTGCGGACTCTGACTGAGGCTTACAGAGAGAGAAGGAGAGCTCTGCATATGGCCTTTTTAGACCTGCAGAAGGCCTTCGACTGTATTCCTCGGCAGTCCATCTGGTGGGCACTTCGCTTCAAGGGTGTGCCCGAGGCCTATATTGACATTATCAGAGACATGTATCGCGATTCCGTGTCCTCTGTCCAGACCGCTGTTGGCGAATCCAAAGTCTTTCCAATATCTGTTGGCGTTCACCAAGGATCGGCTCTTAGCCCGTTCTTGTTTAACGTGGTGCTCGATGTAGTTACGGCATACATCCAAGATCAGCCTCCATGGCTAATGATGTATGCCGATGACATCGCCCTCGTTAGCCAGAACAAAGCCCAACTTGAGCGGAAGGTCAACATTTGGAAGGACACGCTGGAAAACGGCGGTCTGAGACTAAATGTGGCGAAGACTGAGTACATGTCCTGTGGCAGCACGGATTCAAACACCATCCAAATAGGCTCGGACCGGATCACAAGCTCCGATACATTCAGGTACCTTGGATCCGTGCTGCACGAGTCTGGCAACGTGGACGACGATGTCCAAGCACGTATAGGTGCGGCTTGGGCGAAATGGCGAGAGGTTACGGGCGTTGTATGCGACCGCAAAATGCCTCCGAAGCTTAAGGGACAGATATATAAATGCATCATACGTCCTGTCCTCCTGTACGGCGGCGAGTGTTGGCCGGCACTAAGCAGACACACCCAGGAGCTTCGCGTCACGGAGATGAAGATGCTGAGGTGGATGAGCGGCGTAACGCGATCCGATCGCATAAGCAACTCATTCATCCGAGGTAGTCTTGGTGTCCGTGACGTGGGGGATAAACTGCAAGAATGTCGTCTGCGATGGTATGGCCACATCATGCGCCGCCCTACGGAGTACGTTGGCCGGAGATGCATGAATATGGCTGTCCTTGGCGCTAGGTCTCGTGGTCGCCCTCGCATGCGCTGGCTGGACGTCGTCAAGTCCGACATGAGAGCCAATGGCCTTACTACCAAGGATGTTGAAGATCGGGCAAAATGGAGCAAGCTAAGCCGGAAGGCGGACCCTGGCAAAAGCCGGGACTAACGCCAAGTTGAAGAAGACTTTGTAGGTATATATCTTATTTTATTACCACTGCTTTCAAAACGGTGAAGGAAAACATTGTGACGAAATCGACATGACCCAGAATCAAAACTTCGAAAACATGTGAGCCACACTGGGCCTGCGTGGTGAATTACGGCCCATTTCCTCTCCTAGAGAGGAGGCCTGAGTCCCAGAAGTAGGAATACTATAAGGCTGATTATGCTATTTAAATCAGTAGTCGAAAATCTTGAAATAAATGAAAAACTATAGTAAAATGTAAGTTTCCATAGTCTAAAAGAATGATCTCATGTTCTGATGCCATTGCAATTGTCTCCAAACACTATTCTGAATAGGTACTATTAATTTCTCAAATGGAATTATACTTTATAGGACATACCTAATGTCAAATGATTCTAAAAATCCCTCAAGTGAAGTCTGAATAAAATAACTATTATTTAATTAGTACAACAAGCAATGGGGCTCTAACCGTACCCGTTACTCATCATATCTATGTAGTCAAAAGTAAAAAAAAAAACTAAATCCCAAAACGGACCACGATTTGTCATAATTGGTAAATTCATAATTGAATCAATCATTCATTACATTTTCTACTACTACTATTAATAGCCTGTCGGTACAAATTATGCCCTATATGTATTTGTAAAATTGGAATGTAATTTACGTATACTTATTTAAAATCTGATGTCCGTTGGAACAAAAATCAGGTACATTCATGATCATGGTACGAAATAGGAAAGATTTGTAACTCTTCAAAATTGTCGAAATTTAATTTTAAAATCATAGATTCCAATCAAGCTACACAAAGAAATACACAATATTCCATGGTCTTAGAAAGGAAAGTGTCCAGTACAATTTTAATGCAAATGTTTAAACAATCTTGAAACAAGGTCAAACATCTTAATGCAAGCACTAGCGAAGAGACAGAATTCAATTACGTAATACAAAATACGAATCAGAAATGAAAGAAGCTATCAAAAAACCAAGTTAACCGATAGGCGCCAAAGATTTTAAAAAGTTAAGGTGGACCGTATAGCTTGCAAATGGCGGTTTCAGGCGTTCTGGCCTACTCGCAAAGAGTTGTTGAGAAATATGGATAGGAAAGATAAGTTAAACCGATGCTGATGACCAGAGAAAGTCACGGCAATTAATTGGATGTGTGAAGCATAATATGTGTAGCGACACTTATGGAAGACCATGATGATATAGATGATGAGTTACCCATGACAAGAGAGTCACAGGAATTCGCTAGATGTGTGAAGCATAATATGTGCAGTCAATGTGACACTTGTGGGAGACCGTCGTCATGGGTTTTTAGTTTATTTCGAGCCTATTCACTCAAGCCTTGAAGACACATGATGAAGATGATGAGTTACAGTATGAGTATGTGTTCAAAGATGTTCATGGCCGCCAATGCTCAAAATAGTGAGGCGCACTAGTTTATTAAAAGCCCATTCACTTTAGCCTTGAAGTTATATGATGAGGATGATGAGTTACAGTAGAGTGCAGGTTCACAGATGCTCATGGTGCATAGCCACAATGATGTTGGCGAGCGCGGTGCGCGCGTCGCAGTTGGGGAAGGCGTCCAGCACGTCGACGGCGCGCGCGATGTGCGAGCGCTGCAGCCGCTTCGTCTGCTCGATGCCCGAACCTTCCAGCACGGCGCGGTACAGCTGCGGAAGAGAAAACTTCAGTAAAGAAAGAGTGTTTGGTGAATTTGTTTTGTAAGGCCGGGGTTGTGCTTTCGGACAGTGAACGGTGGCCGAAAATATTTTAATTTCACGTACCATCTTTGAGCGTGGGGTGAGCATACCCCTTTAAGATGAAAGCTGTGTTTTTAGTTTATACTAGCGTCCGCGTGTTCAAGAATCGGTATAAAAGGTAACCTATATTCTTTTCCATGTCCAAGAATGGCCTTGGATATGGAAAAGAACATAGGTCACGCAAAAACGGCAATTTAGCAATTTCGCATGCTTATGGATGCATGCCAAATTTCATCCAAATCCGTTCAGCCGTTTTTGCGTGATTAAGTAACAAACATCCACACTATCACATTTATAATATTAGTTAGGATTTGTTTTCAGTGTGGAAGACATTATTAAGAAAACGAATCAGTTTTTACGAAAATCGGACAAACCACTTTATTGAACTTAGTATAATTATTGCCTAAATCCGTCTAATTCTGACTGTTCATGTGCAGGATAGTTATAATACGCATAGCGTCATCAATTGGTAACCTTTTTTAATTACGTTATAGTAAGCAGTGACGACGACTTTTCTAAGGTATTTAAATGTTAGACGGTTAACCAATTGGTCTAGCTACCTGCATCCACAAGACCATTCGTAATGGGTGACTATTGTTAATGCCGTCTACCCCAGCTAGGGGACATCTTAAGTCAAGCCTCCTGCTCTCACATATGGCTAACTATACACACACAGCATAGGCATGGGCATAGGACAATGCAGTTAGAGATATAAGTCTATTGTCTAAATACTCACCGCATGATAGTCAACATCGTGCACGCTCTTCTTCCCAGCCTCTATGTACTCGTACAGCTCCGGGCGCGCTTCTAGCGTGAAGGCGAGGGGCGCCCCCACCAGGGAGAAGCTCGCTGGTTCCGGACCCGTGAAGGCTTCCAGGTCCAGGAACGCTTGCCATGCTAAGGCTAGGTGGCAGCCGAAGAGGTAGCCCTGGAAGATGGGAAAATATATCGTTAGGTTAGGTTAGCCTGCTTGTGGCCTACCAAAAATAAAGCAAATGAACTCATGCTTAACAACCGCTGACATAAAACGCTGATCACTCTCGATGTCTCGATCAAGCTGACCTGGCAATAGGACGGTGCCAGATCTGTGACGATCAGCCACTCTCCACTGCTAAGTTACCTGTGTTTGCAGCTAAGCCTTGTTACCTACTAACTTTAGGATAGCAGACCTACTCTTACCCAACAACGCACCAGCCGCTAGTGGTCAGCGCGCCACGTAGGCGCGCGGACCACTATCGACCACCGCAACCGATCATACCACCCATTGGTAGAGGATATGTGATGATCTACTTGACTTTAAAGCTAAGGTGTGTCTGCAGCCGAGCCTTATGTCATTCATTTTCAGCGCTCTCTGGTGCACCGACCATTCTCAGCTGAACCAATTATCACACCACCTATTGGCGGAGGATCTGTGATGATCTTCCAACCTTAACTGCTAAAGTACCTGTGTCTGCAGTTGAGGCTTGTGTCCCGCTAACTTCAGGGCAGCGGAACAGCTTTTGCCCAACAACGCACCAGCAGCTAAAACATGGCGCGCTGACCACTCCCGTCCCGCGCAACCGATCACACCTCCCATTGGTAGAGGGTCCGTGATGACCTCCCATTCTGGAATAAACGAAGTAAGAACTTTGGAAACTGAAAAATTCGAAGCGCTTGTAGCATAGAAAAGAATAGAAGAATAGTGAATACTAATTTCTCCTAAAGATTTCATCTTGATTTGCACAAATTATTAGGTACTACAGATCCAGTTCCCTATTAATTTGATGATAATTGATTGCTACATCCTTTACCTTTCATACTGATAAAGCTTGTATGTAAAAGGCATACCTTTTCTCCGAACTCGATTTCTTGAGACTAGGTACTTTTTGTCCCGAAAAAATACACGACTTCTTTGAAAGCCGAAAAAGAATAAAAAAGCAAGAAATACAACTTGCAAGACAAAAAAATAAGCTATATCATCAACGTTCACGTTGAGAATAGCTTATTATCACGTAACACCAGGAGCACAAATACAATCTTTTAATGTTATCACGAGTTGACTTAATAGCAGTACAATTAAAAATAATATAGGACAGAAAGGTCATTACTATCAGATATGGTAGAATGGTATAATTATAGTACAAAATGAAAGTCACAAAACTGCACGGAAACCTAACCTTTTGCATAAAGGGTAACCGGAACCTCTGTGATATTCGAGAACAAGAAAACTGCTAGCGAAACGCATTTGCAATACGACTAGTACAAGTTCATTTATCGAATTTCAATTCGTTTTCATATTTTAAGAGAACTAGATACTTAACAGGTTTTAATGCATATTTACTAAAATTTTAAGTAAGATAAGTTATTAATTTTTAACAACCTTTTCCAACTTAATAAGACGAAACAAAACCATGACGGAACCAAACGCCTAATTCGTTAAAAATCCCAACCTATAAAATGACGTCAACACGGAACAAACCCAAGCAAAACCGAAAGTCGCACTACAGAACTATACAAACACAAATAAAATTGGTCAAAGAGCCACATTTGTCCCCATTGTTTGAGTCCGTCACGTAGCAATGGAGGGCGCAGCATAGTTCCTTGCGGTACGCCGCGCTGAGAATACTAATGTAGCCTACATGTACTACTATAGTGTTCTACTTGAAGATCGGAATGCGCTGATTTCGAATGTATTGTGAGCCTGATTTGTTTGTGGTGTTCGGTTATTGGAGTAGTAAATTGTTTGAAGAATTCGAAGAATGATTGAGTTGGTTGAACGCTGTGGATGGATATAAAGATGAGATGATAAGATTTTTGCTTGCAATTTTTAAAATCACAGTGTTATCATCGTGTTGGAATCCTTATACATATAATTTTGTTTTAATTTAACGTAGTTCTAAAACGACGAAAAGATGAAATTCTAGTTTTCACCATGTATTTAGGCAAATTGGTTACTTATCTCTTTTTATTTTTACACTAAACCACAATCAAAAATTAAAAAAAATCATGCAAATTACTTATAATATGAAGCAGGAAAGTAATATTTCAAATATTTGTATGAGAAAGAGTGGGCGTGTGGTAGAAACATCTCGCTATTTCTTTTTTCTACTTGCGTAACCTAATAGCAGTGACGTCACATTGTAGTTGGTGCATCCTTTTCTTGTAATTTGACAGTTTCCTCGTCCACGAGATTTGTAAGGTTTCCAACTTACTTAATTATGAACATATTTGAAAATCCTTTTTATTCGGGATTTTGGATACAGTTACTTTTTGATACAAATAATTTAAAAAACTGAGTCAAGTACCCAATTCGGGTTTGTATTTTTTTATTGTTGATAGGTTTGAGCTTGACCGCTATCTCACCTGATAGAAAGCGACGATGCGGTTGACGATGGAGCGTGTTTACCTAGAAGTAACCTATTCACTCTTGACTTAAAGATTTTAATTTTACGTATTAATTAATTCTTACCGCACATATTTCTACAACACGCAACCTCAACCTACAACAGGCTCATCATTAACAATATCTACATACTCGTAGTTAGCATGCATGCAAATAACGAAGCTACGCCTAAATTTGTTCTCGCTTAAGTAAATTTGAAGTACACGTAATTAGTTAGCCCACTTCCACTAAGCTCAAACCAGTTTTACTCGAACTCATTATCGATTTACTCACGTTGATTCAATTGGAAATCATTGAATGTTAACATATTATTGTTTACCTTGAAAATATTTAGTAATAGTTTCGCACGGATGTTACAATTCTTTGGAATTCTCGTCTTTTCTTTACTGAAATCTGCATTGCTATGCTTACATGAGTTATAAACTAAAAATTCCTTATAAATCAATCTGTCTAATGGTGAATAGCGATTTTTTGAGTTAATCCCGAATAGACAAATAGATAGACGCGGTAGAGAATTTTCAAACACAAGTCAAAAGCCGACCTCTTGGGGTTAGTCTACTACATTTTCTTCTTGCAAAAATGATTTTCATCGCCTACTTCCTACCATCATCATATTTGAAATATTTAATCCATTCTTTCTTTGGTTTTTCTTCCCTGCTATTTTGATTTTCTAACTACATGTTTCTCGAAAATCTACAATCACAAGGAAGTTAAGAATACGATCTTGGGCTGCAGGTTTGTTTCAAGCTACCTCGGCCCAGGAATGTAAAGAGTAACTGAAGGAACACAGGTGGGGTTAAGTTAACAGAAATCTGACACTCTCTCTTGCTGCTGCTATACCGAGAGCAGGAGAATTTTTTGATGATATACTACCTCAAAAAAAGAATACTCTCATTTTAACATTAACTTTTAAAAATGTTTAAGCTCAAGACGTTTTTACCTGATGCAGCCTGTATCTGCTCCTTGGGCAAAGGTCTTGAAGGTAGAGGGTTGTTCTGCTCATCTCTTTCGCCGAGGAACTCCGCTTCAGCCAGGTCTCGTACCGCTGAAGACATCAGTTCTACTAGCTCTTGATTTCTGTGAATCAAATAAAAGAATGTTTTGAACAATCGGTTCCTATATTAGTTTTCTATTTTCATATGAATAGATTATGAAGCACTGCTCTCTAAACGGTGAAGGAAAACATCGTAAGGAAACTAGCATGTCCTAGAACTAGGGCTGCCATCACCTAAATCGCCGACGCCGGACAAAAACTTCAAAAACCCCGGACATTTGGATGAAATTCAGTTTTTTCCCCGGACACCCAGAAAAAATTATTAAAATAAAAATAAAATGTATTCATTTAAACAGTTTGTTTGCTAGTTATTTAACAATGTTTGACACAATCAACTTTAACTACAGCAATTTTACACTCTTCTATTTCTGAGGTAATTAAAAAAAATATAATCATAATTTTTGGTTTTTAGATTTATCGCTTATCTTTTAATTAATCGGGAATGCCCCTGACACTAAAAGCGTCCGGGTTTCACCCGGACACTTTTTGACAACCCCGCCCGGACGCTCCCCGGACGCCCTCTAAACTAGGACAAATCCGGGGAAACCCGGACGGATGGCAGCCCTACCTAGAACCAAAAATTCAAAGACATCTGACTTCCACCAAAGCACACTAGGGGAGTCCCAGCAGTGACAATATACAATAACTATTTTTTTTTATTTTAATGGAAACGTAGACAATATCGACAAGGTATCTATTTTTCTAAAACATCTAGAGAAAGATGTGTTTACAATATTATAATCACGTAAGAGCGGATGTATCGAATCGAAACATATATCGGGTTGGGCGGCATAAAGACATTCAAGCTACTTGCATACTTATGTACCAGCTACAAACATTATGTCGTTGCCTTTAATAACCAAATAACTGTAGGCTCAATTATAATGATAAACGAATCTCATCACATTCTTTAGATGCAAAATTATCGCCATTAAAAGCCCATAGAAGACGCATTGCGTGTTCATCTAAAAATAGGCGTACCCATATACCATCTATAGGCGTAACAGATTGACATGTTCTTTGTAGTGAAGAAGTGCTGCGTAGCGATGCGCGATGGCGAGAGGTTTTATTCGATTGTGAAACATCTTAATAGTACTCGATGGTTTTGACTTTGACTCGAGTCCGACTCGGCCTGTTATTGTGACTGGCGCATAGCGCGTTCATTCGAGAGTTGTTCCTTGATGGTTTAGAGAATCGAATTGAGGCTTCTTGTACACGGCACGTAAGTAGGCACGATTAATTCGCCGTGCGTAGGCCGTGCTGTGTATTTGCAGTTGTTACTGCTGTTTTAAACTGTTATTGGCATTCTTTTTTAATCTTTATTTTTATACGAGTTTTCAAGCACCAAAATTCGCAGAGTCTAACTTTACACTCGCCAACTTATAACGGCTCAGGTTTCTTCTACAGACAAGAAACCTGAGAGTGATTGATTCGTTCAAAAACTATTGGTCGATTCTGTCGACTCAAACAGTCAAAAAACATCTCGATTATTTTGTAGAACGGCGGAATTCGTCGACCCGACACAGTCGAAAAACATCTCGATTATTTTGTAGAACATCGAGTCGATGTCTGACTCGATGAGTTATTTAACCGATTTCGATTCTTTTGATTGTTTAAACATCTCTGAATCGGCCATCGCTAGTGTTGCGCAGCTGGGTCATTGGGTCACCGTAGTTTATGCTCATCTGCCGTATTACCACCTCGGAGTATAGTCATGGTCAGTGATGCCGCAATACTCATTAATTTATTAAGATAATGAGTGGGTTTGTAATGAAAATGAGTGCTTTTGCTGATTAGCGTAATGGAGTACCTACGTCAAGTTAATTAGCTAATCAGCTTTGATTACGAAGTAAACGGATCAAGGGTAGACTTCCCCTTCTTCTTCATTTCAGTAATGGAGAATGTAGTTCTGAGTCTTTTATAATGTAAGAAGGTGCTAAATCAAAATTACACGTTTTATTTTATTTTCTTCTTTCCTTAGTTTTCCTAAAAACATATTTTAGGAAACCACAATATAATAATTATATTATGCAGTATTAATTAATATAAATATATCGAATTAATTTTATAAGCTGATAATTCTAAGGTCGCAAATCATTCACACTAAGCTGCATCTTTGGGATGGTCTTCATGTACCAATAGGAAAAAAACCAAATTGGCCGGAATTACTGCTACATACATCGTACATCGTAGGTGTGTCTGTCACAAACATTAACATTCACACGAGAGACCCAGACCCGGAACAACTTGGTAGGTAACTGTAGGCTATACAAATATTTGTTCCGTGCTAAAATTGAACCCGCTACATGCAGCGGCGCAGCCAGTTGATTAATTGTTGGTTCCTAACCTTTTTTAACCGGAGATGAATTTAGTTTCTGTGTTGTGACCGGATTTTCTGAAAAGGAAACCCTTGGTCTTAGACCGCAAAAAGCACCTAAGGACACTGGTATGGTTTTAGGCAATAATAGTGTAACACGCCTAGAGCGGGAGAAGTCATTGGACGATTTCCCGCCGTAAAAGGTCCAAAAGAAAATTTACCTGTGTTAATCTAAAAGAAACTTATGTCATACATTTAAAACTTTTCAGTTGAAAAGTTTGGAATTAGAATCCTTCTGCAGGCCATATTTTAGCTCATGTCCACCACAGGTTGGAAACCACTGTAGTCACAGTTCCGCACGTTTTGGAATAATTTCCCTATGTCTGAAATGCTGCATCTTGAGACCTATTGTACAGACGGAGATTCGGTTTCACACAAATTCTAACCAATTTCTACCTATTGTAAGCCCCCTTTAATTTAAATTAGAGTGAGTAAGGTTTCCGAACACCTAGTGCGCATTTAGTAGGTACTGAGTCATTCGAGCCTGCAAACTTGGTTTTAGTCTATTGGTACCTATCTACGAGTATACTAACAACATCCCAAACATGCGACATATCGCGTTTACGGTAACTATGTCTTATTCATTTTTTATTTAGTTTTTAATGTTTAAACAAGTGAAGCAAAATATTTAGAGCGTGGCAAGTTAAAACAATTAAAAAACTTATTACAATTTGTATTAATATTATTACGTATTGTTAATGTTTATAAAACAAGATTACATAAAGATTACTTTGTAACACACAATGTAGGTTCCTACTTAAAATACAAAACATTATAACAAAAATATGTGAATAATAAATACGCCATTTATTTATATTATGTATTTAACTGTCTGCCACCAATGTACCTAATATTCAAATTATACATAAACCTTTGGTAATAACTTAAATATTTTTTATTAAATAAACACGAACCCTATCTAAGTGAATATGATTAAAAATGTCAGTATAGGTGACAGGCTTTTTAGCATTATGATAATATTATGATATTATGTTTACATAATCAGCATTAGGTAATATTCTGGAGTTATTTTTGATTATGTTTTATTTATTGGGGTCAAAAAAAACAGTTACATAGCAGAGAAAATACAAGAAATTCATAAAACTAGATGCTCAAACATGGAACTTAAGTTTCTTGCCAGTTCTTCTACTTAGAAAAAGACTAATTAGAACCGTTTATTAATTTCTGACGGTTGATAAGTGCCCATGTGATCCTATGTGAAATTAGAATTTTGATTTTGAATCGAAGCCTCTAGTAGAAGCAAGTCAATCTTAAATTCATAACTAACTATATAAAATACAACAAATATGTGCACCAACAACTCTACCATATCAAGTCACTATCAATGCATCTAGCTGACAATGAACTACAAGTAGGCCTAGTCTAAGGAATTCGAAAGTAAATGAGACTAGGTGCAAACATAACTGCTATGTCTTACAACTAAGTATTCCATCTGCCATTACAAGAATATAACAATAAGAAAATTAACCTTTATTGTCTTAGATCATAATATGTTACAAATTATATTAAATAAAATAAAAAACCCTAAAGAACTAACTAAAAGTAAACTAAAAAATGGCGTCGAAACATATAACAATTGGATACTAATAAAAACTCTGTGCTAAGTAAAACTTTCACTGTTATACAGTCAAAGGTACTCATCATCACCTCGCGTTGCATAACTTGGAGGTTGGAACGTAAAATGTTACGTTACGTCTCTCAGACCGGATTGTTGATCGAGTTAGGTTTGCGTTAACTTGTTTAGTAGTGGTCAAGTTTAGAATGGTGGATTATGTTTTGATATCTGATTGAAAAGCAGGTCATTGATAATATTTACTCTACTGTTTACGGTTTTTAGTATTTCTCATAAACATCATGACCAGTGGGACTCAGGCCTCTCAAGGCGATCCTTGGAACCTATTTGCATAGTATACATTATTGTATACACGAAGTGCTACGAATAGAGAGAGATGGAGAATTCTCACAAAAGCCGTAACCAACCTACCAGACGATCCATGACCACGACCACTCCACCAGGAGCACAGATTACTAAATAGTTACTACGCCAGGAGTGAGAAGAAGAAAAATGTGTTATGTTTTTGCACTAACCCAAGGTCGACTGGTAGAACCATTCAATAGGTATTTCCTACACAACATAGAATCAAGGCAAACTTTTCGAACACTTTCTCATATCTTGCATGTCATCATGTCTTCACGTTTCAAAGAGACAATCCAATCATTTCCACTCACAATGTAACCTTTCGACAGAAGCTTTCCAAGTTTTCTCTCGATAATCTAAGAAATCTATGCATGTGGGACGATCGTGGGGAAAATGGGCTTCGGCCAAAACATTATAAAGAAACAGAAATTCTTTTGATTGTACCACACACAGGCATCTTTGAGCATCAAAGTGGATTCTATTTATATCTACAACAGGTAGGCGTACCTAGAAGTACCTAAACGTAATGAGTAACGTACTCGTAAGTGTATAATAAATAAATAATGTTTATGAAGTTATAGATTTTGCAAGAAAATGCAAAGACGGAACAGTAGATTTTGCCCTGATGTAGCACTCAACAGAACAGACTCATAATAGTTATTCTCAAGCCATTAGGGGTTGAAACTCTTGAGCCGTGGGGTCCGAGTATTCATACACTATTTTAAGATTTATACGAACGCCTAGTTGACACTATGCGTGACCAAAAGGCCGGCTTTTAAATCACTTCGGCCAGAAATGAAGCATACAAATACAACATGGCAAAGCCGCCAGTATTTTGGGCACACGTAAATTCTTTGATATTATTGTAGTAATACTTATTTATTTGCAAATATCTTTTTAAGTATAATACTAGGGATGGACTGAAAGGTGGACCGATGACTTGGTAAGAGGCGCGGGAATCCGATGGATGCAAGACCTACAGGACTGGTCGTTGTGTCCAACAATCGACGTCTTTTGGCTGAAATGATGATGATGAAGTAAAATAAAGATTTATTTAAGCCAATCACTCTTTGTTTTGCACACCTAAAAGATGGATATTGTATATGAATACTGCAAAATCAATTAAGATTTTTACGTTGGTAATATCTAGACCTTGGGTATTACGTTCTCCTCCAAGGCAACTTAAATATCATTATATAAACTGTATTTGACTGTACCTATGTGCATGCATTGAACGTAAAAGGGCAAATGAATGAAGAAAAAAAAAAGGATATCTAACTCCCGTACATAGCTGGATGGGTCGATGATATGAGTATAATAATGTAACGCTCAAACCGAATTTCCAATTGAGTTAACTCTCGGCGTCATGGCCCCTCTCGCCTCTACTCAATTATCATACATTTTCAACACGACTAGTTCCCCTTTTCGCGTCTATCGACATCAAGATTTATGCAACCTCTCACCTAGATAATCTTATCTCATTTACATACGTCTCACGTGAAATAACAGGTTTATAAGTGGATTTATTTTTGCTTATACGGCACAAAATGCATCTTTAGTTATTTAGCCGGTTGTGCACCCAGATAGACTACACAAAAACAACTACCAGGACCTGTCAGTGTTCATGCGAGGCATATGATAGAGCTACGCACACAAGTTGCTAAGTACTGAGGCCATACCACGAGTTCTTAACCATTTTACGACCTAAAGTGAACCGGTAAAGGGATGGAGCTACATCTCACGCACGACTGACTTTTTAACACGTCATGGTTTAATTAGAGTTTATTAAAACGAAACGATTGCATCACTGCTTACCATCAGGTTCGATCGCAGTCAAGCATTAGTTAAAGTAAATTATTTTTAAAAAATAAGTAACAACAGCAAACAATGCACTCACCTCAAATTAGCCAGCTCCGAACAAGAGTTGGCCAGCAAATAGTCTCCACTCAGCAGAGCTATCTTGTTGCCGAACATCATGTCGTCCGGCTCAGCCGCTATGGGCTGCCGGGAGTTCATGTTGACCAGGCCTTTGTGCACCAGGTGGGAGGTCCGGATCATCTCTGTTACCTCGGCGAGGGCGCGTTGGCTGGAGGGAAAAACATTAGAATGTTAAAAATTGGTTGGTAGGTAGGTACTAGTCACGGTATAGCAACGGACATCTAAGAGGAAAAATAACTAAAATTTAATATTAGAACTTACAACAGTACGAAGTCAAGTACCAGAGAAATGCCCGGACCAGGTATAATGTCCTTCTAGTCTAAGGATCCTCCCTTTTCAATGGAGTTTGGTGGGACTTTAAACCCTTTTCTGCACATCTCCAAAATGGCGGTATAATTTTGCAGATGATAGGTCCTATACATCACGTTTGTGCTATCCTGGAATGTTTAGTCAATGGTGTACCTAGACCTACTATAGTTAGGTACGTACCCATTCTTTTTTTTATGGTGGAAACTGATCAAATATCTTCTCTCTCTTTTGGTAGACCATCGCATCGCACCGCAGTTTTGTCCAAGTCCAAAATGTTGATGATAGACTCTTTAAACTGTTAGTAACAGCATAGCTTAGGATCGTAAACCTCGTGTTGATTCTTTCACTTTCGCGTTACCGTGTTTTTTTTAACGGAGTTGGAATAACAAACGTTGAACTGCGTGGTGCGTTACTGGTTACATAGAAAGTTGGCGGCTTTCGCGTCCCGATTCCATGTTCACATGCATAGATAAACAATTATACGAATCGAATGGTTAACTGATTGCTGGTCAGTAGAGATGGTAACTCGCGACTTTACGCATGTACTGGTGACCTTAAGAAGGTTGTGCGTACGAAAAACGAAATCTAAGTTAAAATTGGCTTTTTAGCGTATTTTCGGCAAAATGTAGATATCATTTTTAATGTTAAATATCTAAATACTAGTTTCTGATAGTGGCTTCGCCTGCGTGATAGTAGGTGTTTTGCGTACAAACTTGAGACTCGTTTCATCCCCTGAGCGGTGAATTTCGTAGCCACGTCATGAAATGATACCTCGTGCAAAATAATCACGTTGCTAGTCTTTATGGTTTCGACTGTGCGTTGATATGTCAGTCAGTCCGTTTCTTCTTTTATACGAGTGTATATTATAGATATTACAAATACTCTATTCATAGTTCTCTAAAATTTATTTACTAGCTGGTACCCCGCGACTTTAACGTCACGTCTGATTTGTAAAACAGCAAATGGTATTACATTTGATTACCATTTGATCACAATTCAAGACGTTTTTGCGCGGTTAGCCTAATTTACTCTTTATAAAATCAGCTACTTATATACGAGCAAAACTCCCGTCAACATCGGTTTAGTAGTTTCGGAGATTACGAGATTAATTACCAGAACAAACAATGAGACAGACAGAAATGTAAAAAAAAAATGTTTTAATATTAAACTACAAAAAGTCACTTCAATTTTATAAATATGGTATAGATTTACACAGTGGACATATAGGCGGACAAAGCAACTGCACCAGTCAACCTTGAGGTCAAAAAAGCTACATTGGACTGGAACTTCGGAGCATTAAAGTCTGAATTATTTTCGGTATTTAATAAGGAACCCTTCTTTTCCTTATGCCACACACGATGATCACTTCACCGTTCATCAGCATGAGCATAAATATCACTTTGTATCACACTGATTTTATAAAGACCTCTGTCCGTGGGTGTCTGTGTGTGTTTGTCACTTTTACACGCTCGAATGGCTGGACAAATTTACATAAAATTTGCCACACGAGTGAATTATATTCTGGACCATTTCCTAAAATAGCACATAGGATACTTTTTATCCTGGAAGTATTCTCCCTTGGGACAATTTTCTACTTTCACACGGGTGGACCATGTCCAGAAAAAGCACATAGAATGTTTTTTTATCCCGGGAGTGTGCTCCCTTCTTTTCTAGTTTCACTTAGGTGGACTATGTCCTAGCACGTAGGATACTTTTTAACCCGGGAGTATGTTCCCTTGAGGGACCATTATCTACTTTAACGCGGACGAAGCCGCTGGCAGCAGCTATTAACCTATCACATACCCACAAAACGAGACACAATACTAAAACAATAACACCGCGGTCTCATAGGACCGGTCTGAGATTCATGAATTAATAATAAATATCTTTACAATAAATCATTGATTACAGTTGTCATTTCCGTTGACGCCGCCGCAGGAAATTTTATAGATAGTTGTTAAGTGATAAATAAGGAAGTAGGATTTTCACTTACCAACCTTCGACCGGGCGATGCCCTTTCGATAATTTGTTTGTGCAGTGTGCAGCAAATTGCACGCTTAATGTCTGGTTTATAAAAGATGGAGGTCGTTCCGATATATGATCGAAAGGCTGATAAATATTGTGAATGGAAAATTAAAATAATCCATGTTTTAAATAAACTAAGATTGATGTTAGAAATTGGCAAAAGTGATCGAAGTTGCTGATGATGAAACTGATTTTGAATAATGAAAAGATTGACGTAATAATTAATTTAATAATATTTCTTTATTAAATTAAACACATTTAATTGCTGTGGACGACGTTAAACATAAATCTTTTTGAACTGGCTACCATGGCATGAGTTATTTAGGTAAGTAACTTGTAGATTTAACCTATCACATACCCGCAAAAATTGCCCACTCTAAAGATTCTCCTAACAAGTCACAATATGAGAAATCCGGTCATTCCTTAGAAAGCCCAATTGCCTATCAGCAAGTAATTGCGACTGACTTGACAAACATAAAGTAGGTACCAGACGTATCCAATATCGAAGCCGAAAGTTTGAATTTAATTATACCTATTATCGGATATCTTAAAACCACTTGACTCTTACTAAAAGAAGTGTACATGGCCTACAACAGCAGAAGATATAATTGAATGAATGTAGAATATATTAGATTGAAACTTTCGATCACCTGTGCAAAACTCCAGCTGCCTTGTCCTGTTCCATGTCAGGTATCTCAGGGCTGTGTCCAGCTGCCTTCGACACCAGTAGGACGATGAGTCCCCACGCCTGCATGTTGTTCTTGCCATTGTAGATCAGGTTCCTGGAAAAGGAGTAACAGTTATAGATTGTTTTGTTGGTGAGTAGTAGAAGGACCTCATACAAGGCACTATTAACTGTCTGGCAGTAGTGCGGGATTCTTATTAGTCTTTTCTTTGGACATCGTCATCATCATTTCAGCTAAAAAGACGTCCACAGTTGGACATAGGCCTCCCCATTATATGTTCTGTGGGCCTCCCCCAGTTGTCACAGTGCCACAACGAACGGTCCTGTGCGTCTCGCATCCTCTCTCAGTCTTTAATCTCATTCTTTGGACAAATCTGTCCTGAATTTTGGTCGCAACAAACACTATTATATGTACACTAATTATTATCTATACTAATATAATAAAGAGGTAGTGGGTTTTGTTGTTTGTATGAGGTAATCTGTGGAAGTACTGGTCCAATTGCTAAATTTTTTTCATCAATAGATAACTGCTGTATTCCTGAGTGACATGTATAGGCTATATTTTATGTACGCGGGCGAAGCTGCGGGCTAAAGCTAGTACGTTATAAAACTCCTAAGAAACATATTGAGAGTTGAAAATTCTATGAATCATGTGGCTCTTCTTAAAAGAATCTTAGGAAATACTACTTGCGTCACTTGCATGTAAAAGTTTTAGTTACGAGATGAGAGACACTAGATCTACCACTAGCATAATATTATATGCAAACCACTTCTTTGAATCTTGAATAGTTATTATCTAGGCCTAATGTCTCACATTCGACCCACATATTCAACTTTACTCTCATTGACAGATTCTCGCACGGTCATTCTATCGTTACACAACAAAGATTTTGCAATACCTTGCTAAAATTTAAAACCACAATCTGTGTTGGCCATCAAAAACATGACTTACTTGTGTGTGTGCAGAGAGAGTTATATCTGCTAAGCTAGCTCTTCTACTTGAGTCGGAGTGCAAGAGAAGTAGAAGAAAAAAACTTAATTATAATGGTTGAAAAGAAAAGTATGATGTTTTAAAAGAAATTAGTCTCTAAAAGTTAATATCGTGAAGAAACCAGTAAGTACCTACGTATGTCCAAGAAATAAAAAGTACGGAGACAACCTGAAGACCAGATGCCTGCTAGGGCTGCAAGATTGTTCCAGAGGGTTATCGTTGCACTGGAACCCAAAGGGCAACTGAGGGAACGCATGTGGGTTTTCGTCAGTAAAACGCGTGATGGATTATGTTAGTAGTTTTACGATTATGTGTAGAAACCGGTTGTTTGTAGATTAGGATCTTGTGAAGTATGTATATTTTTGAAGCAACTAAGATCCTTTAAAGTCATATCATGCCAGGAAGTAGGGCCATAAGGAACATTTAGATTGACGCTCACCAATGCATGATGTTACTGTATTGCATGTTATTAGAATACTAATTTCAATGTAACACAAGCGATTAAACGAGCGATGATGTGCAGTGTTGCAATGAAGAATGCACATCGATTGGCGATCGGTAATAACCTCCGCACGCGATGTTACGTACGAATGTGCGATACGATAGACAAAGGTAATTCGGTATTACCATATCTTATATGTTTGTATAGAAGGAGAAACTGATTGACTGGCATATCAACACACAACCGAAACTCCTGATACTAGGAGTGTGAAATTTTGTACAAAGTTTTCTTTTATGACGTGAGTGAGCAAGAAAGGATTTTTGAAAATTAAACTTTTAATGGGGAAACACAGGGGTTCATAGTTTGTGTGCAGAAACCTACGTTTACGAGGGCGAAGCCGTTAAAGCCGTATAAGTTAGTACAGAAAATAAATACAGTCACAGAAATATAAAATTTACATTTTCATGTAAACAGACTTAAAAACAGTAAAGACTACATTTATTAGTAGGTACAGCTGATGATCTGCCAGCGTGACGAACAGCAATTGAAATCTCTACGGTTCTGTTACAGATAAAGAAGTTACAATGTCATGTGGCCTTAACAAAGCATATCACATACATTTTCAGATATCAATATTATTTAAAATTCTTAGAAAAAGAGTTTTGATAGCACCAGTTCGCCTGAGGCGCATCAGAGGGCCTGAGGAGTTTTTAAACGTTTCTTTTTTTTACTAATATCAACTTCTGCTTGACCACGATCCCACCTGGTGGTAAGCAGTGATGTAATCGTTGATGATGAGGCGCACTAGTTCATTAAAAGCCTGTTCACTCCAGCCTTATTCTTTTTTGTGTGATAGAGGTCATCTATCCGTTAAACCTATGAGTTGTCGTCTGCTTAACCGGACTAACCGGGTTGGCCAGGGCTAGACTAACTTAAGGGCTAAGGGCATTCATTGTGGAGTGCGGATCTGGGTTTAGGGCGTCGCTGGTGGAGGGAGGTCAGTAACTCGATCGCATAAAAGTAGTTTCGCTTATTTATGTCAAATAGTAAACTATAGAAAAAAAAGCTTTTTCGTCATCACCAAACGGCACTTAGGTATGCTATAGTTTTAGTTACGCGAGTGGAATTTAAACAATTAACGTATTTTGTCAAGAATACACTTAATCATCACGCGAATACCAATTTGACTTGAGTTTTTGGAAGACAATATGAATTCCACGAATAACTTAAAGACTCGCAAATAAAAATTCAATTACCAAAACTATTTTCATTGAAGTACCTCCTCGTAATACGCTGTTGAAGTAAGAGACAACAATGCCTGTGCAATTTACATTCTTGTGTAGTAAATGCACATTAAGATCATTAACATTTACAAATGACTTGCCAGTTACACAAACCAGTTTCTACTTAAATATGGTATTAAGAACAAAAACTCTTGCCATCATGTACAATATGTACTTCGAGGAAACTTGATGCTGTCTCCGGAAGTAGATATGAAATACGTTGTTTTTGTAAACAGTGCAGGCTTATGTATTGAGTAGATTAATGTATCCGGAATACGATATAATTATAATCCCTAGGCCCGGAAGACTCCACAATGTAGTTGACAACAGCGGATTTTTTTTTTTTGAGGAAATTATCTCTAATTGACTTCTCCCGCGGTAAAGATCGAAAGGGCCAAGCAAATCCAGTCGCTATGATATTAATGTTACAAATTACAGTGCAGTTTGGCGGATGTCACAAGCCTGCGAAATTCTAGCTAAGCCTTCCTTTTTCCTCACCAGTCTTTCCTTTATCGTTTTGAAAGCAGTGGTGACGAAATAAATTTCTCAAAATTAAGGACCTGTTGGGTTTTAATTCGGAGCCGTTAACACTAAACCATTATTGCTCTCTGAACATTAGCATTATCGGCCTTGTAATGTTCCCACTGTTAGGATTCGTGCCTCCTATCTAGGAGGGGGAATGGGCTGTAATCCACCACGCGAGCCCTGTGCGGATTGATGGATGTCTCATGTCTTCGAATTTTTGGTTCTAGGACATGCCGCCATGCCGTTTTTCTCGTGATGTTTTCCTTCACCGTTTCTCGTTTCCGTCTTTGAACATATTTCATGAAAAAAAGTATATCTATTTTAAATTTATGTTCTCAAATATTTACCCGTATTCAGGTTTAAGGTTTTCTGACGACATAAGTATTTAAGTATAAACATACTGGAGATGGTAAATGTTGACATAAAATAATTGCGATAGAGGCAAACTGCCTCGAATTCTTTTTTGTCTAGTTATGAATGACTTCTCACGTCGATTTCACTTGATGGAAAGTGAAATACCTTTGAGGACTACGATCAAAGAGTATAGTCATTGACCACAATAGATCGAGCTATAAATTGAATGGCTGTATAGAATGCCTGACTACAATAGACCGAGTGAACCCAAAAGATGACTTTTTAACGCCCATTTTCAATAAGCTACCTATCTAAAGTTGCAGCTACTAAAGATAAACAAATCTATCCTTTTGCTCTTACTTGCTTTCCTATAACCTACCGACGGTTAGCATTTCCTACCAAAAGTTGTGACATTGACAACTAGAATCTACTGTTTATCGGAGATAGCTATCTATTTATGAACTGCGGTAGGTCATTGAAAACGGGCGTAAGTTGTCTCTCGATTTGAAGGTTTCGAAATAATAAGCCATTTTTGCACCAGGCAATTTTTCTCTGGCACTTTTTTTATTGTAGATAGGTTCGCGCTTGACCGCTATCTTACCTGATGGAAAGCGAAGATACGGTCGACGATGGAGCGCGCTTACCTAGATTTATGCTGACCATGACCTAATTCATTGCGTGTGCCTTGTTTTTTTAAGGTGGGAAATATTCCAACGGCATCTCTCGCACTGGGAGGAGCAGAAGGGCATATCAGACTTTTAAAGGCTAAAACTACACCTGACCTGCCCTTTGCATTCTGGAACTACGGGTTTCCTTTTCAGAAAATGCCTACGGTAGTTCGACCCTGCTGGACCCTTATAGTGTGCTGACATTTATTGAGAAGCGCGTGGATGTGCCAAATAAATCTATTTTCTGTATTTTTCTGTTCTTTATATCAATGAAGCGGGAAAGTCGTTAATGAATGAGGTATGTGTTGAGCATGCGTATGCGTGCATAATATGACTATTCACAAACGGCCCGACCATTTGTTCATATTCATATGCACCCATATATTAAATAATATATTCTAGTGAACATACACCTAACTACTAAAGAAAGAAAATGTTTATTCGTACTTCACACAATCGTAAACAATACAATACATACTAGGGGTGATCCAAAAGTAATGATAATCAATATAAAATAAGGATATTTTAACTAAAAAAAAAATATATTTCTCTACCTAGACTCTTAGGAAGTCAATATATTTAGTCCATTCTTTTTTTAAATCCATAATTCCCTTTGAAAAAAAATCTTTGTCTTGGTCATCCAAAAACGCTTCTACAGTAGTTATCACCTCGCTATTATTGTAATTTTTTTTGCCTCAGAGGTGTTTCTTGAGCCGAAAAAAGAGGTAAAAATCACTGGGTGTCAGGTCTGGCGGATAGAGTGGGTTTTCAAGCAATTCGAATCCCGTTTTTTGAATGGCAGCCATCGCAACGGTGGCTTTGTGAGCCGGTGCGTTGTCTTGGTGAAACAACACTCTAACTCGGAGTTTGCGTAGTTTTTTTCTTTGATAACCTGCCGCAATCTTCTTATTTGGTCTGCGTAATAAGAGTCCATAATAGTGGCTCCTTTTTCCAAGTATTCCACTATTATAATTCCTTCAGCATCCCATAACCTCCTGAGACCCCCGGTATCACTAATGATATACTTAGTTAAAAATTTATTTCACAGATGTCTTTAAGAATCCGGAAAAACTTTTTTCTATGGTAGTTTGTATGGATATCCTTTTTTATATCTAGTACATCAGCATTTCTCTAGCTGTCAAATTACATCGATTTGCAGTCAGTTTAAAATCGTCAATTTTGCTGTTACCGCCATGTCAACTTTAAGTAACGATAAATTTATTATTTTTGAGTATTTTGGTGTTTTTTTGTTTTAGATCGGTGATATAATACGTATTTTATGTATTTTTGTTTAAATAATATAAAATATTGCAAGTTCAAATAGTCATTTCGATGTTTTCCTGCACGTATCACAGGGGATACTTTGGGCAATGGCTGCTTATTTTATTTTATTTTGCAAGTCATTTGATTGAAAAAGATATTAGGACTCAATTGATTTTGACATATCTGATATTGAAGATGAAGGTAGCGACGTTGTAAGTGATCTTTAACCAAGTCATTATGAAACAATACGATCGATAATAATAATAATAATAAAGTAGAGAGTTAGGACGAATCTGATGACGAATTTTCTAGTAGTGAGCATGTATGAAAGAAATTTAAGTTATACTTTGATTTTACTCCTTAGCGTTTTTTTTTTCATTTAAAATCAAATTGGACACTTGTAAATGATAAAGCTGTTTACCAAAGTTTTAAAAAAACTTAAGGAAAATGTCCTCTTGTCTCTGGCTTAGAAAAGGTTTTCAGAGCAAATAAACGAGACTAGCATACTGCTATTGATGAAAAAATAATACAATTCACGAGTAAACGCAAGCAGAAACAGGTGATCAACCACTGCTGTGCAACCACTGGTGCAAGTCTCCTTTGGAACAAGAAAGGAGGAGTTTAATTTGAAATTCCTCAACCAGTTACTGTAAAACCGTATAAATAGTTTATGTGCGGCATTAATTTGTTAGATTATATTATCGGCCAGTATGTTATACAGGGAAGACCAGAGAAATAGACACCAAGAGTGATTTTTTTTATAATTCTCAGCCTCTGTAAGATGGGGTAGTACAGAGAAGAAGCGGCAAAATCCACAGTTCAGAGAACAGATATTTCACAATATTTGGGCTTCTAACTAGAATTAGAATAACATTCAACTTATTTGGTCTCAGCCTCTTTTTGGCCGCCGCCTTTAAGCCCTCAGGTAAACCGCAGCAGCCCGGTAGACCATAGTGGAAGCTATCGGAATAATCCTAATCCCATTGGACCAGAAATAAAAGTAAGTCCAAATAATTTGGATAGGAAATACAGACTAGTCGTATCATTCCTCATCGTACGAAAAAATAGAAGGAAATAAAACATTGACCAAAGTTTCCGAAGGGTTCTTAAATTAATAGTTCCATATGTCGCTACAATGGCTGCAATAACTTGAAATTTGCAAAATGCTTGAAAATGCAACATTTTACTACGTTTTATGTTAAGCAAAACTGCTTTTTTTATTTATATCATATAATTATCGTTTATTTAAATTAATATGTACATCTTTAACTTTCAATGATTGATTTTTGAATTTTTTATTGATTACTTTAATCACCAAATAACTTTTTTTATTACCACTTTGAACCCAAGGTATCATTGGAGATACGTTCTCTTACGCTAAATGGGCGTAAGGTAGATTTTTTTTTACTTAAGTTTTAGTATCTCTAGGTGATATAAATCCATAGAAATTAACTTTCATTAATCAGATATTTGTAAGTAAGTCCCGGGTCTCAGGAGGATATAACGGACGCCATAACCTTTCCTGCCGAACTTGACACAATGAATTTCTTTAGCGACGGGGAAGAGGCTCGTTTCCAAGTCTTAGACTCTTGTTTGGTTTCTGGATCAAAATGGTGGATCCAGGTCTTGTCCATGGTCACGAAACGAGACAAAAAAAAATCCTGATCCATCTGGAACTTTTCGAGATTCGCCCTTGAAATGTCGACACGTTTTGATTTGTGCTCATCGGTTAACATTCTCGGCACCCAACGTGCAAAGAACTTTTTCATATGCAGTTTGTTCGCAATGATTCTTTGAACACTTGTCAAATGACATCCCTATGACCTCAGCTACATGCTTTATGGTCAATCTTTGATCTGCCAATACGATATCTTCGACTTTTTTTACTTTTTCTGCAGTGTGGAACGTGGATGGGCGTCCCTCGCCATGTTCATCTTCTGTGGATGTTCTACCCAGTTTGAACTCCTTTGACCAGTGCGTAACTGTGGAATATGAGGGAGCAGAGTCCCCTTATGTTTCTACTATGTCAGTTTGTATGTCTTTGGTAGATTTTTTTTCCAAACAGAGGTACTAAATGACAGCTCTGATTTAATTTTTCATCATTTTGATGTTTACTCTCTGACTGTCCGTATTCAAATGAATGTAACTCCCTGAAATCGTGGCCTATTTTTATGATTTTTTTATGATGAAGTACTGGATATATAAGGAAACAAAAAAGAATTATTTCATATTTTTATGAGCCCTACAAATATCCGATTATCATTACTTTTGGATCACCCCTCGTACACACAATACAATAAAAATAACATTACTGTTCTATTTATCTAAATAATGGTTGAAAGTTAGACTTCACTAAAAATAAATGGCCATAATAAAATTTATCATCGCCATTTGTTTTTAGTGTTTTAATAACGCAGCTCTGTAAAATTTTAATTCTTGCACGGATTGTTAATTTTATTCTTTCGTTTGTCTGTCTTTAAGTCAATATGTGCAAAGCAGTATGTGTAAAGGGGTGCGTTGGCACCCCCTTCAATTTTGGTATATTGCACAAAAACTATAAATATATCATATTTAAAGCATCATTACACATAGTTCGTATATTTAGTACCATATTCGAAGCAAAGTATTGAAAAACTTTCGAGAATGCGCATCGCAATTTGCTCGCATCTCTCGATACATGCTAAAAATGCACCCCTGGAAGAATACTTCCACTATGTCTAAGACTATTTAGAAAACTACGCTGTTTCAACTTGAGTATCCCACCTTGAAGTCTTTTTTGCTCATTCATACAGAGGACAAAGATAAGATCTTGTCATCTTATGCAGAAAAACTTTACAACCAAATAATAATGATGCAAGAGCAAGCGAAGCAAGCTTGAAATTCTTTAATATGAAGCTTAATTTTGCTCGCACCATGTTTCCATCACATAAATTTCTGATGTAACTCTGTCTGTGGGTACTCGAAGGTCTTTTTTTCGGTAGGGAATCATCAGAATGACTTCTCCTACTCTTGGGCGGAGCGGGTGAGCGTGTCAGACTCTTACTGACTAAACCCCTACTCCGTTCCTTCGTTGCCTTCGATCTGGGGGACACGGTCACAACACTGACAACCTTTCGGATTTTCCGTGTTCCCCAGAGGCTTCGGCCCTGCCGGGCCCCTACAGTTTGCTGACATCTCCTTGGGGTACTCGAAGGTGGAAAATGGGACCCTATTACCAATCCTCCGCTGTCCGTCCGTACGTTTGTCAGCGAGCCGTATCTCATAAACCGTAAAAGGTACAGAGTTAAAATTTTCCCGTGGAAAAGGCCAGTTTTATTTTAGAAGTTTCAATTTGAATGTAGGTGAACCACCCAGTAATCGGATAACATGATACAAGACACTACTAATGTAAGTACCTAATAAAAATACAAAACTACCAATTTGCTTCCACTTTAATTACTTCAGATAGATATTAATTTACAAAGTAAAAGCAATAGTTTTACGATGCAAATGTTATTGTAAACTTTTACTGCTACTAATTGCAAAGCATCAAAATGAAAATAAACATGGCACGGTTCGGTTGACGCAGTGATTTAGCAATTGACTGCTGCGCTGCGTATCGAGAGTTCGATTCACGTATGGAATAAATATTTGTATGGCCTACAGGTTAATGTGGTCTGGGTTTCTGTTACGTGAGTTTAAAATTTTTGTGGATGTGCCCACGATATATGATTCATTCCAAGAGTCCCACTCTAGGAATCTTTGCCTTAAGATTTATTAACCCTATTTAGTTAATGTTTGTAAATATTTAGTACGAACAACGAAGAAATACGTCTATCTTTCTAACCTATAGTTTCATGACATCTTAGTGACCGCTAGACTGCATCTCGTGATGCACTTGTTAATTCGATAAGTACCTATTTTTCTTTTTGGGGTTCATCATTTAATTTTTTGGATAGCAGTTAGCACATGTAAGATTTACAGAACAAGTGAATGATAACTTGTGCTTTGTTTTACTTAATAATTTGACTGTGCATGTTGAGTGCAACTGTCGTCTTAGATGACGACATATTTTACTTATGCACCTGCAACTTACGTTTAAAAAATATATATACGTACAATTACATGTATAATATAGTAGAGTTTGCACCCGTGCGAAGCAGGGGTGGGTCGCTAGTTATATTATATTTAAGTAATAAAATTAAAAACCCTAAAGAACTAAAAAAGTAAACTAATATATGGCACCTAAAAACTCTTTCGCATCGCTGTCGACTGGTAATGTGCCCAAAAGACCAGCCCCCTAAAGTCCAAAGCAAAAGGCAGCCCTTAGGGTCACGCGAAGTGTCAATATGAAGCTTCGACCAGTCTTTACACTTGGTGTAAGGGACAGCCCTCCACAAACTTTAAGGGTTTGACGGGCTACCAATCGCAACATCTTCCCATATTTTTTTTTCAGGAAACGAAAAAAAATTTCAGCCTCACCATACTTACAAAATTATAAATTTTATCGGACAGTTTGTATGAAGAGGTCAATTTTTTTTCGTTTGTGGCGGGCTATCACTTACACCCAGTATACAATTTGTGAGCACTCCACGATCAGAAAGTTTCAACCCCAAACGGCTTGAAAATATAACTACCATCAAGATTATTTTTAGCTTGAGGTTCTTTCCACCGCTGTCGCAGCACCGGTACAACACGCCCAGCTAGGAAGATGAGATGGTGCAAGAGTATTGACACAAGTAGTATCCCACCAATTTATTTATTAGAAGCTGTCCAACAGAGTTCACCTTGATTGGAGCCGCAACATAAACCAAACACACAAACCAATCTCCAACCAAGGTGACGTCTGCTGGGACGTGATTTTAAAACCGTTGGCGTTGTATGGTCTGTTTTTTAAACCCTGAGACTAAAATGACATTTCAACACAAAAAAACTGGCGTCATTCCTATAGTAAATTTGACATTACTTGTGTCAATTTAGTCTCAGGGTATAAAAAACAGACGATAGATGATAAAGACCAAGTCAACACAAATTACACTTCTATGGATCGGAATTCCGAAAGGTATTAGCTCGGTGTCCCCAGATCGAAAGCAACGAATGAACGGGGTGGGGTTTAGTCAGTAAAAGTCTGACACGCCCTCCCTCTTCGACCAAGAGCGGGAGAAGTCTTTCTGATGATATTACACGTTAAAAAAAAACACAAATGACACTTCATCTGATAGTGAGGGTTAAAATGATTGAATATGTGGAAAGCGATTTTCGACCTATCTACCTATAGGCAATGAAATAGATGATGATTGCTTACCATCAGGTGAGATGTGGTCAAGCGCGAGCCTATCAATAATAAAAAAAAGATAAAGGACAGCCAATACCGAAGTTCCTCCTCTTCAGGATTTGAGTAAAGGCTCTTGTCAATGAGTATAATTTCTTACATTCTAAGGTGGTATATCTATTGTCATTATCGAAGAGATCGTCACGGTATCGGAGGGTAAACCATTGTCTTCAAGACGTCGTCGAAAAAATACGAATAAAAAAATTACGGGAAATATCCAGGGTATAAAAAAAAATACTAGGTAGGTCTCTGATCCAAATTGGTTTTGCGTGTTTCGGGTCGGTGCAGGTATATGGAAAAAAAGTAAGAAATAAATACCCCTAACAGCAGCTGTTGTAGCTTGCCATTTATTTGGCAGTAATGGATTTGATGTAAGAATGAGTAATTAAAATATTAAGTTCGAATAATAATGATATCAGCCACATACTTAGCAGTTTTCAGCAAGGGATGGTTGCTCCCTACCAACTTGCGTAGGTGGAGTGCTACGTTCGCAATCTCGTCGCTCAATACCCATCGCAGGCTCAGGAAAGAGGTCGGATAGCCCACGATCTTCTCCGCCTCACTCACTGCGCGGTTCCAGTCCGGCTTCGAGTTGTGTTGGGCAACGCTAGCTCGCTGCGTGCTACATGTGCTCACTTCCCTAGTACAAGGTCCCCAAAGTTTCGAAACCAACGCACTAGATGACTGAACTTTCACTAAATCACACTTTACGACACGACACAATCGACTCAGGCTCATTTTCCTAGACGAACTGCAGTGAACCAGGAATACCAAAGACTACGCAATTCGAATTTCGAAAGCGCGAAAGTAATTATTTGTACAACAAGCACTAGACTACACTTTATTTGCACAGAATTTATGCGTTAAACTTATGTCTAACTCGATAAATTCAATATCAAACACCTGAGGAAAACTTGTAGCGAAATACAACTATTTATGCAAGTGTTGCACAAAATAGATATTATTTCGTAAATAATTTGAACGACGAATTACGAACGTGCACAACTTTCGCGCGTGATCGGTTGACTGACCGAATGGTGAATGAAGTCTACGAACTGAACTGTCGGATTCGCTAATCGGGGATTGACGAATGATGATTCCGTAATGAGCTGCATTTTCTGAATGATTTTTCACAATGAAGTTGGTTTGATTTTCATGGTTTGTCATAGATCGAAATTTTAACAAATACCCCGATGTTTTATTTAACACGTATTCAGTGATTAATTACGTTTATTTACAGGAAAATTTCTTAGCTCACCTATACGGCGAGGTTCTTTACAGAGCAGGTAACCTTACCCGTTCCGAAATTGTTTTTTTTTTGTTTTTATGAATGATAACTGAAAAAGTCTTTATTTTCATTGATATTAACCATTATAATATGGTTGTAACACATTGTAATGTTTTTTAGGGTTCCGTGCCTGAAAAGAAGAATTTTGTTTTTGAAAAATCTTAAAGATTTAGCATTTGCTTAAGCATTAACGGCCTTATAATGCTGGGACACAGGCCTCCGCTCTAGGAGAGGGAATTGGTCATAATACACCGCGCAGGCCGAGTGCGGATTGGCGGATGTCACATATATCTTCGAAATTTTTGGTTCTAGGACATGCCGGTTTCCTCACGATGGTTTCCTTCTTCGTTTTGAGGGCAGTGGCGATGAAATAAATTACACAAAGTAATGCGCCTGACTAGGTTTGAATCCGCGACCTACAACTTGCAAGTCGGGGCAGATACCACTGGGCCACCACTGCTCTAAATTCCACGTACTTATTTTTAATTGTAATTATTTTGAAAGAATAATTTAGTAATTGATAGCCCATTTATCGAGGAAGGCATAGGACCTACGGAGGCGTGGTGAAATTACCAACGATGCGGGTGAAAACACGGAGAACAGCTTGTATAGAGGCCGAGGGTCCTTCCCGACTGGTCTATCGTCAACGTGAGCATGGTTTAACAGCTTGTTGGTTCTTCCAACGTAATATTTGATAAAGGGAGATAGAATTTAGACTTAGATGAAGGCCTACCAGTGTGCGAATGACGAACTGAGCCACGCGCAGAAACCGCAGAAACACTCTGAGCAGAGGGACTAGGTACTACAAGATATACCTAAGATCTAAAAGCTGAGTTCGTTAATGGTTCATTTCGTAAATATCCCTTTCAATGTTTTGATAATGAAAGAAAAAAAGATACGGCCGTTTATATCGCAATAAACGTACATCTCTACACTCTCAAGGGAATCATAATTCATAGGGAACTTCCCGTAAACGTGGAATCCCGAAATTTGGCATAGAGTAAGACCTCATACAACGTATATAGGAAAAAGTCTGAAAAATGAAAAATCTTCTTTTTGCGATTCGGAATAATCTTCAAGACTCGATTCGGGAATTGAACGGTTTTCATAGCTATGTAAGTTGGTACAGAACCTGCAGTACGTGAGTGGGATTCGCACTTGCCCGATTTTTTATATTTATGAGTTGGTAACTACAATGAAGGGCCAAAGTTCACGCAAAATACTACATTTTCAGATTTGTTAAGTAAATTAGTTTTTAATCTAGATAAGATCCACAAGATATCTGTGTTTCCAAAATATCTAGAGAGAGATTTGAATATCTACCGTAAAACGGGGTGAATAAGGACTCAGGGGTAAATAGGGTCAAATCGAGGAATCTAGTTTCGAAGCCACTAAATAAAATCCAAGAACTTCCAATTGCTACTTTTTTTTTCTTCTAAAAGTAGAATATATATTTTCTTCTAACTGACAGCACCGAAGCGTTGTGAAGTTAGTAAAAGGTGTCAAAAATCTTCTTTCAAATAAGACTGTAGATGTGAGGTTGCGGTATTGTTTTTGGAAATTCTAGTGTTTTTTTGACAACGTGTGGAGTTAGCCAACGATATAATAGGTAATTATCTTTAAGAAGCTACACAAAAAGAGGTAAGTCTAGATTTTACATAGTTTTTGTTTAAATCGTTTTCTTTAAAACCTCTGGTATTGTTAATTTTTCGAGGTGAATAAATACGGTAACGGGGTGACAAGGGACGGCTAAAGTACAAATAGAGTCGCCTATAAGGTGAGGTGGGGTAAGACTAACATACTTTTCTGCCAGACAGCAATGATTGATTTTCACGGCTAAGTTATTTGACTTACCTCTGAGACAATAAAATCATTGATACCTCAATACTATACGCTTTAATAAAATAATGGATATATTTCCGTTAGTGCATCCAGAAGGTAAATTTTGAATAAATTGTAAGGCCGTTAAAACTGCTAGTCTTGCCCCACCACATGGGGTAAGAATAACAGTAATGTATTTTAACTGAAAACGTGCACTTATTGGAGTTTGTAAAGAAAAAACGCAAGTGATAAAAGTACTCGTATTTAATTTGAATTGTATAATAACGGAACAACGTTTATTTTTGCGGCAATTCGTATATTACATGATTTGGGGTAAGACAAACATACAATCAAAATCAGAGGAGCAGAACCTTTTAAGTGATATCAATAGCATAATGTGAATAAAGCGTTACTCATAAATTAAAAAGACAAACAGGAATAACTTGCTATTAAATTTATTTGACTACCGATTAAATAAAAATCTTAACAAAACACTCACAATATATTTTTTTTTTTAAATGCTACTCTCTAATAGGAATATTTAGTGGACCTACTGTCTACTTTAATTTGGTTTAAATCAAGATTACAGTCCGGGTGAATAATTATAATTATAAATTTTTCAATTTCGGTGGCGAAACTTTTACTTCCGTGAAAATTTTCGCGAAAACCTGAGGAGAAGAAACTTTTTCCTCAGTTGTCGTGAAAATTAAGGACCTCGACGAAAGCTGCAGTAACTTAGTATTTATGGCGAAACAACCTTTTATCGCCAAACACCACTTCGACTGGACGATTCACCAAATATTTGATAATGGGTGAACTGTCTTTTCAATTCGATTTTCATTTAATCGACCATGTAACTAAAGAAAAATATCTTAAACGAAAATGTTGATTACAACTGACTAGGGGAAAGACTAACATAATGTTTGTCTTACCCCGGGCGAACTGATAGTCTTCCCCCACTTTGATATTTGTAAGTTATGTTTTAGTTTTGTAAAATATTATAAGAAATCGTATGTATAAAGTTAAATTGATACGATAACTTAAAAGGCAATATTAATATGATGCTATTTACGTTCAAGACTCCTCCATTTAACGTTTTTTTTCACCAAAATTTTAAGGAATCCTTACTGCTCTGTCACGTGCAACAATTTATTTCACAACTGACATTTTCGTTTTTGTTATGTTATCGACACTAACGATCAGAAGTGCCATCTGTGTTTTAAGTTGAGAACTTTTTCATGCTAACTGTTTTATCGACATGGTAAATTCAAAAAGAACACGGTACTTTTCGAGATATTTGAAAGTGATAGTCTTGCCCCGCTGATAGTCTTACCCCACCTTACCTTACTTGGTAAATAGGGACGTATGAAAGTTGATTAGGAACGGTAAAGTTTGAATAGGGTCAGGGCTGCTACAACATGAATTGAACATTTTATCGCATTGTTTTGCAGGATTTCACTTTTTATTAAAATAAGGCATTTTCATTTTATTTATTTTAAACTTATATACAAGCATGCGCACAAGGCGAACTAATGAGAAGTAATAAGAGATACATAGGTACGAACTTGTATGATTTAAAAAAGTTTTTTGGTTGGTTTGTATGTGGCGCTATTACTCCGTAATTATCGTGAGACAACCCTACTAGTCTTTCCCAAGTTACCCATGTCTCGTCTCAGGTCACCCCACTTCAAGCATGAATAGGGACAGCCTATATTTTTGTTAAAATATCTAAATTTAAACTGATTCTGGGGATATTTTTAACATTTACGAAAAGTATTAACTGCCGGAAACTCTTGGAAAGAGTTATCAATATTGCATTCGTCCTACAACATCGATTAATTTCAGTGACAAGTTCGATTTTGTCCCTATTCACCCCATTTTACGGTACTTTTCCTACTACAACTTCGGAAGGGAATAAAGTAGCGACATCTATACCGGCACGTAAGTACTTATTCGACTTACATTAAATCACAGCATTCGTGATAATATCTCATCTATAGGGCTGAACGAAAGAAACCCCTGGAAACCTGGAACGAAGCTAAAATACATAGGAGTAGGAGTGGGTTTTAGTCAGAAAAAGTCTGACACGCCCTCACGCCCTGAGTGGGAAAAGGCATATTAATGATCTCCCACCTAAACAAAAAGCAATCGTGATAGGTAGTACTCCTGATCGAGTTCTCAGATTTAGGGACTACACACACTTATTCAGCTCTATTCAGCTAATGTCCATAGAAAACAACGATTTTGTATGGAGACGCGTACGCATCCATTCAGCTTTCCGCGTTTATTCAGCTTTCACGGCAAACAAGTATAAAATGAGAACAAATGTGTTTTTGTCATGCGAGTGCTTTAGATGGAGTTCAGCACTGTTCTGCGGCGTTCAGCGCTGTTCCACCGCGTTCAGCGCTGTCCCGCCGCATTCGACGCTGAATGCAGCAGAACAGCGCTGCACACGTATGGTTCTCAACTCCATGTCAACAAGTTGCGACCTGCATAGTTCCTGGATAGATTAGATTTATCCAAAAATGCTCTTTAAATTTAATATCATTTTGTTTTAATTGGGATACCAATATCGCGATTTCTCCAACCAAATTTCTATTTACCCAAAATGAGTCGACCCACTGTTGTTCGCGTTGTAATTTTATACGGTTATTTTTTTCTATTTCTTCTACAAGTAGCGAAACGACAAAAATATCGCACATAGAACCATCCATGTTGAGGACACAATACTAATTGAGTAGCTGACCGTCTTCGCAGCATATTCATCGCCTCACGTAGTAGATAGAAGTATTTTAGCGGAGATAACACTCTTACGCCGCTGTACGCGGCTGATAGAAGTAGAGCTGTATAAGTGTGACCAAAATCGTTCAGCGAAACGCGAATAGAGCTGAATAAGTGTGTGTAGTCCCTTATTGGTCGTTCGGCGCTTTTCTCGTGGTCGCCACTGTTGTCCATGACATTCAGGAATTGCGCGGCGCTTATAACAGTTGTGGTATATCCCGTAAAAAAACGAACAAGAATACAAGAACGATAGCTACTGTCTAGTTAAAAGTAGCCCACTGGATGTGGGCAGTTATCACTTGGTGAAGAATCTCCATTCCATTTTCATGCAGGTGCCTGAAAGAACTCAAAAAGTGTAGTTTGAAGAGGTCTATTTACATGATTGCTATGTTATTACTTCAGGCGCACAAATAGTAACATTTCAACTTCTTTGAGTTTTTTAAATCTATTTTCAACAATGGATAGCCAATTGGAAGTGAGTGTCGTGAGAAATTTATAAAAGTAAAATTACTACTTCTTCGTGATCGATTGAATGAAATAATTATTTTTTTCCCGCAAGTACAATTTGACAGACTGGTGATACCATACCTAATCTAATCTAACACTTTATTCTTTTCTACTGAAAACAGTCACAAATATTGACTAAATACTTTAATATTGTACATTAATTTCATGAATCCCCGACCGGTCCTATGAGTCCGCGGTGTTATTGTTTTACTATTGTGTCTCGTTTTGTGGGTATGTGATAGGTTAAATTAAAACAGTTGGAGTTTATAGACAGTAAAACACACAATTTACCGATTTAAATGAAGTACAGTCAAAATAAGTAAAAAAAAAATGGTTGCCTGTAAAGTCGTTTTTACGGGCGAAGATTTTACGTGACAACGTCTTTTTCTCGGTAGAATATTTATTGATATGAATATAATTAAATTGCACAATAGGAACAAGGAATTGAATGAAAATAAGAATTGCACAAATTTTAACTATAGAAATATATTTTGTTTACTAAAATTCTCTAGTGCTGCGCGCGCGGCAGACCGATCATAGTTGAGTGGGAGAGAGACGCAAGGCATTCGGCGGGCCTCTCTCTCGTTCGGTGACTCATCGTAACGTTACCGAGCGTTACACTTTTTCATAAGTGACTCCCAGCCGCAACCTAATTTAAGACGTTGTCACGTCAAAAAAAGGATTAATACTCGTAACACTCGGTTAGGTAAAACCAAAGGAAAAGAAACGGCGAGCAATGGGTAGCCAGAATGGTAGGTCGCCGTCCGACCGTCCGGTTATCATCTGGACCAAGCCCAAGCCGTCAAAGCGGTGAGTAGTGTTCCACTCGTGCTTCAAGGAGATGTTAGCCCGTTCCGTAAAGTGAACCCATGGCCCCATGGGTTCACTTTTGAAAGGAAACCCTGGAACCCTGGAACAAACATCATGGACGACTTTTTCCCCTAGTACTTATTTTCTTGAAACAACAGAAAAACGTGCCTGAGCTACAAAGGAGTCTCGGTAAGTAATTGATGGTAATACATCCAAGAACTGACCTTGAAAAACGTTACTTAACTTTGTAGATAACCTTTTTTCAGAGAATCACAAGCTCCTATTTAAGCAAAAAAAAAGGATGAGGTGAAATGTACAATATACCAAAATATTGTACTAAAAGCAAATATTTCTTTGGCAACACTAATTTTACACATTGACCAATCAAGACGTATAATCTTCTTGTTCACTTTATTATGTTCATTCAATCCCGAGCGCCAGCCAATCCGAATCGGAGGCTAGAAATAGTTCATGTTCAATCGCTCATTCAGTTATTCGCGTTCTGCCGGTTCTCGTAGTCGTCTGTAGAGCGGTCACTACGCGCTTGCCGGTTTCTTTCAGTGTTCTAATTGATCAAATTCTCCATCTAGCACATCTGTTGTATTTGATAACATTTGTGTGTGAAAGTGAGAACTTAAAGTTGTGTTGGAGACGTGAAAGTTTATTCAATTTATCGAAAGTACTTTGAGGTAAGGGATTTTTTGTTGCTTTCTTTAGATATTTTCACGGGCTGTGGCTGGAACGTCTTTCGCAAGCATTTGGGAGCTCCACGTGTAATGCATACGTGGTAAAAAATCTGTGCTACTGGTCTCAATTCACAACTTAGTCAAGGGTTTTATCTGTTCGGTTTCTCGAGAAAAATTCAGCACTGCGTATTTCTGTTTATAAAATCCAATTCGACTTTCCTGTTACTCGGCTGCTCACATATTAAGTATCAATTAAACGTAGGTATGCGTAAAAGAAATCGGCAACGTTTATTGATAAAAATAGTGCGTCAATAGCCCTTGAAAAACGCCGATCGGAAATATCTTAAGAAAACAATCATCACCGTAATTACGCACTTAAACTAACTGAAACGCAATAAAAATAACATCTGAGCACCTGAGATTCTGTAGTACCTACCTATTCGCTATCCCGGTAATTGCGTTCGTACTTTAATTAATTCGAATCTCTTTTTTTTCTGTTTAGGAACTGGTTTTTGAAGCGCCAGCAATGACCTGAGATTTGGCGGTCGTTGATCTGTCAGCTGCTTTGCATTCCAAATTTAAATAAGAAAAATTTTGCATACCTACTATACTTTTTTCTCGAAATATTTTAGGTACTGCAAAGATATCGGTTTTAATTTTACATAGTCATTTATTTCTATGAGAAAAACATAACAGAATTGTGATATTGATTTACTCTAATTCATTTTATTGTTAATGTACAATAATAGTCGGTAATTATCTTCATAACCCTTTGCCCTTACCAGTGTTTTATCCTACTTCATTGACTGGGTCAAACATACCATTAAGTAATATTTATTATTATGTAACAACAGTATGTAATAAATATTGTCTTTCCTATTGTGATAATGCATAAGTGTGGAGAATATGCTATTTAACGTTTGAATCTCCGACCGGTCTCATGAGACCGCGCTGTCATTGTCTTACTATTGTGTCTCGTTTTGCGGGTATGTGAAAGGTTAAAACCATGACTCGGATTTAATATGCAGATTTCTTGTGTGACTGATCGATCACTAATATTCTTATTATAAAATAAATTTCCTAAATGATCTGAAAATATTCCCATTAAATTTCTTCTATAGGTAAAAAACAAAACTAATAAGATTTCCTAATCTGAACAATTTGACCTTAACCTGAAATCTTGTAAATAAGCCTTATATGAGACAATAAAATTAATTAAGATAAAGAGATAAAAACCAGACAAAAGTCATCTAATCACATCTCAATTATCCAGACATCTCGCCTTCACAGATATAAATTAAATAATTAAATCTTTATTTCATACTTAACATGGCTAGACTGATTGTCTGGCTCTCATTGCACACCCAATTGGGCAATAATCGTAAAATGACTGTTTACTTGAGTAATTGTTTTAGTTATGCCCTTGTGTCAATTAACAACTTAGATAATTATGACAGAACATAATATAATTGTCATTGACATTTGATAAGCATTAAATTATTTGTTCGGTAATAACCAACTGCATAAGAATACTCATAAAGCAACAGGATTATAATTCACAATTTTTGTAAACTCATACACAAATCATTAACCTGAACTGTCTGTAGGCCATAATGTACAAATATTTGTTCTCTCCGGGAATCAAACCTGCAAATAACAGTACAGCAGCTAATCGTTAAACTACTGCACCTACCATGCTATTGAATATTGAAATTATAATTAAAATCCATAATATTAAATTGAATCTACTACCTATTCATATTATATTCAAATGGATTTGCAGAATTGAGGGAAATTTCCAGCAATTTCACTTAGTATGCTTTTATTACTGCTATTCAATTTGCATTGATTTGATGAAATCAAGCGATAATTATATTAGATCATGCTCGAAAGATTTGTATGAGGTTGAATAAAAGAATATTGTGATAACTGCCATTAGTGTTCCCATTCTGACAGAAAATCCTTAACTTGTGTTAATTTGCTTGATAGACATGTGTAAAAAGCATAATTGCATAAGCACGATTTTAATTTTTAAGAGTTTGCGTACATTTTTGATCTTTCACTCAAAAGTCATGGAAGATTCATCAAATACAGGGCAAGAGTTATCCCTATACTTATAAAAAGGTGTGGAATGTATCGGATGATACTGTTCACAAAATGATTATATGAGTATAACCACAGCATTACTGGTTTTAAAAGCAAAACGGAGTTGGGTCTTATGACGATATGTAGAGTTGCAGACACCATTTAAGCCTTCTGAAGAGGCCCACAACCAAGTATCAGTGCCATATTATGTAATTTCTGCTAACACGCACTGGTCTTCTCATAACTTGCGTCTAAAGACACTGTGACACCAGCACCAGACACCAGCCTCACATAAATATATACAATTGCTGATACAATATCACAATATACCGTAATGTATAATCCAACATCAGCCACTACTTGAATCCTTAATTACTGTGTCTTCTAAATAATTCATAACATGTCTACATGGGAATTCCTAGTGAATATTTTATCAATGCAAGTAAAAAGTTTTCCATTACGGTATTATTATTAGATCTATAAGCTATCCGTCAATGTCGGCTGTGTAAGCATTGTGATTTGAGTGCTATCCTGGTTTGACAAAAATGTTTGCCAATGGCTTGCATGATTTGGACACTGTACTCACTCCAATTCAATTTTGTTAAGGCTATGTTCTATTGATGAACATCTGATAATTTTGCCAAAATCAAGGTATTAAGTGGAAATGGGTGGTACTTTTATGTAACTATTGATCAGTTCTAGCCAAGTACCTGCAGTGTTCACTTGTCCAACCACATTTACCTATTAATTACCAATATATTAAAGGTTGAAATAACAAATCTTAATCCATGCTTCTCTGCTGCTCATCATCTCAGTAGGTCCCCTTCGGCCCGTCGTTCCTTTCTAGACAGATCATTCTCAACAAAGTCTTTTGTCCAGGCCTACTCATTGTCATCTACTTACTCACGACATTTTCATAAACCTCCACATCACATGCCCAATTGTTCGTAATCATGACAACCGTCACAACCGATTACCACACAACTTTAATAATAACGTGTGATCTCTGCTAATTATTATGAATCATAGAAATTAAATTATTATAAATGAATGATTAATGTATTGGCAACCTAGGTACTACACGTACATATCTACTTTATTTCATGAATCCCCGACCGGTCCTATGAGACCGCGGTGTGATTGTTTTACTATTGTGTCTCGTTTTGTGGGTATGTGATAGGTTATTTAGGAAATCTTTAAAATAACTTCTCCAACTCTGAGTGGAGCGGAAGGGAGTTTCGGACTTTTACCCACTAAAACCAACTCGTGTTCCTTTAGTTGCCCTTTCTGTTCCCAGGTCGCGACAACTGTTTCTAACTATCGCACAGCCCGCAATACTAGGTATATTCCCGAATCAAGCTAATTTACATAGGGGACCTACATAGGAATCCTCGTTGCACGAGTCCAACTCGCACTTGACTAGATTTTTTTATCTAGTTTGATCGCAAACTCGACCATCACAAACACGCTAGTCAAACCGGCTTGTGTACTCAAAGCTAGTCAAACCATAGTGTTTATAGTAGTAATGTCAATGAACCTGCTATTTCTAGGACAAGGCGAAATAGTTTTTTTTATTAGAACCTTATAAAACCTTTGAACATGACCATTCCACGTGTTGACAGGCACGCCATGAATGGTTCTAGCAAGGAATCGTATAATATGTAAACTAGTAACTTTTTTAAATGCGATGAGAAAAAAAGCACAATTTATTTATTTAAACTTCATGTACAGTGGACGTACATAGGCGGACTTAATGCATCAAGGCATTCTCTACCAGTCAACATAGTGATAGTGCAGCCAGTTTATTTTTAAGTTTTATGGGTTCATACAGATCCAGAATTGTGAAATCTTAATTCTTTACACAAAACTTAACATAACTAAATAAAGTGATATCAATGATTTTTTTAAATTGATGTATACTAGTGCTTGATTGCAATCCTACCAGATGGTAAGCAGTAATGCAATCGTTGATGATGAGACGCACTAGTTCCTAGACTAGAGCCTATTCACTCTAGCCTTGAAGACACCTATTTTATAAACGGTCGAAGGAAGCCCGCAGCAGACAAATTTTTCCACTCCTTCAATGAACGCGGATGAACGATGTAAATGAAAAATGATTTGATGAATCAAGAGATCAAAGGAAAAAACAACTATCTTTTTTTTCCGTATGTAGAATGTATATTACAATAAGTTCTACTATTCTTAAAAATAAGTACGTTATACCAGGAAGTTGTTACTTTTCATTCTACATAATGCTTTATTCAGAAAACTCTGGCATAGATACTCTTTCAACTATAAAAATATAGTTGCGTACTTTGTTACTTCATAGAGTCTTTTTGTGGTAAATATAGGTTATTGATAGGTTAACATCGTATTATAGGCTTATCAACGACCTTCTTATTTTTATTTAGGGAACAACTCATACATAATTCGTTGTTTTTTTTTTGGGATGTCTTATCACCAAATAACTTATCCCGCTTTGCGTGGGGCGAGAACCAACTGTCCTTTGCCAACCGCAGTGACTCTGGAAAAATCCTGAAGCCTCAGATACCATCTTCAAGTAACACTTTCACCGTAGTCGGGCTTGCGGACGATGAACTCGGGAGCTCTCGTCCGGCGGTTCGGTAACCGTCCGGAAGAAGCCCGAGTCTTTGACGACACGTAGTGTTCCACTCGCGCCTCAAAGAATTAATGTCAGCAACACCGTAGGTAGGGGCCCAGCAGGACCGAAGCTTAATAGGACCTTTAGTTGACTATCGGAAAGAAAACCCGGAGTCCTGGAACGCAAGGCAAAGACTCATAGGTGTAGCATCAGTCAGTAAAAGTCTGATACGATCTCCCAGAAGAAGCCATTGGGATGCCTTCCCACCTTCAAAAAATCTTTACTTTCTAGTTTTAAAACCACCTTTGTCCTTTCACTGCATAATTGTAACGTGTAACATTTGGTTCCAGGTATGGAGTGGGAAGGGCCGCCCAAGCAAGGCTTGTACGACCCTCAGAACGAGCACGAGGCCTGTGGAGTGGGATTTGTGGTTGCTATCGACGGAAAACGTACTCATAAAGTAAGTACCTTCTCTTGAATATTTTATGGCGATTTTCTGATAAGGAAACCTGTGATCTAAGAACGTAAAAACGAAAGGTTAACTAAAGAAACATAGATGAGTTTTAGTCAGTAAAAGTCTAACACGCCCTCTCACTGCACACTTGAAAACCCTACCTGTGTTTCTTCATTTGCCTTTTGCACTCCAGGGTCATGGTAACTCTTTTGAACAACGCCGAGGCCTTGAACAAGCCCTGGGGAATATTTTTTGCCCAAAATAGCATGGGCAAAATATTTTCTTGAAAATCAACACAGCCTTTACCAGGAATATTTTACGACACCATGTATGTTTTTTTGTCAATAAACAAGTCTTTTTCTTGTGAAACCAGCGGGCTCGATAAGTATTTTACGCAGCTGGTCATTTTTAACACAATTTTTCCGTCCATTTTTTCTGATATATAGTTTCTAGCGAAACCTTTTAAATGCTGAAAACTCCAGAAATATCTTGCGCAACCAGTTTATTTTCAAACAAAAAAGCCTTTCCTTTTTAATTGTCTAACACTTTTCTTGAGAAACTTCAAAGCCTCACAAATGCTTTACTCCTGAAATAACTTGCGCAATCAGTCCATTCTACAAACTCCCCCGTTTTTTTTGATTAACAAGAAATTTTCTTGAAAACTTTCGTAGCCTCTCAAATGTTTTGAATTTTGAAATATCTTGTGCAATCAGTCTATTCATAAGTATAAATATACCATTCCCCTTTGTTTAATAACTTTTTTCTTGCCAATTCATCGAAACCCTACAAATTCTGAACTCCAGAAATGTTTGCGCAACAGTCATTCTTCTACAGAACTTTCCAGTTTTATTTAGAGAGAAACGTTTCAAAACTTTCAGCACTTTAAGTTTCGAAACGTTTTTCTTTCAATCCTTGTATTAATTTAGAAGGAAATTAATTTACGTATTACAAACCTACTGGAAACGTTGCTTATAACGTACCTATAAATCCGGAGAGTTGACTTAATTTTATTAATGACTTTTTATAATTTCTATTAAAATTGTTCAAATCTGCTTAAAATTTAAAAAGATAGAAACCTTTAAAATCTGGTGGAACAAAAAAATGACAAATAGAATAAGGATGCGCACCCAAAAATGCGACGTCACCCTTATTAGGTTACGTGTTTACACGCATAGCGAAAAGTTCCCACCATGCCAGAATTCTTCCACAATCCCAAAACATAACATTTGAAATGCTAATTGCCGCTTCATTGAATAACCAATCTTGATACTGTTTTCAGAAACAGTTATAAGTGTTGTTAAGTATAAAATACATATTGTGCCAAAAATAAACTTACAAAAACAAGGGTGAATTATTTATTCTAATCTGCTATTATTCTAAGTATTGTTTCACATTATCCGATCCGATATCGGTATCGGACGCCGATACGATATCGGGGTAGGTAAAATGTATGAAATGCTGTGCTCCGATATCCGATATCGGGTCGGACAATATGAAAGACAGGTACATATCTCATACATTTACCTTACCCCGATATCGTATCGGCGTCCGATACCGATATCGGATCGGAAAATGTGAAAACGGTCTAACGGACTGCCAAGTGCACAGTATTAGACCGTTTTCACATTATCCGATCCGATATCGGTGTCGGACGCCGATACGATATCGGGGTAAGTGAAATGTGCGAAATATGTATCTATCTTTCATATTGTCCGACCCGATATCGGATATCGGAGCACGGTATTTCATACATTTTACTTATCCCGATATCGTATCGGCGTCCGATACCGATATCGGATCGGATAATGTGAAAACGGTCTTATGCGAGAAACACAGCATGCAAAAACAAAAAAGCACAACGCTCACATTGTTCCATGGTGTCAGTTCTAAGACTGTTTTCACATTATCCGATCCGATATCGGTATCGGACGCCGATACGATATCGGAGTAAGTAAAATGTATGAAATGCCGTGCTCCGATATCCGATATCGGGCCGGACAATATGAAAGACAGGTACATATTTCATACATTTACCTTACCCCGATATCGTATCGGCGTCCGATACCGATATCGGGGTAAGTAAAATGTATGAAATGCTGTGCTCCGATATCCGATATCGGGCCGGACAATATGAAAGACAGGTACATATTTCATACATTTACCTTACCCCGATATCGTATCGGCGTCCGATACCGATATCGGATCGGAACATGTGAAAACGGTCTTACAATGTAACAGCCTGCCTGTCAATACTCATCTCATGTCCGAGAGTCAGACTCCATAAGCCTTAACAACGCCCTAAGCAGAAATCGGATCACGATGAGGGTAGCGCCCCTATCTCCCTATGCTCCCTATCTCCTGTTGCTTAGTAACGCTAATTAATTGGGGATGAGAGCTGTCTACTGCACTGTCCAGTGTACACTCGTATCTACAGATCCAATCAAACGAGAGCCCTATCAAGGCAGCCTAAACTAATTGGTCAACTGGGGCCTTACCGTAAAATTTCAAGCGTAGGAGCGTATAAGAGGGATGGAGCTATACACCCTATGTTTATTAATGTCTTTTATAAATTTTGTAATTTCGGATATGGATAACCAATTATAGTAACTAAACAAAGACAATTAAAATTATAAATATCACGTACTACACATAATTCCTCTCGCAGTACTCCTGGCATGCCAATAAAATTATTATCTTACATTCATCCGCAAACGGATCATTTACTGGATTAGAATTTATGTATAGTTTTCATTGATGTATTAATATTAATAGCTCTATCCCTTTTACAGTTCAGTTAAGGTCCTCAAATGGATCGCATTAAGGGCTCAGAGAGTGGTAGAGCCTACAAATCTTAGTTTGTCGAAATTATTCTCAGAATTAATTTAGTAGGTATCGTTGCATAAAACAGCCAATAGTAATGCAGCCGAAAACGTATGTAATGTGATTCTAGAAATGTGCTTCAATTTCATGCAGAATTGAAATTAGGAGCGAACACATTCTATATTTGCATTCAAGAATGTCAGAACCTTGGAATTTAATGGAAACTCCCTAAATCTTGATTGTGGCCATGGAAGTATAAATCCTATTTATGTCGTCTTTGGCCATTGACATTGCATTTACCAGAAGCAAATTCTTACTATATAAACTGCATTGCATTTGGCAAGCATCCATTATTAACCTTGTCTAAATGCTACGCCAATAGTTTTATGGAGAAATTGGCATTTAACGTTTGAATCCCCAACCGGTCCTATGAGACCGCGCTGTTATTGTTTTACTATTGTGTCTCGTTTCGCGGGTATCTGAGTAACTACGTTAGTAGTATTATTTGGAAACTCCTCAAAAGTACAGTCTTTATGGAGTTTTCTTGGCAACTATTCTTGAATTTTAAAGAGCATAAAATTAACAATGTTTGCATGCGTTTAGAACTAGGTAGAAAACAAGAAGCAAATTTCCATTACTGTAATTTATAGTTACATTTCTGAATTTATAAGCATTGTAGTAAGAGAATTTCAGTATTTATCATAGACTGGCCCTTTACCCGCGACTTCGTTCGCGAGAATAACATTATGTATTTAGTTTAGAATTTGTGCCAATTTTCATGTTTATTAACTCAAGAAATTGACCATTCAACATCTTCCAAATCGTTTAATGGGTGTAGTTTTGAAAATAAATAATGACTTGACTGATTTACTTCGGTTACTAAGTATTTGTGCTAACAGTCCTATAGGGGAAAAAATCTTTTTTTTTTTTCGGATGGTTACGTCATACAAAGAAGATTCCCTCCAAGTTTCAGGTCTTTACGAATCCGTCAGTCAGGAATTCAGGACAAAGCATTCTATAAGTATAGAAGATGCATATACAATTATAGATACGTCTACAACTGCCCAAATTCAGAAGTATCGAAGTATTTGTTTAGTTACCTAGACTATTCATGGCTGATCTAATTTTATTTGCAAGCCATTTGTTGGATTTAAGTACAATTGGATCCAAATTGATAACTAATGATCTTGAATGGAAGATTACAACAACTGTTTGGTAACATCTATTTCGAGCGTTTCGTGAATACGACTTACAATCTAATCTAATACAACCTCAGAGTAGGGAAGACCGAATTCAATCAAATGTAATCAATTTATGTAGGTATACCTAATTATTTAAGTATTGCCAAACATAATGACGTCTTCGTTGATCTGTTAAATCAAAACACGAGTAAACAAACGAGTCTGAACCTTGACTCGTTTCACGCTGATATATTGATCCCGTAAATACATCTTGTAGTAGATAAATCTCTTGTAGCTACGAGTAACTGTAGTCTATATTACAGTATTTACGAGTCAACTGATAAAAAATATTATCGAAGCTGCACCGATCGTCTTTATAAACAGTATGCTCTTTGTGGCTTTATAAAGCTGTTATGACTTCGTAGGAAGTTCGTAGTCTATGATTGTCTCATTTTCTTCTCTTACAATTGTCAGACCTGTGTAGATGGGTTTGTTGGTCATCAATGTTTGCATCGGTATAGCTGCCAGTTTAAAATAGCTAATAAATATCACGATTGTCTCCTCGATTTTGTAGTACACCAAGTATCTGCTACATCTACATCTATCATTTTTCAACATTAGAACTTGTGCGCGAATGAATGATGGCAAAATGGTCACCCCCCTGATTGATGTAGCTCTCAAAGTGATCTATAGATAGCTATAACTTTGTCTAATACATTAATGATTTGATACTCATTATGAAACTTTGTACAGATCGTCCGAGATGCAGAGACGCTCGCAAAGCGCATGGAGCACCGCGGTGCGTGCGCGTGCGACAACGATACCGGAGACGGCGCGGGAGTGCTAACCGCCATCCCGCATCAGTTCTACTGCGCTCAGCTCAGGTAAGAGAACCATAAGCGGCACCTAGCAATTAGCATATTTATAACACTTCTAGTATCTCTACAGTACAGTAAATCTGACTCTAGTCTTGCCATGAAGTACCGTGTTACCCCAGTTAATAGGTTGTGCAGGTCTGGTAGGCAGCCGCTCCTCGTAAAATACTGGTATTCAGCTAAATCCGGCTTGACTGGAAGCCGACCCCAATATAATTGGGAAAAGGCTAGGCAGATGATGATCTAGTATCGCTACAAAAATTAAGATATGTCGAAATTGAAAAGAAACATGTCAACCCCATGCATTTTAGACTCTTTAACAATCATTATCGCTCATCGGCACGTCTTTTTAATTATGCATAGGCTCGTGTTTGACCACTATGTAATCTGATGGTAAGCGATGATGTGGCCGAGGATGGAGCACGCTTGGCTAGAAGTAACCTATTCACTCTAGACTTGAAGACTCCTAAGTTGTACATTGCTCGCAGAACAGATGGTCGATGGGAATAAAAGGTTTTAAAGTGGCGATCGTGCCAAAAGACCGATGGAAGTCCTCCCACAAGGTGAACCGATGACCTGGTGAGGGTTGCGGTCCAACAGTACGTATTTCGGTACATTGCTAAAATAGAGGGTCGAAAGGTTCTAGAGTGGTGATCATATACCGGAAGACGCAGCAATTGAAAACCTAGTGAGGGTCGCGGGAATCCGATTATTACGAGATGCACAGGACTGGTTATGGCGACGATTGAGATCGGCCTATGTCCAACAGTGAATGTCTTTCGCCTGTTTCGGCCTCTTTTCAGCCTTCGCGATAACTCCCTACAAATATTAGTGTGCGGCTGATTAACCTATCAATACCTGCGAAACGAGACACAATAGTAAAACAATAACAGCGCTGTCTCATAGGACCGGTCGGGGATTCATGAATTGAGTATTCGTAACAGAAGGCGATTTTAAAATGACCAAGGACAATAAACAACAATCGGGCTCTAAGCCAAAGAGTTTGTTGTCATTTTACGTGAAGACCTAAATCTTTATGTGGAGCAAACAGTGCGTCACTAATGTACTAGTTTCTTTATAACCGAGACGAACGATCACAACTATTGCTCGTTACAGTACGGTAATGTCCTCTGTACACTGAGGTGTGTTTATGTAGGAGTTGATCAAAGAAAATACTTGTTTTACTGCACGAACCGAAGCGCTATCATCTGATTTTACAACTAAACTAACAATTTTGAAATGCAATTGCATTTATAAAAGCCGGTTTAAAATCTAGGATCACTTAATCTTATCTGTAATCACAACTGCCTGCGAAGGCTACTGAATTGTTTGGAAAAATTACCTTGACCCTGGAACGGAAAGGGCAACTGAAGCATCACACATGGGTTAGTCAGCCAAAGTCACCGTTTTGAGAGCAGTGGTTTCATTTTTATTTGGGAATTCATCATAACGACTTCTGCCGCTCTGGACGGAGCCGGATGGTATGCCAGACTTTTACTGACTAAAATCCTCTTCTATGTTTCTTCTTTGCCTTCATTCCACGACCCTGGGTTTCTCTTTAGTCGGGGCCATTACCACTATGGACGCTCTAACTTGGACCATTCATCTTAAAACTAAAATCAAACATTTTCACGACTAAAACAAATCGTTTCCTAAATGTCAACCACAAACTCAACAAAAATCCACAACACGCTACTTCAGCATAGTTTTAATTGATTAAAAGTAAGTTTGTGGCAGTTGGCGGGTTGCCATTCAGTATCAGAACAATCGTGCTTACACCCTTCCACTTGGCATTTAGCCAGCTGTTCGGAAAATCGATACGACTTGACAAACTGGAGCAGGCGGTCTCCAGCGTGGGGCGTGGGAAATGTACTGGGATAATGGTGGGAGATGTTTATGGCATCTTTGGGGTTGACTTGTGGTTTTTGGCAATGAACTCGACAATCTCTCAGGAGTAGCTAAGGTGTCTTGAAAGATTTGAACACGGTATTCCAAATTGGGCACCTTCTTAAACGGCAAAGTAAATGGTATCTGAGGTATTCCACATTCGGCACCTATTGATATTTTAGCAGGTGCCATAAGTGGAATAGTTTATTTTAAACTAGCTTTTGCCCGCGACTTCGTTCGCGTGGAATAGAGACTTCCGGCAGATTTTTGGTTTTACCCACATAGTTCCCGATCTCGCGGGATCTCTTCAAAAATCAACATAATGAGCTCTGCGTTTGAATTGAAGATATGTATACTCACTTAGGGCATTAAAGCCGTTATTGCCGATCGAAAAAGGCGAAAATGTTATTTTTCCCTTATTTTCAAAATATTATTTTGATTTGCCATTTCAGAAAAAAATACTGTTTCTCCCTTGACAAATTTTCTATTATTTTAGGCTTTAAAGATTATTAAAGTTTCTTACACCAAGACATTTCTGTATACCACGTTTTTAGTTTGGCCATCCTTTGCAAAATATATAGGTCTTGTTGTTTTGACACTCTTGAGCACGCAACGTAGAGTTGTCCATGGGAGAAACAGTCTTTCAAGATGTACCCCCGCAACTTTAAGCGTTCGCCCTTGGGCTTTATTTATGGTCATTGCAAACGCAGTTTTCAGCGGAAACTGAACTCTTTTGAATTGGAATGGCAAATCAGTTGGAATGATGGGAATGCGGGGAATAATTACAGTTTCGCCTTTTGCCATTCCAGTCATAATAACGGCTTTAATGACATTCCGTCCTAAATAGGTTACTTGTAACCGTGTGCCGTTACATAGCCTTGGTGGATCTAGGTTTCTCATAAGCATCACAGGAACTCCAACTTTCAGCCTCAACTTGTGAGAAGGCACTCCTGATAACTCTAAGGAGTTGAGAAACTCTGTTGGGTAAAATGTCACATGCTCGGTATCCACGACGTTATCTACTGATAGATACTCGATGACATCTCCCTCTACGTCAGACATAATTTGGTCATTTATCCGGCCTACTATTTCATTTGTTGGCGCCAATATCAAGCTTTCGCATAACCATTCCCGATTTTCGACATTAGCGCGTAAATCCGGATAGACACTATTTTTTAAATTGTATGTGCTATCCACAATTCGCTGCTCACCGTGATCATACTCTCGGAGTCGGTAGGCATACAATCCTCGCCGATCTTCAGAAGAGCAGCAGCATACTGCCCGGCTTGACAATCATTATGGAGTAATACTCGCATATTCGTCGGTGAAACCTTTTTCACATGTGTGTAGTTCTAATAGAATTATCTATACTCCGTTAGAGCATTTTCTTTGTACCTACTAAAAGTTGTATTATATTATGTTTTCATACCTTTTTACTATTTATTTACATGTTTCCGATGAATTTTCAGTACTGAATTGATGCCGACTCTTGACCAATAGATGGCGCTGTATGTCCGGAATAAATTTTATTTATTATTTTATTTATTATTTTATTTTTTGTAATAAAAACTATCCTATGTCCATTCTCAAGTTCCAAACTATGTCTATACCAAATTTCACACAAATCGGTTCAGTAGTTTAGGCGTGAAGCGAAGACAGACAGACAGACAGACAGAGTTACTTTCGCATTTATAATATTAGTTTGGATTTCTATCCACATTATGTATATGCACGCAAAATAAATTAAATGCAGCAATAAGCAAAATATTTAAATATTTTATAACGATAACATTTGTCAGCCATTAAATTCATTTGTTTTTTTATATATTTACTACTGCTTGACTGCGATCCCACTTGATGATAAACAGTGATGCTATCGTTGAAGGTGAGGCGCACTAGTTTATTAAGACCCTAGTCATTCTAGCCTTGAACTTTACCATTAAATTGCACCTACCTTGTTACGTATCTAATCACAGTAATCACCCTAAGGGCGACTGGTAGAAAGTTCCAAAGGTATTAAGTCCGCCTTTGCAGCCAAACAGCATATCTTACTATTTCATAAAGTTTTAATAAATAAATAAACAGGAGAACGATGAGAATAGACTCAGTTTCCAGTACAGTCAGTCAATGTCAGTTCAATATTTCACATGGTTTTTCACGGCCACGTTCATTCACATAACTGAAACACGAATAAAAAGAAAATATTGTATAAAACTGCACTTACACAGTAAACTTTTATTGTCAAGATTGTAGAGAACATTTCTATGTAAGTGTTTGAAAAATATCAAGCTATTTTTATTCAGTTTGAATAATGCAATTCACTCAACGCGTGGTAGGTATAAGTTATTTCAACACCCGTTAGATACACAAAGACTTACCTAAATCTCATGTAAAATAATTCAAGAGATTCGGAAACTGCGCAAACATTCGGATTTGAATGACATATCTTTGAAAAATATTACTGGAAAAATACTTGATGAATATCAATTGAATCATAGCGAGTCCATTGCCCCTCTAGCTCCTTGTTTTGCGTTTCAAAGACTCATTGATTACCATTACAGAGCTATCAGCGAGATCCTGCCTAAGCCCCTATACATATAGAGAGTGGTAATATAGATTCGGTATGCTCACAAATACTATGAAATAAGATAGATTTTATCTATTACGCTTCAATATTTTTTGTTGATTGTTGTAAACTAGTGCTTGACTGCAATCCCATCTGATGGTAGGTAAGCAGTGATGCAATGGTTGATGGTGAAGCGTACTAGTTGTGACCCTATTCACTGCAGCCTTGAAGACTTGGGCAAATAATGTTCCAGTCATTCAATGTACGCGGTATAAACGAAGAAGCGAAACACTTAGTCTGGACCATTAACTCGTAAAATGGACAAGACAAGAACCCAAGCTAGAACAGTTAGATGATCTAATCAAACACTATAATATTAAAATATCCGTTAATGAGATCTTTGAGCACACAACTTATGAATATACTACTCGTATGTGTAGTAAGGTACCAAGGAGTTAATTAAAATCAAAGGATGAAGTAATACGATTATGTATGTATAAAGGTAACACTTGCCATGAGACAAAATACCCTTTGCGACTGTGCGATATATTTTAACGATATTACTCACTGGCTAAGAGGTTCAACCTAATACAGCTCTCTGAGGAAACCTGGCTACCGATGGTAACTGAAATATTCACAGACTAGTTACCATCAAAGACAGCATTTTAAATAATGTAACGCCGTCCTGCCAGGAGCTTGGAAATCGAGCTTTGAACGAGAATACTTAGGTTGAGCGAACCCAAGAAGGCATTAACTATTAGAAAGGAGAGAAGACAAGACAGATAATAATGTTCAAGACACAGATAACATATATAAGTAAAACGTAGAAGCTGCCCTTGACGTTACAAATACGGTGGCAGCACTATGTTCAAAATGGATATCAAGCCAAGTTGTTTAATCAGCGTATCAAACCGCTCTATTTCCACAAAACCGCTTCCAGCTCGTCCGATACCTATTTTTATATCTAGTACGCCATTTGCCATTGCCCCTCGAGTGCAGTTCAAAGATGGTCAATTACATAATGGCTATCGCACGAGATATAATAGACCCCTCCCGATCTTGCGCCCATAATATCAACAGTCAATTTGCCTGACCCAGTCACCTATTCGCCAACGAATAGATAATGGCCGCCGTTCAGAGCTGCGCAGTTGTTTGATTTATCTATGCAGTAGTGCTGGCTAGGAGTTTATCGATAACGCTCTGCGTGGGGCGTTTGTTTTGTATTTACTCTGTGTCTTAATATCTCCACTTTCTCCTTCAATTCTTATTCGCGCAATGCTTACTGTAGATCTCCTTTTCATACCAATTTAGTCGGTCCTGGTTTAGTCCTCCTTTAATCCACTGTCAACTGCTGATGGAAGTACTGTGGCATCCCACAAGGTAGACCGATTACCTAACGAAGGTCGCAGGAATCCGCAGGATGAGACACGCGCAGAACTGGTCGATGTAGCAGCATATGGGGGAGTTCTATATACAGCAGTGGACGTATTTCGATCCAAATGATGATGGTAAAGGAAATATATCACCCAAATCGACTAACTAAACTCAATCCGTTTGTTTTCCATAGCTCCTCAGAATTGCAATGCAGATGCGTTGTTTCTAATGCATGTTATTGTTATCAGGTCAGCTGTATAATGTGAACACAGCTACTAATGTAATGCATTAATCTGAAAGCAAACACTTCAGACGCGAGTAAAGTCAACAGCTTAGTTGTCTTCTCAGAAATTATAGCCTCGTGGAATTATTCACAATCTCCGATCCGATACAATCTAACAGGAAGAATGAATATTTGTTGTTATGTAAGTCAAAGCGCATTACAATGACATCCAACTTCCAATACATTGATATGCGTTCTAGAAATTATCACATCCTTAAATAAATAACTGGGTTTCACGTCGACAGTTCTCCTCACCAATAGATATCAATATTTGTGTTCTAATATAGAGCCGCCTTGTTGCAAGACCTTGAGCGTTATCTTAGGAAGAGCTTAATTATATTTGCATTTGTTTCCTTCCTTCATAATAGTTACCCAATATTAATTTATGATGCGATAGGCCGTGGGAATGTACCTGATCTTCAATCTGCATGTTGCTTCATTAGTTCGAACAACAGATATCACTGTGTTAAGGCACAATATCATATTTCCCATGTTTACCTCGTGACGATCTCATGAATGCAAATAACTCCCTGTATCTATTTGTTGTGGAAAATTTCCGGCCAAGCCCACCAAATTATTTTAAAACGAAAAAAGAAGTCTGACCTACAAAGATACACAAATAAGATACAGTCCAGAAAATAGAACCGAAAACACAAAATAGAGCGGATTGCACCGCGAATCACATCTAGTACAGCGTACCTATATATAAAGTTGTTTTTCCGCATCGTTACATAATCACGCTATTACATTACTTACCCTGATAAACTGACCTTGGCATTTGAAAAAGAAGCAATCATTTAACGAGTAACAGACCATAAAATTGCCCGATTGTTCCACCACTTCATTACGGAGCTATACAGCCCATATCTCATAGAGCCGCAGATTCAAGGACGCTTTCGGAGTTCCAAGTTGTGAGACAGTTGTCTCTTTTGCCGTGGTTCCGTCTCTGTGTATCTTTATAATGGGTCGGACGACTGCGACAGTTGGAAAATGAAGTCTCGCTGTGGAAAATGAAATGGAAATAGAATTTCATTTCATGACATGACGTTGTCTGTTACTTTGCTTTTTGAAGAGATCTAGGAATTTGTGGTGGCATTATTGTTTCCATTCTTGCATGCGATGTTGTAGAATGAGCTAGCTAGTTGCTCTGTAAATAGTTAAATTATATATTAGATAGTGATCTCGATGATTTTATACTGTTATGTTGCTATCCGTCTGTGGCAGCTATCTGTCGTCTGAGTGGTTTCGTCGCGTCGTTTGTTTTTAAAAAATTTGGGAACAATTTTCAACCCCGAAACCTTAAGCTGATTACGAATCCGAACCTAATAGGTCTTATACATATTATCCAATTATAAGGCTCTTTCTTTCTCTTATTTGTGATAAATCAATTTTCCTTAAACCATTGGCTTCTTGTTGAAGGTCGTATCAAATTCAATCGCAATTTTTTCACCTTATTCATGCCGACGAATTACCTCTCATTACATACAATTTGTAACGAGAATTTGTGATCAAATCTTCCAAATTACCAATTAATTTACGGTTTCCCACATAAAAACTCACGTAACGAAAGCATGTAATAAAATGAGGGAAAAAAAATTCATGATAAAATCAGACAGTGTTGTAAATGCAAAATATGATTCACCAAATCGTTTTTGTAAAGATAGTAAAAGTAAAAGATAGCTCCACCGATCACGTCGAATGCTTACTATCACCACAAAGTAGCCATCCAAGCGAATGTTAAAATCATGCGTACAACGCCTGATACCAAAATATTTACCAAAGATAGTAGCTTTTCTAAAACAATCGAATTGTAGATATAATTGGATAGCATCGTAAAAATTTTATATCTCCGTGTGCAAACATGGATATATTATTGTATAGAGATCATGAATACGAACTTGAAACACTTCACACGGCGCTACGGGCTTATCTTGAAGTGGTGTGAAATTAAGTACTGCTATCAATTGTTTGTTTTGTGTCAATTCACTTCCCTAATTTTAAATTGATTAATAACTTATCTCTGAAACGATTTCCAATTCCACGAGTTACCACTCTCAATCGATGTCTATCGATCTTAAGTATTGTTTTTGCATGCTAATAGAAAATTGGATATTTTGGAAGAACAAAGTAGAAATAACAAACAACAGCTAATGGAGAACCAATATAGATTTTCAGAAACCACATTCCTGAATGCTCGTTAGACATTAGCACTGGCTTTAAAAGCTAGCGATTTAGACACCGGTATAATTGGAGTTTGGACTAGCAACAAACATGCATTTCGTCTTTCCAATTACGTAATCCCATCCTAATTCTGTATGATTTGAACCGAATCGGTCTGGTATTAGTATGACTGATTTTATCATTAATGTCTCAGGGCACTCCGATATGCACAGGTTAGTTTCAAAGGAGTATGAGCGGCCAAAGCAAGAGAATGAAACCTCGTTGTCTCCACATTAGATTTCTATAAATCCTGCAAAATTTAGTGCTCCGTCGGATTGTCTTACGCCTATTAACACAGTGCCGGCTGAACGCAAATCGAAATTAATTTTACTACTTACTACTGCCTCGTAAACGTTGTCCGACCTAGGCAAGTAATAAAATGTTATCGAGCCTAACTCTCTGATTGAATTGCTGGATATCATCCGAACAGCTTAATTGAATGGCGCCGTTTTGTAAAACAGCTAGCCTGTTTACTAAATAGCGAATTATACTGCTGCGACATATACTCGTACATATTAACAACTCATCGATTAACGCTTACGAAGGTCCTCCATACTCCTTTTGGTGACGTTTGTAACTACTACGAACTGTGGACATTCAATATTTAATCTTGTTACTTGCTTTATTAGTTCACATCTTATATAACGAGTTAGTCTCGTAGACACTTAACCTCAGGATCAGTTCTATCACATTTACCTGTTCAAATTCCACTTTGTCATAAAAATTACATTCATAATCAAATTATGGCAAACCGTTTGTCTACTTCAAAGCGATGATCATTCAATATGATAGATAAATCTTTTCCTTGTATCAGTGATTGACATTATAATTAATAAAACCAAGCACCTATGCCATAATTTACAATATTATTGGTATTGATGTTATATTCATGAGGATATGTATCAATTGCAACGTACAGACAAATTTATTGCCATTTATAAAACCATGTGTCTTATAAAAAAACCTATTCTGTGAGCTTCTCGTATTACAGTATCCACCAGCATCTCTTATCGAGCTGTATCTAAAGATATATCTTCATCGTCTGATTCTCTATGTATTTGCTTCTCATTTACATTTGAAAGTAGCGTAAGTCGCATGTTAACTTGTAGTCAAAGAATTAGTGCCCATTAGAACAGTTCATGTGTGAGTACATTGCATAGTGTTTACTGCGTAGTAATGACAAGGTCGGACTTGTTTGTATTGTATATCTATAATAGTAAATTTCACACTGCTACCATGTCAATACCATTTGATTGTCTTGGATTGTGTGGTACTTTTCTCTCTTCTCTTTTTATTTTCACTTGATTGACATCTTCGTCTCTTTTACGACCAAATTCATTGCAAATAATTGAACAATTGCTTTTGCTTTGGCTCGTAATATTGATGTTTTATTAAAGATAGTGCTCAAGTATTGAAATGGGTTGAAACCTAAAGATGATTCAGTTGATATAATCTCTCATATCGTAACTACTGCACTGAACTAGACTAAACAAGAAAAACTAAGATTGAACCAACCATTATATTTATAAAAACTGTGTGAAACTGGTTATTGTAGTACTTACATAAATATTTAATATTGTAGACGACGAAGGAAACATTCTGGTTACTAGTACTTCTGCAGTATAAGATTTTATAATAATAAACATGGTTAGACGGTTCCTGTGTAAATGATTAAGTATCGGTGTGAGTAATTCCACGCAAATAATGTAAATAATGACAACAGAAATCATTCATTACTTAACGTAGATTTACATAATTATAGTTTTTTTCCAATGATAATAAAAATGTACCTAACGGAGCGGCAATGGCAGTTCAGAGAATTACCTCACACAATGCTCTAGATATGAAGTTGTTTGTCGATCGGCCATTCATTGTTTAATAAGCGGATTTCAGAGTTCGCACAAGGGATCAGAATGTCAACAATAGATACCTCCCAGCGACGGTAATGTGACATTCTGAAGATAAAAATGTTTACGGAAATTCTGCGAACAGTTGCCACTTTGAAATAAATTGTTAAAGGATCATGCAATAATACCACTTCCCTGAGGCATCTCTGGAAAAATACACGCGACAAAGTAATCAAATGATGAAATGTTATAAGTTTAACAATATTAACTGTTGTTTGCGTGTTCGGTCATATCGTGTCAATGTTTTTGGATGATATTATTTTGATTATTTCTTCACATTTTACTAAATGTCATTTCACATAGCGTGTTGTTTGCTTTATTGAGTGCGATAAAATTTTCAAGGTTTTATAACTTATGTATTTTATTGACACCATATTTTCTCCTATTTGTATCTACATCAATAGTACTTTTGTTTATTGAGTAGTATATGATCACGTGAATAAATAGTGGTCTATAATAAAATGTGATCATTATTATCTTTATTGTTATACACCTTAGGAATGTAAGAGCATGCAACTGTAATCTCCACAGCCTTGTAAACTTTATTGTTGCCACTAAACGCATGATTATCATGAGCATGATACATTATGCGATCTCATTGAGCTAACTGGAATATAATATGTCCTCAGTCCCTTCTAGAATTCTTTGTAGTACAGGTATTTTGATATTCGTCTTTGCTTTTATTACATATCCGTATCAAAAAAGGTTGATTTTTGAAACTGAATATACTTTGCTATAAATTGACCATACGAGTATGTGATTCATGAGGCATTGTAGTAAATCCATTATACAGTTGAATGAAACAATATTTTGCTAATTTATTACAGTAGTTATCATTTATCTACTAGACTAGATGTCGTGACTGACAGTAACCATTTTACCATGAATTTATGGCCACAATGCTCGTTTGAACTGCTCTATAGTCCATTGTCCGATGGTTCTGCGGTTGGTTGGAATATCTTATGATTTCTACTACACGTATTATATCATCAGAATTATACTATACGTTATGTTAGTTTTACGGCCAATTCTCGCCTCTTAAATTTCAACTTATCTAAAAATTAATTTTGGTCACAATTGTTTATGCAGTCGTAAGTTTATCTTTCTTAAAGTTCTTTCCCCAATGTAATTTTTTTCCCGCTAGCTAAACCTCTTACGTCACTGTCTGGGGCTCTGTCTGTTACACCAGTCGAGACGTTTCTCTGTCATTATTCTCTGCTCAGATCCCAGACATGATTGACGAGCACATTAACGTTCCCCTTAGGATCGATATAAGGAGTACCGTGTTATGTTTGTTCGGAAGTGAATACCACACTAGCACAATTTAGGTTTGTACTTGATTTGTACGGGCTGTTTAAGGTCGGATACGGTTTCTTTTACTAAATTCTTGCACATAATGTCGAATGTGCAATGTATAGTTATTTGTGAATTGAATGGATTGTCTGAAAAACCGATGGCATTCCTTAATTTCCCTCACTGACACTACTGTTTTCACTTTTCAACTAAAACATTACTACTTGGTTCCCTTGATCCAGATTGATCATATTTTTCATCGTCTGTGGCATTGACATGTAACGTCACATCAAAAGCAACCATGACAAACATGTTACGAATTACAAATTTATTTTCATACTCTTTAAAGATGGAGCGTATAAAGATTATATTACCTATACAATAAAAGATTACCACAGCACGACACGAGCACGCACTGCCTTCGTGGCTAGGGTTACCCACCTGATTAGCACATTAAACTAGACTTGGATTAGGTCTCAATGTGGAACAAGGTGTTAGATTAGGTATAAAGTCACTGACCTTAGCATTACTTACAGGAAAGTTTACAGTAACAGCCGCTTCGTGACTGCTTTATTTGACTTTCATGGTTAGTTATTTATTTGTTGCGTTAGTTTTCTTTTTAATTTATAGTTCTTCAAATATACTTACATTAGGTAATTTTATTGTCTTTGTTACCCGATTTCATTTTAGCTTTATTAGTTTTAGCTTTATGAATAAGAAATTCTTCAATAATTATAAGTTTTACAGAATTAAATTCATTATCACTTTGTAAACATCGTAAAAATCTATCTACATCTACAATTCTATTATCGTCCTAATCTAAATCTATCATAGTATCTAAGGCAAAAATTGAGCTTCCCAACATAGCTGTGCGATATTAAATAACACTTGGATTACAGTATCTACAAAACAATTTATTGTAATAGATAAAGATCACTATGTTAGCACTCGGCCACCACGTAGTGGGTTCGTGGGGGATTCCGCTACCTTTTTGTATTTTTTATTTGTATTACCTACTTATCGTTTACCTGTAGTCTGCATCTAAGATTCGAAATGATAGTTTATTATGTAGTTAGCTACTAGTTATGTTAGCTACTGATTAAAGTTCATCGATCCTGTCCAAAATTAATTTTTATCTTTTATTTATGGTCATTATCTCTTGTTTCCATTCGTGTTACTCTTTAGGGATGGCAATACTTTTACAATCGCTAATACTATCTACTTCTCCTATTCCTTTATCACTTTTCTCTTATCAAAGCTTTTGGCTTCTGAAAGTATTCCAAACAAATTCTCTTTATGTGATTTACGAGAGAAAATCAACATAATTAAAAGATTATAATCTCGATTGTTGGATTATCAAGATTATCAGTATTGTATATTGCATTATAATGGAATTACAAGTAGTTGTGTAGGAAATTGCAGTCGGCGATAAGATAACATATCGTATCGATGATCAGTGGGTCGTGGATGTTACGACTGATTGCCATTCAAACGAGTGGGTAATCGATATTGCGATGTAATGCTGCCGGCAAAAAATGAGATAGACTTCGAGTTCATACACTGAGTAAATTGTATATCTATTGAAGTGCATGCTAAGTGAGTTTCTAAATAACCATAGTATCTTAAGCTTGTAGAAATCTTTCAGCTTTTTTTTTTCTCGTGGGATATACTTAATTTAAAAACCCTTTCCGCTGTGGGTGGTGCGAGAAGGAATATCAGACTTTTACTGATTCGAATCCCACCGTGATCCTTTTATTGTTCTACCCACAACCCTAAGCAAAATTAACTTCTGTAACTACAATAGCTACCTACGTAAAGGTCATCTCCAAACATAGTTATCATTGTTGAAATATAGGACAAAAAGAACCGAATTCCAGTTTTGTTTATTATAAGCAAAAGAACACGACTAAAAATAATGAACAGTAGATAAAATACACTACGCAATAACTTCTTATTGCTTTTATTGTAAATACTGACATCATCCTTTTACTAAAAACACAGACACAAGACAGATAAAATATGTAGACGAAATACAAGATAAAGAAAGTAATTAATACTTTAATACTAGTTAAATGAACAATTTATCCGATAAAACCCAGGCGACGAAGTCCAAAATAAATCAGATAGAAAAAGATTAATTGCAGGTCAAGATAATTGATTAAATAATTATACCACAGATAAAGATCCTGATTTAGTTCTGTGGGAAAATACCTAAAGACGAAAAAAGGTGGTCAATGAACGACGTTACGGTAATACAATTCTTTTGGATGACAAATCTTGAGTAGGTAACGTGGGGGTATAGTTGGCAATTGTAACTAGTGTTTGTAAAATATTAGCAGTGTCGTATCTCCATTCAGAAATTCTAGCGGCTAAATATCGTAAAATTCATGAACGAAATGAATCAAATTACATAACATCACGAATGTCGCGTATAAAAAAAGTAGCTTCAGAAAATGAATGATGAAAATGATGAGGAAAAAGAATGTCAGAAGCTAGTGCATGGTTCTTAATGGTTCTTAGGAAACAATAGTAGAAGAATAGGCAAGAAGTCCCATGGTAACTCTTTAAACCCGTCTAATCCATCCATCTTTCCGACATTAGTGACATGATCGCTTCGTGGTTAGTGGTGACATAATTAATTATGTGGCTACAGTGACAATCTACGGAAATAGATAGATTTGAATAAAAAAAAAACCTAGTTGTTTTATTAAAAGCTATTTGCAAAGTCTAACCATTAAGTTTATACGATCATGATATTCTAGTGTTTTGGAACCTTGCCAGAAAGCATTAAAAAATCGTTAATAAAGTTATTATCTTTTAAACCATCCTACAAACCATTACAAAGTTAATAATAACGGCAGGTGTATTGAATGTCAACTAAATTAATGAAAGACTAGTTGTTGGCAAAAGGCACAATTGTTTGTGCATAGATGATGATGACAGTTCTCTTGGAGACTCTAGAAAAACAACGCCCGCACATATAGATACCAGACGATAATAATATGCTGCGCAAACTTGTTAGGATTTTGAACCCTCAAACACTATCTACATAACTAGCATAATACTGAAGCACTAAGAGACAGCGCTTTTAATAAATTCTTCAATGCTTTATAAAAAGACTTCAAACATTTCTCCTCGCTTGTCTGTTATAAAAGCAATTTCAGTCTTGAAAGTTAAAGCAAAATTGAAAACATAATAACGCTGCTTCTTCGTTCAAGAAACTTTGCAGTTGATTCTGTAATTAACTTGGGATCTTTAGTTCTTTTAAATTCTAGGCATTCTTGAGGATTCTTTTCGAAGAATTTACAACTGCTCAAAAGTATTAAAGAAATTATTCTATCTACAGTCTGGCCTGGTTTTTATGTCGAGTCAATTAATAAAGTGCTGTGTAAATATTACATTACAGTCGAATTCCAATATCAAAGTTCTCTTGTGACATTTACAAATTAATATTCGGCCCACATTGTCCTCACATTTGATATTAATTTGGACTATTTATAGGACGATCAATAAAGCTAGAAGATTCATCACCTAGCAACGATTTGAGGGCCATATTGTTACATATTTGCTCACGGTTTGTCGTATAAATTCTCTATCTAATTCGGAGTGTGTTTAGTTCATGTTCTATCAGGCTTCTAGTAAATGGTACAATATGCGGAATCTATTTTCCGTTTGTACGTAGGTGGCAGATCTGTGCAGTTAATATACGTCAGTTTTATCTATTAATAGATAGAATAGACGACATGTTCAATTTAGACTTGTCTCAGCTAACTGCATAGGCGGAGTCACGTTTTCAGCGGAAATTCATCGTAGTGTTTACCTCTCATTGAATTTATTATCTAATTTTCAGTAATGTTCTCTATTGTGAATCATACGGTATCCAAAATTATAGCGAGCTATAGATGATGTAGATGTGATAGTTATTTCTTGTTTATCCTTTTTTCATATTCTACAATATCTCTCTTGCCACATGCAACATCTAACTTAATTTTGTCCGAGTATCCAGGAAAAATATAACACATTCAATGTACCTAATATAGCATCCTCGTCATATTTAATACCGCATCTTAAAATTTTCCACAAGCAATCTTGGCACGTTTCAATTCAACTCTGACCTTTACAACCCTGGAATACGATCCTATTATATCTCCCGTGACATTTAATGAAATGCTCCACAATTAAGTGGGATTTGCTTCGCTGGTTCGCGTTTGCTTGTAATTTTGCGCTCGGACAAGTTTTAATGAGCGTCTGCTTTTTATGCTTTAGTGGCTTGGTAAAGGCTTTGTCCATTGAAAAAGCTAATATCTTCATAAAGCTTGCTGTTCTTTAGTTATCTTTCTTATTTTGTGGTTTTCTGTTTGTTTTTCAAATAGAATTTCATCTACTTTCTTAAATTTCAGCTTTGAATTTTGTCGTTTACCCTTTCATATTCGACGTCCTTCAACACTTCTACTTTTCCCAATATTTCGTCTCAATGCAGTTCACTTTTACCTTCTTTTTACAATTACGCTTATTATAAAATATTTTCTCATATTGATTATGGAACAGGTCCAATCTGGGTCAGCTGTCGGTCGTTCACGTTCTCGGACTGCGATAACCTGTACACGCTGTTGTATCGATTTCATTGACTCGCATGAACTTCAACTGCGTCACTGAAAGTCACTCTGTCTCTCTTATCTGTGCATAAACAGGTGGAGGTGGAACTTTATCATTAGGAATGTCCCTTAGGACAAAGACAGATTTCTTATTTGTTATCTTATCTTCTTTCTTGGTCAGTTTACAGAAATCATCTGCACTTTGATCATCATATTCTAAAAAGTCGTTATGATAACCAACAATGCAACATTACTTCAACCTATTAACATCATCTTTAGTTTTTCTATGGTTTTTAATCACTAGAGTTTTTCCATCATCCGTATTATTTTAAAACCATCTGCTTTGAAGGTTATGACTGCAAACAATGTTCGTCAAACAAATTATGACGCTGACGTATTATTTCTTGTTCGTGCAGTTGTTCAAATAAAACATCATAGATTGTTGTTTTTCTCTCTACTTCTATTGTAGACTCGTACTACTGATATATTTTCAGAGATTTGATTGACTTCTATTAATATTGATCAAGCCTCATCTAGGTATGTGTAATTTCATTAGATTTTCAGAGAATCCTTTTGCTATTTTGTGTTGTAATTTATATTGGTCTTCCATAGCTGTAACAATACACCTTTACGTAGCAAGTACATGATAACAGATTCAATTGGTTTTCGCCTTCATGAAACCACAATCGTCAAAACTAACAATTTGTATACGTGTTTATTGTTTCCTCAATAAATCTCCTCTGCATATTTCCTTATACATTTGCATGAGAACATGCACGTACTCTATATGTTTTCCCTGTCACCTTTGAACGCTGAAGAACCAGAGCAGCTTAAGCTTTACATAATCATAATGAAACCGGCGAATTTTGGCGATTAATCACACAATCACTGCAGACTAAGTTCAGCGTCCGCAGCGACACTAAATACTATTGTAAATATCCCGATTTGGCCGCCATCTTGGCACTTTTCCAACCGTTCCTGCGGCGTCTCCTATGGCGGACATCGATCACGCCATGTGGTCCGTCACGTGATCGGATTCCGTACATCATGATGCAGATTTAATGTTGTTTGTGTGGTAAGGTGATGCAATTTGTTCGCGACAGCTATTTGATCAGCTTTATGGGTGTGTTTGAGGGCTTGAGATACTGTTTTCTGTTGAATGATGCTTATTCCGTGATTTGTAGGACCTGTAGCTGAATTAGTTTCATCATTTTCTTTTTAATAGGAGTATTTTTACCGCCCTCAGAAAGAACCACTACGGTGCTAGATAGCTAGAAGCGCGGGTAATAAATTCTTCTTAAGCTTACTTTATTGCTAGCCACTTATCTCCATTTACAATTCCTTTGTAGAATGCGTCATTTTCTCTAACCTATAACTAATGGAACTGAGAAAGCATTGTCCCGTACTTATATCGTCTATTCTCATTCACTCGTGCATTATTATCAAACGGATGTTGGCGTTCGTCGCCGAATCGTACGCATGATAACGCATCACCTTGCTTGTCTAGCTACAGACACTACTTATTGTGACATTTACATTGTTTCAAAGTCAATTATTATCAAACTAATTAGTGTTTGACAAGTATTTTGTTTATCTCCTTAGATATATTATGTTATATTTTCAATAAACGTCTCTGAACCTCCACCATGTAGCCGTTATTAACAGAAACTAGGCAGCCTGTAATACTGGTGCGCGCTAAAAAAAAATTTGGATCCCAGCTCAATGCAAAGGCTTTGTATGCCAACGAAGTTACCGCCAACAGTAATCCTATCTTCGTCCAGTTTCCTCTCAGCTTTCTTAAAAGGTTCGACTCAAACACATGGAACTTAGCAATCTGAGCGTCTATTTAGATAAGCGTTGGGGCAGACAGGCGTCTGTCCTTAGGGCACTTAAGGGAGTGTGCTCGAAAAGCTATCAGAGATAATGTCTGTAACAATGTTTTCTTATTCCACCCACGCTATTTCGCTTGGCAGTTCAATCTAGTCTTATATGACATAGGTGGCAAAACATGTTAGAATGCAGAGTTGAGTCTACAAGTTCTATTATAAGTAATGTTTTGGAAACAATCATGATACTATTATGATAGACAAGGGATAATATTGTGCAATAGTTGATTGGATAGTTCGACGTAATCTAAATGTAATAAACATTATGGCGTCTCGTTAAAACATCTTACTGCGAGTTGTTTATTTACTAGCGAACTGTTCTAGCTTCTAATTGAGAAACTGGAGCTAATTACTTAATTGGTAGTGATCTTGAGACTTGGATTAGAACCTACCAGTATCTAATCTGTTGTGCTCTGGAAAACAATAAAAAAAAATATCTCAATCAACTAAGAAGTTATATAAAATTTCAAAGCTGTTCTTTCGTGTATATAATCAAAGAAGCTGTTATTATGAAAGAAGTCTGACATGGTTTTTGACGTCAAAGGCCATGACACCCGTACGGCCGCCATAGACAACGACGCCTTTGTTTTTGTTTTGTTTACAATTGTTATGTATCTAGCTTTCATACTAATGTTGTTGTTTTCACAATTACTGTTCTATTTTTGCATGTATAATTTTAAACTGGTTAGTAAACAAATATTTTTTTCATACATATTCCGATCACACTATCACAGTCCTTATTCTATTATAGCTAAGTACTTATACATTTTTCTAATCGTATGTCAAGTATAATCTCGATTCTCAGTCGAGTCTCAATACCCTACATTCCGGTCATGTCCCAGACAAGTAACTAGCAAGACCTACGTCCTGTCGCCATACAGCTCCCGAAAGAATCCAACGAACTCCGGCCGGAATTCCTGCCGGGCCGTAAATACAGACTGCGCAGTGTTCAGCCGACGAACTAGGGCGCGAAATACGCATAACTTACTTGAAAATTCCAAAACGTTGTGGAAAATATTAAAATCCTGTAGTAGGTAGGTATAGGATGGTTTGTGTGAGGAGTGACGTAAAAGAAAAGAGAGTTAGTGATAGTAGGACGGGTGACTGGACAGGATGGAAGAAAAAACGTGTTGGGCCGACCCTAAGTAATATCAGATGAGGACAGGAAGAAGAAGTATATCAAGAAATTTCACCAATCATTCTTTGAGAGTTTCATGTGCTTAATGGTTACTTTAATGGGATAGATGGATAGGACTAGAGCCCTGTCTACTGCTGTTTTGTTTGAAAACGATAAGTGATGAATTGACAAAATCTAGTTTTGCCTGCGTTATATCCTAGACTTTGTAGCTAACTTTGAGACTAATATAATGTTCTGAAGCGATTTGGTCCACGAAGCGATCTAAAAAGTGGCTGAGATACACTGATTAGATCTGGTAAAGGTCAATTTAGTTCGAAGATTAGAATTCTTTGAAACTGTTTTTAAGTCCAACTTTTTTTTATATTAAACTTAATTCAAATGAATAAGTCAAATTCATTTTCCTTAATATTCCGTACCTCGCATATTCTCAAAACTACTGCATTAACACTAATGGGTAAAACCACAATATACAAGTATTAACGCAGTAGGTACTGATCAATTAGGTTGTAAGATTAAGAAGAAGATTGGAAGTAAATTTTCCCATGTCTTCAATTTCTGATTGCATATAAATGTGACGTATTTGTAAATTTTTATGTATCTACAAAACTGCATTATTTCTGAGACAGCTTGTTTTCTACAAGCTGTCTCAGAACTGCATTTTATTCAGGATCCGCTTATTCAAAATGCAATTTTTCTACTTCATTCTCTTGTCTTTAGTTTATTTTTGCCTCTACCGCTTTTTATTATGGACATACATTGACTGGGCTTGTTTTATAGCATCGTTTACCTGTGTGACGGAAAGGTCTGGTTATGCTCCCGATTCGCCGAATGTCACGCTTGTTTTCGTTAACTTTACGTACTTGGGGACTTTCCGATAATATGGTTTTTTTTCGAAGGATATTTTTCTTATCCCAGTCTTGCCACGAAGTACCGTGTTACCGCAGTTAATGGGTTGTGGAGGTCTGGTAGGCAGCCGCTTCGTAAAATACTGGTATTCAGCTAAATCCGGCTTGACTGGAAGCCGACCCCAATATAGTTGGGAAAAGGCTAGGTAGATAATGGTAGCGATTTGTCTCTGTCTGATCAATATGTACCTACCTAGGATTTTTTCTCTGATCAATATGTATCTAATCATCCTGGATATTTAAGTAATGGAAGGAGCTTTGTAGTGTATTGCTTCGTTAGGAACGATTTTCTTTTTTTGATAGGTTTTTTATTGAAACCATAACATTATGCACATACATTGACTGGGCTTGTTTTATAGCATCGTTTACCTGTGTGACGATGATAGGTCTGGTTATGCTCCCGATTCGCCGAATGTCACACTTGTTTTCGTTAACTTTGCGTGCTTTTCGGCCTTGGGGACTTTCCAATACAATGGATTTTTTGGAAGGATATTTTTCTTATTTCCGTGTCAATTTGTCTCTGTCTTAACAATATGTTTAATCGTCCTGGATATTTAAGTCTTGGAAGAAGCTTTGTAGTGTCTTGCTTCGCTAGGAACGATTTTTGATTTTGAATGGCTTTATATTGAAATTACAACCGGTATAGTGGTTTTTTTTGTTTGTTTAAATGTACCTCTGCGAGACACATGTGCACCTACCTCTTTTTTTAGGCGGTAAATCATCAGAACCACTTCTCCGCTCTAGGGCGAGGCATGAGGGGTGTGTCAGACTTTTACTGACTAAAACCCACTCCGTTGTTCCTTCTGTGCCTTCGTTCTAGGTCCCCGGGGTTCATATCCACAATACCCATGGTCCCAGTAACCTGCCCTAGGACTACCAGTTATATTGAATTATATCTTTCTTTGTGGCCTGTGTTTATGGCCAGATTTATGGAGTTACAGGCTATATAACACGCGACGACTCACGGAAGCGGAGCAGTAAATAACAAAAGTCGTGAGTGAAACCGCGAGGGACAGCTAGTTCATAATAAACTGACTGAATGATTTTCCCAGTCTAAGTTAGGTACGCTTCTTAGAACCAATTAAATCAAAAAAATCTGTAACGCAATAACTTTCATTGCAATTGCTGGAACAATAATAACACTTCACAGAGCTATAATTAATTGACTCATTCCACAGAATCCATTTTACCTACCTTGCTTTACGAATTTCGTATTCTGTTTAGACCATCGAAGCTTGACCACACTTTAAGCCTTTAAGATTTCATCATCAAGCGAAAGACGTCCACAGCAGGACATCATCATTTCAGCTGAAAGACGTCTACTGCTGGACATAGGCCACCCCCAAGCTTCACCACAACGACCGGTCCTGTGCGTTTCGCATCCATCGGATTCCCGCGTGGGAGGCCTTTCAACGCTGCGTCTTTCAGCACGACTCGGCTAGACCATCTGTTCTACCCATAGATATCATTCTGTGGTTCTACCAGAAATGTGCCCTGCCTATTGCAATTTAAGTAGTCATAGACCATTTGATGATTTACCATCACAAAAAGAAACTTGTTCTAATCTAAACTCACAACAATCATTTTTATTTCTGTGGAACAAATCACATTCCTTTTACGGTCACTAAGCCGTTGCACTATAAACTGTTATTAATGGCTCTTTATAAATCGATCAATACCAATAACACAATCAATGATTTTAGATTGGACTGATTGAGTGATGGTTGAACGGAGAAAATTTCTCGTGGTGATAAAAATAATACAATGCGTTTGCATTTTACGCCTCTTTACAAACTATAAGATTGATACCTACAAATCTTTTCTCTGTACAAACAAAGATTGGTACCTTAAACTAAATTATTGCTCGATAAGATAATGAAGAAGATGGATCAAAAAGAAATTTAAATTGTGTGAGGAATATTAAGGATCTGGATAACTGAAAGAAAAAATAAGTTATGTGGGGCAACCGAAGGCGGCACCGGCAGAAAAGAGATCGTCTCTAAATGTCAGAGTCTTTTCTCAAGCACGTTGACATTTCCTTTGTTAGGTTTGACCTGCCTGAACAATGATAGATAGCTATTTATAGCAAACCATAAAAGCATTCCAGTAAGGTCTAAAAGCGTTTTTGCGCCTAAAAGGGATGTCAGTTAAACCGACGGGGCCCAGCAGGGCAGAAGCCCATTCGGGCCACGAGGAATTCTTGAAAAGAAAACACGTGGTCCTAGAACGCAAAGGACAACGGAAGGTCACAGGAGTGGTTCTAAATATTTAAAAGTCTGGCACGTCTCTATTTTCAAGTTTTTTTTTTGTATTGTAGCCGCATCTATGTCGCCACATAAGAACTAAAAATTCAAAATCCTGCATCACGGTGTGGTATTGAGAGTTCTCTGCGCAATCAGAACATCGGAGGGTCCAGGCTTTTCTAAGGAGGTTTGCGGAACTTTACACCCGCATACCGCTAAATTATTAAACAATGGAAAACACTTCACTGCTTATACAACAAGCATAAAAAGATTGAAAACAGAATTCTTCTAAGTACATATTAAACCAATAGTCAATATTTTCTCGACTCCGCCGTTGTTTTGAAATGTATATTTCTATACTTACCTACTTACTCTGGAATTACTAGTAGCTATTAAAAAATATTTTTCTGAGATAGCCAGATTCATGACAAATATTACAGCATAAGCTATAAAACATCACTCTACTAGCCACAAAAGCGGAGCAGACGCGGCTGAAACCGGCAGGGAACAGTTAATAAATCAATAAAGCTCGATGCTACTCAAATCTCAACTACCACGACACACCCTAAAACTATCGATACACAATTAGTGCACATAACATGACGCAGATACCTAGGTTTGCAATTCCTATGATGTATCTAGTGCGCAGCCGGCAGCCTGCTTGTTGGTCAATATTACGGTCTGAGCGTGACGTGGGTGCGCGCGCAGGCGTCCCCATGACCTTTACGTGATAACAGATATTACCGAATGTGGTGGCAGCTTCCATGGAGCCCTAATCATGCATAATCATGGGCTTATCATCAGTTATCTAGGTGGTAGTTGTTAGGCGATATTGTGGAGCCGAAATTGTGTTGCGTTTGTTATTAATTCTGGTTCTTGTTGTCGAGGGAAATGGTTGATGTTCGAGTTTTATGTTGTCTAGAATAATCTCTAGTAATAGCTATTATAGGAGAACTACATAAATTTTATTTGGAATCTTTGGTTTCTAGAAGCTGTGGAATAGCTTTTGATTAGTTACGAAACAATGTACTATCTTAAATAACAGTTGTAAGGCAAATCAACAATGTCTGTTAACAAGTCTCTAGGAGATAGTTTACTCATTAGCACAGTTTACACAACTTTCCCAGAAATATTTGTTTAATTAAAAATAAAGTTATACAACAGTTTATTACCATGTGCGCATTGCTATCGGTCATACCACAAAATATTCACACACCGATAGCATTTAAGACTCGTTTCGACATAAAAATATCATGCGTTACGGTTTTACGATAAGATATTAACTTTGACCTGTTTAGCATAAACTAACCGTAGTCAATACGTACAGCCCATAAAGTTATCGGAACTATTCGGAACGCTAAAGAAAATATGCTTGTTCTCACTTAGAATTTGACAAAATTCAAAACTTTTTTCATTGTAGTAATTATGTAACCCAAGATTTGGTGTTCACCTGGAAAGAGAATAGGCATTGCCGTACAGAATGCTTTACAGCCGTACAGCATAGCAATGCCACCAATCATTTGGACATATTGCCAGTCGACAGAGATGTGGGAGTCTATATTTTCAGTTAGTTTTCATGAGTTGAAGGTTTTTATGATAAATGATAATTATTGTTAAAAAGTAGAAAATAATATAACTGTACTTGTAATATGTATGGGATTGATATGCGCTACCATCGAGTCACTTTATCTAAACCCTAGCCATCACTAATTATTTGAATTTGACTGTAACCATCTTCTCTTTTCTCCCCAGAGATACGCACCAGATCGATTTGCCTCCATTCGGCAGATATGCCACCGGCATCTTCTTCCTCGACAAGCTTCACCATCAGGATATCGAGAAGAAGTTCGGAGAGCTTGCCGAGAGCCTCGGACTGACTGTACTATGCTGGCGCACAGTACCGACCAACAATTCCACCATAGGTAAGACACCCTAGGGCTTCATGTATAACTTTATAGGCATCTTATTCCTTTATATTAGGACTTATGATAGGATTTTATTTAAAATCAGGCAGTTCATTTGTTAGTTATGACATTTGTATGTTCTATGTTTTAACATTCATAGAAATCATTGCTCATTATCAAAAGGGGGCAATTCATGCATGAATTTGGGAAGAGGTTCGATACAATTTTGAAGATCCGTGGCAGGATCTTTATAAGTTTGCATGTTCATTTTGTATTGCTATCGATGTCTAATTTTTTTAAGAAATTCAGTAGGATACCATGATTGTCGAGTATACATTTTTTCTAGTGTTCAAGACGTATTTCTCGAATCTATAAACAATAAAAAATTAATCCCTTACAGTGTCTTAGAGTATGTCCCATTTAGCCAATGTTAACGTTAAAAGCAAATGATTTCTTCACCAAGATAGTTATGTTCTGTTCACGAAATGAAATTATAAACTGAATATAGCTTTAAGCTCAACTTTTAATTGTCTACTTTGCCTTCAGTTGTATAAAAGTAAGCCGAGCAAGTCCGTAACTTAATAATTGTTCCAATTTAATTCATGAATCCCCGACCGGTCCTTAGAGACCGCGCTGTTATTGTTTTACTATTGTGTCTCGATTTGCGGGTATGTGATAGGTTAATCATTAATAACTGTTCCAATAATTAAATTAATTAACGTTTTCAGAAAGTTTTGGCTTTTGGTTTCTCATATAAAGAAATGGACTTCTAACTTTTAACATCAATAAAAACATTTGCTAAATGTGACTTTAATCGATCAATAAGTGCTATAACGCACAATCTACACAAATTAGATCTCAAAACAAGAAACAGAATTAAAAATATAACAATGTAGAACTGGGAGCCTTTTTTGATTAACCCACGTACAACATTAAAAGGTTTTTCTAATAGAACACGAAGTCAGGATCCTACCTAATAGAAAAACATGGCGCCGAAGTAATCACAGCCAATGGGAGCGGTCGACTAGTTGAGCTGAATAGTGTTTTAATTTAAAACATATTGGACAGATGCGCTGCCGGTGACGCGAAGCCACTTATTGATTTTTGTTATGAACTGTGTGTTTATTGAGATGGGAGTTTTGTTCTGAAACTATAGCATTTTATTGTGTTCTCATCATAATGTTCCTGCTCTTGTCCTATTTTAACTTGGGGTCCGCGCAACTCGACTTTATATTCCGTTCTATTCCGTCAGCTAAAGTAGCAGTCACTCTATCACTGACTCCCTTTTTTTCCATGTCACTCCTAATTACTACTCTTTGGCTTCCCTCACCCTCTTCATCCACCCAAGTATACTTATAACTCTTTTAGCACCGGTTCAACCCTCCTCTTCACTTTACAATACCAAGACAAACAATTCCTTTTTAATTCATGAATTCCCGACCGGTCCTATGAGACCGCGCTGTTATTGTTTTACTATTGTGTCTCGTTTTGCGGGTATGTGATAAGTTAAACGTTTCAGTTCAAAACTTCTAATATCGTCACACGCTTTTATTTTACACGCGACACTCGCTGTATGGATGTCCTGATATGGAAAATCAATTTATTTAAACGAAAGCATTTGATTCGTAATTTAATGGGAAAATGATAAAAAGGCTCTCAGTAAAGCTGTCGTAGGTTCAAAAGACATAATCATTTATATTTGTCTATCACTCACTGTCGACTTGTCTACCGATATTTGTCGCTCGATATAAGGCCAGTTTCGACGTTGCGATTTTTGTTTGCGACTCTCATTGCAGGTCGTAGTAATGTCGGGTCGTTTAAACGCGGCTGAATGCGGTCATGCGATGCTTGACCAAACGGTTTGTGCGATTTGACATCAGATTCAGTACTATGCGTTTTAGAATCACTAAAAGCACATGTGCCATGAAGTACCGTGTTACCCAAGTTAATGGGTTGTGGAGGTCTGGTAGGCAGCCGCTCCTCGTAAAATACTGGTATTCAGCTAAATCCGGCTTGACTGGAAGCTGACCCCAATATAGTTGGGAAAAGGCTAGGTAGATGAAAACAGTAGTGCAGTGCTTTCCTATGTGAGGCACGGACAATTTGTGTTACAGCATTGTTCACATGTTTTGAGTGATTCTATCACGCATCGTTCTTTTACAATTTTCCATAACGTATCCACTACGTTCGCTTTTCCAATGTTTTCATTAAACATAAAGGCTATGATTTTGCATGGATACAATATTTATGATTTGCATTGCAAATATGTGGATACGCATGGAATATTATTGCAAATAATTATCGTATGTACCGTCACAAGCATCGAAGAGTACCTACCCATAGAAGAGTAAATTGTCAACAGTTTCTAATAAAACATATAAAATTGTTAGATAATGCATAGATTTTGATGCTTGGACTGTACTACGTATTTGTTTAAACCAAAAAGATTTTAAAGAGATAAATAAGTCGAAATAGAATTATTTGTAACTTTAACTTAAGATTCATTAGACTAACATTATTCTTGTGTTATTATTTTAAATTATAGTCCGCATCATTCACTTTTTGTTGAATCTTGAGTTAAATATCTCAACTAAGTCTAAACAAATACAGCCATTGTCATTAAATAACGCTTAAATGGTAATGTTATCATGAATACATCATTCAAGTTTGTCATAAATGTAGCCATCTGTTCACTTTAAATTACATACAATACCAAATGCATTAAACATTTATGACATTTCTAGATACCATTCGATTTCTCTGCCATTAAAGTGTTTTAAGGGAACTAGTTTATATATAAGAAATACAACTGTTAGTATAAGGCTGTCACATTCCCTTGGTGAAGTTAGTAATGGGCTGTTTTGGCTCGCTTTCAGGTCAGGTGGCTCGTAATTCGGAGCCATTTATGCGTCAAGTGTTTGTTACCGGCGATTCCGACGACGAACAACTAGCCAGACAGGTAAGAACGAGACGGAGCTGCACACAAGAGCGAGAGAGGGTATGGAGAGTATGAACTTGCAACGTCCTCCGTTACGATTTCATCCTCTTGAACTGAGTGGTAGTAAGCGCGGATGTAGGACGTAAGGAACTCTTATAGGTGTTTTTTCAGATCGTTGCGCGCGCACTGGCCGGCCGGACGCGACCACTTCGTGCCAAACGTAAATTTTACATACCCTTTCATAATCCCTACGGGATGCCTGTGTTCAAAAGTCGGTTGCACACCTACACATAGACGAAAAGTACCTTGAAATATTCCTAAAACACGAATGTCCTCGGTATCTATTTGGTTGCTAATTATCTCATCACGAGATATCTGATTGTGGTACTTATTGCAAAAAACTTCCATACTTTAAATAAATTAAATTGTGGTGTACAAATCTGAACCATCTTTTCTACACAGGCGTCCCAGCGTGTGCTGTATTTTCCGTATCTGGAGAGTGTGACTGTTTGCAGATATTCGTGCTGCGCAAGCGCGCGTCCCATGAGCTGGTGGTGCCAGGAGCCAGGTTCTACATCTGCAGTCTTGCGCTGAAGACTGTCGTCTACAAGGGACTCTTGACTTCGCAGCAGCTATGGGTGAGTTGGAACTTGATGCTTTGTAGGTCTCCTTATTTGCAGAACCATCAAGTCACTGCTAAAACTGATGTAGAATAGTCGTTAACAGAAGGAAAGAAGGATGAAGTTCTGTTTGTTTTATTATTTTATAAGCTTGTCCTTGACCTCTGTTTCTCCTGATGGAAAGCGACGATGTGGTCGCCGAGAGAGCACGCTTGCTTAGAAGTACGTTAAGACTCCCATTTTTGGAGATGTTCAAGAAAAATGGCGATAAATCACGAATGTGTAAAAAGTACCACACTTCATAAAAATTCGGGAGGTGGTGTGCTACCCAAAAATTCAACTACTTAAAAAATGGCTTATAAAACAATTATATATTTTTCTTTGTAGGAGTACTTCAAGGATTTGACCAACCCAGCCTTCACTACGTACTTGGCGCTGGTGCACACCAGATTCTCTACCAACACCTTCCCCAGCTGGGAAAGAGCCCATCCTCTGAGGTTTGTATATTGTTTTCGTAAACATACCCCTGCCACGTTTTTAAAAATAAAACCTTTTAAAATCACTAGCATTATAAAGGGTGTAAAGGACAGCCCTCCGCAAACATTAAGGGCTTGCTCAGTAGACGAATCTGAACATCCACAATTACTTTTTACCACACTTATTTTTTCAGGAAACGTAAATAAAACGAACTCTCCATACAAACTGTCCGATAAAATTTATAATTTTGTATGGTGAGGCTGAAATTTCTTTACGTCTACTGAGCAAGTCCTTAAAGTTTTTGAGGGCTGTCCCTTACACCCGTATATCAAGAACTCTCTAAAACAAAAAAAAATAAACCTCATAACGGAGGTAAAAACCACCACCACCAGAAGTGGTAAGAAGATGAAATAACTTTTATTGTATTGTTTCCAGGGTCCTCGCTCACAATGGCGAGATCAATACGTTGCGAGGTAACGTGAACCTCATGAAGGCGCGTGAAGGTGTCATGAAGAGCGAGCTCTTCGGAGATGGTAAGTTATTATTCATAAGATCCTGTTTATATAAAACCAGCACAGCAAACAGAGCTCTCTTAGAGAGGAGGTTTCAGTCCCAGCAGTGGGAATATTATAAAGCTGATGCTATGCTATGCAGCACTTATTACACTCACACTGACATGATGAGAACACAACTATTCTTATAACTACTGTCTTATACAACATTGATACGAGAGAGGGCTTTCCAAAAGGGGTTGTTGTACTAATCAATATGAACAACTTTTACTATTCGACCAACCCTGAAATCTCGAAAAAAAAATCCGTTTCTCCATACAAATCCAATTATATTAACATAAATGTATGGAGAAGCGGACTTTTTTTTAAGGAAAGCTCCTCTGTCGTATCAACGTTGTATAGCTTCTTCTGCAATCAAAACGTAGATTCAAAAAACGAATTTGCGCGTATAATGCGAGTTTTACGTTAACGCGATTGACTCGATTATGTATGACATTCGATGATGTGATTGACTGGTTCCAAAGTCTTTGCTAATCAGAGAATACAGTATGCTTTAATTTGTAGGGCTAATTATATCTTTTTTTCCCTTTAGATCTAAAGAAACTGTACCCAGTCGTGGAACCGAATCTCTCCGACTCTGGTTCAGCTGACTGCGTACTAGAATTCCTCCTGCACGCTGGCCAGCGGTCCCTACCCGAAGCAGTGATGACCATGGTGCCCGAAGCGTGGCAGAATGACGTCACCATGCCTAAGGAGAAGAGGGACTACTATCAGTGGGCTTCGTCCTGCATGGAGCCTTGGGATGGACCTGCTTTGGTCTCCTTTACTGATGGACGGTACATTGGTAAGTAATCCAAAATTTGAAATAGGGTTTTAGTTGGAGTTCCATCACATATTACATACATTCCATACCCCTAAGGGTTTGCCAAATCTCTGATCAGACGGGAGTTGTGTCTGGTTTGGGCAATTGCCCGACAGTTGATTTCGGGCTGTTGTATTTATGCTAATCGCACAGAAAACGCAGACACCGAGATGCAGTATTGTTGTATATTAGTTCCTATATGGTACAAAATAGATAACGCTACAGAGTTTAAGGTTAGTGAGGTATCTCTAATGGGCCAACTTATGCATACTAGTAATTAGATCTCCGAGAGTTTTTCAGAAATCTACGAGCTCATGGAAAGTTAGGATGTGCTAGGAAGGCGATATGTGTACTGATGACCTTTAGTTTAGTTGTTTTGTGTCTAGAGAGACCATGAGACAGAAGCATATTGAGGCAGATACCATGAATTAGGTTGCATTACAGTACACCTTTTAAAGTGTTTCTTAAATACTACTTTTTCTTTCCAGGTGCCATTCTGGACAGGAACGGTCTGCGACCCTCACGATTCTACGTGACAAGTGAGAACATCCTTGTCATGGCTTCCGAAGTCGGTGTCTATGATGTGGACCCCGACAAGGTCGTACTCAAGGTAAGATGGGACTTCTTGTACTTAAGGAAATACTCCTAACTAGGGATTAACATTGCCCTCGTGGCAAAGTGAACCAGTCATGCCAAGGGGTATCGTGTTATCCACTTGTGAATGTCAGATAGACAGCCACTTCATGTTAAATACTGGAATTCTGATGCAATCGGTTAGGAATCAATCAACCAAAGGCCAACATAATTAGAAGAGGCTATACAAAATGATGAGCAGTGGTAACAACTCCGACTTGCGGGTTGTCGCGGATTCGAATCCAGCCAGGCTAGCTAGGTTACATTGTGTAATTTCATTCATAACCACTAACTCTCTGAAGGAAAACATCGTGACGAAAGTGGCATGTCCATAAATTACACTGCACTGGATCTGTGTGGTCGACTACAGCCTATTCCTTCTTCTAAAGAGGAGGCCTGGGTCCACGCAGTAGGAACAATATAAGGCTGATTGTGCATAGATACACAGATTGATTGGTTAGCAAGGGATAACATTGACCTAAACAAACCTAAAACTTGGTTGATAAAGGAGATCACTGGTCCGAAATATTTGAATTGTCGTAAAACAGATTCTTGATATATATTCTTATAGGTTTATTCTTCTCTTTATAATTTTATAAGTCATCAGACCAAAGTATGATGATTCTAGATATTGATTGGTCCTTCTCATGTTTCAGAGTCGTCTTAAACCCGGTCGTATGTTGCTGGTCGATACAGTAGAAAAGAAATTGGTACAGGATGCTGAACTCAAGATGGAGATCGCTCGCAGTCGTCCCCACTCTGAGTGGCTTCAAGACAAGGTGAAAACACAACCACTTTATAGTTATAAAGCTGTCCTACCAAATATTATATTCTTATCTATTAAATTCTTTCATTATTCAATTATTTCTACTAAATATAACTTCATAATTCATATGTATTGTATGTTTATGTATCACAAACACATTTTGACTCGACTGCCCCATCAGAAGGGGTAATGTTATTTCTTATTTAAACTATAATTGAACATCACATCACATCTACATTGTTAACGATTTTTTCTCTTTTCTATGCATTACCGTACGTGGGGAATACATTAATACATGTTATCAGATGGTGAGTTTGGTTCTACGCATGGGGAGTGACGAATTTCTAAATTGTTGTTGAGAACCGTACGGGGCGGTGGGGCGGCGCGTCCCATCGTTGTTCATAGCGGCCGGGATGGGGCTACGTTGATTTGTTCGCACGATTATAGTACCGATCTTTATTGTATGTTCTTGTATATCTCACCTTTGTAGTTCATGTAGGTATACATACTCGTATACTTACTACAATTCGGTGATCTGAAATAGTTAATTTAGTACTTGCAACTTTGTTACAAGAATATTATGAACTAGCTTCTGCCAGCGGCTTCTTCACCAGCCCTTGTCTCATAATTGCCATCTACTAATGAAAAAAATTATTAAAATTAGGCCATTAGTTTCAGAGTTTATTCATTAATAATATAATTAAATTAAAAGTATTGAAGTAGTAGTATAAAAGTAGACTATTTATCCCAGTTGCCTGTTAAAGGTATTTGTAGCTGGAAATCTAAAATATCTGTGAGAGTGCCATTGAATCACAGTCAAAAGCATTTTTTTTTTCAAATAAACCAAATCAGGCTCTTTTCAAAGGTCAAGAGGTCAGTCTGGCAGAAAAAAATATGCTAATTGCACATTCGAAAGCATCGATCTCTATGGAGAAGAATGTGCAAAAAATTCCATGGACACTCGTTTTCTGTGTGAATGTCTACCTTCAACGTTGTCAACAATAATCGTGCGAGCAAATCACGCCCTTACTCCCGCAACTACAAGCATGTACTTAACATCTACAGGGCCGCTTCTTCTAACACCGACTTACTGTTTTTCGTATTTTTGTGAAGCAACGCAGAGTTAATCTCCACGACTGAGAGGACCAATACGGCGTCGTGTTTACAGCTTTAGACGTTTTCTCAAGGTTTTTCTATGAAGCTTTTAGGTTTTATTAGATGTTTTTTACGCAAGCCTAAAGCTGACTATGAAAGCTTATGTTGTACAGTGGCGGAAGAAATATTTTTAAGCAAACTTCTTCATTAGAATAAGACGTTGAAACCAGTCATTGTTCCAGGAGTTTTAAGTGTCACCTCTGTCATCAAAATAGTTCTAGCAGAATCCATCTAGTTCGTCGTGCTATCTCTTTCGTGATCTGCCGTGACACCATCGCACGGTTTCAGGGCACCAACTTTGTGCTACTTTGGCCAAACTGTGAGCCAACGGGCATGTGTCAGACATGTCCCACCCAGGGACAAAAATTTTGAGTTGAGCGCCATCTAACGACGAGAGAACGGTCGACTCGAGCTCGTAATTTTCACCTTAAAAATTAATTGTTTTAAATATTACAGAACCATATTTATAATCCATTTTCCACATAAAAACTTTCATAGTCTGCTGCAGGCATAATAAGCTTAACAAATTTCACTCCATTAACATTATTATCAAAAATTCTAGATAACAATGGACGACATCCGCAAGTCCGTTGCCTCAGAGAACGGTACAACTGTCGTAGCGGCGAACGGCACGAACGGTGCGAATGGTGCTAATGGCAGCATCATCACGGGGCTTGCGGACCGGCGGCTGCCGCTCTTCGGCTACACCATCGAGTCTATCCACATGTTACTGCTGCCTATGATTCAGAACAAGTAAGTGTTAAATGCACAGATTAAGTGTATAATAAGCATCTGATAGAAAAGTTAGTTGAAAACGTGGTCTTAACTACAACATAAGTAATTCAATTGAATATTTATTGCTTTTATAAAAATTTAATAACTCCGCTTTGAAAGGAAGGAAAACGTGTGTCAGACTTTTATTGAATAAAACTTACCTAGAGAGCACTATTTATGCGCCCGGCATTTAGCAATAAAGCACAACTCTTTGGTTCGTTAGTTGAGGTAGTCAGAATAATCTTTGGAAAATTGCGATGCAATTATCTCATCTAAACCATAAAAACGAGTATAACATAAATCTATGCAGGTAACATCACATTTCAGGTAGTGTATCTTTTTCTGTAACCCTTGACACGAAAGGTTTCTAAGTTACTAACATAGAAATGATTAAAAAAATCTTTGTATTTACGATTTTAAAAGTATTCAACATTGTTTTTTTCTTGTCTTCAGGAAAGAAGCCCTGGGCAGCATGGGCAACGACGCGCCGCTGGCGTGCCTGTCGCAGTTCCAGCCGCTGCCCTACGAGTACTTCAAGCAGCTGTTCGCGCAGGTCACCAACCCGCCTATTGATCCGTTCAGGTGAGATAATAGTTCAATCCATCAAGGTTCTAAAATAAACTAGATGGTGTTTGGTTTACGAAATACTTATCATAATCTAAGTAAAGAAGAGTCCGAACCGCGGTGCTGATCAGGGTTTTTTAGAATGTCATTTATATTTTTGGAACCAAACGAGATTTTAAAGGACTAGGCATGGTGTACTAGCTTCTTAGGATTTCATTCACTAAAATATTGTTGGGCATTGTACTCCGTCGAAAGTGATGAGACGACTGGAGCGAAGTGATGGAACGCAATGTGCGTAGTGATAGAATGCCCAAAATATGCTATTACCGCTATTGCAAACTCAGCTTCATCTAGTTGGAGCGTAAAGCGACGTTTTTTTTTTTCATTAATATTGTAAAAGTATTTTTTTTTAAAGATGGAGTTTTTCTTTGAGGATTGATCTAATGGTATAACATTGCTAACAGGGAGAAGATCGTGATGTCTCTGCTGTGCCCGATCGGTCCCGCGCCCAACATTTTGCAGCCGAGTGCTGAGTTTGTGCACCGCCTGTTCCTACCACAACCCATCCTGTCTCTGCCTGATTTGCATGCTTTGAAGCACACTACCCATCGGGGATGGAAGGTAAATATGTAGATTGTATGCCTAATAATAACCTATGTTAAGGTCGGCTTCCAGTTTAACTAAATGCAGCTGGATGAAAAACAACAATAAGGCCTTTTGTACACGGTACATTTTATAACCTTAAGGCACATTAGCTTTCGGCCACGGTTATCAAAATGTGTACTTTGATAACCGTGGCCTAAAAGCTTACTGACTGGTGCCACTCAATTCAGATGGGCATATTTGTAATCTGTCAAAAAACTTTAAAACGTCTATCCGTCACCGTCGCATAAACTGTAATACCGACGAAAATGTCGCTGTGCGTAGACGCGGCGCGCCGAGCGGCAGACGGTCACAGCGGCGGTGCCGTGCCGTAGCGCCGTCATGTATGTCAACAAGTTCCCTCAGTGATCTATAGAACACTGACAACTGTGCCCACACACGGCGAATTAACCGTAGATTTTCATGGTGAAAAACGTTTATGTACAAGAGTCCTAAACTAACCAACCATTTCTTTTACCCCCAGACAAAAGAGATCGACTGCACATTCGACTACCTGGAGGGCCCGTCGGGCATGGAGCCGGCACTGGGGCGCATCTCGAGCGAGGCGCACGCGGCGGCGTCCAGCGGCTACCAGCTCATCGTGCTCAGCGACCGCGCCGCCGGCCCGCACCGCGTGCCCGTCAGCACGCTTCTGGCTTTGGGTATGTGAAGGCTTTAATACTAAACATACACAAGGCCGCGGAATTGTTTTAAAGAGTTACTGTGACTAGAAAAACAACTAAAGAATGGGTAAAGAGGGCAAGTGGACTCCCGGGATCTTGCTTTACCAAGAATAGAAAAAGTTATTTAATGATTTTTCTCAAAAAAAAACATGGCAGCAAATAATTGGATAATTAGAAGAAAATTTGCGCGAATTAAAAATTTCGGCATCCTTGTCTGACTATTGGAGTTTACTTCTAAACTCATACACATATACAATTAAATGTTATAAACTCTTTCTTAAAGACAATATTATACTCGTAGTATGCAATTATTGCATACTACAAGTATATGTATTTTATTATTTAAACGGTTATTTATTTGGTCCTATATCCACATTAACACTTACCTACGTGTATTTACGTATAACTAAACAGAACACTTTCTTTATTTTTACTTTTCTTTATCAATTTGCAGGAGCTGTCCACCATCACCTGATCGAGACTCGTCAGCGCATGAAGGTCGGCATCATTCTTGAGACTGCTGAAGCGAGAGAAGTTCATCACATGTGCGTTTTGTTAGGTAAGACACAACTATATTTATTTTCCTTTTCAGATCATCATCAACCTAGCTTTTTTTCAACTGCGTGAGCCGGGTCCCAGTCTAACCCACATCTAAATACCAGTATTTTACATGTAGTGGCTTGGTCTGATTTTTATAAAATAGATCTACCAATGGGTAACAGAATACTCTTTTCGATCGAGGTGCTTCTCCTGACTGAAAACACGTTTTTGTGTCACAAAACTTCATATTAACCTTCTTCCGCAGGATACGGCGCCGATGCAATCTGCCCATACCTGGCCTTCGAGCTGGCCTTCTCCCTGCGCTCCGACAACATCCTGGACCCGAACTTAACAGACGAGGACATCTACGCGGCCTACCAGGGCGCCATCGAGACCGGCCTGGCCAAGGTCATGGCCAAGATGGGCATCAGCACGCTGCAGTCCTACAAGAGCGCGCAGATCTTCGAGGCGGTTGGACTGTGTGAAGAAGTCATTGATAAGTGCTTTAGAGGCACACAGTCCAGAATTGGTAAGTTGTGTGTAAATATTATGTCACTTAGTCTTGCGCCATCGAGACCGGGCTGGCCAAGGTCATGGCCAAGATGGGCATCAGTACCTTACAGTCCTACAAGAGCGCGCAGATCTTTGAGGCGGTTGGACTGTGTGAAGAAGTCATTGATAAGTGCTTTAGAGGCACACAGTCCAGAATTGGTAAGTTGTGTGTAAATATTATGTCACTTAGTCTTGCGCCATCGAGACCGGGCTGGCCAAGGTCATGGCCAAGATGGGCATCAGTACCTTACAGTCCTACAAGAGCGCGCAGATCTTTGAGGCGGTTGGACTGTGTGAAGAAGTCATTGATAAGTGCTTTAGAGGCACACAGTCCAGAATCGGTAAGTTGTGTGTAAATATTATGTCACTTAGTCTTGCGCCATCGAGACCGGGCTGGCCAAGGTCATGGCCAAGATGGGCATCAGTACCTTACAGTCCTACAAGAGCGCGCAGATCTTTGAGGCGGTCGGCTTGTGTGAAGAAGTTATTGATACGTGCTTTAGAGGCACTCAGTCTAGGATTGGTAAGTTTTTCAAAATTTATTATTACGCAAGGCTCCTAAATTGTCTTTTGTAGAAAACTTCATAGGCAATACTGTTTTGTATTTAAATAAAAATATTAATTTTGCGTTAGTTGCCAAAGATGATGGTCACAAATGAAAGGTTCTCTTTGCAACTGTTCACAATTGTTGAGTGGTTGAATTTTTTTAAATTAATTTTGGTCTTTGTTTTCAGGTGGTGTTAACTTCGAGATTCTTTCTAAGGAAATATTTGACAGGCATGCATTAACTTACGGCGATGTCAAGGACGCACTGGTTCTAAGGTAAATATCGAATACACCAATCAATAAGATACAAAATGCAGACTACAACAAAAAATAACGAAATAATCGTGATAATGTCGGGCTTCTTAGACACATCGTTCTTAAAACTACTGAAAGATATTCAGGTCGTGAAAAAATTATAAACATGATTTATGTTACGCTTCTGAAACATCAGTTTTTTACTAATCAAACTTCTTTGGAACAAAGGCCCAAAACAAAGTGCCCTAAAACCTAAAAGGGAGGTTCCAATATCATACATAATGTAAAAACTTAAATTTGCTGTATCAAGAAACTTATATGTACTCATATGTAATTATTTTGTTTTCAGGAACCCGGGTAACTATCATTGGCGTGCGGGCGGTGAGAAACACATCAACGATCCCATGTCCATTGCTAACCTACAAGAAGCTGCTCTCAACAAAAGCACATCTGCTTACGATAAATACAGGTAAGGGGAGAATCATCCAATAACTTCTCCCGCTTTATGGTAGAGCGAGACGCTGTATGGTAGACGAGGGTGTGTAAGACTTACTGACTAAAAGTATACCTGTGACCTTTATCTGCCTTTTGTGTACCAGAAACAAAGTTTTTCCTTCAGACATTCCCCGTGGCGTGGCGTTCTTAATAAATACAAATTATGTTTCTTATTAGACTAATCACGCTCTACCACTATCAAATCCATAAAGACATGTGAAACGAAAGTATTATTATATAAATGTCTATTTCTTTCACAGGGAAAGTGCTCTGGAGTCCATCAGGGCGTGCACACTCCGTGGTCAGTTGGAGCTGGTCAAACTGGACGAACCCATTCCAATAAACGAAGTAGAATCCGCTGCTGAAATCGTCAAGCGCTTTGCAACAGGTTAGAATTATGTATTTTATCATTTATATTTTAAGCTCACAAAGAGTAGATAAAGCAATACACCATTTGCCTGCAGCGATCTTCCCGTCCGGTTATAATTTGGGTGTCTTCAAGGCTAGAGTGAACAGGCTCTTAATAAACTAGTGTGTTTCACCATCAACAATCACATCATTGCTTGACATCAGATGGGTTCGCAGTCAAGCACTAGTTCATATCATTAAAATATACCTTTTGCTGTTGTAGAAGCAATATTTAAATGTGCATTGGACTTATTGCCGCTTTTTTTCAGGTGCGATGTCGTTCGGTTCCATATCGTTGGAGGCTCACACTACACTGGCCATCGCGATGAACCGCATCGGCGGCAAGTCCAACACTGGAGAGGGTGGAGAGAATGCCGACAGATATTTGAACCAGGTAACTATTTCCTACATAATATTACATTATTTGGTTGAGGGGCTCGTGGCTAGATAATAACAGCTGCACGGGTCGACCTTCAAGGTTAAGCAACGCTTGCCTAGGTTGGTCTGTTTTGGGTGACCATCTTAACATAACGAGTTTCCTCCGTGCCTCGGAAAGCACGTTAAGCCTTTGGTCCCGGCTGTCATTTGTAGATCTCTGGCAGTCGTTATGGATAGTCAGAAGCAGAAGAAGTAAATCTGACTCCAGTCCTGCCATGAAGTACCGTATTACCCCAGTTAATGGGTTGTGGAGGTCTGGTAGGCAGCCGCTCCTCGCAAAATACTGGTATTCAGCTAAATCCGGTTTGACTGGAAGCCGACTCCAATATAGTTGGGAAAAGGCTAGGCAGATGAAAAAAAAATTACATTATTTGGTAAAACAGAGATATCACGAAGTCTTATTCGACGTCTATTCACTTTAAGAATATAGTGACTCATTAGTGCAACTGCAAAGTAAAGAATAAAACAATACTGGGGTAAAAATTAAATCATAAATATCGTAGAAAACTATTATTCGCACAGTATTTTCACTTTCATTTTTATGAAGATTAAGAAGATTTTCATTTCTAAAATTGAGAAAATTTACAAAAGGCGTCCCTACTATCTAAAGGAACTTCAACTTATCAACGTGAAAACCGCTTTCTAAATGACTGATCTAATTGATCAAGGGACAAGGTTAAACTGAGTGAAAGCGATGAGTTACTATTTTCTTATCGTGTATACACTAGGCTACTTATGCAACCTCTTTTTGAATATCTTAATTTGACGATTAAGGTACAGTTGACACAAAATTCCGAGATAACGAAGCGTTGGTCAACGATTTTGGTGAGAAAACTAGAAGATTTGTCACTGTAAAAGTTCGAGTGTGTAATAGCACACATCCCGAACGCTATACGTCCCTGCAAGTCGCCAATTTTTGAGCAACTGTATTAAAAATAGTTGTTCAGTACTCATGCGGAACCATCAATGCAACTTGTTCCGAATGTCAACCCTTACCTTCGGCTGCGCCTCGGCTCGGGTAGACATTTGTCGGAACTCTTTACAATAACAGGCTTTCCGCACTCGTAATGAAATATACTATTGTCATCTCTTCTGAAAGCACGCTGTAAAGTAATACCATAAATAATTTCCCTTAGGATCCCGAGTTCAACCGTCGCTCAGCCATCAAGCAGGTGGCTTCAGGCCGTTTCGGCGTGACGGCGTCGTACCTGGCGCACGCCGACGACCTGCAGATCAAGATGGCGCAGGGGGCCAAGCCTGGCGAGGGCGGCGAGCTGCCTGGTAACTTTCTGTTTTATTTTTACCTCCTCCTCCTCTTTAAACCGTTATTCGGCTATTAAGCACGTAGCGTCGGAACGGAACATAAATAGGGAGTAAAGTTCCGCAAATCTCCATTGAAAAAAGAGGATGCTCCAACCAGGTGAGTGACATGTCTGGTCCGAGCAAGGGCCCATAGTTGATTTCAAACTGTTCACGGATGAACTCATATCACAATGCAAGATTTTAATTTTTTTCCATAGATTTCATTGCAGTATTCTTTCATTTTAGCCTCCTTATTCCATCGGGTATCTGATGGCATTAGTAGGCTTAACTTACATTGTTTATTAATAATCTCATTAACACATTGATGACACAAACTTGAATCTTTAAGGGCTGAGGCTCATAAGTAAATTCTACTGTCAGATCAGTTTCTTTACAAATCTAATAACATAATTTTTCGGTGTGTTCCCACTTAAAAATTTCTAAAACAAAGTCATCACAAAGTACAACAATTTGAAGCCCATCTTTCCATCCTTAGGTTACAAAGTAACAGAAGACATCGCCAAGACGCGTTGCTCGGTGGCGGGCGTGGGGCTGATCTCTCCTCCTCCTCACCATGACATCTACTCCATCGAGGACCTGGCCGAGCTCATCTACGACCTGAAGGCCGCTAACCCTAGAGCCAGGATCTCGGTCAAACTCGTGTCCGAAGTCGGCGTGGGAGTGGTCGCTTCTGGCGTGGCTAAGGTAAATCTTAGATTTAGAGAAAAGATTTTGTAACTGACAAGGTTTGATAGATATAAACATCCAACAAATTGAAATGATTTAGTTAACCAACTAACTAAGGTCATGCAAATTATTGAAACACAAAATTCACATTTATGGGCATACAGATGAGAGTTAGAAATGTCCTAACAAGGCTTGCTCATGCAAAAGTAAATATCATATTTTGTATAAATATAACATTTAATTTTAATAAATTGCTTTGAAGCCAATCAGAAAAAAAATTGCAAACCGTTTATGGGAGCGTATTCGTGCAATTCGCTACTTAGCTGGTCTTAGCGGTAAATATTAATTCTGTGTCGTCGACATATGAAATTATTTTGCCATGTGTAATATTATATGACACAAATCGTTTATATAAATTAGGAATAGGGTGGGGCCCAGAATGCCTCCCTGAGAAACACTCTATCCAGTATTTTTACTCATCGCCCGTTACGTTTCAATCGTCTTAAGTAGTCAACAAAAACTTTTTTAAACGCCGTTGAGATGTTTCCCTTTATCCTATGCCATGTCCTTTATTTTTTTAACGACTCTAGAAACAGATACCGTATCAAAGGCCTTCGCTAGATCAAGAAACACTCCCAGGATCTGATTTTCTTTGTCAAGTTCTTCAAGATGTATTTAGAATCTGTTTAACTAAAAATTTACTATGTTTATCGTCGGCAGGGTAAAGCCGAGCACATCGTGATCTCCGGACACGACGGAGGCACCGGAGCTAGCTCGTGGACGGGCATCAAGAGCGCCGGTCTGCCTTGGGAGCTGGGTGTCGCTGAGACACATCAAGTGCTTGTGCTGAATGACCTGAGATCTAGGTAAGGTTCTAACTCTCATTCATGCAGCTTAAACTTTCAGGCCTTCAAGCGTGGAGTTTCCTAATACAAGCAGTGTTTGCCTAAAAGGAAGCTAAAATCGCGAACCATTGTTAAAAATATTTGGTTCAGAAATATTTTGAATTTGTATTTTTGTATACAAGTCTTCTGCTAAACATAGACCTCCCTGAGCCACATTAAAACTATCCAGTCCGACAAAAAAAAAAAAAACAAATGCCAATCCCAGCGCAGACACAGTAGACTTGCATCTGTACTTACAGTCAAAGGTTCAGTTAAAAACCCATTATGCTGAACTGGACCTATTTGGCGCAGCCGTAAGACACATTATTGTTTAAATATTTTTTATGTTAATACATTTAATTATAAACAGTAATAGTACAGCTTCAATTAAAATTAATAATGCAGGTCCATCATTTCCAATTAAAAAAGGAGTCAAGCAAGGAGACCCATTGTCTCCAAAGCTCTTTACTGCCACTTTGGAGGAAGTATTCAAATCCATGACTCAAAACTGGACAGCCAAGGGATTAGTCATTAGTGATAAGAAGCTATCAAACCTACGCTTCGCCGATGATATCGTACTTTTCTCTTCATCGGCGGCGGACTTGGGTAACATGCTCGCAGACTTGAACAAGGCGAGTCTCGAGATTGGGCTTCGGATGAACATGTCAAAGACCAAACTCATGACCAACAGTATTAAAAGGAGACTGTACATTGAGGGTGAGGAGATTGCATATGTCCAGGATTATGTCTATCTTGGCCAAATAGTTTCTTTTCAGGCGCGACAGGATAAAGAAGTGGCTCGACGCACTGAGAGCGCCTGGAGGAGCTTTTGGTCAATGAAAGATCTTCTCAAAGGAGATCTCCCGCTATGCCTCAAACGGAAAATTATGGACATGTGCATTCTCCCTATACTTACGTACGGAGCACAAACCTGGTCTTTGACACTTCAGCAGAGGTCCACGCTCGAGGTTTGTCAGCGAGCCATGGAGCGCAGTATCCTGGGAGTTCGAATTTCCGATCGCATAAGGAACACAATACTGCGCGCCAAAACGAAGATAAAAGATGTTACCCAAAAAGCCGCCACTCTGAAGTGGGATTGGGCCGGACATATCAGCCGCATGTCAGATGAGCGATGGGCAAAAATATCCACTTTTTGGGTCCCATTGAATGTAAGGCGACATCGTGGCAGACCAAGGCGAAGGTGGAGGGATGAGCTGGACAAATACCGTAGGGACTGGCCCGTAATGGCTGAGGATAGACGTATGTGGAAAAGGGAGAGGGAGGCCTTCGCCCAGCAGTGGGACACAATGGGCTAACATACAACATACAATTTTTTATGTTTAATTTGTGTGCCAAATAAACATGTTTTCTTTCTTCATTCTCTCTTCTTTGTTAGCTACATGATTTCATTTACAATCTAAATGGTGGTACTTACATGTCATATGTTGCAGAGTGGTAGTGCAAGCTGACGGACAAATCAGAACAGGCTTTGACGTGATGGTAGCTGCCCTGCTTGGTGCTGATGAGTTCGGATTCAGTACCGCACCACTTATTGCTCTTGGTAAGAACTTCTCTTTTAGAAAGTTATACATAATAATAAATAATAATAATATTCCACAACTTTCACACAACATCATCTAGTCCCAAGCTAAGCAGAGCTTGTGTTATGGGTACTATACTCCGTCGGTTTAGGTAGTTAACTAAAGGTAAACAATCTTGGTATGTCTTTTTGTATTAAAGAGGTCGTATATAATATACACAAAGATTATTTAAATGTAGTTTATTAGCTAACATCCATTTAGGTAAATACCTATGTGCAAAGATTTTTACATACAATTTTTAGACAACTTTTAGATAAAAAGACATGCCAAGACTGTTTACCTTTAGTTAACTACCTAAACCGACGGAGTATAGATAACTGATAAACATACTTATATATTTCTAAATACATACATAGATATTATAGATAAATTACACCCAGACACAGAACAAATGATCATGCTCATCACACAAACATTTGTCCTGGGTGGGAATCGAACCCACGACCTCTGGCATAGCAGTCAGGGCCACTAACCACTAGACCAACAGTGTGTGTTAAACAAACTTTGATAAACTGTGATTGCATTGAATAATATTCTTCTTTTTGTGTCGATGTACTCTCATTCTCTCTTGAATAATCAATAAAGTTACCGAATTATATTGAACTTTGAAGTTAATATTTACGACGCAATGTCGTAGGTAGGTCGTTGTGGTGCAGAGACATCTGCCGCCTCGTTCGCCATAGTGATGAGCGTGCCACACGTAAACCGTAAACTAGTCAGGTGCGGCTACAAAGTGGCTTTACACTTCATAGTGTTTCTTTTTGGAACAGTATAAGGAAATTGTAATTCATATCGTTTCTATTACCTCTTTCCAATTACGATTTCACCTTGTTTATACATAACATGTGCCTTTTCATTTCAGGCTGCACAATGATGAGGAAATGCCACCTGAACACGTGCCCCGTCGGCATCGCTACACAAGACCCCGTGCTGCGCAAGAAGTTCGCCGGCAAGCCCGAACATGTCATCAACTATCTGTTCATGTTGGCGGAAGAGGTAAGTCTTATTCATATTGATTCATAGTTGTTTTGTACGTTGATTTTTCTAAGACAATTTTTATTGGTGATCAAAAGTTTATAAATAATTAGAAGGACGGAAAGGGCACTTTACTCTGCAGTGGAACACAAAAAGCCAACGAGACATTACACTCGAAAAATATTCTAACTTTTAAGAAAATCTAAGTAGACCTATCAAATTCATTTGCGAATAAAACCGCAGTATACTAACGAACTCGCGAGCCAAAGGTCTTTAGCACCAGTAGAGGACTTGAAAGTCTGCAAACTTGAAAATTGATTCATTTGCTCACTGGCTCCTTTGAAGTTATAAGTCCGCGGTGCAAAAATCCGACCTTTTTTATTTTTTAATTCAATAATTTTTTGTCCTTTTTCCTGATGTAAACCAAAGTAACTCCGTCTAAGAGGATACCATGACTTCGCTAATGGTGAAAGTAGACTGTTTGATATGCCAACGAGCCAACGGTATAAATATACCGTTAGCTCGCCAGTTCACAAACATGTCACGCGCTTTAAAACTGTAAATAAGCATTGTTAATAATGAAGTAATGTTCCTTCCAGGTCCGCACCCACATGGCCGAGGTGGGCGTGCGTCGCTTCCAGGACCTGATCGGTCGCACGGACCTGCTGAAGGTGCGCGAGAACAACGACAACCCCAAGGCGCGCATGCTGAACCTCAGCCTCATCCTCAAGAACGCGCTGCACATGAGACCTGGCGTGAACATCATTGGAGGATCTAAGTCACAGGTACGACATTCTCTATACGACTTGCCTGGCCTGTTGGTCTAGTGGTCAGTGGCCCTGATTGCTATGCCAGGGGTCGTGGGTTCGATTCCCACCCAGGACAAATGTTTGTGTGATGAGCATGATCATTTGTTCTGTATCTGGGTGTAATTTATCTATAATATGTATTTATTTAGAAATATATACGTATGTTTATCAGTTGTCCCATAACACAAGCTCTGCTTAGCTTGGGACTAGATGGCATTGTGTGAAAAAGTTGTGGACCATATTATTGTGGAACATATTACTTAAAATCTGTAGCAAGTCAAGTACATTACATTTGTCGATACGGGAGGGGCCTCCACATCACAGTGAGAATCCTTTCCATAGACACTATTTTATGGACAATGAGTACAGAAACTTTTCCAGACCACACAAGTGATTTATTATGATGCAAATTACAGGTGTTCACTTCACAATGAGCCGTGAGAGAGTCCTCAGTCCCCCGTCTTTTCTCTGTCGATAGCAGTTCACACTGCTACCGACAGAGAAAAGAGCCCCGCGTCACTGCGGCCAGAATTCAACCTTATAATAAAATTTTCCCATTGCACTGGTTCAGGCCTTCTCTCTACGAGAGGGAAAGATCCATATACTACGCGAGCGGGTTGGTAGATGTCACATGACTTCGAATTTTTGGTGCTAGAACATGCCGATTTCCTCACGACGTTCCTTCCTTCACCGTTTTGAGAGCAGTGATGAGCCTGACTGGCTTTTGAACCCGCGACCAACTAATCGCAAGTCTGGGGTCTTACCGCTGGGCCTCTACTGCTTTCCATGTTTCATAGGTCTATTTATACTAAGCCAAGAGTATTTGTCTCCAGGATTTCCAGCTGGAGAAGCGGCTGGACAACCAGCTGATCGCGCAGTGCAGCAGCATCCTGGACGGCAGCGAGCAACACGTGGACATCAACATGAGGATCACCAACGAGGACAGAGCCTTCACCTCCACGCTGTCTTATCATATCGCCATGTAAGTACAAGCAGCTGATCGCGCAGTGCAGCAGCATCCTGGACGGCAGCGAGCAACACGTGGACATCAACATGAGGATCACCAACGAGGACAGAGCCTTCACCTCCACGCTGTCTTATCATATCGCCATGTAAGTACAAGCAGCTGATCGCGCAGTGCAGCAGCATCCTGGACGGCAGCGAGCAACACGTGGACATCAACATGAGGATCACCAACGAGGACAGAGCCTTCACCTCCACGCTGTCTTATCATATCGCCATGTAAGTACAAGCAGCTGATCGCGCAGTGCAGCAGCATCCTGGACGGCAGCGAGCAACACGTGGACATCAACATGAGGATCACCAACGAGGACAGAGCCTTCACCTCCACGCTGTCTTATCATATCGCCATGTAAGTACAAGCAGCTGATCGCGCAGTGCAGCAGCATCCTGGACGGCAGCGAGCAACACGTGGACATCAACATGAGGATCACCAACGAGGACAGAGCCTTCACCTCCACGCTGTCTTATCATATCGCCATGTAAGTACAAGCAGCTGATCGCGCAGTGCAGCAGCATCCTGGACGGCAGCGAGCAACACGTGGACATCAACATGAGGATCACCAACGAGGACAGAGCCTTCACCTCCACGCTGTCTTATCATATCGCCATGTAAGTACAAGCAGCTGATCGCGCAGTGCAGCAGCATCCTGGACGGCAGCGAGCAACACGTGGACATCAACATGAGGATCACCAACGAGGACAGAGCCTTCACCTCCACGCTGTCTTATCATATCGCCATGTAAGTACAAGCAGCTGATCGCGCAGTGCAGCAGCATCCTGGACGGCAGCGAGCAACACGTGGACATCAACATGAGGATCACCAACGAGGACAGAGCCTTCACCTCCACGCTGTCTTATCATATCGCCATGTAAGTACATAAATCAATTCTTCCATGTATACTGACACTGGTTTATTTATTTAGGCTACAGTGCCCAGGTGTGAAAATAAAATAGGCGAAACTCTAAAAAGCCAAAGTTTTTATAAAACCTGTAATTTATTTACGAGAACTGAGAGAAGAAGGCACTTTTATAGAAATTTCAAAATGCAAAAAGTTAGTACACTGGCCACAAGGTTGACTACACGACGATTGCTGTAGGATAGTGCGGGTTAGCGCTGTCGGACCTATCCTTTTCTCTCATCTTAAACATGCATATTTTCATCCTGCTGTCATCCCGCCCATGTTACGTAAAAATGACCTTAGGTACCTACTTTAAGGTGAATGCCTCAGGTAGCCCGCGAAATTCAAATTTTCTTACGTTTTTTGCAATTTGCAAGCCAGTGGTAGGAGGTTAGGTTGTATGAAGTTAAAAATACTTTAGCGACTGTAAAACGTAACTAGTTACATAATTAAAACCATAAAAATCATCAATACAAGCCTCCAAGCTCACTTGGTTACAGAAACGTTTTTGACCTCGAAAAAATCGTTCCTAGACTTAGGGCTTATTTCGCGTGCTACCCTGAAGCATCCCCCTTAAGTGCGCGTTTATCAGCCTTGATTAACATAAACTAACCAAATAATTTTCTATGCCATCAGGAAATACGGCGACGACGGCCTCCCAGACGGCAAGACCGTGAACATTTCCCTCACCGGATCCGCCGGACAGAGCTTCTGCGCGTTCCTGTCGAAGGGCATCACCGTCACGCTCGAGGGCGACGCTAACGACTATGTTGGTAAGTCAACTAATCATAAGTCTAAACAACATCAAAATTTTGGGATTCATCATCATCATTTCAGCTGAAAGATGTCCACAGTTGGACAAAGGCTTTCCCCAAGCGTCATCATAACGACCGGTCCTGTGCGTTTCGCAGCCATTGGATTTCGGATTCGCCGATATAAAATTAAAATTAACTGAGGGATCATAAGGTTCTGTGTCCATATCACGTTGGGGTCACCAGTTTAGAACTATGTGGGACAGGGTGTAAAATCTCTCAAACCACTGTTAAAAGGGAGAATCCTCTGACTAGACAGGTATTGTGTCTGGTCCGGGCAACTACCCTTCGGACCGTCGTATATGTTCTAATCACATAGAATACTCTGATACTGCGATGCAGAATAGTTGGTACGTGTCGACATAGATGTGACTAGAAGAGAGTGGAACATAAATCCCCATGCTATTCGAAAAAGCTATGTAGGAGATGTTATTAACCTATCACATACCCGCACAACGAGACACAATAGTAAAACAATAACAACGCGGTCTCATAGGACCGGTCGGGGATTCATGAATTAAACTACCATGGCATAAGTCCATGATCTTACCACTAAGAACTGATCTTTTTACTATGAGCTTAATTACTTAGTCAACACGTTTGTTTTATTTCAGGCAAGGGTTTGTCAGGCGGAAAGGTGATCATCTACCCACCGAAGGCATCTCCATTCGAGTCTCACCTCAACGTCATCGTGGGCAATGTGTGTCTCTATGGAGCTACCTCCGGACGAGCTTACTTCAGGTACGTTACATTTGATGGAGTGTTTAAAAACAGCAATTTAAAGTTTAAATTAGAAATAACATAACATGAAATAACTTCATTCAATTTATCGATTTTAAAAGTAAGTTTTAAGTACTGTGCTAACTTAAAATAAATTGGGATAATTTTGTCTAAATAGAATATTGCATATTATGCTTGCAACACAAAATAAAATGTATACAAAGAAAAAAGATTAGGAATTTACTAACATGAAACCTTTAGAGTGGCGATGAGCAATTCCGAGTTGTTTCATAATCGAAAGAATCGGAGTCGTTTAAATAAACCATCGAGTCAACCATCGACTCGCTGTTCTACAGACAGACAGAATTGACCACTGATTTTTGATTGCACGAATCAGTTAGTCTCACTCGAAACTAAACCATCGAGGATTAACTCACAAATGAACGCCCCAAACGCCAATCATAAATAACAGACCATGTCGGACTCGAGACAAAGTCGAAACAATCGAAATCCTACGCAAAATACGCGCTTTAGTCGTGGAGTTGCGGATACCAGCCCGTTTTACTAACAATCGAAATCGAAAGATGTTCGAATAATCGAAACAAGTGACTAAAACCTCTTGCCATCGCACAACGCTACTTTAGAGGTATGCGGAACAAAGTGTAAGAGTCCTAGATACTTTCAAAAGAGAGGATCTTCCAACCAAATGGGTGTTGTTTGGTCCGGGCAAATGACGGCTCAGGCGCAAAACGTCCCTTACGCAAAATGTCCCCTGGTCGTAAAATGTCTCTTTCGCAGAATGTCCCTTTCGCTAAATGTCTCTTTCGCAGAATGTCTCTTTCGCAAAATGTCGCGCCAGGGACTTAGGAATGAAATTTCGATTTTCAAAACAAAACCATTTACATAAATTATAGAGTACCTATTGATATTGTTTTTATTTGGAATACATACTTAAGTACCAAAATATTGACATCACTTTAATAAATGATTTTGTTTTGAAAATCGAAATTTCATTCGTAAGTCCCTGGCGCGACATTTTGCGAAAGGGATATTCTGTGAAAAAGACATTTTACAACCAGAGGACATTTTGCGAAAGAGACGGTTTGCGTCTGAGCCCAATGATCTATAGTTGATTCCTGACTGATATCGCCTGTTTTGAATGTTGCGGTGTAGGATTTTGAATTTATTCCTATGTTGCATCATAGATGTTGCTACAAGCCAACTGTAACAAGTTCAATAATTCCACAGAGGCATCGCGTCGGAGCGTTTCTGCGTGCGCAACAGCGGCTGTATCGCCGTAGTAGAGGGAGTGGGCGACCACGGCTGCGAGTACATGACGGCCGGCACCGCGCTCATCCTCGGCCTCACCGGAAGAAACTTCGCGGCCGGCATGAGCGGTAACTAAGGCTTTATGTTGCTAACAACCGTTCTATACGTTACAAGTGTATTAGAGTTAAATAATAGTACATTACGATATTAGTGCGTAATGATGGTTATAACATGCGAGGCGGAATTTCAGCCCGAGCCGAAGGCGAGGGCGTAACTTAGCCGAGCATGTTATAACCAATACGCACGTATATCGTACGACGTTTTTTAACACATTTGCGAGGAAACAGAAAAAAAAACATTTAACATCTTAGTGTTTGGCGCCAAAGAAATCGAACGCAAATATTGTTTGGTAAAATGACAAAAATTACAAAAAATTACGAAAATGACTGAAATGACAAAGAGTGACAAAAAATGACAGAAAATCACAAAAAATGACAAAAAGTAACAAAAAATGACAAAAAGTGACAAAAAATTACAGAAAATCACAACAAATCACAAAACATGACAAAAAATGACAAAAAGTCACAAAAAGTGACTGGAATGACAATAAATCACAAAAAGTGACAAAAATGACAAAAAAAGACAAAAAGTGATAAAAAATGAGAAAAAGTGACAACAAAATTACAAATATCACAAAAAATGACTAAAAACCACAAATAATCACAAAAAATGACAAAAAATGACAAGAAGTGTCAAAATGTGACAAAAATGACAAAATAAAACAAAAAAGTTACAAAAAAATGCCAAAAAAGACAAAAGTAACGAAAAGTGACAAAAAGTGACAAAAAGTGACAAAAAGTGACAAAAAATGACAGAAAATCACAATATATCACAAAAAGTGACAAAATGACGCAAAGTAACAAAAAGTGACTGAAATGATAATAAATCACAAAAAGTGACAAAAAATTACAAAAAATTACAAAAAATGACACAAAACGACAAAAAGTGTCAAATAATGACAAAAAGTGACAAAGAAACACAAAAGGTGACAAAAAATGTCTGAAATGACAATAAATCACAAAAAGTGAAAAAATTTACAAAAAGTGACAAAAAATTACAAATATCACAAAAAATGACTAAAAACCACAAATAATCACAAAAAATTACAAAAAGTGACAAAAATGACAAAAAATAACAAAAAGTTACAAAAAATTACAAGAAATGTCAAAAAGTGACAAAAAATTACAAGAAATGACAAAAAATGATAAAATATGACAAATGATAAAATGATGAGGCTATTCAAATTTCGAACTAATCGCCGCGCATGAAATGGCAAATAATGCTGTTATGGAATTTTTTTTGTATTTACCACCATGTGTCATAACATTTTACCTATGTGTTACAAATAAATACATTTGACTTTGACTTTGACTTTGACTTTGGAATTTGTATGGACTATAACTTATGGCAAATAATGCTGTTATGGAATTTGTATGGACTATAACTTAACTATTTGCTTTGGTATAACACACGCGTTTTTTATGACCCGCTTTACATATTTAAAACCGGTGGAATTACATCAGCTTTACGAGCAACTGTGTTAAAAAATACATATCAATTTCCTTAAACCTGCAAATAAGGCTTATAGACAGTGGACTACGTGGTTCTTCAAAAGAATTAATGAATCTGGTCAGTAAAGCGCTTCACCACACCAAGCGAGAATATTATACACGAGAACATAATACTATACACCCTCTATAGCTCCATCCCTTAAACTGTTAAATAGCCATAACGGACGTAGAATAGGGACTCTAATATATACTAGTATATAAACCTGTATTAAACTAAACATGTACATGTATAACTCGACTACAAAAACTGTAAAAACTTACATTTTACAAGTTTTTTTTATCGACTTTTTTCTTCCTAGGTGGTATCGCTTACGTATACGATATCGATGGCTCATTCTCCGGCAAGTGCAACCACGAGATGGTGGAGCTATTACCCCTGGAGCTACAAGAAGACTTGGACTATGTGCAGCAGCTGTTGCAAGAATTCCACCAGTACACTGGGTAAGTTGTACTAACTTTTATGTTATAAACTTTTATGTTATGTTAAGTGGTGCCATGTTAAAATACACTGACTCACTGGAAAAACCTACATTCATTATGGTATATCCATGTAGGTCTGTGGTGTAGATTTCTGATTTGTCTAGATACACTTCCCGCTATTGAATGGGCGCCAAACATAAACTAAAAAAATGTGACGTTTTGTCATCGTTCTGGTTATAGCCGCCATGAAAAATTGATTTCTTTGTTTACCTTTTGGCTCATGCTCCGGCGAATAGGGTATAGATCTAGAAGCGATAAATAACACACAAAGCCTTATAAAACTATTTTCAATAGTTTTGCCATACATAATGGAGTACTTCGGTGGTAAATATGTTAAATTAGGTAATTAATAAATAGACATTTCTTCCTTCCAGCTCAATAATCGCCGAAGAATTCCTCAAAACCTGGCCGGAACCCGCCAAGAAGTTCATCAAAGTGTTTCCGTACGAGTACCAACGCGCTCTCAAGTCCATGGCCGTGAAACAGCCGAGCCAGCCCAAGTTGGAGGCCAACGGGAAGGCCGAGAACGGAGTGCTGGATATTGAGGAAACTGTCCGGGATGTGGAGCTCGAGACTAAGAACTTGGAGAAGATTCTGGATAAAACTAGGTATGTATGTTTTGTATAATTGAAGCATCAAACATGTGATATAAGATGTATTTTTCAGACTTAATTTTTGGATTTTTTGTTGGATTTTATTAAGTGAGAGTGGGTCATAATGGTCGTAGAATCAGGGCTCATTGAGCATCTGTCAGTGAGCCCGAAAGGTTCTGGCGTAGGTCGCGCGTAATGTCGGCGCCGCGTCCCACGCGCTGGAGCGCGTAGCTGTCGCGCGGCGCGGAGCGGTAGCGGTGACGACACGTGTTGGGGTGCGCCCCGCCTCATCACGTCGATACCCTCTAATGCGTCTGTTGAGTTCGCCGCCCAACGCACGCCCTGCGTCTCCTTAAGGCTGCCCGTCCACGACCGACTTTTTGTAGGTCCGCTAATCGGCCCGACAATCGCCACATATTATAATCCTATAGTATATTCTGACCGACTTTTTGTAGGCCGTGTGCGTTGCACTAATTGCTATAAGTGTGTTCTATTTTTCACCTACAAAAAATCGTTCACCGATATCGGTCGTTGGCGGGCAGCGTAATCAACATCGTACATAGTCATATGTTTGTGTTCAACACAAGTTTCTATCGTCATATAAATCAGAGAACTGGTTATATTTTTGTACTGCTGTATATACCATGGAATATGTAACCAAATGAACTGTTTTTCTTTATAGGGGCTTCATAAAGTACCCTCGCGAGACGACAATGTACCGGCCAGCCGAAAAGCGTCTGCGCGACTGGGACGAAATATACAACTCCGGGCACGTGCGGCGCGGACTGCGCGTGCAGGCGGCGCGCTGCATGGAGTGCGGCGTGCCCTTCTGCCAGTCCGCGCACGGCTGTCCGCTCGGCAACATCATTCCTAAGTGGAACGACCTCATCTTCAAAGGAGACTGGCATCAGGCGCTCAATCAGCTGCTCCAGACTAATAATTTCCCAGGTAGGTTCACTCACTTTAAAACAAGCCTAACTTTTGATAATTATAATAACTAAACCAATTGAAGCAAACAACGTACTGTAATGTTCATCGGTCTCGAATTGAATACACATATCACACTTTAACAATAGCTCGAGAATCATGCGGTACTGATAAAAGACAGTACCTCAATAATCACTTATCCGTGTTAGCTTTGGATCAATTTTAAATATTCATAAAACTAATGAGGTATCGCTAAATTAACAAAAAGTGGTCGACAGATACACTGTACTTTATTACGCCATGATAATTCTCCCAATCCAAATTCGATCACGGTGATCAATCTCAAAAGAGGTTAGCAAAGTACACTGAAGATATTATTTTATTGCTCAAGCGCATGCTTGTTCACACTCTGTTCTTTGTAAAATAATAGTTGATGTGACTTGTGACATAATCTACTAATATTGGGTGGCATGTTGAATTCCGAACGAAACAAAGGCGTTCGGGATTTATATAATTTGTTTCTGAGCTGTGCGATGGGGTTAAATGTGTACGAGTGAACTGAGTGAAGTGAGGAATTCAAGCCGCCCATTATCTTCATGTTAGATACTCTACTTTTTACATCTATTGTGAGTCATTATTAAATGTAAATTTGTTCGTGTGTCGCAGAGTTCACGGGTCGCGTGTGTCCGGCTCCGTGCGAAGGCGCGTGCGTGCTGGGCATCTCCGAGCCGCCCGTCACCATCAAGAACATCGAGTGCGCCATCATCGACCACGCCTTCGAGAGCGGCTGGATACAGCCCGAAGTAACTATACTCTATTACTAGCTGTCCCCTGCGGTTTCACCCGCATTTTTCGTTACTGCTCCGCTCCCGTGGGTCGTAGCGTGATGGTATATAGCCTAAAGCATTCCTCGATAAATGGGCTATCTAACACTGAAATAATTTTTCAATCGGACCAGTAGTTCCAGACCCTACATACAAACTTACAAATTTTACCTCTTTATAATATAATATTAGTATACTTAGATAGATAACCATTTCCTGGCAGACACAAATTAATTGGATATATTAGCCTGTACTTTAGACTAAAAACAACACTAAAAAAGAAACCATTTTTTGAAACGATATTAAAATTAGTTAATAATTGAGAACTCATACCAGGTTGGTATGAGTAAGAGTGGGCGTGTGATGGGGTCATCTATATCTTTTGTACGCGTGTAAAGTAATAGTGGTGACGTCATATTTCAGTATCTCAGTTTCACCACCAAAGAATGATCGATTTGCTATGCAAATAATTAATAGATTAACCCATTGTATGATAGATATAAGCTCTATCCTCAACTCCACTCACCCAACTGCGAGTATCCACTACGAAGATTGTCGCTCCAAAAACTTCGACATCCTTAAATGTATAATCCTAAATGCTCTGATAGATCTTTGGAGGTAGATGGAATAGAGAGTAAAGTCCTACATACCTCCGTTGAAAAGGGAGGATCCTTCGACCGGACGAGGTGTTATGTCCGGTGGGCTACTGCCCGATAGATGATTTCGGGCTGTTGTATCTATTCAAATTGCGCGGAGAACTTTGCTTGCGCGATGCAGGATTCTGTGACGTCATGTGTAGTAGATCGTAGTCGCTACAGATCGTCAGAGTATACTATAATAATAATAATAATAATAATTTTTTTTTTTTTTTTTTTACTATAGCATACACCAAAAAAGTTTGGATATAAAAATTAAACATTCTTTTTTGTTTACAGTTACCTTCACATAGGAACGGAAAGACAGTGGCTATTGTCGGATCTGGACCAGCGGGCCTGGCGTGCGCACACCAATTGAACAAGGTATCAACGAAACATACTATATTCTGAGCATTTCCTTCAACATAACTCTTGCAATCAATTCGCGCTTCTCAACAATCGTAAGCGACGATGAAATACATGTTTTTCTACGAAATTAAAATTAATTACGTACATCTCACTTTCTGCTACTGAATTCATTAAACCAATCACGTTTTTTGAGGTGGGAATCATCAAATAATTTTTCCCGCTTTTAATGGAGCAGGTCTTTTACTGTCTAAAACCCACCTGTGTGTCTTCGATTCGATTCGTCGTGCGTTCGATTCGTTCCAGGGCCAAAGTAACTTTTTCGAACAATCCCGTAACCCTAGCAGGCCCCTGAAGGGCCCCGTCTATTTTGCTGACATCTCTTTCACAATGCGTCGGTATGGGCTCAGTCCTTATCTGTCTGCCGGACAGCGAACTACCCATTACTCGCCCTCTAATTTTTACTAACCAAAATCTGTTTCCGAAGGCCGGCTACACAGTGACAGTGTTCGAGCGCAACGACCGTCCGGGCGGGCTGCTGCAGTACGGCATCCCCAGCATGAAGCTCAGCAAGGAGGTGGTGGCGCGCCGCGTCAAGCTCATGACGGCTGAAGGCATCTCCTTCAAGTGCAACGTCGATGTCGGACGCGACATCTCTGCCAGTGATCTGGCTAATGAGTAAGTTTGTTACTTTGTTTTCTGCTTTTTTTCTGACAACTATCATAGTTCGGGGGGATAAGCGGAACAGAGAGTCATCATCATTATCTGAGCCGAAAGACGTCCACTGCTGGTGATAGGCCTCCCCAATCGTCGCCACAACGAACAGTGAGTAAAGTCCCGCAACCTCTGTTGAAAAGGGAGGACCCCTAGACGGGTGTTATGACTGGTCCTATACTGGGAACTGCCCTATGTATCTATTCAAGTAGCGCGAAGAACTTTATTGTGCGATGCAGGATTAGTTCTTATGTGACGCCGTAGATGTCGCTACAGCTTATAGTGATTTTTTTCCGTTATCATAGAGACAAAATCATGGGGTCCTTCATTATTTTCTCTTTTGCAAGTAAGTTTTTCTGAAGATATGATAAGTCAGTTAGGTAAAATTAATGCAGAATTTAGTGAATTGTCTCCGCAATTTTTTTTTAATATTTTGTTGTAGGGATCTTCGCTCTCGACAAAATTGCCACAAGATATTTGTTTATTAGTCCACCAGACATCACTTGAGCCTAGCCTCGTTGATTTCATGTGTTTTAGGGGTTTTTTCGATAAATAAAATCTCCTTAAATCTAGGCCGTCGCTTGACTTTAATTTTCCAACAAATAAATCCTAATTCTTCGTTCGTCTCCTCACAGATACCACGCACTAGTCCTCTGCATGGGCGCGACCTGGCCGCGTGACTTACCACTCAAAGGTAGACAGCTGAACGGCATCCACTACGCCATGGAGTTCCTGGAGAACTGGCAGAAGAAGCAGATGGGCGCCACGCACCACCACCAGGCGAAGGACAACCCCGAGCTCATGGCCAAGGACAAGGATGTGCTGGTCATTGGCGGCGGGGATACTGGGTATGTAGCTAATTAAATCGAAAGCCATTTTAACCTATCAGATACCCGAAAAACGAGATACAATAATAAGACCATGACAGCGCGGTCGCCGGCTACCGCTCGGTTTCAATTCATTGACTAAATTCAAATAGGTACCAAAAAAAAATTGTGAAACTTGAAATCTTTTTGAAACAAAAATAATTGACTTGAACAACCTCACTTAGAATGCTTGTTCGTTATTTAGTTGTATTCCATTTTCGTGATCCCACGACATCATACAAATAAGAGGTCGCCTCCTACGAAGTAGGGGTGCTATAGAAGGAGACGATGCGCGGCGGCACGTTTGAGGGAACGGACATATTCACGCCCCAGGCGACGCTGATTTCTGAAAAAAAAAAAAAACACCTGGTCTTAGAACGCAAAGGGTACTGATAGGACGTAGGTGGGTTTTAGTCAATTAAAAGTCTGACAAGCCCTTTCACTCAGCTACCCTATCCTACAGCGCGAAAAGCTATTTTCGATGTGAGAATATAATTTCCCATATCCCAAAATGTAAGACAAGACAAATAAATTAATAATCCGTTTTCCATCCAGTTGCGACTGCATAGCCACATCGCTGCGCCAGGGCGCTAAGAGCATCACGACTTTCGAGATCCTGCCCGAGCCCAAGCCCACCCGTGGACAAGACAACCCCTGGCCACAGTGGCCAAGAGTCTTCAGGTCAGTACACACAACATTATTATTTTTTATCGTTATTTTGGCTTCGCACTGTTTGTTCATTTAGTGTGAAGTTATGAAAGTATATATTTAATTTTCAGTCACTTTCAGTTCTATTAGAATGCGGTTGTAATTGTAAAATATTCTATCGTCTGTTTTTTTATACCCTGAGAACCCTTTAATTGACACAGGTAATGTCAAACTTACAATAGGAATGATGCCAGTTCTTTTGTGTTGTAATATCATTTTAGGCTCAGGGCATAAAAAACAGAAGGTAATGTTTCTGCAGTATTTGGCAGCAAATGTATCGAGTCAGCCTTCTCAGTTCCGTTTTACCGGAATCGCTTCTATTTCATTGATGTATGGTCCAAATGTATAGACACTTGAGATACAAAACTACACCAATTTTAAATCGCAATATCCACTAGGAATCAATTTGTAAATATATAAAAAAAGCCACTGAACTTCACTCAAAGAAATCCCGCCAAAAACTACATCATCATTACTTACTGTACGTATTTTTTAATGATATAAACTAGTGATTGACTGCAATCCCACCTGATGGCAAGCAGAAATGCAATCGTTGATGGTGAAGCACATATGTTTATTTCATAGCCTATTTGCTCTAGCCTTGAAAACAAAAATTATAAACAGATGAAAACCATTCATTAGAACAAAAACACTTCAAGGTTTTACGCACAGTTTTACCAAATATTTTTTAACTAAGATACAATTAAACATGTTAATATAAAATGTACTTATGATGGTTTAATTAGCTTTAATTTATAGTTTTGTTATTGCTAAGTTAACTTTATTCTATTTTTTTAATTTAAAATTTATTGCAGGGTGGATTACGGACACGAGGAAGTGAAAGTTAAATTCGGCAACGACCCGAGGAAGTTCTCCACACTCACCAAAGAGTTCTTGGATGACGGTAAGTCATTAAATAAATGAATGTGTAGCAATGGGTACACTAGATTTATCATGCCAATTTTCGCGTTGATAAAAAAAACTATAAACTATTTTTGAAACCGGCGATCAGTTTCGGCTTCACGCTAAGGCGTTCTAATTTACGGGGAATTTTCCATAAAAATTTCGTAAGAATTTTTTCGTTCGCTACATCGGTCGCTATGAGATATTTTTTTTCCTGACAATAGGGAATATGCATAAAAAATAAAATGGCCTGATTTTTTTTTTCCTAAACTTTTAAGGTCGTAGTAATACACTCAATTCGTTATTTTCTAATTTAATATGCATTTAGTTATTTAAAACGTAAATCAAAAAGTGAAAAATTTACGAGCGAAATTCAAATTTGTAAAACGCCTCACCATTGGTCGTATGAAAACGACCAATGGTGAGACGACGACGGCGACGACTTTGACGTCACAGGGCACAAAACTGACAGGAATGGTGAATTTATCTGGTGTACTTTTTATAGTGTTATACACATTGGTATCATGCAATATCTATAAAATAGCTTTTTTCTTCTTCCATGATTATTACGCGACTAAAACACTTTGTTATAAATCAAACTAACTCTCAATGCAAACAATAAACTGACAGGACGTAACCTATGACGTCACGCCTCAAGCGCGCGAGAAATAGTAGCGTTTGAACTCGTCAAATTAAACCAATATTTTTAAGATTTTATAAAAAAGTAATTACTACTCTTACGGCTATGGTTTATTTTTTTTCTACATCAAAATGAAGTGAATATTGAATAAAAAAAAATAAAAAAATGGCCTGCATATTCCCTATTTCGAACATAATTTATTGACCAAGTAGCTGAATCGAGCCGATCTCAAATAATATTGTATACAAACATTTGGCAATTAATTTTTATTTATACAGTCTTGCGCTCAATTTGCTGAAAACTAAAAGGCATAATTTAAAAGGCATAGTTTTATATTTTAAATGAGCATACTTTTTTCAGGCCTAGAATCGGATCAGTTAATTTTGAAATAAAAATACGATTCGATAGTGTCGCTAATTAGGATCAAATTATGAGAACTAGTGATGTGCCGATTATGACTTTCGCCGACTAGCCGATTAGTCGGTCGTAATAAGACCGACTAGTCGTCTAAACCGATTACGGTTTCGGGGATTTCCGTAACGCTTCGTTTACGGCTGATTCGCGCGCAATCGCATACGCCACGCGCCGCCTGCGAGCGTGTCGGAACATGTTTTGTTTACTTGGCATTGTTCCTTCATTTTTGCTTGTAAAAAAAAAATGTGCGTAATTAAAGATAATAACAGTATTATCTTTAATTATGCACAAAAAAATATATTCATTGAAGTGAATATTTATAATTGAATTTTAATTCTACTTGAATTAAAACTCAATTATGTCAAAAAGAAAATCTCGTGTATGGATGTTTTTTGACCAATTGACAATGATTCCCGTAAAGTTAAGTGTAACCAATGCCAAGTGATAATTTCTCGTGGTGGGCAAGGAAAAACAGCTAACACTACAAGCATGAACAACCATATTAAATACAAACATCCAACCCTGATACCTCAGTTAGGTTCTGCTATCAAATTTTCAAGCACAGACGATTATATAATGTAATAATTATGTTATTTTTTACAAGCAAGTAATTTTAAAAACTGATTACCAAAGGAAAGATTGCTTTACATTTATTAATGTACAAGACTGATTATAAAATAAAAAAAAAATATATATAATCAAGGTTTTTATTTCATGTAGTTCCCCTGTATGCATATTATTTAGAAATACATAAAACGTAAGAAGCCGGATAGTCGGCGCTCATCGCCGACTAATCGACGACTACAATAGTGGCCGGATAGTCGACTTCACCGACTAGTCGCCAACTAGTCGGGACATCTCTAATGAGAACAAATGACATCCAACAAACTTTAAAAAAATATTGCATATCACGAATAATCCGTTTCCCCCCCAGGTGAAGGTAACGTGTGCGGAGTATCAGCAGTCGAAGTGGAATGGTCACGCGGTGCGGGAGGACGCTGGGAGATGCAGGAGGTGCCCGGCACTAACAAGGTGTTCAAGGCGGACCTCGTGCTGCTGGCCATGGGCTTCTTAGGCCCCGAGAGATATGTGGCTAACCAGCTCGGTGAGTTAACTATACTAATATTATAAAGAGGTAAAATTTGTAAGTTTGTAGGGGGTAATCTCTGGAACTACTGGTCCGATTTGAAAAATTCTTTCAGTGTTAAATAGCCCTTTTATCGAGGAATGCTATAGGCTTATATACCATCAAGCTAAGACCCACGGGAGCGGGGGCACCGTACAACACCGTAGGTTTAAAATACCTTGCTTTTTTGCGTTTCTTATTAGGTGGTAACTTGAGAAAAGAATATGTACCTGGAAGAAGTTGCGGAGGCTTTTGCCCAGCCATGGGAAAGTACAAAATAACAATAAAAATTATATATAAGTGCTCATGTAGCTAACAAAAGTCTAAATTGGCTGTTGGGTTTATTTATAATTGTTAAAGACGTGCGTGGGAGGCCTAGGAAATGCTGGTGTGACGGCTTATATTCACTTACGACAGATTGTAAGGATAAAGCAAAACACCTGGACAAGCTGAAAACCATGGGAACACTATCGCCTAGCAGTAGAATAATATGGTTTGCATCACATTAGTGAATTAAATAAAAATAATATATGTTTTGTTGCCAGATCTCCCCTTGGATGCACGAAGCAACGTTGAAACCGAGAAGAAAGACATTTACAAGACGCCCGTCAGCAATGTATTCGCTGCCGGAGGTATGTACCGTATTTTTAATTGTGCTGACACTGCTGCGAGCTGTAGTGGCCCCAGTAACTTTGTGTTGTTTATTTAATTTCCAGTGCTCTTAAAAACTGTGAGAAAAACATCATGAGGAAACCGGCTTGTCCTAGAACTATAAATTCAAAGACAGGTGACATCCACCAACCCGCACCAGGCTCTTGGGTGGATTATGGCTGATTCACTCTTCTAGAGTGGAGGGTATAATGTTCCCAGCAGTAGGAACATTATAAGTTAGATTATTCCATTATACTGCCCCAGCAGTGACATTTGTTGTGTAAATGAAAACAAAAGCAATGTGACTCGCGAACTTGCTAATCATTGCTGGTTTTATATGAGCAACTTAAAAAAAAAGGGATTAAATATGAATGTATCTTATTAAATACTGTAATTATTCTGCACAGATTGTCGCCGCGGCCAGTCCCTAGTGGTATGGGCGATATCAGAAGGACGACAGGCCGCCAGAGCTGTCGACATCTACCTGTCGGGCAAGTCCACTCTGCCGGGCGCCGGCGGCGTCATCTACGACCACTGAACGCCACGCCGCACACACTGGCCACCATGTATTACTGCTACTGTACACAATGGCTCATCGCAGACCCACTCATCAACGAAAAAGTTGGATAGAAGGTCAAAAGCCTTTTTTTCCAACTAGCTAGGGATTCGGGTTCAGAAAGTTAACATCCAAATGTAAATTAATCAAGGAAAGAGTTGAAATAGAAGGTCAAAATCTGCCCTTTTTCCAACTAGTTAGGGAATCGGGTTTATAAATTAAACAACTAAATTATCAGTAAGTAGGGACAACCCAAAAATGACGTCTATTCGTTTTCTGGGACGGATCAAAACAGTCATGACGTCATCTACTTGACTTGCCCTACATCTCCACACCAGTATTTTACAAAGAGCGACTGCTAAAAGCTGGTGCGTATAATCCGTTGGTGCTGGTAAAGCTATGGGACATTATGTACAGCAGTTTATTTAGGTTAGCACAACTATTTGTGACAGTGATACGTCACTATGTATTCGCGTCCGACATTGTGATGATTCGGCGGCTGTAGGGAAACTAAACAAGTTAAATATTTATAATGGATTTCAGAAACATAATTATTAAAAGTGGCCGTATAATTTATTCTTGAGCCAAAAAAAACGTCCCACAGTCGCCATAGAATCAAAAAACAAAATAGAGCGTTTGTAGAACATCTTAGGGCGATACTAGAACCGCTATATAGGCGCTTCGTTACCAGCGTTAACTAAACTAGATCTTATTTATAATGTAGTAAAGTTTAAATTACAATATCAATTTATATATTCAATCATCATAAATACATGGTCATTATTATTATGACTAATTTATAAATTAGTTATTCCTGAAATCGGTTTGAAAGGAGCGACAATAATATTTAGTCTGCATTGTAGATGGCTATTAACAAAACTGTTTAAAAAATCATATGAAAATGATGAGAATTTATTTTATTAACATATTCATTTATAACTTATTGTCAAGTTGAGTGAACAAAAAAAAAGTTTCTCTGCTAAAACCTACGTATATGTGACGTACATAGAATGTCGAATACTATTTTAGATCTTAATTTTATTTTAAGATAACCATTATTATATTATACTGTTTGATATAATCGTTTTATGTGTAATCACATTCCGTTTTTTAGACTTTTTGGTCGTTATTACGTTTTAGAGAGGATTTTCATTAATTATACATATCTCATGCCAAATATTATTTGGTAACGCATAGATTTTCGTTTAATGTATCATTCACTTGCAATATGGCATTTGAACATAAGTGAAGATATCAATAAAGAGGGTCCGCATCGCGACTCGCATATACGAAACTTGGACAATTCGCAATTTTTTCCTATCTCATATCTTAAATAAGACAGGACGAGGCCCAAGAACAAAATCTTATCGAAAAGTGACACAATGTATTGTGTATTACTCATTCATAGAATTTTAAAACCTCATATCGTAAATCGATAATTTTTCATATTCGATTTGGTTCTTGGGACCCGTCTGGATATGGAAATAAAAACTAATATACCATTATACTACACACGACAGGTAAATAGAATATTTAATTTCGAGACCAGATCTTATGTTCATCGCCATCTTGCAAACAATGTGATGTCGTTATAACACTATTTATAATTTTAATGAAATCATTGTGAACGGATAGTGATCTCTCGTGTCATATAACTTTGATGCATTGTTCGTGAAATTATATTATATATCTGTTTTTAATGTTATTGTTTTTAGATAGTACGCGACGTGTAGTCAGTATTCTATATAATGTATTTTTATTGTTGGAAGTTTTACTAACGGTTTAAATAACAGGAACAAAAAATGTTTTTGACTCGTTTTATTTAGGCCGAAAACGCACGCAAACGTAACTTTGCTTATGTCTTACAAGTCGCCTGTGCGGCCGGTTACCAACACTTTAGACCATGGCCTCAATTCTGCTATTAGAATTGTATCTGAATTGTCGATTATTGACTTCATAATTGTTGATCTTGACCAGTTTGGTATTGTTAACTTGTCAAAATCAACAATTATGAAGTTTTATTTTAATAACCCAGTTGTTCTCCAAGTTGTCTAGGCTACGAGCCATCTAAATACAAGCTTACAAATTCGGAATCCACCTTTATGAATTTTAACCGTTAATATTGTTCAATATTGAGTGAGCTGGACCCACGCAATATTCACACTCGACCCACCAGTGAGTCGCGATCTATAGATCGGAAAACTCTGCTTTAGACCATTGGATCTACTCCGCCTGGCTACTCTACTGACAGTGCGTTTTCGGCCTAATAACTCCAGTTACTCATACATAGTGTAATGTATGATAAAAACAAAACAATATTTATTTTTCAGAAATATTAATTATTACCTACTGCACTGGTTAAAATCTAGAGCATTTATTTTAATAACTTGCACTTGCTTTACTACATTCAAATCAAATCATTATTTTAAAGCATCTAATATGGTATTCAGCTAAGTGTATTAACGTATGTAAAATACCTATGTTATTGTAAAATATATACTTTAGTTTGATCTGTGATGTATGTTACAGAGATGAGATTAATTTTACAAAAGAGGTGTTTTGGTATGAGTAGAAGTTCCTACGTAATTAATTATATTAGTTTAAGATCTCTTCAGAGTTATGAATTTAGTTCCTAGTTTATTAAAAAACAGATATTGAAATAGTTTATTCATTCACAGTTGAATATTTGACACCTTTTTAATAGAATTTTGTTTGTATCTGCAAAATAAGCACTCTCGATTAATATTTACATCTTTTGCACGTAACTAAGTACCTAAATATCACAATTCTGTCCATCTGAAGAGACATTCATGTATATTTTATTATTCACATTGTAAAGAAAGTTGTTAACAATAAGCTTATGTTTCACTAATATTATTATGTGTTTAATCAAATGTAAAATAGTGTAAAGTCGATAATTCTCATCCAGTCATTTAAGTTTCGCACATAATTATTTAAAATTATTTTTTAATATTCCTTTGTTAATTTGATTTTATTTGGAATAAACATTTTATTTTATTTTTTATCTTTTTTTGTTATCCTAAACGCATTTATGTAGATTGCCCTACGTTATTCTCAGGGAAGTGATTTTAAGCCGGTCGGCTATTTAAAGTTTTCTCACGATTTCTATTGCCGTTTGTTTGTCATTTATATTAGATTTTACGCACAAAATATGTGTACGCAATTACGCATATGTTTACTCTTTAGAATTGTCTTAAGTATTGATTAAAACAAAAAACAGCTTCCTGATCACAAACATGATTGTCTGATATCAAAAACAAAGGGTTTCCGTACCCTCTTTGCATATCTACGCACTTTATTCATTATAATAACCATGAAACTATTTTTAATTGCCTAGCACATTTGAGACGTAAGATTGACGATCGCGGTCGACGTCACTAAATATTTATCACCAACTAATTATATCCAAACAACGCTAAAGTAAAGAAATATTCGCGTCAATTACTCCAAATTGCCCGAAAATACTCGAAAACTCGCTTCTACGCCCTTTTGATAACCGAACTTTAAACGCCGTATTTAGATAAATGTTGACGAAAAACTTAGTTCTAGAGTTAGTTGTTTGTTGAAAAATATTATGGATGATATGAATATTATGATTGACAATAATAAATGTCTATTATGAAACGAAGCCTGTAACGGATATTGTATTGGAGAAATAAATATTTCAGCAAATCATGATTGTTTTATTCAGAATGGGTCATGAGGGTTTAGCTGGTTGATGGGGCTGAAAGTTCTGATGTGGTTACCGCTTACGTATCTGAAAATGCAGCTCTGGAGTGGCCTCCTATAAGGTGGACCGGTGACCTGGTGTGGGCCGTTTGTATCTGAGGAAGCGAGACGCACCGGATCAGTTGTTGTGCCGAAAATAGGGAAGAATCAATGTCCAACAATGGACGTCTTTCGCCTGAAATGATGATGATAATGCTTTTTTAATGTCAAACAAATTCGCACTAGGCACTCTGATAGGTAAGTGGATTGTGGAAGTAAAGATTCGGGTAGGTTCTATAAATGTATTAGCAATATGATGAATCCGGTTACACTGAAGGACGACCTCAAAATAATTACTTAGTTTGAAAAAGATTCTTTATCAGTCAGCCGTAGGAAGGGTAACTGACGGTGCCGAAGATTCAGGTGACCTCGTTACTAGATCACACAGTGGCGGTTATTGTATGTATACGTACTTGGTACGAATTGCCTCTACAAATACATACAAACATTTTATTTGCGAAGTAGGGATACTTCGTTAGCAATACCTTTTTTCTTGTTCTTGGAGGGAAACTACAACATGCGCCTCGAACTTTGGTGAAAAATCAGATAGTGAAATTCTTATCACACCAAATCTGCACATGGAACCCCGATATTTCTCAATTTAAAAGACCGGTTCTGAACATTTTTTGCAACGCCTGTTAGGGCATATCCCTGAGGGAACCGTAAAGGGGTCCTCCTGAAACCTGCTGTGCACGGTAGCACATGATCACAGTGTAACCGTCTTCCCTAGAATCACTCTGGAGGCGTTCAGAGTCCCCACTAAAAGCGCCTGTGAATCCAAAATCCTGCCACTATTGATCATGTTGCGGATGGGGTTTCTGCCTCCCCAACGCTTTCTCTGAACAATTGATATACAAAAAACCTAATCCAAAAAGGATTTTTTGTATATCAATACTCTGAACCTAGTTGGCTATAGGTAAAAGGTAGAAACTTAGGTAATAATTTGGCGAAGGCTAATCAGTAAAATTTAATTTTATATCAAAAAAAAAATTTAAGAGATGTGACGACAAGTTTACTTTTTATGTGGGAAATTATTAAATGGCTTCTCCCGTCCCTGGGACGAGAGGCGACGTCAGACTTTAACTGACTAAAACCCACCCTCGTGTGCCCTTTTCGAGAGCCACGGTAACTCTTTCGAATTATTCCGCAGCCTATTCTGTAATTTTGAGTACTCATTATCAATTACGAGCACCGGTGGGGGCCCAGTGGTAACGGTCCCGACTTACGAGTTGGAGATAGCGGGTTCAAACCAAGCCAGGCTCAGTTTCAGCTTTGTGTAATTTATTTCACCACCACTGCTGTCGAAATGGTGAAGAAAAACATCGGTAAGAAATCGGCATGTCCTAGCATCAAACATTTTAAGATATGTGACGTCCCTAATACGCACTGGACCCACCCCGATTACGGCCCATTCCTTTTCCTAGAAAAGAGGCCTCCGTCCCAGCAGTGTGAACATTATCTGATTATGCTATGCTTAATTGCTTACCTAGATACGCAGTGTTCGTTTCACAACTAAGACCAATCATAAAACAGCTCTCAAGCTAGCATCATGACGTTTAGGCTCTAGGGCGTCCCAAAGACGTAATATACAGGGACCGTACTACACGTTCCAAATGAGAATAGGATCGCCGGCCATATTGGGACGTCTCGTCTTACTGTCAAATCGAAGAAATTGAGTAGGGTGAGCAAAACAAAAAATTTGTTCAATCTAATTTATTTACGAATCATGAACGAAAAAAACTTTGATGAAAATGCAGTTCTTCAGTTTTGTTGATCTCTGCGTCACTGTGTGAAGCGTCTGAGTAGTGGCGTCATCATCGTGATCGGTTCTGCTGCTTTCCCGTATAAAATAAAGCATGGATTAATATAGGTTTTTAATGTGTATTGCACTAACTGTTATTTTAAATAAAAATAAGCATTATTACCTGTATCTGACAGAATTCAATCTGAATCGAGTTCTTCAATGCCGCTCATTTCGCCATAACTGTCTGATGAACTCTAGTATAATTTGTTAAATAGTAGTTTTAAATAACTTTTTTATCTATTTCTTAATATGACTTAACTAAGACTCACTTAAACAAAAACAAAACCATTGAAACGCAAATAAGATTTTTTTGCAAATCGTACTTTTCAATCAAAATTTGACAGGTCGAGTTTATTGACTTTCCTATTCTCATTTGGAACGCATAGTACTCGTATTATAGGTACATATCTACAAGACCTACCAACATAAAATATATCTAATCGTACACGAGCTCGAAAACATGATCCCGGCGACGCCAAAATCACCGCCCCTGCCTCCTGTTTACCATGTATTCACCTGATAACTTTAAAATATTAACATAATCGAAGTTACACACGTCCACACACGATTGAACTCATTCCCGCTCATAATTAATTTGACATAATTCATTAAATATCTGGAACAATGTGTATAGAAAGGTTTAGCATAATATTGTTCAGGAAACTTCGTATTTCGTGATCTACTGTTCATCTTCAGTCGAGGTTTTGATTCCGTTGAGGAAGCTTTCTCAGCAGTGTTCTTTATATTTCTAGGAAAGCTGGTAAGTGTAAGTTTTATTCATCAGCGCAGCAAAAATTAAAGTTTGTGTTCTACCTATTACCTAGTCTTTCACGTAGTAATTACTGAATGGATTTTGATGAAACTGTATATTAATATAGCATAACAACAGAATAACACAATACCTAGATAGGCTAAATTTAAAACATTAGATTTAGATAGACAGGTACAATGTAGTTATATCATAAATATATGTGGATAGCGCAGCAAGTATGTAAGTATGTTGTATTTGTGTGTTAGGTATTTTTTCGAGTAAAACCTACTGAACAGATTTTGGCGAAACTTAACAATAATAGGTAAAACATCAGAATAACACATTAGCTAGGCTATATTTAAAACTTTAGATTTATAATACCATAAATAGAGATACAATATTCACTTGAACAGTTTAGCATTTAAGTGCTAAATATACCTGCTTGTGATGTTACACTGCTAATGCGTCATACTAAAGTGCCAAAACCACTAGTCGCGCAATATCAATATTATTGACAATAAGTTGTTATGATGACGCAGTTAAGGGGTTTTTTGCTACACTGTTTGATGATGGTAGATACCTATGTGAATGATCAAAAAGAAACCAGCCGAGGAACTAAAAGACCTATCAAACATTATTCTGAAAACAATTGTACGCCTGAAAAATGAGTCGATAAATGTTTAGACATAGGATACACTTTATTTTACACTAAAAAAGTAACACAACTTATATACAAACTTAAATTTTTGTGTACAATTGTGATCTTTTCGCTGCGAGCGGTATCTAAAAGCCAACCTTAGGATAGATTGTAAGAACTTAAAATAATATAGGGGATAGTCTCCACGACCCAGGGATATCTTAGTTATAAGAATAGAAAATTACTGTAAATCCACAATATGTTCCTCTTAGACTTAGGGCTGCCATCCGTCCGGGTTTCCCCTGATTTGTCCTAGTTTAGAGGGCGTCCGGGGAGCGTCCGGGCGGGGTTGTCAAAAAGTGTCCGGGTGAAACCCGGCGACGCTCTTAGTGTTAGGGGCATTCCAGATTAATTAAAAGATAAGCGATAAATCTAAACAAATCTTAGTTAAAAATTCATTCGTAATTGGTAACCGCCACCAAGCTAACTCCGACGCTTCAAAATGGCTCCCGAAATGACCCCCCTAGCAAACAAGCTGTTTCATGAATCCCCGACCGGTCCTATGAGACCGCGCTGTTATTGTTTTACTATTGTGTCTCGTTATGCGGGTATGTGCTAGGTTAAATGAATACATTTTATTTTTATTGTAATATTTTTTTCTGGGTGTCCGGGGAAAAAACTGAATTTCGTCTAAATGTCCGGGGTTTTTGAAGTTTTTGTCCGGCGTCGGCGATTTAGGTGATGGCAGCCCTACTCTTAGTGCATTAGGAGCCAGTTAAGTTAGTAGTAGGTAGCGAACAAATTATTTGATTTGATAGAGTATATGTATGTAGAGACCGTGTGTACTTACTAGAGTTTAATCATGATTTCAATTACTTTAAAAGCCGCCTAGCTAGAGCCGACGTAAACCCTCGTCTAGGTCGAGTACGATTCATTAAAGCTTATTTTGTGGGTTAATTTCACTGATGATGGCTATAAAAAAACAGTAGTCTGTTAAACTTTTTTTACATCTACTTAAGGCGGGCGCGACGTTAGAATTATCCATACAAACGTAATACCAAAATCATTTGCAATTTAAGCATATTTACACCATAATATGATGTTATTCGGATTCAGACAATTATTATCTAGGTTCCTACATCGTCTTTTACCCCAAACGAAATTTAAGCGAATTTAAATTTGCACATTTTCACAGCGAAAATGTCATGTTTTTATTTTGTTTTTTCTATATTATAAACAACAATATTTCAAAATATCTTTTCGTAGGAACACAGATATTATTATCAAGTTATAAATACTCGAAACAATAATGGAAATACATTAATTTTTCATTCATCATTTTTGGTATTACGGAACCTCTCCCAAATTTCCAATAGTTTGTATTGCTATCACAGCAAGCAACTGTCAGTGTGCGGATGATGACTTTACTCCAGTCGGTGTGTCCAAGAATTGTTTAAACTATCTGGATTGCTTCCATCAACCTCAAAAACGTGTTTTATTTCGTCTCAACTCGAGATAGCGCGCGGTCTCCGCAGGCCTCTTAAATCATCAAATAATTTCTCCCGCTCTGGATGGGTCAAGGGTGAGTTATGGAAGGGAGGGCAGGGGAGGGAATTTCGTACACTTTTACTAACTAAAACCCAGTGTTTCTACCCTTTGCGAGGGATACAGTAACTCTTTCCATATCACCGTTGGCGCAGTAGTGGAGCGATCGGAATATTGCGCTGTATGTCGTTGGTTCGATACTCGCACGGATCAAATATTTTATGACCTATAGATAAGTGTTCTTGGGTGTCTTGTGTAATTTGTGTAAGCAAGTTTACACGTTTGTGAACGCACTCACGATACAGAAATTATTCCTAGGTTGAGGTAAGGTTTATCTTTTTAAGAAAAAAGGAATCTGTTAAACTCTGCTTGATTATAATAAAATGCTGTACCTTACAGACAAGAATGAAACCAAAGGAGACACTCCAAGCGCTCTACCAAAAAACGGATTCTAAGTTCTGTCAGCAATTTGGGTTTAAAATAAAAGACACTACTTTCAAGAAGGTCATGGACTACATGTACGAACCAAAGGACTCATCGAGTTTGGCGGTCACGAGGATTTTATTCGGTAAGTATACCTAGTATTAACTATATTTTATAGTCGAATTTTCAATGTTGAGCAGCGATAGGCCAATGATACATAGATGTATAAATTGGTAGCCCCAGTGAATGAATTACGGTTACTCGGGCAGGCGCTTCACTTGTGTTATTGATGGCTAGCTTCTGCCAGCGGCTTCACCCGCGTGTAAGCAGGTATTTCCCTACAAACTTTTGGTTATGACCAATGATCATAGAGATTACTTATATAAAGTATAGTGTCTCAGATGGTCTATTGAGGAAAGAACCACGAATGTTAATGGATAACATAATCGCAAGGTCAATTATTGCATGTCAAAGCAACAAACACATGATCGAGGCTAAATACTCCGCTCTCAATACGTGAACATTCCACCCCAATTTATTATGCGTACAGCTAAGGAGTGGAATCCTTGCCGGAGTCTGTGTTTCCTGATAGCTACAGTTTAGGAGTCTTCAAGTCAAGAGTGAAAATAGGTTACTTCTAGGCAAGCATGCTCCATCTTTGGCCACATTATCATCGCTTACCGTCAGGTGAGATAGTGGTCCAACGCTAGCCTGTGCAACATAAAAAAAATGTAAATTGACCCATCTTCGAACTTTATTGGCTGACTTTGTTATGCAAGTAATAAATCCTGCAATCCTTTTTTTTTTCTTTCCTGGGCAAAGACCTCCTGCCAGGATGTAGGTCCTTCGATCTTTCACAATCCCGATAGATTTTCAGAAAAACCAACTTTTGACAGCGAATAAAACATTATTTTTTTTGCAATTCGTATCAGATAAATTTGCAATTCGAATCGTATAAATTCACAATTCGAATCAGGTATATTCCCAATTCTAATGAGAAAAATTCACATTCTCATCCATCGAATTCCCGTGACCCTCACCAGGTCATCGGTCTACCTTGTGGGAGGTCATCCAACGGTGCATCTTCCAGTATGTGGTCGCCACTCTAAAACTTTTCTTCATCGACAGCAGAAAACAGTACGTGAAGAAGAAAATATTTACTTCTGTGTTTTGTGCCAACGACCATCTATCGCATTACTGTGAACTGAACTGAAATAATGATGATGATGAAGTTCACATTTCGATTTTAGATATTTAATTAAAAATACTAAAATAGTTAATTGGTATCTTAACGTTTCCGATCAACCAGGTCTAGCAATGCTGTTCGACATCCCTGACGAGCGAGGGGGAGCCTCCATGGTGAAGCGCTGGGGAGACCCCAACACTTGCCACTTCCCGCTGATCCCGATACTGACGTCCGTCGGCATGCCCTACATGGCGCTCGTCTATGCTGCACTCTGGGTTGGTAAGTAAAGTAGTATCTATAAGAAGACGCTTCAACTGCCTCTTCTTCTAAATAAAATCTTCCACTTGGTAAGTTCTGTGTATGATCAGTTAGAGATATATGTGTTGTAGACTCAGTGGCGTAGCGTGCCTTGTCGGGGCCCCGTATAAAAAATTGGCTTGGAGGCCCTTATATGGGGGTAAAGATTTTTCACAAAAGAAAAGTAGTGTGTAGTGTTGCCAACTTTTGAACGCACGCTTAAGACGGGAAAAAAAGTAATTGCTTTATAGAATTTTGTCATTTGTAAAATAGGTAAAATAAATTAGAAAGTTTTTATTTTTTTTCCTTACACACTTTGGGGGCCCCCGTGGCCCGGGGGCCCCGTATAATTGATACGGCAGATAAGGCGGTAGCTACGCCCCTGTGTAGACTGAAATCCGCGAAAATTTTGATAAAGTACACATAAAATGGTAATAAGATAAAGAATGGGGTTCAGTCCTAAAATTAAAACTTCAAAGTTAGACCTCACCTAGATGCAGTATAACGTCACTAGACTGCTAGCGAAGGAGGTTCGCTAGCATTACTGAAAGATGCGGCCGTATCCCATTCCCTCTAGCTCCGGACCATGACTTGAATCATGGCTCGGTGCCAGAAGTGGCCGCCGTCGATCCGGACCGGTCAATGGTGAACCCAATAGAGGCACATCTCCACCGTATGTTGCGTGTCCTCACTCAACAGTAACGCCTGCGAAAACTATGACAGACTATCGATGCAGTTTAACACCTAACTGTCTTCCAGGAGCACTATGCATAATGCTAGGCTACAAGTTCCGGCTCGCAGCGCCGGTGTTCACGGTCTGCTACTGGTACCTGTTCCTCATCGAGAAGAGCTTCTGGAACAACCACAGCTACCTGTTCGGCCTCGTCGCCTTGCTGCTCAGCTGTACGGAGACTAATTGTTATTGGTAAGATTTTTCATAAATACATGTTAATTTAAACACTGTTTTAGGCTATCACGGTTTATTTCATAGTTTAAATTGAGCTGTTGCAAGCGCCATGATCGCGGGATGACTCTTACTGACTGTCATCCCGCGATCATGGCGCTTGCAACAGCGTCGAAATATCGGGAACTCAAAACAAAAAACCATCACGGAAGATATCCCGTAAGTTACAATTTAAATTACAAATTAATTTTTCTATAAGTACACACATCAAAAGTGTCTAGGGATCAACATATATTTTTGCAATAACTTTTCTCCTGATTGATATTAATTAAAATTTTCTTTAAGGATTCATCAAATAAAGTGTTTTCGTTTGTCACAGTAACGATAAACCAAGTCACCTTTGCATTAATAAAGAAATTTGCCATTTTCCTAATAAAGGGATTTTTGACATTTGAACCACTAACATTAAAGTTCGAAAAAAAGACTGAAATAACAGTTTTCTTTAAAATTTTATTGGGTTACTTAAACAATTAATAATCCGTGTTTCTACCGCGAACACTAACAACACAAGAACATCGGTTTGGCATACTCAAAATGAGTTCATCCAAATCACGCTGTGGAATGGCCGCCCATGTTCGTTGCAACAACAAAAAAAGGTCTTCTTGCGACTGGATACCCTCCATATTCGGCAGAGCTCTTCTCTGTAGCATATCCCATGCATGCTCAATCGGGTTCAAGTCTGGCGACTGAGCAGGCCAGGGCAGGACATTTGATGTTAGCTGCGGCGAGAGTCTGTCTTACAACTCTTGCGGTGTGCGGTCGTGCATTATCATGCATTAACTGAAATAAGGGACCGATTTGCACTTGTAGAGGAACGATGACGTCTGATACAATCGTCTCAGCATAAATTTGAGCGTTGAGGTTGCCTCTGATCCAAATCAACTCAGTTCTTCCGCCGATCCAAATACCCGCCCATACCATGATGGTTCCACCACTATAAGGATGGACTTCCTGGCAGGATTTTAATCGCTGTTGGCGTCCAGGGGTTCTCCAGTGTCGTATACGTCTTGTATCCGGTCTCATACCAAAACGAGACTCATCAGAAAAGCACACGAAACGCCATTGATCTTCTGCCCAATTTCTGTGTTCAAGAGCCCATTGATATCGAATCCTACGATTGTGCATTGCTATAGGTGGTACCCGTAGCGGTCTTCGGGAATGAAGGTTCACTTCATGCAAGCGGTTTCTGACTGTTTGGTCGCTAATTAAGTTCCCTGAAGAGTGATGAAGCCTCACGGCTAACATCATGGCGGTTATTGTTGGAGCTCTTCGAGTTAAGATTTGAATGTATCGGTCTTGTCTCCGTGTGGTGCAGCGATACCGTCCTCCATGGCGCTCAGCCACGGTACCAGTGCTTCGGTAACGTGTCCAAAGTCGACTGATAACACTCTGACTTGTATTCAGAGCTAAAGCCACAGTACGTTGCCGGGAACCAGCTTCTATCATTCCCACGGCTCTGAGCATTTCTTCCCTGCTTAAATGACGTCGCCGCTCCATAATAACGTTGGTTTTAATCAGTAGTAGGGAAACAGTAGCACTAATAATGTCTTCAATGCGTTGTATGTTTTTATAGGGAAAATATTGACAGCTGATTTTCATCTTTTACTCGAATTTGATTCACAGTTCCTGATTCAAATTATGAAATGCACCAAAAAGGATCCGTATAAATTTATAAAATCATAAATTTATTACAAAGCCACATCTCAATCTCAAGAAATCCGCATAAAAATGCTTGATCGCTAGACACTTTTGATGTGTGTAGGTCTGTAGTGTCAGGAATTAATGACTAATGTAAAGCTTTTTTGTTGAGTTTTGTTGAGACAATAAACAACTGTTCTGCAGGCTTTTATTGACTAAAAGCTTCCCCAACGTGTTCCTTCAATTGCTCGTTACTTTTCAGGGCCACCACAACAAGTTCTACCAAAATCTATAGTAGTGCGTAATTGTAATTTTACTGATGAAAGAATTGAAACCGATCCTTATTTTTGAATTAATTCATTACAAGCAAAAATCCAAAAATGTTTGGTGGCAGTTTTGACACATTGAGACTTTAAGACTGGATTCTTTGATATTTTTTATGGAAAATAAACCCTAAGCTGATGGTTACTGAAGTACCTACTTGTTTTTTAGGAAAGAAATCATCAAATAACTCCTCTCTCTAACACTCTTCTTCTAACTCCTTTCCCCCGTTCCCTCCGTTCCCTCTTCTGCATGGAGCGAGGTAACTACTTACTCTTGCTGCTCGGCCTCGCAGTCCTTCCTTATGAACGCTAGGTACAACTATCCAAAGTAAACAACACGTTGCATAGAAGAACGTGTCAATACTTAACAGTTTTTGCATAGATAAGTAGTGTTTGAATAGCTAGTTAACAACTATTTGTATCGCATTAGACACTTTTTATTTTCCACAAATCCATTTCAAACAACAGCAGCTTCCGGGAAATTCGCATGTCATGATTTTTAACCCAAGGTAATGCATGGTAATATTTATGTAATGCTGCTGTAAGTGTAGGTATTTGAAAATATTGTCACATTATAGTACATTATGATACAAGTGTGTAATGTGCGTCATTATCGTCGCGGTGGTATTAAGACCCGAGCCATGGCGAGGGTTTTAAGAGAACCAAGAACTATAATGACCAATTACTCACGTGTATCATACGACGTTTTTCGACACACTTGTGAAGAAAATAAAAAAAAATCAACTTTATTCAGTAGGTATATGAAAAGTTTATCTAAAGAAACAGTTCGTAAATGTGCAGTCAGTAAAGTTATAATTAACTATTTTGACTGTATAGTGGTCCCATGACATAGATTTCCTTGCGTACAGCACAAATCATTTTCCTCACAAATAGTTGTTGTAGACATATTTATAAAATCTGTATTTTATTTTTAAATATGGCGGCAAAAAAAATTGACTTTTCTTAAACGCGCGCATGCGCGAAAAATGTTGGCCATGGACTAGCTACTCTAGCTGTTGGTTTAGAAAAAATAAGAATGAGGTTTCATATAAACAGAAAATACAAATTTGATAAAAGATTTAATTAATTAAATATGTAAAATTTTAAATAGTTTATTTAAACACGAAATTGCATGAAATAAGTAAGTAAAACACTAATTTATGTTATTAAACGCAATAACAAATTTAATTCTTTTTTGTCTTAAAACTCTTTTTGACAAAAAAGAGGTTAAACTAAAAGGTTCTAACTACATTACCGCACATGTGCATAATAGTAATCAAAATGTCACAGTTTAGTAACGAGCCCCTTTATATACCTAAGTACAGTGCAATAAAAGCCACTTTATAAGCAAGTGTGTCGAAAAAATTTTTGTGCACTTGTTTTTGAATCCTAATGGCGATGATGTTAATTTTAAAAAAACTGAAATTTATGCTTGTAAAAAGTAGTCATATAGGAAAAAAATCGACGACAAGAAAAGTCATTCCAAAGTCAAGATTGCATATAATTTAGTTTAATCACAGATTTGAAGGCTGCATCATAGACTTTTTAAATGTTTTGTGACAAATGGGTTTTTCCATTATGTTACATTTTTCCTATATTTTGCTGTCCACGGTCGCATAGCTTCATAGACGTGTATTCGTTATTATACGCTTGCATACAAAACTATGAATCGTGTATGCTATGCGTTTGTGGACAATAGGCCTTATGATTCCTCTTGGGCATACAAGCATCAAGCAACTGTCGTGTAGGTAAGTACTGCAAAAAGAAGACACCTGTAGTGAAGTCTGTTTTATAATCCCTGAGACTAAATTGATACAGGCAAATCAACAAATGTCAAACTTACAATTAATAATGATGCCAATTGTTTTGTGTCGTGACAAGTGTGACCACCCACGTGCTGTCATTTTAATCTCAGAGTCTAAAAAACAGACTTTAGATATCTGTCTATACCCACAGGTCACTGGACTCTTACCTGGACCCTACCAAGAAGAGATCAACAGTGCCATACTGGAACTACTTCATCCTGAAGTACCAGTTCTTCATCCTGTACTTCATGGCTGGCATGAAGAAGGGCACTGCGGAGTGGCTCACCGGGTACTCCGTGCAAAACCTCAGCGAGCACTGGGTTTTTGAACCTTTCAAGTTAGTGTACCCCAAATCTAAATCAACTAATATTATAAAGAGGAAAGGTTTGATTTTTTCTTTACCGAAAAACCACCAAAAACCACTTATCCGATTTAAAATATTCTTTCACCATTAGAAATCTTTTGTCTTCACTGAGTAACATATGTTAAAATTATTTTCTACTTACATGAGGCCGAAGACGGTAGCAAAAGCTAGTTTTAATATATAAGCTCCATATTTGGGAATTGAATTGGCAATTCTTTTAAACACATTTTTCTTTCAAAGGTCTACAAAACTACGTTGGTTACAAGGGTTTCTGTCATTCTGCTGATTTCTGACACGAGAGATTAAAGATCTAACGAATTAAATAATGTGTTACAAATTGCTTTATGCCTTTTGAACTATCTACCTAAACTACAAAATTCGATTTCCCATCCACAGGTTCTTCCTGACAGTGCCCCAGACCGACTACCTGATCGTGCACTGGTTCGTGTTCGTCTTCGACCTGACGGTGGCCATCTGGATGATGCTCTCCACCACCAGGCACGTGGCCATGCTGTTCTGTGCCATGTTCCACCTCATGAACAGCAGGCTGTTTCGGATTGGTGAGTCACTTTATGGTAAAACTAATTATTATAACTTCATGTACAGTAGTGGTACAAGCCGCAGGTCCCGGCTGTCATTTGTAGATCATTGGCAGTCGTTACGGATAGTCAGAAGCCAGTAAATCTGACTTCAGTCTTGCCGTTTCCAGTTCTCCAGTTTACAGTTGTGATACATAGGCGGGCTTAATGCAACAAGGCATCTGGCATTCTCTACCAATCAACCTTTGGGTTTTTAAAAAAGAAAACCTGTGGTAGGTTTGCATAATAAACAAATAACAACTATTTCAATCATAAGTTGCTAAGTATAAGTATCAATCTGCCAAATGTCTTTTTAACTCTTAACGGATGCCAGATGTTTACCAGGATTTTACAAAGATCGACTTTCTGACCTGACCTTCAAAATCTAGTAACTGAGTAACATGATACTTCAAAACATTACTATTAGATTTTCAAGCTTCCGACTACCTGTAAGAATTGACCAAAGTCAGTGTAATTTAAAAGACCGATTAGAACCAATAACTAAGTAAGTACGTCATTGAAAACTTCTCACTTTCTTTTTGAAACTTTTTCAATTTTTTTTTCAGGTATGTTTCCGTGGGTGTGTTTAGCAACCATGCCCTTATTTTATCCCTTCGATTGGCCCAAAAAATTCGCATCGTACTGTACAGAATCCTTTGTGAAACTTAAGCATCGCTTTTGTAAGAAGATTAAGGAATATATAAAAGCATCTGGTTGTGGTTGCATAACCAATGATTCTTTAGATCAAGGCAACCCAAATGATGGTAATATGGAAGTTATAGAAAAAGAAGAAACAGAAGATACCAAAAATTCGGAAGAAAATTCTAAAATTGCCGAAATAAGAGAACTTTGCAATGAAATAGCTAAAACAGACGAAGAAGTTGATGGAGACACTGTCAAAACTATTAAAAAAGTTGAACAGCGTGCTATGAAAGAAATTGAACTTTCTAAAACTAATGAAGATAATTTAATTGAAGGTGACAATAGAAAGAAAGTAACAATGTGGCTGATAATGTTATACGTCTTCATTCAAGCATTCCTGCCGTACTCGCATTTTATAACAAAGGTAAATTGATTAAGTATGTTTGAATAAAGATTTCCATTTTACTATAAGGTATTATCATTGTTGTAGGTGGGCAGAATAATATTAAATTTAATCAATGTATTTATAGAAGTTTTAGAAGTTCTATTGGACTTTTTCACCTTGTCTAAAAATAACCTACTAAGTAGTTAAGTACGTACCGAAATAAGTAGGAACTTAGGTTAGTTTTATTTTCGGTAGGAAATTATCAATAAATATTATCGTAGAACTTCTCCCGTTGTAGGTGGAACGAAAGGGAGTATCAGAGTTTTACTGACTAGATGTAACCCACCCGTGTCCCTTGAGTTGACCTTAGCATGCCATTTGCCAATGCTTCTTTAACTCTTTCGAACAATCCCGCAATCCAAATTAGTTAGGTAAGTATTTAAATTAATTAGAAAACATTAAACACAAGTGTTTAAAATTAAAAACAAATACTTCACACGTTGAATCATACTCGTACCACTAATGGAAACGTCAAAGCCAGAATTCTAAATGAGATCCGTATTAATTTTTAAAGCATTTTCTGGAAAAGGGAACAGAAAAACGAGCATTTCACTTGCATAGAGTTATAATCCGTAGGCGGCGAACGTGGGCGTCCTCTTGAAAAATTAAAAAGCCTTTTCATATTTGACCCAGAATCGCCATTCGCTCTGTTTATTAATAAACTTCGTACTGCAGTCTCGAAACTATCGTTAAGTGTTGGTTTTAAGAGGGAATGCGATTTTTAGTAAGGATTATAATAAATTGCAAGTTATCCATGTGTGACATTAATGACAATTTCAGAGTTTTCTAAAAATTGCCTCCTACATTCTTTAGCTCTGTGCCTCTGTGTCCCTGTATTTGAAATGATAAACCGAATAGATTTGTTAATATACATGGCCACCTGGCACGAAGGCATCTGTCCACGACGCTATGTGGAAGTCGTTCGCGGCGAAGGTGGTATGACGAGCTGATCATGTTCGTAGAGCAAACTTGGGCAGAGATCACCCAACTTAGACAGGTTTGAAGGTATAAGAGGCCTTTGGCCAATGGCCAGCGGTGGGATTACAATACCTACAGACTAATTGACCACTACTAGACCTATTTTTTTTTAATAAAAGAAAGTATTGAATCATTGAAATATTAAGTAAATTGTATCCTTAACACTTGAGTTACGGAACTTGAACAAGGATAAGTAAGGTTAATTTAAGGTTGTCAGATCGATCAGGTGAGCCTAATACGAAAACTTCCATTCCAGGGCTACAATAACTGGACAAACGGCCTCTACGGCTACTCCTGGGACATGATGGTCCACACCTGGGACATCAGCTCCGTCATCGTCAAAATAGTGGACAACGATAGAAACGAAGAAATGTACATAGACCCTGAAATGTACACGCTCAACGACCGGTGGTCAAGACATGGAGATATGGTACTCCAATACGCACACTGCCTAAAGAACAACCTGGACAGATCGATGGAAGCTGGATGGAGTAACAAGTGGAAGGTGTTGATGACCAATATGTCTGTTTATGTCGATATCTGGTGCTCCATGAATGGGAGGTTTGTCCAGAGAATGTTTGACCCTAAAGTGGACATGCTGAAGGCTTCGTGGTCACCGTTTAGCAGGATACCGTATCTGATGCCTCTGTTAGATGAGGCTGTTCATTGGAGAAAGGATCTGGATGAGATTAGGAGTGATGTACATTCTTGGAGTGAGCATAGCGATGTAGTGTTCTACGCTGATTTTCCAGGTTGGTATTTTTTAGAATAAAATACGATTTAGAAAGACAGCTAGCTGTCCTCAGTAGGTTCCCACTTAATCAAAAACCAATCACAGTAAATTGTCTAGCAAGCCAGTATAGCCACATCTTTTTGGCGTGCTGGACTGTCTAGTTTGTCATAAAGTTTGTCTTGGGCTTTACCATTCGCTATTGCCATGGCTTTCCTCCTCAGAACATCATGCTCACTCTTTTTTTTCAGCTTTTAACTAGCGTATTCCAGTTTTGCGCACTGCTATTCCTTAAATATTTTTTTTCTCTACATGATGCATACACACTACTTGATATTCCATAACATAATTGTCACAATTATCAATCTATCATTGATCCTTTTACCTTTTACTTCCATCACTCTTTTCCTACGCCATATCTTTTCCCGCCACTTCCACAGTAGAAAAACTAGTATCCCTCACCAGTTACTTTCGCTTTTGTGCATTTCAATTCAGTTTCCTGTTAATATGCTAAGTATATTTACGACAATGGCATCGAAACCTAACAAATTTTCAAATCACGTCATTAGTAGCTACATGACAACTTACAAATTAATTCATGAATTTTTATGTGGATAGTTGATAGTAATCGTTTGAAAACTACGAAAACAAATAATTAGGTGCCAAACAAGCATTGTTATGCCATTTTGAAGGTGACACTTTAATTCATACCTCTATTTTGATACGAGTAGAATAACTAAATGTATAAAATTAGTCGAGGTGTAGGTAACCTAACCAATTTATCTGCCAGCGTTATTTGTTTAAAGTAGGGAGTCATCGAATGACAACTCAGTGGGAGTTAAGATGGAGCGAGAGGGCGTGTCAGACTTTTCCTTCCTGAAACTACACCTGTGTCCTACAGCTGCCCTTTGCGTTCAGGGACCACGGGTTTCTTTTTAAGAAAATCGCCGCGTCCCTAGGGGGCATCGGCTCTACTGAGCCCCTGCGGTTTGCTGACATCTCTTTAAGGAGCACGTGGACCAACTATGCGCTGTAGAAAACTTGGACTCGATCCGGACGTTTACGTACCGGACGGCCGGACGACGAGCTACCCATTGCTCGTCTCTCTGTCGTTAATCTACCTGACATCTACTTGCGCAAACTCTTCCGCTTTACAATATATATAAGTATAGAGTCTATAGACTATAGATAAAGGTGACATTCGATACCTATCGACGATACCTATCATGGTTATGAATCAATAATCACAAAGAATCGTCTTACAAGACCGGATCAAGAATAAACTTGTGCAGTGCGCTGCCACGCTAGTGTTCATTTGTCGCGTTTGACTCACTGACGCACTCATCTTGCCTATAACTATCAATTGAGCCCATTCTATCCATCTCAACTACCGACGCCATCTTCGCAGGTTACGAACAAGAAAAATACATCCCAGTGGAACTGCAAAATGTCACGCTCACTATATTAGACGGAATAGTCGTTTTCGAACCAGAGGTCACCACACAACGAATTGGACAGTCCTTCAAGCTAACCAAAGGAAACCGGACCCAGGTCATCCCAGGAACGTTTCACAAAGTACTAAACATCGGGGAAGAGCCTGCGTTTTACATGTATACTTTCTATAACGGTACAGAAGCAAGTTTAGAAAAGAATCATCTGTCTAACGCTAATGCTAAATTGCCGGTTTTTAAAGAACTGTTCAGAAGGCTTACCAATATGGTCGTGTTTGCCGAATTGGTGATCAACAATATATTTTACATGTTTAAATTTTCACATTGCAGTTGGTAACTTTTTTTTGTTAAAAAATATATTTATTTTAGATTTTATTTAATTTGCCAAACTTTTGAACATACGCGGGATAAACTGTGTTGTCAGCTTTAACTGAATTATTTTTACTTCCGTAAGATGATGGGAATTATGTACCTAATGTTTTGTTACTAAAAGAAAAATAATATAATATTTAGACTTACAGATTTTTATTTAAGTTTCCTTATTTACTCTGTAAACGCATCTATTTGCTACTTTATCTCGTGAACGCATCGCAAAACAGTGTTACCATGACATGTCTTCAAATAACACATAAGTCTATATTAAATTGGAAATTGTACGAAATAAAAGTTACTGCGTATTTTTTTGCCCTTTATTGTCTAAGTATTTATCATAGAAAGAGTAAAGGTATTTAAACTAATCGCTTTCTAATTATTTCCTGAAATAAAGTCTATTACATTCACCTGGTTCTATAATCATTTATTGTAGAAAATACATATTTATGCGGAAAGTTTTGATATGACGTAGTTTGTACTACTTTATAAACATCGCTGAAAACAAATCAAAGGCTACATGGCAAATAATAAACAAAACCAAGTTATGTTTGCCACAGGAGTCAATCATGTCCATAAATAGAGATAATCTAACGTTCACACACCCTATAGACATTGCGAATGAATTTAACAATTATTTTATTGACGAAATTGAAAATAAAACTAAAGCTGACATAACGTTAAATAATATTAATTTAAAAAATCTGACATTAAATTCCCTATTCATGCAACCTGTTACTACCGATGACATTATAAAAATAATTTCTAACTTAAAAAACACGAACACTGTAGGATACGATGGCATTTCTACAATAGTCATAAAATTTGCAAGGGACGTAATAGCACCTCCATTGGCGCATATTATTAACTTGTGTATTGCTAATGGCGAGTTCCCAAACAAGCTTAAAACGGTTGTCATAAAACCTTTACACAAAAAAGATGACAAAACGGACTTGAAAAACTATAGACCTATAGCGAAAATCCCAATATTCTCGAAAATTTTTGAAAAAGTTATATATAACTCTCTTTACTCGTATTTCGAAAAATATAAATTATTTTGTAAAGAACAAAAGGGATTCCGCAAAAATATTACAGTTAATATGGCATTCTTTGACCTCTTAACAAACATCATGTCATCTGTAGATAAGAGAATGCCAGTTTGTGCTATCTATACTGATATGTCTAAGGCTTTTGATCATGTGGATCATAAAATTCTGTTGGCAAAGCTGCATAGCTACGGAATAAGAGGAAATATTCTTCAGCTAATAGAGTCATATTTAAGCAACAGAATTCAATACACAGAAGTCACTCGAATCTGTCCGAAGACTAAAATGGAAACCATTTATGTATCAAAGCCAAGACACGTAAAATATGGTGTTCCGCAGGGTAGCGTACTGGGGCCACCATTTTTTCTAATTTACATCAATGACCTCCCCATTGCAACATCAAATAAAATGATTCTCTTTGCGGATGACAGTACAGCTGTGATTAAGTGTGAGAATCATATTAATTACGAGCAGGACATAAATACTTGTTTACATGACATAATAAATTGGCTAAATAATAACAATCTAATTATAAACCTGAATAAAACCAAAATAATGCAATTTCATCAACGCAGTGAAAACCCAAATATTAGTATTGCTTACCAAGGTTGTAATATTGAGGAAGCAAGCCAGGCACGGTTTTTGGGTATAGTTATTGACAGTAAACTCACTTGGAAACCTCATATTGAAGTTGTGTGCAAAAAACTCAGCAAAACCGCGTATGCTCTCCGTCAACTTTCAAAAAAAGTCAACATGGAGGCTCTTTTATCAGCATACCATGGACTAGTTGCCTCTGTCTTGCGGTATGGTATCATATTTTGGGGGCAGTCTACCGATAGGGAACTAGTATTTAGAATGCAAAAGCGATGTATAAGGTCAATGTGTGCGCTTAAAACAACAGATAGCTGTCTTCCCTATTTTAAGTCTCTCAACATTTTAACTTTCCCGTGTTTATATATTTTAGAAACAGCATTATTTGTAAAAAATTATCCAGAACAATTTGTAAAACTGTCAGCAGTCAGAAAAAATCCGACACGGGCTCAATATGTTAATAAACTATCCCAAGTAAAATGCAAAACAGCACTTATGCAGAAGAGTTTCTTTGGTCTTGCCCCACGAATCTATAATAAAATACCTGATGCAATAAAAAGTATGACTGTAATAAAATTTAAAAGGGCACTAAGCCAAATATTAATAGAGAAATGTTATTACTCAATTGATGACTTTCTTAATGATAAATTATTACAATGACTTAAAAATTATTATTGTGATGGACATGTATCATACTATTTCGACATTTGTATTTTTCCTAATTGACTTATTTATTATTCTCTTTGACATTATTATTTTGACTTTTCAATTATTATTGTACTTTTGCTTGATTAATTTAAAAAAAAGATATTTTTTTTTGTATTTGGATAAATTGACATTTAAATTTATATTATCATTACAATTTTATATCACTATTTTTTTTTTGTGAATGAAATAATTTTTTGCATGCCCACAAGACGGTAGAATATGGAGGAGCTAATTACCTTTAAAAACATCTATGTACCAATCACCCATATTTGCAAAGAAATAAATGATTTATGATTTATGATTTATGATTTATGATTTATGATTTATGATTTATGTACTGCACCAAAATGCACCGCTCGCATTAACTTCGAGTTAAAAATTAGAATAGAAGAGAATTAACTTTATGGTACACGAAATTAGTAATAAAATTTATTTCATTAACCAAGATAAGATAGACCAAAATAGAAAAAAGAATGTGTACAACATACAAATTATGAAATTAATAAAAACGAAATAAACAAGAAAATCTAAAGTTAAATCTGTGTTAAGAGTTGTTTAATAAAAACTATGCTACAATGTGGGTTTTTACACAAAATATTTCAATTGATATTGTCATTATTTGATAATTTTAATTAAAAAAAAAACGTTATCTACAAATGACGTTCTTAACGAAATGGTACATTTTTTTAAATATATTCTGGTAACACTTCTCTGAGCGGCGCGGGCGGGTTCGTCTGTCAAATAGAAATGAAGGCGACAGCGACAAACGGCGTGGCGTGAAGCGAGTTCATTCATCTTTTCCTCTTCTTGCCGCTGTGACGAGTCAAAGAAGTTCGGGCTCGAGCCGACGCCTCGTCACTGCGAATAAATAGTAAAACCGAGGACATTCCGTGATCATTTTAGAAATTAGTGTCATAAAGGCAGCACGCCTTGCCGCCCCTTCGAAATATTGTCATTTTTAGTCATCTGTGATATAACGATACAGCGGTATCCTGTTATTCAATTTTAGGTTAAAAGTCTCGTGTGATGATTAGTGCAACATTATAAAAGTTTATGGACTGTGCGCGCCCGTGTCTCGTGACCGGTATTCGGGCTGAACTATTAGAAAAATGGAGTCCCCGGTGATGGCATACGCGTTCGATGTAACGCCGAATTATTCGTATATTTTCGAATTTGAGAACGAATTTATTCATTCTGACTATCGGAAATGGATGACCGAAAATTGGACTGTGGCGTTTTACTACGTTGGGGTGTACATGGCGTTCATTTTCGGCGGTCAATACTACATGCAGAACCGACCCAGGTACGTAACGATGTGCTTCCTCTGTCCCAAGTTCAGTGGTCTAGTGGCCCACTCATTATTGACGTAATACAGGAACTAACGTAATCTGCTACAAGAGAACATGCTGACTTGTGTACTTGTTGTACAGGTTTTAAAATTTAAATTTCTCGTATTCTTATTAGGAATTAGTCATTTTCGTATTAGGAATGGTTGTATACTAACATGGCTAGCTGGCTAAATGAGTAATATAAACTTTTGATCCTCTCATTATTTCAAGAACTTTCAAAGTAATTTTTATGATGCAGTTTAATTTATTTGGGAAACAAAATTATCAATGTGTTATGATTCATGCCTATTGCTGACACATGGCTATAAATATTCAGAATATTGATGAACATTATATTAACAGTTCTAATCTTAGCTAATTAAAATCTGGGTTAAAAGTCAATCAATGTAAATCAATTAACAACTATTAGTTCATATTTTTCTATTGATGTTTCATTATGTTATACATAGACCATAGTAATCAGAAATGGCATTGGACCAAGTTTTTTAATATTATTGGTAACTTGTTTATATTATAACTGAATCTAAATATGTAAAAATAATGCAATAATAAAAGGTTTTTCCAACTTTTAAAAATATCTACGAGTTTCAGAATAATTACTCAAATGTAACTTCACATTTAGGCATATTACATTCAAGAAATCGTTAACTCATTTGTAAGTCTATTCAAAATTATTAAAAAATTTAAATAAGAATGGTTTTGAATTTTCTAGGATTATTGGGGGTTAGAAAAGTGTGACAAGAGTCAATACCTAAAGATTTATATGTAAATTGATGCAACAAATAATAATTTTCAGCGTTGTCCAATTTTTTAATACTTTCCATCATTTGCCGCTTCCTTAATATTTATTTTGCAACTATGTTTTCACTTTTGCACGTTTATCATTAAGTTTTTATTTATATCATGAAAATGAATTGTGATTTAATTTTTATTACAGTTCAACAAATAAATACTTTCAGATCCTTTATCCAAAATAATCTCCTCAATACATAGGGTAAAACCGGGATAGATGCCCCACTTTTCGAAAGTGTTTCATTATTTGAATACCAAACATGTTTGCATAGAAAGTCCCTGTAATATAGTTAGTTCATTCATTTATAGAGCTTTAGAAACTGTATTTATGTACCTAACCATTACTGGTTTTGCAAAAATTAAATTCTTGCGAAACACCTTTTTTGGGGATAGATGCCTACCTATATGGATAGATGCCTCACTATGAAATCGCTTAGGAGGATAGATGCCTGTGATGCGGGATAGATGCCTTTTTAAATAATCAACAAGAATATGTAATCACAATGTAATATTTATTGATTATCTTCATGTGTAGGTAATATAAAATGCTTATACATATTTTTATTTATGCATCTCTATAACAAAAAATACAAGAAAAAGCTGTTTAAGCGATAACATATTAAAACTATCATAGAATCATCTCAAACGAAACATTCCCATTCTTTTTAATAGCGTAACGCCTTTGTAATGTTCTGGATGGAATCCCAAATTGTCTGGATTGTTCATTGATCCCCCCTTTTTTATCCATTTCATTGAAAGCTGACTGTAGCTGCTCTGTTGTCCAAGAAATTACTCGAGCTCGTATTTTTTTGTATTTTTTATTATTTTTTACTTTCTTTTGTATTTCCTTGGCATGACTCACCTACAATAAGCAAAATATTATTTAAAATATAATTATCTACAGTCTTTCATTAGGAGTCCTAACCACTATCAATAATTGTTTCTTTTGTTTTAATTTATTTAATTATAGATATTCCATGAATTAGAATATCCATTAGGAAATTCCCTAAATATTCACGACTATGACTTATAAATACTTTGATAGGGCTCTTGCAGTATAGAGGGATAGAAGCCCCTAAAGTCAACTATCCCTTGTAAACTCGGGGCAACTATCCTTTTCACTAGGGATAGATGCCTCTTAATATTTTATAAATAAAACAAATGCAAATATCAGTGATTGACTCTTAAATGTGTTCTCAAAGAACCAATGTATTAAAACAATTCAAGTAAAATGTAATCATTTAACTGTTTATAAAGATATGGAATAGTGAATACTTACGTTTGAAATTTTGAAGCGTTCTTCGCATCTGCTGCGAATTTAATTCGACACACAAGCGAGAAAAGTCCGTCTAGCACAGCAACTCGCACGTCACGGATGCAGGGGATGCATGTGGCACGTATGTAAACAATGAATTTGCTGTTCCGTTCTCTGGTAGTTGAGTTTTTAGAAACGAGGCATCTATCCTAGCGCGGCATCTATCCCGGTTTTACCCTATGAATCCAGCATCCATTCTGGTGTTGGAAAGATTACAGTGCTTTTAAACTTTATGGAAGATGTATGTTCAGCCATCACATGGAAAGTGGTAATTTAATGTTCTTAGCGTCTGGACTTTTGAAGAAACACCAGGGAGTGAGGAATTCATACCTTCCTAAAACTGGAATCTCCGATAATGTATGTCCGTAAAGATACAAGTTGCAGTGTAAGGCATTTTCTAGAACGAGGTTCACCACTCCAGAGTCTTTGCGACAGCCATATGACATTTCTTAGGTCATCCATCAGATAACTTGAGACTTAGAATGCAAATGCATCATCATCATTTCAGACAAAAGTCATCTACTGTTGAATATAGCCCTCGTGTGCGGTGTGTCTCATATCTGTTGGACTCCTACGACCCTCATCAGGTCAGTGGTCCACCTTGTAGGAGGCCTTCCAATACTGCGTCTTCCCGCATGCGGTTGCCACTGGCCCCATCAACTATCTGACTTGAGAGCAAAGTACCCTGCCCACGGCCACTTAAGTTTGGCCATTTTTCGTGCTATGTTGGAAACTTTGCAAATGCATTCGTGCTTTTTTCAATGTCCAGGCTAACATGTTATCCACAACCTACAAGCCAGTAGTGAATGAATAATGATCAATTCATTGAATGTTCCAATTTCATAGCTTGCTGCGTGGGTTCTAGCATTCTTTACATAAACAAGATCACAACAAATGCTTAACCTATCCTAGTCTAGAATTTTTCAATTAAAACCCAGTCTGAGTTATCCCATTTCGAGCTCAGTTTTAAATGATGACAAAACCACTTTTTCCATCCTTTGCTACACTCACACATTTTATAGTCAATTGTATGGCTATTCAGTTAATCCGTCCATCTCCTTTTTGGGCTTTTGGCGAGCGCCTCGCTCGGTCTTAAAGACGACTACAGTCTACAGGACCAAATCGCGATTTTTATTATACCACTGACGATTCGTTTGCTGCCACCGGCAAAAACTCTCTTTCGAAGAGTATCCAATCAACTTTCTGGATTGTATTTATTTTTATCTCATTTTAGTGCATTCCAATGGCCGTCTCTATTTACGTAAACATTACCCATATGGTTGCTACGATAAATAAATGTGGGTGGTATATCTGTCGCGCCCGATGATCGGCTTTTTAGAGTGCACCGGTGTACGTAAATAAAAGGTCTTATACCGTCCACAGACGCACAGGAACGTTTGTTGCGGCGACATTTGGGGAGGCCTGAGTCCAACAGTGGACGTCTTTCGGCTGAAATGATGATGATGATAAGGACCCTAACTTCATACGGATGCAAATTATGTACATAAGTATTATTAATAAACCTTTCTCTTTCTATTAGAGAAACTGCTTCAAAATCCGTTGCGTGGTTTAGGACGAGTTAGGCGGATAAACAGTCAGACGCGGAAAGCGACGTTAAGGAACAGCTAGTGTAATTAATAATGTTAAATTAGATTAAAATACATATGTAGATCAGTTAATTATAAATACAATTTTACTTGTATACAATATTAGGTTTTGGTTTACTAAACAAATATTTATTTATTAGAATCAATAATATTACAAACAACAATAAAGTAACCGTTTTTATTTATTGTCCTACACGCAAATAGGAGTTCCTATTTATTCCATCGTAAGTCGTAAATCTAAAGAAACCATTCAACAAGAGCAGTGACTAACTTAATACTGGAAACTAGAATACAAATGAAAAAAATACAATGTACTTCTAGTAATCAAAAGATGATCATCAGAACAATGAGCATGAGTAATAAAGGAATACCGGCAGTCCTTTGGTAAACATGATAATGCAATCTTAATAGAAATTTATATAATCAATGATTATGCACCTGACCTCATACATATAAGCCGAAAGTGCAAGTAATTATCATAAACTATATGTATACTAATACCCAATTAGCCTGTATTGATTAAAATAGACTGAAAACGGCTGACTCATATCAAAACAATCACGGAATTATAATTTCGGGTAGTCACGTTTTTCACGGTCAAGATACAGGTGAGTGACAGATAAATATTTCTAAAAGGCGTGATCAGTTTTGCTGTCAAAGTCGCGATCGTGATAATTGTACTAGACCAAAATATCAAGGGTTAATCAGCAGATTTCGTGTATAATAATGATTCATTATGTATTTTATATTATTATGTCCTATTAGTATTTATGATGTTTGTATACTACTAGTCCCAAATCTATCTTCTTTCGTTCAATCTATCCAAAAGTGGTCTGCCCTGTGCGATAAGACCGCCATACACTTGTGTTGATAAATATTTGTCCTGTATTTTTATCAGAATATATTATAAATAAATAAATAATAGGATAGAATTTCCAACTGAATATGTTTAAGTTACTAAACAGCAAATATTCGAGAACAGTAAAGCTGTATGTAAACAAGTATGTTTCCATTACGTGAACACAGTTATCAGGTAAATGGACTGGCACGGCAACCAGTTGATAGCATTACTGATAGGAAAGGTTTACTTAATTTAACCTTTGCCTCTCATCCATCTGTTAATTACCACATATGTATAATGTGCAACAAATTATCGTATGTTTAGTGTCTACAGCTGACCCGTTGACTTGTGATATGGTAAATAAATCACTCAGGAAGGTTTAATTATATGATTATGTCAATACCAGCAACCTTAGTCTCGGAATAGATCTAAACTATGATTGGTAGACAGAAATGTCTCTTTAATTGGAACTATTACTTCTGTCATTTTTAGAAATTAAGTGCAACGTAATAAACATCATCCTGTCCAATTCTACTTACTAACTTCACATCCTTCACGTACACATAACAGTGGACCAAATACACTGCCTTGTGGAACTCCACGCCCAATGAGCAGATCATGATTAATCTCTTTGCTTATTAAGACTCTGCAAATGGTTATTGAAGTATTCATTGTATATGTATTACTCTGCGCTGAAGAACATGTTTCATAATTAAGTGTATTGTATTTTCTTAACAGTAGTTTGATGACGACCGTGTCAAAAGCCTTGCCCCAGACTAGGAATTACTCCTGTATCGTGGGTATGTTCACAAAAATTTAAATTTCTTTCTATCTGTTGTTCCATACGCGAATCGGCTGCCACTCAACCATTGCGCCACCGTGCCGTCTATACTAATTATCATGCTTGCTTCAAAATGTATGAGTATTGGTATCTTTGAGTATCTCGAAAGCTTGTGCATCGTATCGTACTTAAGTAAACCTTCGGACTACTTTTAGACTTGCGTCAGAAGATTAAGGTAGGAGATCTGACCTTCGGATCTCGGAAACATTAATAGTCAGTCAGTCACCATCGACACGATAATTGGCACCTTTGCCAACCTTCATTTCCATAATGAGGAAAAGTAAAAGGATTAACTTGTGTTGTATGTAAACATGAATCAATTATGTGTCTATAAATATTTACTATTAAAATTGTAAATATTGTTTAATTGGTTAAGATATTTATAAGGGAGATACTTAATGCTATATGCATATTCAATACGTCAATGCAGAGTTTAATAAAACTAAACTGATTGTTTTCAATAAACATTAATATGCTAAACTACGTCAATCGCAGTTGATAAATCGAATAACATACAACACTAATTTCAATCGTAGATACCATTACAAGTTATAAAAACATACTCATGTTTTTATAACTTTCACTGAATTACCGTTTTCAAAAGGCTTCGATGGATAGCGGCCTCGTTGCATACCAATTATATGTTATTGTTTAATTGGATTTTTTATCCTGGTCCCTAGCAGAAACTCAGGCCATCAGTCTTTTGACAATGCCTGCTAGGGCTGCTCCTGCCAAGGTTACAAGATTGAAAGAGTTACTGCGGCCCTGGAATGCAAATGACAACTGAATCCACACGTTGTATTTTAATCAGCAAAATCTCACACTCTCTGCCGCTTCACCCATAGGGGAAAAGTTACTTAATGAAACTTCATCTAAATATAGGCTATCAGTCTTTAAATAGTTCAGGAAGAAACGACTAATGGATCCGATAAATGAGGATATACCTGTATCCTCATAATAGAGCGATCGTCAACCGGTCTATCAAGACTTGTAATTATGGGGAACCCCATATTTAGCTGAGGCAGTCTTGACGCTGTTACGTATTGTCACAAGAACTGGTAGCAGGACATGCTGGTTTAAAAAGAAGGTTAAAAATAAATTTGCTTTTGAATTTTAAAGACCAACTTGATTAAAAATATGAAAAAAAAAATGCCAAAAACATTCTCTATGAATAAAGTTTCTTAGTGTCTAGATTTGGTTACGTCATACTTTGAGGATTACGTAAAACAAAATAAATTTGATTATCTAATACCATATATGTTTACAAACGCTATATTATTCTGAGCGTGGGTGACCGAGCCCGTGGAGGTTCGACGGCTCCGGGGGTATGGGTGGGAGCCCCGAGGGGGTGAATCTCATGAATGAAACTCCGCATCTGATCTGCAACGTTACGTAACTCAGTTTGGCACGCTTTCATGAATAAAACCGTTTTCACAGCCACACTGCATTTTCCACTTCATTCATATTGCCCATTTTCATGATTTTATACAACATCGTATTCATTGTCGGTCCATTCTTTTAAAGTATCGCTTTCGTTCGTATTACTTGGCCAGCAATTAAGTGAAAGTTTTTAACACAGTGAATACTGGTCTCGCATACACTGTAGGTATGACATCACATGTGGTCGGAGGCTGTCACTATGACGGCGAGAATATTGGATAACATTCTGATGAAGAAAGTATTCCAGACATACTCGTAATTTAATGCTATTGATTTTATTTTCATGGTCCTCAATCAATGTACGTTATGACAGTAACAGATGTAATTCTGCTTATTTTGCATCGTCATATCGTCGATATGATACTAAGTAGGTTTGTTGATCCATACAAACTTTAGAACCCAGTTTGATCCTTTTGGGGGGCGACTTTTGGCAAATCCTCTCTTAGTTCTTGCCAGCGTCATAAAAGGAATACTTGTGCAAAATTTTACGCTCGCTTTCGACTGTGCGTTGATATGTCAGTCAGTCAGTTTCTTCTTTTATAATAGATAGATGACAATAAAACAAGGCGACATGTAGGTCAAGGTGTAAGTCGTCTATTTCAGTGTAATCCCGCGGCTTCGGTCGCATAACTCGGTGCGTTCAATGTTCAATTACGCAGATTACGGTAACTTTACGAGATACTCCAGTTTAATGGTACATGTGCCGTAATTTGATGAAAGCGAGCCTCATTGAGCTTTAATTTGATGATTTGGTTGAGTTGAGGTAATTGCTTTTGTATACCCACTTTATATAGCTTTAGCAATTTAGCGATATTGGCCTTGAAATGTTCCCACTGTTGGGCCTCCTCACTATAAAAGGGAATGGGCCGTAATGCACAACGTAGGCGCCGATGCGAATTGGTGGATGTCACATGTCTTTGAAGTTTTGGTTCTAAGACATGCCGGTTTCCTCAAGACGGTTTCCTTCACCGTTCGGTGATGAAATAATTTTCACAAAGTAATACGCCTTGGTTTTGAACGCAAGACTACAACTTGCAAGTCGGAGGAGTTACTACTTGGCTCTCACTTTATATTTGCAAACATCTATCTTCAGAGCCTTAAAATTGAATAATTTCTAGCCAATCTGTCTCATATTATCGTCATGTGAGGCTGATATTGTATTCAGATCGGCAGCGGTTGTCTGTGTGTATGTTGTTGTGTGCAATGTAAACAACGATTTGATTGCGTCGACGCCGGTACACATTTACTGCAATTTAGATAACGTTTCGCATGCTTATAAAGTGCTTTTTAGTTTTCACTTTTTTTTTGTGTAAAATGGATTTCGGAAGCAAACCAATTTGGATGCTGTTTTCAGAAAAATATTTAATTTTAGTGTTATTTGCTGTTTAATATAAAATAGTGTAATAAAGACAGGCAAATATTAAATTGTTTGTAATCTAATCAATTCTACATGCTATTAACTATATTATGCGAGAAGCGCAGTTTGTAATGCATAAACAAAATAAAACTACAAAAAAATACAATTAAGTATAGTGCACATATTTCACATAATATCTAGAGTTACGTAATCGTGCAAAAAAGGCAAGTTTCACTTGTCAGAGAAGTCATTAATAAATACTTAAACCACTTTAATTTAAATAACTCTTGGTTTGGGTAATTATTTTATACATATTATTTAAATACAGCATAACGACTCAGTCTTAAAAAAAGAAACAGCTAAAAACTACAAAGAAAGACTAACTTTTTTTATCTATATCTGTAAATATAAATGTAAATTCATGAATCCCCGACCGGTCTCATGCGACCGCGCTGTTATTGTCTTACTATTGTGTCTCGTTTCGTGGGTATGTTATAGGTTTAAAGGAGAAATTTACTGACTGAAATATGAACGTATAACCGAAACTACTGGGACTATAAGCTTACAATTTTGCACATGGGTTTCTTTTATGACGACCGTGCACCAAGAGCGAAATTTCCGAAATTCACTCCCTAGAGGGATGAAACTGAAATCCAGGAGAAACTACTTTTAGGCGGTCGAAGTCGGTGGCAGAAGGTAGTCGAGTTACATATTGTTCATTTAAAAGACAGTCTTTATTTTTCAGTAGTTGTTAATTGCGTAACGACCGCTCAGTATTCCGAACGGTCGTTAAAAAACTGGCAATTAAGAAAAAAAAGCTATTGTATTTTTTTCCTAATTGTCAGTTTTTTTAGTTCTTAGATCATCAAGAGTTCTGAGTTTGTAGATGGATGGAGAGGAAAAGGGAGGTCAAAGAAAAGATGGATGGATGAAAAGGGAGTTGGTGATAGATAGTATGACAGATGACAGTAGGTACAGAATGGAAGAAAAATACGTGTTGCGCCGACCTAAGTAATAAGGGATAAGGGCAGGAAGAAGAAGATCATCAAATAATTTCTCCTCCTTTGGGTGGGCTGAGAGAGAGTGTCAGTCTTTTATTGACTTTGCAGTTTCCCTTTGCATTCCAAGGCCACGGTAAATGTTTCGAACAATTCTATGAATGCAGTATAACTTATTAATGAACTGTGACGTCATAACACTGTAGAAGCTCATCCGTGTTTTACTATTCATTTCGTGTTCATAGCGATTCGGCGAAGTTTGTTTAGTCCGCGGTCGTTGTTGAAATTAGTTTGAACATCGATTGGGCTATTTTTGGATGTATGCTTTTCTTTCATGGTTCCGATGGCGGGTTTGAAGCAAAGTAGGATTTTTAAGGCAGTTTGGGAAACATTTTTAATTAGGTTAGAGTAAGAGTTAGTGTATATGTAGTTTTCATTAGTGTTTTTAGTTTTTCATGCTCTATCTATGTTGAATAAATGTATCTTTACAAAGTAAAATAAAAAAACATGTCGCTGTAGCGTTCGATACCATTCTCAGTTAAATGAAAATAAAAAAGGTGATGTGTCAAATTATATTTTTAACCTATTTTCTGAATAAATTTTTAATTTGATAATTGAATAGCTGTCCCTGGGGTTTCGTGATGTAGCGTCAGCGTCATGTTATTAACCTCGCTCGATAAATGGGCTATACTTACAACATTATTTTTTTCAATTCGAACTATTAGTTTCCGATATTAGTTACGTCGTTCAAACAAACAGTTCTTCAGCTTTATCATTTCATTTGTCTCAAAATATCGCTTTATTCGATGTACATAATTATACTTTATTCTTTATTGTACACAACACATTTACAAAATAAAATAGGACAATTGATATACACAGGCCAGCTTAACCCACAATTGGGTTTTCTTACAGCAAACCTTAAGAAATTGGTAGGTACTGTAGTTATAGTTATCTGTTTTTAGATAAATTATCATGTTTAAACACGAGATATGTATATTCATTGATATTTTAAAATAAAATACTGGAAGCGACATTAACTGATACGTTTTTAACAACCTAAAATGTTTTATTCATGTCGTTAACTGGGTAGCGTTTTTTGGAGAACTGCCCATTATTGTAATAGGCAGAGAATTTAGCCAAATCATTCATTTGCGCTTTACGAAAATTGTTTACAGAAGTTTCAGGCCTTGAATAGCTTTTTTTTTCATTTTAGGAAATTATAGAAATATGTGGACGTAATTTTATTTAAATATTTTATTATTTATCTACACACAAAATTTTGCACGGTTATCCGTGTAAATTACATTAATTTATTTAATAATAGAAAAATTGTGAGCCATTATTTATTCGCAATATCAACTAACAAATCGACGCTATTATAATAAATAATTCAATTGAGCTTGCAAATAATTTAAGCGCCGGTTTTTTTACGGACGGAAATGTACAATACTTTAAATACAAAAACACTATAATGTGCAAAATAACTTTGATTTCGGAAGTTAGGATCTTTATTTTTTGTATCATTTGAGATTGTTTAATAGGTAAGAAATGAACAATTAACTACCACGAATACAGAATTCTATAGTCGACCGTTACCCCAGCCCAAACACTTATATTAATCAGCTAATCGCCTTAGAACCCCCAACTCGGATTACTTAGTCAATAAGGTCACTAACCCCACCCAGGGCCAGTTTGTCCAACGATATTGACATTCATAACCTTTCTATTAACGACTATTACATCAATTAACTATATTTGAGAGTTTTTATCTTGCTTCCTCTTTTGCCGAAGAAAGAGATGGTAGATAGAATCATGATGCTTGACCCATATTTGTTTTCCATTCTTAGCCTTCAGGGACGTGAATAAATATCGTAATGAGTTAATAAACATAGTTAATAGTCAATATTTGATCGGTTGCCTACTAGTCCTAGAAATTGGCCAGTTTTCAAGTGACTATTGATGACTTTAATTAAATGGTAATCTTGACAATGTCGTATCTATTGGTCTGTGTAGGTACAATTTGAATTTATTATATAAAACTTAAACTTAATTTTATTATTCTTTTAGATAAAGTATTTTATCTCTCTCGACTTAGTTACATAAGCCTCGTGGATACATTTTTGCTAAAAATCTTACGTAATATTTTCTACGTATCAGATTATGAAATGGATCACTCATACTGTTCGTAAAAATCTCCGGCGGATTTTATTCCAAATCCGGTTTACGGACGATTTTATCAGAATCTAAAACATACTCGTATAAAGATGTTCATTGTGTCGAAATAAACTCCAGATCCTGGGAACATCGAGATAAACGGCCGTCAAGGTCGGGGGTAGGAAACCGCAACCATTTTCTGGCTACCCGCTTTTGTGAAATTTATTTGGAACGGAGGATCGTTGAACAGTTTCCAAAAGTTTATTATTCAGCTGAAAATTGCGAATAATTCTGAACCCCTAAAGTATTTAGCTTTTGTGGTGTTCTTATTGGAATTTTAGGTTTATAATGCTTGTTTTTTCATTAAATGGTGGCTGTTTGGGATCCTTAGTCACAAACGAAAAACGTCGGGACTGATTTTTTGTCGTTAAAGCCCTTATTTATTTTAAAATTACCGGGTAATTTAGGTCAGTCGGTCACACAGTTTCGAGGGTGACGGTTCGCCAGGGTATCCTCCATTCCTTTCGTCCTTTCCGTTGTTTTAAAGCTGTATAAAGGAAGCTGATGTTTAAGCAGTGAATCTGCGCTTTGTTACAGTAAAGTTGTATAGAAAACATGGACTCCCAGTAGACTTATCATGTGAAATTTGCGCTTGGTAGCAAAATCACGATCAGCCATACCGTGTGAGATTAGATAATGAAACTCCAAAATGCTTCTTTATTTAGGGGTTACTCGTTAAAACCTTGAATATAGAGTTCAATACTTTATAAGTTCATGGAATTTTTTTCACTATACCTACTTAATTTTCGGGCATCGACCCCGAAGGCAAGAACCGTTAAAGCAAGGCGAGTAACTTTGTAATTCGTGAAGGTACCTATTATGAGTGAAATGCCACCGCCATATTTCACAGCATTTTCACTTTATTGCAATTTGCAGATCTCTGCCGAATCGAATTTTGCCGACGACTGCGAAATTTTGGTGAGAAAATTTTTCGTTTAAATTTCTCTCGCTGGATTTTTTTGGTAATCGCTCATGTAGGGTAGATAGAGAAATATTTGAGTCAGGTAAGGGTTGTCTCTCCTCAGGGAATAATACGGTACGTTGAGTGATTTATTACTTTACACGCAGTTTAGGCTGTCTGATATGTGAATGGGATCACGAATTCTGACATTTATTCGCTATTGTTTTATTAAACATCGGTTATTATTTAGACAGTTGCTAACAAAACACACTGATAGCACAAAATAAAATACCTATTAGTATCAGAGTTTATAAATAAAACGATTGTAAATCCAGGATGTACATATGAAATGTAGATAATGTGCCGTTAGTTCAATGCCGTTAAAATAATACACTCGAGATAACAGTTTGCGCATTCAGTTGGTAGGAACTTTATTTAAACAAATTAATGACAATGTACCTATTTACTCTCCAAATAAAAGAACACTTTAGTATTCAATTCTTTTCTTTTTACGGCTGAAATGAAACCTAATTCGGCTTATAATTTCGGCTGAAAACGAAACTTTCACATGAGGTTATGTTTTTGCGCCGGATAAAAATATTAAATTGTAATCGATCAGTTTCTTTTCTTAAATCAGATATTAATTATTTAGTCTCTAGATATTCGAGGTATGAAATAAAATTTAAATTACATACTAAAGTTCAACATAACAAGTTCGATTACAGCATTAAACCTCTCGAATTCAGAATCGAGTTTTGGCTGTACTTTCAGCTCACTAAACTAATTATTTTGCCGAAACCAAAACCGATAGTTCGGTCGGACGAACACTAGAAAACCTTCGTGCGAAAGAAAAAATATTACTACGAATATTTTCACAGACGTTAATTAAATATAATACATATACCTTTTGTTATTTTTGCTTAATATCGATTCGTATTCAGAAACCACAAGAGTGGGGAATACCGTAATTTATACTTACCATAGATAATGAAAACTGCTATAAAACAGTAATAGAATAACTTGTTTATGTCATCGGAAATGAATAGTTGTGACGAGGCAACGTGTTGACTAAGTGGTCAGTAGGTAGCATAAAATTATATGACAGGGTACTAACTTACTTCAAGCTAGTGTCTCTTCTGGTACTGGTACTACCTATTTTATACGAGGTAATAATATTATCTGTATTTCTGGACTAAACAAAAAAAAATGGTCACCTCATTGCTTTTCATCAGGTGGGATGGGATCGCGGTCAAGCACTGGTTTATACCAATAAAAAAAATGTAATTAACATGTCGAACAAAACCTGTGTAAAATGTTGTAAAATTCAGAGACAAAAGTCCACTGACTGTTGCGATCCGCTAAGATCAAAGTCCAACTAGCCAAATAAATAAGCCTTTGATCCGCGAAATCGCGAGTCAGTGGACTTTGGTCGTTGAATCAATAAGATGAAAACGCGATACTCAATCATACAATCGCCTGGTCGTCTTGGTATACGTGATGAAAATCATGTTGCTAAAATTCAAGCTTTTGTTGATCAATTTAATGTAAAAATAAATAGAACTTGAATACTTAGAGACACAGGAATGTTTACAGTTTTGTTTATGTATTATGTTTACAGATTGTCTATTTTATTATGTAACCTGTAAATGCCGATAGACTGGGAAGATAGAGTCTACATTTCTTCTAATTTCTCCTTTCGCAGCAGAAATTTCTTCCAGCACACCTTTGCTGGAAGAAATTTCTTTTTTTTAAATAAGCCGTATCTTTCGGATTGTTCGGTATATATGAGTACATCTTAAAATGTCAAACTTAACGAAAGGCAAACATACTTCTATGTTACTGCCTCAAAATCGACGAAGTAGTCTATTATACTCAGACTAACTGTACACGTCCAAGGCTAGCGAGGCCCAATAAGAAGTTAGACAGTAAAAACGTGACTAAAAAAAACTCGTAAATCAGACAAGTAATGTTTGGCTCCACTTCAGTTTTGTACGCCACTTAAACCCCTTACAGGCTTGGAAGAAATAATAAATTATGTGGCACATTCTTCTTTTTAATTTACGTGACAAAGTGGACGAAGCACCACCGTTAGTTACACTTTTTTGTACAGATAGAATGTCGATAAAACAAGTAAAATACGTCTCACGTGATTTGAGCCTGTTCTAAGTTTATCTCTATGACTTTCTCTGTTATCATAAGTACCTGTTTACACATATGCCTCTAACCTGATGACTGATGCGGGTGAACACGCCACATCATGCGAGGGTCATGTTTGTAAACAAATCTGAACCCTAACATTGCAGAGATAACTATCATATTTCATCATACGATCAAGAAAGTGAAAGGTGGGAGACAAGTAATCTAGACTTTTGAATACCTTCTTATTTTTAAGAGAGTTCGCTTTAAATTAATTTAAATATTTCAATAGGCCGGAAATAATGTTGGCTAACTTGTTCAGAAATAGAATGACCTATTTCTGAACGATCCAATCTTATTTCTCGCTATGTGCGCGGAGATAGAGCGTGTTGCATTTTTTATATGACATTATACAGGGTGATTGGATTTTGAAACGAATTATTATTGTCATGCTATGTTCTTCCCCCCAGAGTTGCTGTTTGCCAGAGATTCATATATTAGATAAATATAGGTGCCTTTTCCTCCATTTTTACGGAGGTGTCATATTTGTTTTAGAGATCAACGGTATGTCTAACAGTGCAAATGTCCAATAATATTTGTACAGCCTTTTGCATAGATTTACTGAGATCTGAGTACACAAAACTATATTTAAAATTATTTTTTTGCTCGGAGAGCATATTTTAATTTTTCTTTCCGTAACGCAATAAAATTTAATGTTCATGTGTATTTATCATTTACCAAGTGAGAAGATAAGATAGCAAAGGATCATAATACTGCATGCAATCTTTATAACAGTTGCCAAAAATATACAACTGTCGGAAAAGGTTATTCCTTGTGTTGTCCAAGTTTTACTTTTTTATCTAGAAAGTTTTTATAGGTAACGCTTAATACTCCGCAAGAGTATAGTTTACAGGGAACCCTAGGGAAAATCTTTTACCTCTTTATTTTTTGCTTGCTCTAACCTAGTATCGCAAACTTCATCCTACCTACGCAGCTGAAAAGCGTTGGTAAAAAGTTTCATGAAAGTCATTGCCGCCTGAAGCGAGACATATAAAAACAGAACGAAAAAATTCGCGACCCTTATTTTTTCGGAGGAAAACTATGTTTTTATAACCAAGCTGCCTTTGGGCGAAACATACACTAGGACTAGCGTCTAAAATTGGTTGAGGAAAGTATGGAAAAAATATCTCTGCAGAATTTTTGTAACATTAACTTTACATTACTAAAATTCTGAGGTTCTTCTTCACTATTTAGCATGCCTTTAAACTCAAAACCTACACTATCGTATGACACAATTATTGCGATGAAAACAGGATCAACAAAAAAAACTTACAAAACCGACTTTCGCTGTTGAACTAAAATCGGAACAGCTATCTAAGCTGCCATTAAATAATAACACCATAAAATTATTGAATGAGCTGGCGAGTGTCGCGGGAATCCGATGGATGCGAGACTCACAGGACCGGTCGTTGTGGCGACGCTTGGTCCCTATGTCCAGCAGTGGACGTCTTTCGGCTGAGATGACGATGAAGACAATTATTCGTATGACAACAGCAAAAAAAACCTTAACCAAAATGAAACTTTCGCTATTGAACTAAAACCGGAACTGCTATCTAAGCTAGCATTAAATAATAATAATATGTAAAATCGATAAAATACTTAGTAAAACGAGATTAACATTTATTGCTTGCACGTCCAGCGCTATGTAATGGCAGATTGCCATTATCAGCATCGTACCACTTGGCATCACGCGTTGATAATGCCTATCTACGCGATAGCGGAGGTCGCTGCTTTTCACGTGAGTGATGTAACAGCTGTGCTGATTCACTGCATAGGGAAGTAGGTAGATTATGCTGAGCTGCAGACCACTGGTAGCTTGACTATGAGGTGAATGCAAAGGGTCTATTAGTTCCCGAAGATTTCGGGCACCTCCTATCCTTTGCCAGGCTGCCAGGCACCTCGTGAGTGATGTAAAAGCTCTGCTGATTCACTGCATAGAGTACTTGGTAGATTATGCTGAGCTGCAGACCACTGGTAGCTTGAGCATGCGGTGATAGCAAAGGGTGTATTAGTGTACCCTTAGCCATCCACTTCGCGAAAGACACCTATTATTTTTAAGGCCTGAATTTTCCCGCTGCGGTCTTCCAGGTAGATCCTTTCTATCTGGACCGTCACGTCCAGAAAGCAAAACAGTACTCTCGGCGGCGCCAAGCTACGATTTTATACTAGCACCTGGCCTGATGCCATGGACTTCGCCTATGTGAAAGTAAGTTTCTTCGTACAAACTTTTCTCCCCTGTTTCATCGCCTTATGGACAAAATGTTGGAAAATCCTTTCTTAGTAGGTACTAGCCTATATGACATAGGCAGGAAAAGGAACGCTTTGTGTGCAGACTTTCTCGCTCCCATTACTGTAATTTCAGCTGTGTATGTCACGTCGGTCAGTTTCTACATCTATATACATATATAGATATGTCACGTCATCTATACGTGACCATGGCGTGCTGGGCACATTTTACTTTGTCTTATACAGGACTGGAGGTTAAAAGGTTAATGCCAGTCTTTATCTTTGTCAGGGTTTATCGCGACTTTACCTGCCATGTGAATTCCTCTGAGTCGACACTCCACCTATCGAATCACGGTCTACAGTCAAGAGCACACCTGCTCCGAGTAATTCGGCTCTACAGCCAACATGCTGAACATAGTCGTAATGACCTAATGACAGCATCAGTAGATGGTATTGCCGTGGCCGAATGCTGGGCCAAACAAAGTATTTATTTAGTTTTGCCATCGACACGCTAAGAAGAAGATTATAGTCAAGATTGTAAGTGTGAAAGAGACTTTTTTTGACGTGACAACGTCTTAAATTAGGTTGCGGCTGGGAGTCACTTATGAAAAAGTGTAACGCTCGGTAACGTTACGATGAGTCACCGAACGAGAGAGAGGCCCGCCGAATGCCTTGCGTCTCTCTCCCACTCAACTATGATCGGTCTGCCGCGCGCGCAGCACTAGAGAATTTTAGTAAACAAAATATATTTCTATAGTTAAAATTTGTGCAATTCTTATTTTCATTCAATTCCTTGTTCCTATTGTGCAATTTAATTATATTCATATCAATAAATATTCTACCGAGAAAAAGACGTTGTCACGTAAAATCTTCGCCCGTAAAAACGACTTTACAGGCAACCATTTTTTTAATTTTTATAATCTAGTGCTTGACTGCGATCCCACCTGATGTTAAGCAGTGATGCAATCTTAGATGGTGAGGCGCACTAGTTTACACAGATTTTCTAGTAACTTTGTCTATTAATTTTCATACCGTTTTGTTTTTCTTTCAAAGTTCTTCAGTATGACTTTCAAGAAATGTCTACAAATGACCTCATTGAATAAAATGATGAATGACTTTGACGCAGAATCGAGGTGATCTGGCTTATGACGGTAGTCTAGTATTCATTTGCATACCATCATGATTCATGCCTGATAAACGCATGGCCAAAAGGTAATTCTGTGACTCACTTAGTTTTATGTACCTATATTTTGTAATAAAATCTTATCGAAGATAGTCAAATATTACGAAGGTTATCTATCCAGCAAAATATATTTTTTTATTATTTTACCTAGTTTTATAGTAAGAGCAATAGCGCACTAGTTCGCGGCGGCCATCGAGATACATACATTAATATGAAATCGCCATAGAGTACGCGCACCTGTGGCCGCTGGCCGCTGCGGCCTGGCCACTAGTGCGCTATTGCTCTAACACTATCCTAAAAAGGTCTTTACCTTTGCTCAATTGACTCTCTCGCTCTAGGTCAAGCGTGAGTCAGGTAGTATCAGACTTTTACTGACTAATAATCCACCTGCGTTTGCCTAATAATAATCAGAAGCATCAGTAGTCTATTCATCGAATAATATTATTAACGTATTTGCCCAGAAGTGGGACAGTAGATATAATCTAGCCTATGATGTCTCACTGCTGGACAAAGGCCTTCCTTCATTTCATCGAATGGTAATTTAAGTTATATTTAAACATTTCAAAGACGACTGTACACTCACAATTCACTATGTAAATAATATTTAGATACGAATTATTTGGAAAGTAAATAGTTAATTTTAAAATGTAAACATGCGTGACTTGCTATATGAAATCCACGAAACGTAAATAAGTACATAGCTGTCTGTCGCGTAACATTAAATATTCAACTAGAATTTTCCTTACAATGATTATGTTCTACTAGAGAAGCAATTACGAAGTTTTTCCTACTACGAGGGAACCTTGTCACAAGGAGATCAGGAAGTAGGGTAGATGCACCTGTCATCATCATCTGCCTAGCCTTTTCCCAACTATATTGGGGTCGGCTTCCAATCAAGCCGGATTTAGCTGAATACCCGTATTTTACGAGGAGCGGCTGCCTACCAGACCTCCACAACCCATTAACTGGGATAACACGGTACTTCATGGCAAGACTGGAGTCAGATTTACTGGCTTCTGACTATCCGTAACGACTGCCAAAGATCTACAAATGACAGCCGGAGGACCAACGGCTTAACGTGCTTTGCGAGGCATGGAGGAAACTCGGTATGTTAAGACGGTCACCCATCCACAGACCAACCTCGGCAAGCGTTGCTTAACCTTGAAGATCGACCTGTGCGGAAGTTATTATCTAGCCACGAGCTCCTCAAGGGTAGATGAACCTGTCATTAGCCTTATTTATACCTGATCCTTGAAAGTTTCGCTGTCGAAATGAAGACTGGTTTCATGTCGATGACCTGGCTTGGGGACTCCGAAATGGATTTTTGCGCACGATTGCTACTTGATTCCACTTTTTTTGCCGCTGCCTCAAAATCTACAGATTTACGAGTATAATGGAATAAATTCTGAGAATTCTTTGTGTAGGATGAATTAAGTAAATGTCTTATTGTTTTTTTTTTATTAATGTTTATAGGCTTGCGCATGTTATATGTTAACTAATATAATAAGTGTTGTTTAGGTAAGTAGTTACAACATATTTTAAATAAATTATTGTAAGTAGGTAGTTTGTTTTTTTACTTACCTACAAAGTACTTATAAATTTTATTCTCCATACATTTAACTTAAGTATTCGAAATAATAAAGTCCGTCTTTTATGATTTTCTTGTTCGCAAATAAAAAGATTTGCATGTACAACAGCGATTCATTATACTTACTAACTGTCGTATTATTTAATATGTCGTCACTCGACACTTTATTATCAATAGGAAACGGTTATTATCTTGAACGTTCTTGAATTATTTACTTTTAACTGATTACAATTATATAATAACTAGCAAGTTTAAATACTAATAACTTCGCTGACCTTTTGACTCACATTTAATTACTTATACTCGAGTGAATATTATCATATTCGCTGTTTTTTTTTAGAAGCCTTCTTAAAAGTAAATTCTAGAAAGATTTCTTTTCAACTTTGTAATAAACTTAACCTATCAATACCCGCGAAACGAGACGCAATAGTAAGACAATAACAGCGCGGTCCAATGAGACCGGTCGGGGATTCATGAATTAAATGGATTTTTGTCTTTAAGACATCTACAGTCATTTAAAAGAAAACTAAATAAAATATGCATGAAAATTCTTAATTCGCAGAACCTGGTAATCTTATTCAATTTTCTATCATTCGTCAATCATTTACAGCCGTGACTTGACTAAAATTTCTTTAATTTTCCAGATAATTTTATTACCAGCCGGTACTACGCATAAATGATTTATTAAAATATCATTTAGCTGTCAAAAGTTCATGGCTGAAGGTAAAGAGCATGGACAAAAAGAAATTCTTTTCCTTATTTTTTCTGTTCATAATGTCAGGCCGTGTTATCACACCAGTACGTGCTCTATAAATAAAGTAATTTTTACGCGTTATGGAAAAAATATCTATATTACTATCTAATATTTAAAGCTGAAGAGTTTGTTTGGTTGAAAGCGCTCATTTCAGAAACTTTTCGTTCGAATTGAAAAATCCTGTGCTAATGTTAGATTGTAACATCATGCTATAACCAAAGATGTGTTTGACACCGTGAGGGACAGCTAGTTAATTATATATATACCGTACTCATACATACTAATATAATTATGGTTTATCCGGTGTTTTCCAAGGTTGTTTGATCCGACGTCAAATCTACGCCGTATGTGTCTACCTATTTAGGTGCAACTAGATTAATAAGTATGACTAGGCCAGTTTATTCTAGTCACACCGAGTCAGATAGTTCTGCTCGAGTACATTTTCTTAAGTTGTAAACTGAGATTGCACGATTCTGCATAGAAATGTGAAAGTAACTCGCAAAACTCTCGTTCTTTTTACACGGTTGCACTTTTTATACCAATTGCGAATGATCGTGCGAATTCGGCGAAACAAAAAGCGTTCGAAATTCGAAGGCACTTTTTCTTTATTTTTGCTTTATTTTTGGACGGCCGAGAATTGTTTTATTTGTCTTATTTGAGATTGAAATGTAACGTAGTGGTTTATTTTCTAACACGTAGTTTAGAAACTTTAATTAATTATATTGTAAAATTCGAATAGTTATCTACACTATTGAATTATATGCAAAAGAATATTTAACAATTATATCAAGTTCCGCTTTTAAATGAAACGCAAAAGGCTCGTTCATACTACAGACAATAGTCCAGTCAAAATAGACTAAATTATTATTCAAGTTTGCATTAATTCCCAACAAGCTGGATTTTTGTGCAGGCCTTGAATATGTCATTACGAATGATATGTCAAAAGTCCCCATCGATCCCGCTTGTGCGTTGTTTTTTATTCGAGGTCAAAGGTCACAAATTAGCGTTTTTTGCGTATATCTCTGAAACAACGAGAGCTATCGAAAAATGGTTCAGGCAAAGTTTGTAGATCGTAAAATTGTCTACAAAAAAGATCTCAACACTTTTCTTCTACAAAGCATCGTTTTCGAGATATCGTGACTTTATACCGCAGGAAGGTCGTATTTTAGTGTAACAATCACTGTGGTACGGTTAGCCTCAGAAGCAACTAAGTCATATTTATACTGAATGCGGGCAATGACACTACTTGCTAGCTCATCAAAAAAAGTCTGAGCTTCCTTCAAGATGGTTTTCTTGAAGTCAAAGGTTGAAAGTTGGGACACTCTCAAACGTCAAAGATCGTGCGCTTTTTTAATTTCAACCGTTTTATCTGCTTCATTGCCACAGATCAAACAGTATTTCGGCAAAAAGACGATTCATTACCTCGTGCTAGTACGAGGAGGACTAATCCCAGATGTGGTAGCTATCTCCGCCTCACGCTATCTTTTAGCTGCAGCGATGCTGCTCTTCCGGGTGTATGCTTTACGACACTGCTTATGTATCGTTACAGATGGTTTGTCCTTCAAATATTCATCGAACCCATCACCCTTAGTATGAGTGCATATTCGTATTTTCTATGTTTAAAATAGCCATAATTCGAGAACAGTGCACCGTAGAAGAAAAAGTGTTAATCTTTTTTGTAGACAATTTTACGATCTATAAACTTTGCCTTAACCATTTTTCGATAGCTCTCGTTGTTTCAGAGATATACGCAAAAAACGCTAATTTGTGACCTTTGACCTCGAATAAAAAACAACGCACAAGCAGGATCGATGAGGACTTTTGACATATCATTCGTAATGACGTATTCAAGGCCTGCACAAAAATCCAGCTTGTTGGGAATTAATGCAAACTGGAATGTCTATTTTGACTGGACTACAATAAAAAGAATTATTTCCTTACCGAGAAAAACACTGCAATTAGTCTATATCTATGGCATTTAAATGTTTGTAATTTGACTTGGAAAATAGCTCTTAATACCTACTAAGAGATTGATTGATTAAGAGATTGTTTAAGTATTTTTTTAATAGTAATTATAATACGGGAATTCAATGGTTGCGAGACGCGCAGGACTGGTCATTGTGGCAACGCTCGGGTGAGGCCTATGTCCAGTTGTGGACATCTTTCGGCTAAAATGATGATCGCGATGAATTATATTACCATTCATGCAGTAAGAACTAGACAATTCCACAAGACTATTTTAATACATGAAATCAACCGGCAAAGATTTGACTATGTGCCAAATCTGAAAGGGAGGAGAATATAAATCAATAATAACTTGCGTTGGAACAACAAAGGGCGACCTAGAGTTTGTTTACGTTATGGTACAAGATCTACGTACTTACATTAATTGCCCTACTGTCCTGAATATTAAAAAAGAAAAACTGTCGAATTCACTGAAATCTTGTCGACTTGCTTTTGTATTGAAAAAGAGTAACCATGGAGTTTCTTGCCGGTTCTTCTCCATAGGAAACGACCAATTTGGAACCGTGCACTAGTTTTCGACGTTTTATAAGTGCCCATGTACACTGAAAAAAGTTTTGAGTAACAAATAACAAACAATTGAGTAACCTGTTACATAAAAATAGTGACTACATAACTATAGTTCTTATTAGACAAATTCAGTTTTGTTATTAGAGATCTGTTATTAGTAGCTCGACAAAAATGATAACTTCTTAACAAATTTATTATTCACGTTGTACCAAAGTGTTCTAGAATAAATAACTTAATATGTGTATTATAAAACAAAAGTGTTATGTAAAAATAGCCACGTTTTATTGTTAGCGCGTACAAATCCGTTTGGTTAAAACTTGGTCATGGGTTTGGTATAGTTCAGTTATTAGTTACATCATTATAATATTATTGTAACCAAACTATTTTGTTATTTGTAACTGAACTTTTCGGTTAAAAGTAACATCACTATAATATTATTGTAACCAAACTATTTTGTTATTTGTAACTGAACTTTTCGGTTAAAAGTAACAGCACTATAATATTATTGTAACCAAACTATTTTGTTATTTGTAACTGAATTTTTCGGTTAAAAGTAACATAACTTTTTAGTTAGAGTGACTGCTCCGATCAGCCCGCGAAATTCAAATTTTCTTACGTTTTTTTGCAATTTGCAGGCCAGTGCTAGGTTGTATGTTGATTAAAATATTGTTCGCGATTGTAAGACGTATGTAGTTACAGAACTAATAATCATCAAAAGCATCAGTACAATCCTCCAAGTTCTAAAAGGTCTAGCAATGACTTTGACCTTGAAAAAATCTTTTTTGATTATTAGTTCTGTAACTACATACGTCTTATAATCGTTAACAATATTTTAATCAACATACAACCTAGCACTGGCCAGCAAATTGCAAAAAACGTAAGAAAATTTGAATTTCGCGGGCTACCCTGTAGCATCAGCCTGAAGTGTTTTTTTTTTCTTGTAAATTTTCATTTACCTACCTATAAGAAGTTTTAGCAAGATATATCCTTCCCCAAATCTTACCTACTATGGTATTCATTTCGGTTACAAACTTGAGATAGAATAAGAAAAACAACTTTGTTTTTTACAATTATATTTATTTATTAAGTATCAAATCAATTAATTTTAGTAGGAACTTATAATTAATTCAGACAAAGAGCTAGCACACTATACTAGCCAAACCTAGCTACATACACTAAAATAGTATTTAAAATTCGATAATTTCCACTAGTTTCATTGAAGTTAAAAAATGAAACTAATGCAAACTACTTTTTTCATTCCATTGTAGTTAATTTTTGCTAAATGCTGTAAACATCTATACATACATCCTCACAAACTTTCTACTTCTATTTTCTAGTAGGTAGCATTTACCAAAAAATAACTACAATGGAAATAGTGGAAATAAATAGTTGCACTAGTTCCGTTGTGTAGTCCAATGGAACTAGTGCATCAAAGTAGTTGCATTAGTTCTATGGTGGAACAGTTCAACGGAACTAGTAGGAATGATTTCCATAGGCAAACTGCCCCTGATAGGAACCTATATCGTAACCTATGGTATATTTTAGAGGGTACTAATAGTAGTTCATTGAATAGACAATTAGCTCTGTATAAGATACGGAGCTAATTGTCTAACTGAAGAGCTATTTAAAAAAGTGTATGGGGCGAGGTTTTTAAAGTAATATATCTCTGTTGATTTTCAACCTACACCTTCTTTGCGTCAAGACAATTAATATATTTTTTTCCAAAGTGGTAACTGTTCGATCTGATAGAAACCAATATTTATTTTTTAATATTTTTATGCTTATGCTTAGTTTTTATGCTTAGTTCATGGAAATTTAGATAAAATAAACTGTAAAATGTACCATAAACACTGAAATTTGTTTTATCTTTCTAGCTTTAAAATCAACAGATATATTATTTTGAAAAAATGTCGCCCCCAGACACTTTTTTTTAAATAGCTCCTCAATTAACTAAGATATATAGCTAAATTTCTATTCAATTAACTACTATTAAATAAAATAAATAAATTAATATTCCACAACTATCACACAACGCCATCTAGCCCCAAGCTAAGCAGAGCTTGTGTTATGGGAACTAGACAACTGATAAACTTACTTATATATTTCTAAATACATACATATTATAGATAAATTACAACCAGGCACAGAACAAATGATCGTGCTCATCACACAAACATTTGTCCTGGGTGGGAATCGAACCCACGACCTCTGGCATAGCAGTCAGGGTCACTAGATCAACAGGCCAGTCATATTAGTACAATATAACATAGGTTACATTATAGGTTCCTATCGGGGGCAGCTTTTGTTTTTTTTTTTAGTTTAAGATTACAGTGTGATTTACATTGATTGAAAAGTAGCCCCATTAAGTAGTTTTTAACTCAAAAAGTACAGTTTGTACAAACTGCCAGACATGACGGGACTCTTTAGGATATTCAGCATTCAATACAAAAATCGCCTTTAAACAATTTTCTACAGCTTTTGTAATAGTTGGCATTTCATATGTTATGTTATTAATCACTATGTACCTTGCTGTAATTAATTTATTCGGTGACACAACTGCAATTACAAAAGGTTGCATTTGAAGGTCCATTTCCATAAGCTTGTCTCTTTTTCTTGTTATCTCTACTGCTACCTCAGCTGGACTTGCGACTTGAGTTATGAAGCCTTCCAATACCTCTCGCTTTGATGGTCTCCATTGTGTCTTTTTAGTTGTTTTCTTTGTAGAAGTAACATTTGATGTGCTCATCAAAAAAGGTAGCGATGTTAGAGCGGCTAAATCAGTTTGTTCTTCATTGGACTCTGTAATAAATAAGAAAAAATAAATAACCCTCTTTCTAGCGCTGTCAGATAATTAAAGCACACTTCAGGTATCTCCATCAAAGGAAGAAATCATCAATTATCATCATCATCATGTAAGTTACAAGGCCGATGAACGACCCGACAAGCCCTGGTTGCCAATCATTCCCACTAATTCCGTTGAAGAATTCCATCATCATCATGATTGTGATTCAGCCTGCATTGTCCTAACTAAACCACGAACAACATAAAAATCTTTCACCCAGTTTATTGTTTCCTGTGATGTGAACCGACAACCTATGAATCAAAAGTCAAGGCTGTGAATGACTGGACCATGGAGGTAGTTATTTTCACATAAAAACGGATAACATTAGTGCAAAGCTATTGCTGCTGCTGTTTATTTAGAAGAAGTAAGAACAACAAATATTAAAACGAAAAAACCTTATTCACTTACCATCAATCTCATTTATTAATTACTCAGATACCCGCGAAACGAGACACAATAGTAAAACAATAACAGCGCGGTCTCATAGGACCGGTTGGGGATTCAAACGTTAATCCTTTCTTTTTTGCAATGCTTATAAGTTTTGATTTAATTAAGGGCCAATTTTCATTAAACTTGTCTCCGTAGTCTGAGTACATTATCTTAAAATCCTTCAGTAACTGAAAATAAATGTTAGATTAACAGAAATCAAGTAGAAAAAAAAAATTAAGTAGGTACCTAACTGTGGTTTCAAGTCACCATATAGGTATTACCAGTTGCCCTTGTTTCGAACACAACCTGAGGCAAATAGGAATGATTACCCACAAAGCAGGAGCAACTGGGAATATAGGATAAACTTCAAGGGCAAACTACTAACATGACTTACCAAATATATTCCACCGGACAGATTGATAGCCTTATATTTTGTGAAATAATTTGAAATCGTCATATTTTTAGAAGCAAGATCGTTTAACCTTTCTTTAGTAGTAACTTCCCAATATGATTCTACCATTTGCCATGGATCACAGTTGTTCTGAAGCCATAATAACTTCTCTGAGAAGTCAACACTTTTGCTTCCTTCGAGGTGACTAATAGCTTCCCTGTGCACTTGTACTGGGCCGGGGGGAATATTGCTCATTTGAGTTTGAACTGCTTGAGGTGCAATGTCTTTCAAAACTTAAACTTTTACTCGCAACGCAACACGAGAAGAACAGGTTTCTACAGGTTACTTCCGTGACCGTTAGTGTTTGATGTAACCAAAACGTTTTGCTATGCGCAGCATAACTTTATTCACCACCTATTATATTGCTGTACTATTGATAACCAAAAATATTCTAAAACCAACATAATCAATATTAGTTGATCTCAGCCAAATTTTTTGTTTATTTTTAGTAACTTTGCAAAACAAATCTCAACAATACTATTTAGCTGGTAACAAACTAATATAGCAGACTTGAAAAACAGCAACTATTCATTAAAAAAATAGTTTTAGTTGGGTCACCTGTAAAGTCACAAGTGTGTAGAGTATAGCAAAACATATTATGTTGCAAAGTGCCGAAACCGAATTTTGTATTGGATAACATAAAATTTTGTAGCTTATAACCAACTCAAATAACAAAAATATTTTTGTAAAATGCAACAGAAGCAGTTAATCAATACGTAAATGAAATTCGTTTGTCTTTTATCAAGGTTTGGTTATTTGTGAATTAACTCAACTAGTTTTGTAAAATACTTTTTTCAGTGTAGGCCTATGTGAAATAAAAATATTTTACTTTGACTTTGACATTGGCACGAGAGAGATTAGAAATTGACGGATGTCAGATAGGACTAAACTTAGTTATTTTCCTGGAAAATCTGCCTAGATCTAACCCCCGATAAACCATGTTAATGTGCCAAAAACTTCATGCTAGGATATCACGAACACACAGAACAGATACCAATATAGTTGAACAATATAGTAAAAATAAAAATGATCAATATACAATGATTTAACCTGTACAGGTTTATAAACAACTTGTTTGTCAACTAATTGTACGAAAACAATAATTTAATTCCAAATTCCAATCCCCTTACATGTTCATTTGAATATGTAACATTCACAGTTGTCATGTTCAAAATTTTCCAGTTCAAAGTCAGGTACATTGCCACGACATTCTGAATCAACACGGTAACTTCTGGAGATCGTTCTCTAATACATTGTATGTGCACCTGGAGTTTGACACGGGAGAGTAACGGTATCCGTCATAGCTACAGTAGGCCAAGCACGAATATCTAACGAATTCGAATCGACAATGTATCGACGCCTCGATTCAAAAACAGAGTCTGTCGATAGTAGGCAGCACGAAGCACATTCGAAGCGTTATCGAACACTCGATTCAAATTTGAAGGTGACGTCATGCTAATGTAAATAGAGACACGCCATAGTGAGCAAAATGAACGATTGTTGAATGAATCTTTGCGTTCGAAGACTAAATCAAGTTGTTAATATTTTTTTCTCCTTTGATTAAACGTTTTATTATTATTAAATTTAAATAAAAACTGAATGTTTTATAAAGAAGAGATCCAAAGTTAATTATTAGACATAGTAAAGTAGCATTATCTTCAGCAATATAACATAGTTTCGGAGATTTTATTTAAAAAAAATTACGGGTACCGAACGCACCCTCTTGACATTTTTGATTTTGACATCCGACGCGTGAGGGCGCCAAGAAGGCTAAGTTTGTTTATGTTTTATGACACGTCCACAACAAAAGTATTTCTGTTTTTTTTTTCTATAATTAATTAAGTGCTTATAAGTGAATAATTAATTATGAGAACTGTTGAGTGGCATAAACTTTAGTGTGAAGTATTTTAAAGTGCAATGCTATTTCTATTCCAAAAATTGAGATTTGTGTAAACCTTCAGGCGGCCCACGAGGTCGGAATTTTCATACAAATGAAATGGAAGGAAGTAACAAATAAATTCTTCTAATTAACAAATAAAGCTTATATTTTTTATATCTATTTTTAAATTTGGTTTCATTTATGTCCAGTGGGTTAATTCTATTCCTAAGTTTTGCTCTGCGCGTAATTTATCTATAATGATAAAAAAACATATAAGCAACTCAAATCTTTTTCAATCACATTAGTTCTATAGGTACGCAAATCGTGATTGATATCCATAATTTTCTAGTAAATTTGCCGCCAAAAAATAATACTACGTTCATACAGTGGCGGTCTTTGCATTTTAAATTATGTTGAGGCTATTAATAATTGTTCGAATAACTTAACAATAATTTTAAAACACTTACGGCCAGTTTTTTCATCAAAGGTAACAGCCAAAGTAACGACATAAAGTAATAATAACGATTAAATTCGTTTCTTCACAATTTCAACCGTTGGTTTGACTGTTACTGCTCATTGAGGGGCTGTTAAAGCTATAGTCTCTGTCATTTTGACAAAATTGTATTGACTTCACTGCGTTCATTATGGATGCGTTCAAACACATTTTATTTTAAAGTTTTTTTTTTAAGAAATAGGGTAAAGGCGGGAATAAATGCCCCGGTGGCATAGATGCCTTGTTATCAAAAAATGACAAACGGAAACGGAACCCTCAGTGCGCGAGTCCGACTCACACTTGCCCCCTTTTTTATTTGTAATATGTACGAATGTAGCAGAACCATGCCATGAATATATAAAAGAAAGGAAGGAGTGCGAGTTCGAGTAGCATTTTGCATTAGCATTATCAGCCTTATAATAATCCCACTGCTGGGACTTAAGTCTGCTCTCTAGGAGAGGAATGATCCACCACGTGGGCCCGGGGTGGACTGGTGGATGAGAGTATGTTCGAGTTAGAGTATGGAATACAGAGCAATTACAGTCAACTTTCGAGGAAATGGACAGAAATACCATGGGGGGTTAAAATTCTAAAACCACAAATGCTTTTAGAATTTTAAAAATAGGTCCAAAAATATTTAAAGGATTAAACTAGCTAGCAATATATATGCCGCCTTCACCCTAAACAACAAATGACATTTGACTTATGGCACTACTGGACAGTGATGTTGCGATGTTGTCATGAGTAAAAAAAGCTCCCCACGTGTTTTTGGGGTAATTACGACGTTTGCGTAGCGGCAACTCTTTTGACTTTTAGTTTAGCTGTTATTTGGATGAAGAAACACATTTGCCATTATGACAGCTATGGTCCAGTAAATGTTAATGGTTTTACTGATAGTTTTAGTTTTTGATGAAAAAACTAGCCGTTATATTCACAAAACTAACTCTAAACAAAACATAAACGCGGTTAAAACTTTAGTTTTAAACTTTTCGAAACCTTTCTCACCGACTATTTTCAAGTGAAAAATGTTTCGAGTATACTCGTTAGCCAGCCTTCGAGAGTTTACGTTACCGTACGTCAAAACGATGTTCGTGCTATCAAAAATCTCACAATTGTTTATAAGTTTCGAGTTTCGTTTACCATGCCGTTTCGATTTCGATTACCAGAGCGCGCTAAAATCATTCGTGCTGCCATATTTTGGTTCCTTTTACGCCCGATAGGGGTGCTGTACAATTCTCATACAAATGTCACTCGATTTCGATACGAATAACTTTTCGCAAATATTCGTGCTTGGGCTACAGGCCTCTTGTAGACGGCACGTATTTCACCGTATGTAGGCACGGTTAATGAAACGTACGGTACGTTTCATTAACCGTATAATAATACGTTCCTTACTCGTGGTATTTAAATAAATCTTTTATATTTAATATTAATATACATAAGTAAGTACCTACGTTAGAAGTTAATAACACTAATAATAACAGACAACTATTACAGAATATGCAAAACATAAATAAATAAATAACGCCCGCCTAAGTATACTATTTATTGAATTTATAATTCTAAGTCGATCCGAATTTATGATAGCTTAAACTGACTCAATAAAAATCTAATTTCTTATTTAAGTACTTAATGTTATTCCATTTATCTTACCCAAAATTTGCTTTTCGACATAGCAGCAATGCTGTTAGTTTTCTGAGCAAATTTCCGGAGAGCTAGATGACTGATGTGGAAAAGTACTTCGATGCTTAAGTGTATTTGTTTTTGTAGATACATATACGAGGGCAGTCCGATAAGTACTTAGCCTCACCGCCCCATGGCGCCACTATCGCAAGATTTTTTTTTTATCATGTTGTACATTTCCTTAGAGGGCTCCTTTCAAAATTTTAGCCGAATTGGACTCGTAGTTTTTTTTTGACCGCGTCTGGAAACTGACGTGTCGACGGATTTTAGAAAAATGGAATTGAGCAATATCGGTCGGTGATTTCATTCTTATTTTTGGAAGGGAAGTCGCGTAGCAAAATCAAAGAGCGCTTGAATACTGTCTACGGTGACTCTTATCTTTCGATGGCGATTGTCAAAATTGGTTTATTGAGCTGAACGTGTGCACCAGTCTGCTTTTGAGGAGCCACGCCCAGATGCCCCGAAAACGGCTACCACGGAGGATAAAGTGGCAAAAATCCATGACCTCGTATAGGTAGACCATCGATTGAATGTGTGCAAGATAGCTGAGATATTGGGCATCTCAAAAAACTACGTAGGTCATAATCTCAATGAATTATTGGGCATAAAAAAGCTGTCTGCGTGATGGCTGCCGCGTTTGTTATTTTCAGACAACAACCGCAATCGTAAGAACACTTCAGAGCAGTGTTTGATGCTGTTTCAGCACAATATGGAGGAGTTTCTGCATCATTTTGTGACTGTCAGGGAAACATGAAACCACTGGTATACACTAGAGACCAAGAAACATTTGAAACAGTGGATTTCACCCCGCGGACGTGCTCGGAAGAAGGCGAGACTGTCCTATCGGCCGGAAACGTGATGGCCACCGTTTTCTGGCTTTCGCAAGGAGTGATAGACATCGACTACTTGAAGAAGGGCAATACGATCACAGGGCTCTCTTATGCTGAAAAATTGGAGCGATTCGAAGCCGGATTGCAGAAAAAACGGCCTCATTTGGCGATGAAAAAAGTGTTGTTCCACAATGGCGACACACCGGCTCACACTCCTCCGTCGCCACGGCCAAAATGGTCGAATTAGGCTATGAACTGTTGCTCCACCCTTCTTATTCTTTAGGTTTGGCCCCGTGCGACGTCTTTTTGTGTCTAAACTTGATAAAGTCACTCGCTGGGCAAAAATTTGAACCTAATTAGGAGATTATAGTCGCCACCAAGGCCCTTTTTTCAGACCTCTAGAAAATATTTTTTTTAGACGGGTTTAAGAAGTTGGAGCACCAACGGGTTAAATGAATCGAGCTATAAGGAGACTATGTTGAGAAATACATCGCTACTTATCCAATTTTTTTATTTTTCTTTCGTAGGCTAAGTACTTATCGGACCGCCCTCGTATGTTCAAAGGTTAGGTAATAAAATTTAAGCACACATATATTTTCTCAAGTCGTCAACGGTGCGTAGTCAGCAAACTGTACGGGTCCAGAAGGGTCGAAGCCTCCATGGGTAGGTTTCTGAAAGGAAAACCCAGGGCCCTGGAACATAGGCAAAGAAGGAAGGGGTGTAATTTAGTCGGGAAAAGTCATTCTGATGATTCCCCACCTTAAAAAAAGTACATATATTTTATTATTTCCTAGCAATATTGCAAACCCCCGATAATGACCCCAACATTTGTCATGTCATCGGCCAAGCTATCTATCATAGAGACAGGTCAGTTGTCAACACCACTTAATCGATTTGTATAATTAATTAATTACTGTAATAATATGTAAGTATTCTTGATAAGGAGCAAGGGAATTGGGTGATATCGCACTAATACGTCAATATTATGTCAAATATATAGGTACTTTAGATTTTTAATTAATTGGTGGCTTGCGACCTGTTTTAATAGATTTTATTGTAGATGTGTGGCTTATAGATATTTTATTACTATGATTGGGATGTTAGATTAAATATGTTATCTGTCGTGTTTATATTTCATTCATAACATTTCTAGTTAAAAACCTACATGTATGTATATTGTATAGTATGTATGTTTTACAGAATACGTTAATGTTTTCTATTTGATTATTTAACCAATTGTTTCTATATTTTAGTTTATTCATTTGTTATTCATAATTGCATATATGGTTTATTTGTACATATTTTTTTTCATTGTATTCACATTTTAATAACAGAGGTTACTGCACCTACCATTTCTTCTTTGCATCACACAAAATTTGACAGGTAGAGAATGCCTAAGGCAAAGTTACTTAATTTCAACCGTATTTTGTTTGCAAAGAGTATTAAAAAGTGAGTCTTATTCTTATTGACATCATTTTTGATGTGGTAAAGCTTATGGAAAACTTTTCCGCACCAGAAGTATGAGTTTCGTTTCAAATTTGCCAAATAATAAAAACTAAAATTCAATTTTGTTTAAACTGCATGATTCCTTCTACAAATGTTTTCACAATCATAAATCTAGTTCGGAAAACTTGTTAGTAAATAAATCCATTCATCGCCCTTGAATTAAGTTTTTATTAGTATCTATCACAAAAACGAGTCTATAATTAGAAGCTTATTTTTGGCAGGCTGCTGCAAAAAAATCAAACCAGTAATCATCATCATCAACGTCACTACGATTATCGGAAGTCATTGCCTCTTTTTCATAAAAAGCACGAAACATGATCATTACGCGTACCGGGTTTTTCCAGACAAACATTTTTGGTCTTAATGTGCTTTTTATGTTGCAAACTGTTAATGTTCGGGGAAGAATATCCTCGGGACAGCACATTATTATAAAAGTGTTTTGTTTTGTAATATGCAGATCAAAATTACTACTCGGAATTTGTGAAAAGGAAAATTTACTCCCAACTTAAATTTCAGTTTGTCAGTTTCTTTTACTGGCGCCGAGCCTCTTTGGTCGTGCCAAGTTTTTATTTATTTATTTATTTAAACATCTTGCACATAATGGTACAAAGGCGGACTTAATGCCTTGGGCATTCTCTACCAGTCAACCAAGGGTGGTGAAGAGAAAGCGTGGTAGGTGCATTAACAAAAAATCTATTAAGATAGAAAAACTAAATATAGGTAAAATAAACATACACAAATATTAATATAACATATACCATAAAAAAAAAAAATTTAATATATTTATTTTATTTTTCTTTGATTGTTTTTTTACTTGATATCTATTGGTTTTTGTTTTTTCAATTGAATTGTTATGTTAGCAAAGAACTGAAATTGTACTATTTGCCATTGTCCACCACTCATTTGGACTGTTTATTTAAATATGAGTAATTAATTGCAGTTTAATTCATGTTACAACTAAATTATTCAGGCCTATGATATTCTTGAAGTAGTGTGACGTTGCACAAAAACGTGGCATCTCATTAAAGTCCCTCGTTATTTATGCTGAAGCACGTGTCACGAGAACTACATAACAATAGATATATTTATGCATGAATAAAAAAAAAGTTTTATCTATTCAATGTTAGAAAAAAGGTGAGAATTTGAGATAATTATGAAGCTTTATTTTACTAAAGAATAAAAAAAAAGTTTTGTCTATTCAATGTCAGAAAAAAGGTGAGAATTTGAGATATGAAGATTTATTTTTACTAAACAAATGTTGAGTAGGTATTATATATGCGGCACTAAAAATAAAATTGAAATATGCTATTTTAAGTCTTCACTATTAAGGCTAGAAACACAATAGGAAATTCATTTTTTTTTTGACACGGTCGAGACAGATTACAATAGCTGGCCACATTGATATAATATCGATAACGGTTATGAAAACATAAACTTATATATTATTTAATAATGTTGTCATGAATAAATATTAAGGCGTATTCAATGACCATGACCTGTCAATTTCAGGAGAAAAACATAGCGAGCGTAGGCGTTATTTTTCAGGGACGTAATGTAACTGAAATGTCTTGTCAGTGCCAAGGTTAGACGTCATAAAGTACATGTAATACTGATGTATCATCATTGGCGTTGATAAGTGAAATAAATATTATATAATTTAAATTCAGTTATGACTGGACTTAAACACAAATAAAATAAAATATAAGAGTATGTACGGATCGTGATGGCGTATTTATATAAACTAACTAACTAATATGCCTACTTGTACTGAAGAGTACGAGGGCGGTCCGATAAGTACTTAGCCTACAAAAGAAAAATAAAAAAATTGGAAAAGTGGCGATGTATTTCTCAACATAGTCTTCTTATAGCTCGATTCACTTAACCCGTTGGTGCTCCAACTTTTTTAACCCGTCTAAAAAAAATATTTTCTAGAGGTCTGAAAAAAGGGCTTCCGTGGCGACTATAATTTCCTAATTCGATTCAAATTTTTGCCCAGCGAGTGGATTTTTCAAGTTTAGAAACAAAAAGACGTTGCACGGGGCCAAACCCAAAGAATAAGAAGGGTGGAGCAACAGTTCATAGCCTAATTCGTCCATTTTGGCCATGGCGACGGAGGAGTGTGAGCCGGTGTGTCGCCATTGTGGAACAACACTTTTTTCGTCGCCAAATGAGGCCGTTTTTTCTGCAATCCGGCGTCGAATCGACGCCATTTTTCGGCATAGGAGAGCCCTGTGATCGTATTGCCCTTTTTCAGGTAGTCGATGTAGATCACTCCTTGCGAATGCCAGAAAACGGTGGCCATCACGTTTCCAGTCGATAGGACAGTCTCGCCTTCTTCCGAGCACGTTCGCCGGATGAAATCCACTGTTTCAAATGTTTCTTGGTCTCCAGTGTGTACCAGTGGTTTCATGTTTCCTGGACAGTCACAAAATGATGCAAAAACTCCTCCGTATTGTGCTGAAACAGCATCAAACACTGCTCTGAAGTGTTCTTACGGTTGAGGTTGTTGTCTGAAATTAACAAACGCGGCAGCGATCACGCAGACAGCTTTTTCATGCCCAATAATTCATGGAGGATATGACCTATGCGGTTTTTTGAGATGCCCAATATCTCAGCTATCTTGCGCACCTTCAATCGATGGTCTACCTATACGAGATCATGGATTTTTGCCACTTTATCTTCCGTGGTAGCCGTTTTAGGGGCATTTGGGCGTGGCTCCTCAAAAGTGGACTGGCGCACACGTTTAGGTCAATAAACCAATTTTGACAATCGCCATCGAAAGAGAAGAGTCACCGTACACAATATCCAAGCGCTCTTTGATTTTTCTGCGCGACTTCCCTTCCAAAAATAAGAATGGAATGACCGACCGATATTGCTCAATTCCATTTTTCTAAAATCCGTCGACACGCTAGTTTCCAGACGCGGTCAAAAAAAAACTACGAGTCCAATTCGGCTAAAATTTTGAAAGGAGCCCTCTAAGGAAATGTACAACATGATAAAAAAAAATCTTGCGATAGTGGCGCCATGGGGCGGTGAGGCTAAGTACTTATCGGACTGCCCTCGTATATTACATCTCTTCAGTATAAGTAGGCATATTTAAATTAAAAAGAGGATTGATATCATTTAAATTGAAATATAACAATATTAAACTGGCAGTCTACATAATGGCGTGCGTAGTATACCACAATTCCAAATTTGAATTAAAATTTTCGAATAATCATACAAAAAATTAAGTATATTGTCAGAATTGCTGTATTATTCTAATCCTTCGATCCATCAACACTTCGATACAACCATTGTATAATACTTTATGCGTTTTTTTTAAATATAAAACAATCTTCTATCTAGAATCAGATAGCATTCTGTAGTTTCTACTGTGGAAAGACGTGGTAAATGTTATGTTATGTAAGGTAAATAAGTGTCCACTAAACGCTTTTTAAATTAAAAAGACCTTTGCTCGGAACTCATAAATAACCCAGACTAGACTGCTAAGTAAACAAAAATAGAAATAGATTTCAGTGAGCATAGATTATTCACGGACACATTTCCCTTGAAACCGATCGTTGCATTCGGAATGAACTTTTTACAGCTGCAATTAATACTGAATAATTTATTAACTACCTCACCGAATCGAGTATCGAGCCGGTTCGGTTGTGTGCATAGCGTGCTCGTACACAGTTTTAATTAGTTTACGGAAATATTAATTATAGTAGGCCGTCCTTGATTGAATTTAGGGGTTATTTTTTGTTTATAAGATAAAATTATTTTATACTAGCTGACCCGGCAGACTTCGTACTGCCGAATTTTTCTTTTTCTAATTTTTCTCAATTTTAAACCTTCCCTAGACCTCCACGAACATTTCAAGACCAAGAAAAGAAAAATCCGTTTAGCCGTTCTCGAGTTTTAGCGAAACTAACGAACAGCAATTGATTTTTATATTTTGTGATTATAAACTACTAAGTAACTTGTATGTTAGAGGCATGAACAGTTAGAATTATGTAGACTTTGAGTCAATAATTTGACTAAGTTCAAAGAGGTGAAGGAGTTAGTTACATAAATAAAATGGTATGTCTGATTTGACTTAATAATGCTCCCATATTTTAAAAACAAAATAAATCAAAAACTCAACCTAGCTTTCACCGTATATACATATTTAGATTATAGAAAACAATTTGTCGTAATACAATACAATACAAGTAGGTACCTTCTTACAACTTCAAAAGGTTAAAATTTGAATAGCAACACATTTAAAAATAGAAAGAAAATACCTACCAATCACCTTGATAAAACGTTTATTAACATATTAGTCATGATTTTCACGTTTCAGCGCATAACAGAACTCGTCAAAATCAATTTTCATTTTTTCCAACTGTATTGTAGCTTAACCTCCAGTCTACAGTTGCAGCTGAAAGTATTTCACATGGGCCAACTGCCCTTTTGACCTACACCACCCAATGACTAGGAAATGCGCAATTTTTTTACGTGCTTCGCCAGCCCCAGAGGGTTCTCGATGTATGAAGGGTGATCACCCATCTACGGACCGACCTTGTCAAACGTTACTTTACTTTCAGGAAAAACCTGTTGCCATAGCCTATAGTCACGAACTTATTAAACCTAATAAAAGTGCATAATAAAACTCATAGGCTTTACAATAGTCCACTGACTGTCTTGTAAAATTAAATTAGGTTCGTTCATTGTTGCTCCGACAAAGCCATCGTTATTATATTATTGTGTCTGCAGTGTTTCCGAGGCTCCTTTGTCGTTTGACGGTGACAAAGACACTGAATTTTCATTATGTCCTGTCTGTTACAGTGGGCAGTCTCCTTTATGACTACTTTTTAATAGACATTGTGCCTCGTGGCTTGGTTTGTTTGGAAATTATTTACTTACATTTATTTAATGAGTAGACTTCTTGTCTGCTAACAAATCTTCAAATGTACCTTCAAAAGCTTTAAGGTTAAAAAGAAAACATGTACCAATATCTTGGAACAAGTTTTGTGAAATATTCGGTATTTTTCGACACGAAAATATCGTATGTCAACCATTGATGTATTCAATGAATGATGTCAACATGGCGTTCAGGCGGTTGTCTCCTTTTTTTCGCGTCGCCTCTTTATCAAACATTGCGTTTGATGAAACTATAAGCTTTTTTAACCTTGCTCAAGTTAAGGATAGACGAATCTGGAAGGGCCCTCTAAACGTTACAAATTGTGTTAAAATTGAATATTCAATTTACAAATGACTAAATAGTAATTAACAATACAATACTACTTGTCAATTTGCGTACGTACATATTTTAACATAACTGAATAATAATAATATAAAGAATCAGGGGTTGTCAATTTTATTCTCTTTTAAAATAAGTGTATTTATTTTTCATAATCACATCCACTACATAGTACAACAAAGTCGCTTTCTCTAACCCCATATCCCTATGTATGCTTAAATTTCTAAAACTACGCAACGGATTTTGATGCAGTTTTTTTTAATAGATAGAGTGATTGAAGAGGAAGGTTTATATGTATAATACATGCATCATAAAGTAGAGAAACACTAATTATTATGCACCCATGCGAAACCGGGGCGGGTCGCTAGTTGTCAATAAAAAGATTATTAACATAATGTTACCTACACTTTTATTATTGTATGATTATAAAATTATTTAATTACCTACCTATAAATGATTAAATTGCGATTCTGTGAACCCTCTAAATAAATGGGTTTATAAATATTTATTATCAGGTATTATCAAATGACATTTACGACAACACGTGTATAAGCACCAGCTTTGGGAATTATCTGTATGACGTGTTATAAAGGTGATCTTATAATCATTATGTTATATTTATATTGATGATGTAAGAATGCTTTCTTATCTAATTAGGTTAATTACTTGAAATCGAAAGTGTGCACTGAGGTGGCGCTTATTTTTTCTGTCGTTTCATAAGTCGGATCATAACTGGGTTTTAGTCAGTAAAAGTCTGACACGCCCTCTCGTTCCACTCAGAGCGGGAGAAGTTCTTTGATATCTCACCTGACTATATGATTGATGATGATGACTGATTACTTATATGATTTCCTATTACAAAAAAACACTTGACTTACTGCTCTTTTTGCTTTTATAAAAATATTAATATTCTTCTCTTATTAATCTTATTACTATACTATTATTATACCTAGCCTATACTATCTCACTGCTGGGCAAAGACCTCCCTTCGTTCTTTCCAGGCTTTGAGCCACTTCTTGGCAAGTCTTAAGGATTTAATTATTAATCAATTATAAAAATAATGATAGGAAAAAATATAAAGCAGTACTAATAGAGATCAAAGTATCAGTATTAAATAATTACACCTTTACTCTCAGCAGTGCAGAACAAAGTGGATATAATTAGGTAGCAATTAATATTGTGGCGTAATCTGCAACTTCACGTTGCACTTGACCTTTTTAAGTGACTGTAAGATAAGTATGTATTGAACTTGTGCTAAGTTGAAGGCTACTACTCATAAATGTGGCTGTTCTTCACATACACGTGGAAAGCATATTAGGCAACATCCTTCACAATTTTTTGAGAGGTGGGAAATCAGCAAATGTCTTCTCCCGATCGAGTGGAGCAAAAAGGCATGTGAGCCTTACTTAACTGACTATACACTTGTGTTCCTCAGTTGCTCTTTTTATTCCAGGGCTACGGTAACTCAATCAAACGTTCCTGCAGTCCTTCAAAAATAATGTACTAATGACTTGGGGAGTTAGGGTTTAGTCACGCGATTTTCCTTATACAGTTCTTTATCTTGGCTTGCAGAAGACGAGCAATAGATAGTTCACCGTCCGGTAGTCCAAAGTCGGCGATAGCGCGTTGTGTCAGCAAAACCACAGGAGGCTAGGGTCACGGAGAATTTGTAGAGAAGGAAACCCGTAGTTTTTACTCAATATTTCATTAACTGATTTCAATTATATATACCTATATATTAGATATTATATTTTTTTTAAGTACACTCAGTTTTAGTGGTCAGGAGACGTGTACCTAGTAATCGGCTTGTTCAAAAAAATTAGAGATAACTTAATACTCTCTTTATACACAGTTTCAGTAACTAATTTAATTTTCCCTTGTCCTCAGATTCGAGTTACGGCGAACGTTAATGATATGGAATTGTTCACTAGCAGCGTTTAGCATCATGGGGGCCTGCCGGACCCTCCCGGAGTTCATTCATGTGTTACGGAACTACGGGATCTATCACTCCATTTGTGTGCCAAGGTAAGTTTTACCAATTTTTTTTTTTTGCATTGTCGGCCATATGCCTAGGCAAGTCCTGCACATCAGTACTGATCCAAAAAAGCGTGGTAGACCCCTTCTAACTTGGATGTCTGTAATCAGCAATGACCTAAAGAAAGTCCAAATAGAGGACTCGACGACCCAGAACCAAAATGTCTGGATAAGGCTAGGCAAAGAGAGAGATTGTCGGCCTTATAATGTTCCCACTGCTGGGACTCAGGCCTCCTCTTTTGGAAAGGGGATTGGGTCATAATCCACCGCTCGGGCCCATTGCGGATTGGTGGATGTCACATGTCTTCGAATACCAATAGTTTTACCATAGTTTGTGTTATTGATTATTATGCGACTGTTTGACTGTGGCCGACGGCCTTGACGATAGGGCATCATCAATTTAGATACGAACATTAATTCAATGGATCAAAACTACTGTCATGAGGAATGGTCAAATATTCATGGATTTTTTCGTCGTTATGGGACTTTTGTACAGAGTATTCCCGTTTTGGTACCTAGATTTTCGGCACCCAAGCTATTCTCGTTTCGGCACTAATAGGTTAGGTTATACTGGGTGTAAGGGACAGCCCTACACAAACTTTAAGGACTTGCTCAGTAGACGAATATATATCCCCTAAACGCGTGGATATTTAATGATATGGATCTCGTTAAAAAGTTACGTTGTCCACCGGGACAGACAATTTCTTCAATGTATTCCTGTTTTCCACTACAAAAATAATTATGCTTTTGTTACACCAAAAATACTAACTGAGCACTAGAATATGCTCTTCTGAGTGGTTTTAAAAAATAACCACAAAGGAGATAGCGGGGTCTGAGTTCCCTCGCTTCGCTCGCCCGCCATCTCCTAATCTAATCTGTCCGAGTCAGGTTGCCCTAAGTCCTAGAGTCCATTAATATGTGATGTACAATTAGTATTTTTTGTTTTGTAAAAAATAATAATTTTGATGCAGAGAAATTTTACATTTATGATATGGCCAAACGTTGATGGGTATAATGATCATTAAACGTTAAAGTTTAAAGGATCTGGTTTAAAGTTTTGGTTGGCTATATCATGAACTTCATGAAGCGATCAATTATAATAACAGACCTACATAGAAATTATACATATACATACGAATATAATATATTCTTCTTCTTTACAATTTTGACAAAATAATCAAGTCGTTTACGTGTACAAACTTAAAGCGTTCCACTGCTTAAAACTTCAGGGAATAAAGTTGTTAACAAACGGACATTTCGTAAGATTAGTTTCATTTCAAAGTTAAATTATCACTGTCTCGCGCAAAATAAACTAAGTCTGTGACAATTTAAATAAATGTCGTGATTATTATCTGAATACAGAGATATCGTGGCGATGTGTAAGATAGTGTCGAATGTACGTTATATGGAACATATTACGTTTCTTCGTATCTAATCGAAATGTCTACTCGGAAATAGTCGATTGTTGTTACTCGTGGTGACGGCGAGGCGGCGACATTAGTCGAGTAATGGAAACTTCTTTGGTTTGTTTACCAATGTTATTTATTTATTTAACTTCATGCAACAATGAAATGTACAAAGGCAGACTTAATAGAATATAAGTGTGGGGAGATTTGGCTTGGATCGTTAATGATAGAAAAAAAACTGGAAAGAAGACAGTGGGGCCTTTGTCCTACAGTGGCACTTCATGGCTAGGGTTGCTTAGCGTGGTTAAGGTTGGTCTTAAAGAAAGTTTTTTTTACTCCACTAAGGGCCTATTTCACCACCTATGATTAAGTTTCGAGTATCTTACTTGACAGATAATTTCATACAAAATCTGTCACATTTTTGAATTTATTCAGTGAGTAGTGCCTACTCGGACATTGTGAAACAGGCCCTAAGACAGTTAACAATTAGTAGTAATCATTAAATATTTATAACAATATTAATTGATAGTAAGTTAGCAGTAACTATTATTTCAATATAATTGCTAGTCCGCTTACTAACGCGCTAACGATACAAGGTGAGGTAAGCGGATACAAATGTAAAAAAAATATAGTTATACATATTTAAAAAGCCTGTCAAAAGCCGGACAGGCCGTTACTGTTTAATTGTGCTCATGCAACCAAAAAGCTGACTGTGTCTAGCTTTATCTAGACGCCAGGCAACGCTACACGTGGCTTATTTTATTTTTGAGGTGAGGCGTGAGGGCGTGTCAGACTTTGACTAAAACCAGCTTGTCCCTTTTGTTTCCCCTTTGCGTTCAAGGGCTCCGGTAACTCTTTAGGATATTCCCGCAGCCCTAGCAGGTATCAGCCCTCCTGGTCTTCTTCAGTTTTGCTGACATCTCTGAGACGTGCGTGGAATACAAAACTCCGTCGGTTTGGCTCATAATAAATAACCCGTTTCTGCCAGCGGCTTCTCCCGCGTGAAAATAATTTTCTCCATACAAACTGTGTACCCCTGTTTTATTTCCTTAGGGGGTGAATTTTGGGAATTCCTCTCTTAGTGCTCGCCTATGTCGTATGAGGAAGTCTAGCCAATTTCACGCTTTTAGTCCCAATAGTTTCGTCTGTCCATTGATATAGCAGTCAGTGAGTTTCTCCTAGATTATGGAGAAGATAGGCACAATACTAATAATACACTATAATGTATTTCTCCTTCTAAAAAGTCCAGAATCTCAGCAAACTGTCTGAAGGTTGTAACCAGGATAACAACAAGATTTATTGGCATGGGAAAAAGGTCACGAGGGCAGAAAACCGATTGTCGGCTGGCAACAAAGCCTGCCGAGAATAGGCGAGTCATAAACTACTTTTTTTACGTCATCCAAACAACATTTCGGATAAGGTAACTTGTCTAGACTGTCTGTCTGACTAACCGGCTATTTGGGCGAAGCTGTGGGATTTAACCGGCACAGCGATGGTCTGAACATTTAGGCCGGGACTCTACCAAAGCGGAGATGTGTGCAATATTGACGTTCTGACGTTTTATAAGTGCCCATGTAGGCCTATGTAAAATAAAAACATTTTTTATTATGATACTGTTACATCTCTCGACTCCATTGCGCGTCGTCCGCGCGCAGCTCACATCTCCGCTTCTATCGCGCCATAGAAATATTACACATCTCCGCACAGCGATCTCCATTGAAGCTGAGCGGAGAGGAGATGCGTAAATAACACAATTCTATTGGTTGTTTAAAAACATATCTCCGCTCGTCTCGTCTTCGCTTTAGTGGAGTCCCGGCCTTATTGTTCTCTCCTTTATTCGACCCACTAAAAAAATGTTTGTTAAAGCCTTTCGCTTTATATTTCTGAGTCTATATTTCTATAACCTTGATATTTTGTCATGGTATATAGTTTAGCTGTTTTGCTTTATGTGAATACATTTTACAGTACGCACCCATTTAGAACCTTGGTGGCCTCAGATTGATCATTACTGGCTTACTGCTGGAAAACTGGAATAATTTTATCATTTTTATTGTATTTTATTATATTTTTTCGCATACGTATTAAATGATTATTCTATAAACTTGTCTCGCTGTTTGAAGCGTAGAAAAAGTTGTAATACGAGTATGTTTCTAAACCATTGTTTCTACAGTATCGATCTATTCTGTTTACCAACTATATTATGGTCTGCTTCTACTTGTATTGAAAGTAGCTGACTGCCAATATACGTCGGTCGACTTCTAAGTATAGTACTATTCCGTCACTAAGAGAAACATTATCTCTGAAGATCAACCTACATTAACCGTCTTAACCTTCTTTTTTTGGTTGAAAAGTCATCAAACAACCGGATAACATCTTTCGCTCTGAATACAATAGAATAAACGTTTATTTGCCATAACACAGAACCCACACCAAAGCATAATTAAACTCCGATTGAGGCGAGAAAGACTGACTGATTAAATCCTACCAGTGTTTTACTAGCTGAGCTACGATAACTCTTTCGAACGATCCAGCAATAAAAATATCAAAAGAATGGCTTATCTAACTTTTTATGTAACCCAAATATACATAATACATAATACCCATCACGAATTCGAGATTCTCTTTTTAATTATGAACATAATTGTGAATACATTTTACGCTTACTGGCTTATGACTATAGTCTTGAATAAGTACAATATGAAACTACGTTCTTTTTATAGATTTAGGTTAGTAAAAAGCAAAAACATTTTTACCCAAAAAAAAATGGGATATAAAATTAATGCTTCTATTTGTTTGTGCCAAAGTTATAAATGCCTAGGGATTTGATATAAACGACGCTAAGTAAAATATCGGCATTGAATAAGTTTGTAATGTCCCAAGTTTCGTAGCGACTTACAACTTAGTACCTATTGGCTACGGAAAGTTGCAAAGGGTTTATGAAAGTTAGGTTTCGGCCTACGCGGCTACGAATATGCTACGGTTTTTGCTACGAGGGAGTTAACATTGGATAGCCGTAATCTGAAATGTCCTTTTTTGTCCGGGAAGAAAAACTGAGAGTCTTGCCAAGAGATATCGTGTTAAATGAGATTTATTTTGAAGATAGATTATAAATAAAAAAAAATCACGTCAATTTAAACTAGATAGGTAAAGCGGATGTTCCGTCTTACCCTTACATTATGAACACCTCTACGGTCTGGACTATAATTTAACTGTTTTCAAGGCTAGACTTAATAATAAGCTCACTAGTGCGTTGCTCCGTCATAGATTTCCTCACTACTTTCCATTAGTCAAGTTTATATTAATTAAAAAAAAATATAAGGCTGTGACACACAGTTCAAGGTTTCGGTGGTCAAATAGACAGATTTTACATTCGATTAAACTCCGACAGTTATGGGTACACAACGATACGCGTTCCATATACAATCGAAATCAATAGCGTCCACATTAACTGACGTCATAATGTATTTTCCATTTCCTAGCAACAAAGTGCTTATCAAACCACGTTTTTAATAGCTCATAGAAAAGCGTTCTTATGACATTGTTGACATAACTTTTACTAGCGTACGTCAGCGTGTTATCTTAGATCGGCCATCGCTACTGATATGCAGCGTCTGCGAAAACCGTCACGTTCGAAAACGCGTACGTTTTGTTCGAACAACACGTTCGAATTCTAATCGCGTTCCGTCTTACGCATGTCTAATGTTATTCTGGCGATGTACGAAGCGAAAGTTCACGTGGCAGTTTCGTCAATATGTCGTATGGGTCGTATGCAACTGTGTCAATGATTTTATGGGTGGCAGGAAGGTGGTAATTAGAATAAAATGGTGATAATAAAAGCGTATGTATAACTAGCTGCTGCCAGCGGCTTTGTCTGCGTGCAAATAGATAATTGTTTCAAAGGAACGTACTCTTAAATTAAAATATCCTACATTATGCTATTCTAGGAAGACCATGGTTTACCTTTGTGTCAAATATTATCACAATCAGTTTAGTCGTTATTTTTGTACACCTAACACAGCGCTGTTTTTTTAACTCAAAGGTTGACTTGTAAAGTATGTAGTGTAGGCTTGTCAATATTAAAAAAAAAACGTAAACAAACATAATATAAACAAACAAGCAATGTTATCTTTATGTAATAATTATAGGAAGTGATACAAATAAAACAGGTTACTAAATACTGGTAGAACTAAATGTAAATGTACTTTTAGATAATAATGTTTCAATTATTATACACAGTCAGATTGAAAATATTCAATTTAGAACTTTATTTTAGTTTCTTATCACAATTCAGTATATTTTGTAATCTAAGCGTGTTTTGCACAATTGCACTAATATTTTAAGGTGACCAATATTTAGTGCTCATAGCCGCTGGGGAGAGCGTTGACATGGGGGTTGTGGAAGAGGGATTTCTGGCCATCACCCCACGGGAAGCGCTTGGTGCGGATGCGCAGGAAATCGTAGGGAACAAATTCGGGTTGCGCTTCATGGGCGTGCTCCTGGTGAGCCAGGTAGGCATTGATCATGCCCAGACCAACTGCGGGGAATGCCAATTTATATCAAAACCTTTATCGTAAAACTTAAATGAATACACTATGTAAGTGACCTTGACCTTCCTATAAGATAACTAGACGAGTAATTCAAGGTCAACAACGTTTAATTTAAATAAGCCTTCATTTGTAAGTTTTGGGTCAAATATACCTACTTCCTTTAAGCTTGGTTAAGTCGTGATATTTAGGGTTTCGTATCAAAAGGGTAAAAACGGGACCCATTTCTAAGAATACGCTGTCTATCACCAGGCACGTATCTCATGAACCGTGATAGCTAGACAGTTGAAATTTTGACACAAATACTAAAAGCAGAATAAAATAAATATTTAAGTAGACCCATAGAACAAACATAATTATTTTGCCGTTTTCTGCTACACACGGTACGAAACCGTTCGGGCGCGAGTCCGACTTGCACTCGACTGGGCTTTTTTAATGAAAAAAAAACCCGGCCGAATACAATCACACAATTATCAAGTACTTTATTTCGTGGTTTTATACAAATATTTGTATGTTAATTTGCAAATCGTATCGGTAGTATCGAATTCATTTTAATCGATAAAAATGCTATTTAGAAAGTGCATTACAGCTCGATAACCATTTTCCGATGATCATTGAAAAACAAATAGTTACATTGATCAGCTTCTAATCATAATTACTTGAAATGATGTAAGACTCAATAACATCAACATTAGTGTCAGAGATAATACGTAATTAATTATAAACTAAGTGCATTTGCACAGAAATCAAAACATTTGTAAAAACAATATTAATAAATCAATAATGACATCGATTAAGTGATGACACTGTAAATATACCTTTAAAAATAACTTGAGATTTAAAATTAAGGAGGTAATAAATTATATTGCAGAAACAATAGGGAAAATCTCTGTCTTTACATAGAATTGAATTTCATTTACACGATCATCAATAACATAAACGTGAATTCTGTCACGTAGATTTAATTAAAAAAATATTATCCAATTTAAAATCCTTGAAAAATAGTAGGTATGAATTTTACTAATAAAAAATATCCCCCACCACATCTGTTTATCAGTATGAATGAACGCAATTATCTCGGAAACATCTGAACGGATTTTCATCCATTTTCACTGATTCATGAGACAGGTTTAGGTGTATAAAACTTACACATTGTAAATTATAAAGTTAGCCCAGAATTTCAATGATTTCTAGCACCCGTGCGAAGCTGGGGATGGTCACTAGATTTAAGTGAATAGTTTGACACTTAAAAATAGATAACTAGAAAAACCATAAGGAAAATCTCTGTTTTCCTTTAAGTTAGTACAAATACAAATGATTACATTGCAGTTAATTGCAATTAAGGGAAACAATAGGGCATTTAACGCGCCATAACTAAATAAGTACAGGTAGAGAACAATTTTGTTATTACGTTCTTAGTCACAGCTTCCTTATCTTGATGTGTTATTCTAGAATGTGACTAAGTAACCAATCGTTTACAAGCCAGAAGTCTCTATTTTTAACATACTTTAGGACGATTATACTACATTACCTGTATGGTTCCTCATCATCATCATCATCATCATCTCAGCCTAAAGACGTCCACTGCTGGACATAGGCCTCCCCCAAGTGTCACCATAACGATCGGTCCCGCGTGTCTCGCATCCATCAGTTTCCCACATATGGTTCCTCAACTCTGATATAAAGGAGGAGGAGAAAGTTGGTACCTGATTTCAAAAACGTTTTTCTAAAAATCATTGTCCAAAAATCTTTTGGTTTCAATCTCAACAATGTCTCTCAATTTCAAATCCCGGTCTGCACTAAAATTTGACGACAACAATTCAAAAACTTAACAATGTCTCTGAAAATGTTCACCGCTTTTCTGTTATGTCATCTCTTATGCATATGTTTCGCAGCGGACAAGCTCAACTCAAAGGTGTCTTCCGCTGGCTCAAGGGTACTCGAGTGCGCTTTGCAGAAAGCGAACACGGAATCAGATTCTTTTGTTATATCAAGCCTTTTCTAAAGCGTCTTCGGATCTGTTGCCAGATTCTGTTATCCAACAATTTTCATTTCGCCCGCTATTGCATCCTCAGCGTTCCATGTTTTTGGCATTCTTCCAACTGTTCAGGCCTTCAATGAGATCTTACTTCCGATAGAGTCAAGCGCAACTGCGGGATATACCTAACTCGACCTTGGTGATATTAGATTTATACGATATGCCGAGAAAAATTCAAAGAAAGAATTTGTGTGAAGATTGTTATGAAAGAAAAGGGATGCAGTGATTGCGTTGCGGTTGACAAAATGTGTGGCAGAAGAAAACTAGTTACGCTTTTAAATAAGTGATCGAAGAGTTACGCCCAAAAATATACCCCAAGGGCAATAAGATGATGATGATCTAGAAAAAAAAAATACTAAAATAGTTCTGACACCAGCGAACTCTCCAGACTGTCTGCCATCTATCATTATTCGCAGATATTGGGAGCCGATAACCCTGACAGAGATTAAACAAGTTTGTGTTGTTGTTATTCAATTATCATTTACATACACAATGCCTGCTTCATTGATAATGTTACTACTTACATAATGAGCGCTCTTCGCTCGAGCGTCTAGGGCAATGAATATAAAGGTGTGTTTGAATTCTTATCTTCTTCATTATCGTTACTATGCTTAATTATTTCATGCCTTTCAAATTTGAATACCGATTTTAATTCTTCGATTTTACAGTCCATTAAGATCAAAGGATCTAGAGATTAATAGCTACATGGCTCGCCGGATCCCATAATCCCGAGGTAGGCTAAACGGTCATTATCCGAGTCCGAATCGACACAAACATCTGAACAAATATTGGCTCCACAGATGTTGCCCTAACAAATATTTGCCTTGATAAGGGATTCGGACCTTCGGAGACGAGGACGGTCATTTTATGCGTAACCAAGTTCGCTATCATTGCGATATTACGTAAACATGACCTGCTTTCCACACTAAACCTACTACTTTATTTCCTGAGTGAGGAATAGCAAGCGTTTCTTATTTATCCTTTAGTTTTGTTTGTTGCGGGAAGTTTTTATAAATGAATTGTGTTTTGGTGTAGGGCTTTCTATTTGACTAACTTTGCGATGAATATGTTGAATTCCGAAATTAGGTCTATCTGAGATATTGGTTGAAAGATGTATTACAATTGCAAATGTCAGTAAACACTGCCGTCGATATATCATGAATCATCTCAAAAATATTTATTTCATCAACATTGGCTGCCACAAAACTTATTACAGCAATTGAAATAGAAATAATGCCAGTCCATATCAATTGATTCCGATCTAAATTGCACTGTAATTGCTATAAACAACTAGACTTGTTATTTGTAAGTAATCTTACAGCGTTTCTATCAATGCAATGTATGTATTTTTATATACATACGTACTGTTCTTATTTGTAATTTTGTACCAAGACATGCGTAATGTATTGACTGATTCTCTAACTTCTCTTGTCAATGCAAATCTGACTTTAAGACATTGACATAGTACCCATTATTGGTTGAACGCGAACTGTTTGCTAAATTAACTCTCGAACAGATTCTAATTGATTGGAATCCTTATACAATTGAACAATCAGAAACCCTATGTGATCTTTCAATTAGATGGTTGAACATTTCTCCTGATTCTGAAGAGAGAATTGTTGATTCAGTACATGTCTACAAAGACTGATGTCACTTTACCATCTTCAAGATCAAGCGGCTTTTGAATTTAATTAGAATCAAGTCAGATTTTTTTAACATAGACCTTTATCTATTTATGAGTTTACCTGTGGATGGATGGAGAGGGAGGCCAAAGAAAAGATGGTTGGATTGTGTGAGAAGTGATATGGGAGAAAAGGAGTTAAGTGATAGCGTGACGAGTGACAGGACAGAATGGTAGAAAAAAACGTTTTGCGAAGACCCTTAATAAAACGGGACAAGGGCAGGAAGATGATGATGAGACCATATTATATCATATTTGTAGCACTTAGTTATTTTCCTCAAAATACGGAATTACCCATACAGATGTAAATGTTTGTTGCAAAACCTGTTAATAATCAATTTTTGTGGTTGAAAAAACCCTTACGAAGCAATTTGCGTGTTTATTAACAAAAACCCCAGATCTAAACCAGATTCGACTAGATCTTGTTTCTGAGTTGACGTTGTTTCCATGGAAACGGTGAAACGTTGATCATCAGCTAATGGAAGTTCGCGTAAGTTAGCGTCTTGCTAAACACTTTGGTGCACAACTTTCCTTAAACACTCGGTGAAGGCAAGTTTAAGCTAAAGAAGTTGAATAAGAGTTCTGGCAAGTCTTATTCAACTTCTGTAGCTTGGCTATATACCTAACATGGTTTGTTTTTGTTTGAAGACGTCTTAGATTCCGTATTTTTGTATTTATAAGTGACGCCTAAGGGAAAGTAGAAAATTGTCCCAAGAGGATATACTCCCGAAATAAAATATATTATAGGTGCTACAGGACATCGTCCACACGTGTGCCAAATTTTATCCAAATTCGTTCTATCGTTCGAGCGTGAAAATGTAACAAATATACCTACACATACTAAATGTATTTAATTATTTATGCACACACAAATACAGAGGCGGATTTAATGCCTTTATAATATTAATGTGATGGTCTTGTAGATATTTCCTTGACTTTTTTATTAATCAGTGGATTGTTTGTCTAGCAATAGCAATGTTTTTTACTTGGATGTTTCTGAAAAGAACCACTGCAGATAAACACAAATATCAAGGTTCTTCTAAGTCTAGATATTTGGTGTTTTGTACAACGTAATGAGGTACAAAGCGTGTAAATAGCAGTAATAAGTAGTTGCGTCCTTTATTTTGATACTAGCTTTTGCCGCGGCTTTGGGCACAAAAAGTAAGCGTTTATCTTTTTATCATAGAAATTAATTATTATTTTAATCCTATCAGTATTTCCTTAGATAACCTTCGACAAACATATACCTAAACAGAAAAACAAATAATTTTACCTATTTCCTTCGGGTTTTTTGGTACTACGCACGGATATAAATAAGGTCATAACTTAGATGTAAATGGTAAGACAAACAAACGAACCTGGTTTGTCCACCTTTACCTATATGCATTGCGCAACTCCACGTGTGCATATATTTAATTTAATTAGTACCTACGTTTAATTTATACTGCCTTTAAATTAGGTACCTACTTATTTCCGGTACCTACAAGATGTATTATTTATTTCTGATTGTTTTTATGTGAGAAAAGTATACACGGAATCTGTTTTTAGGCCTAATTTATTTTTTTCAAAGGCTTATTGTGAGAAAATTACACACGGCATTTGTTTTTTAGGCCTAATATGTAATAAATATAATATAATAATTAACAAAAAAAACTCAAGGTCAGATACAGACGCGTTACAATTTTTTTCTTGTTTCTGTCTTTATATGGTAATAGTTCAAAATGTAAACAACATAACATTTATTATACATATATTTTTTAACGAAATAAACTAGTACCTACTTGACTACAATCCCACCGTTGGTAAACAGTGATGCAATAGTTGATGGTGAGGCACACTAGTTTATTAAGAGCCTTTTCACTATAGCCTTGAAGACACCTAAGTTATAATCGGACGGGAAGACCGCAGCAAACAAATTGTTCCAGTCCTTCTGTTTTAAGACACTGGAAAAACCATTACATTGTTGTTGTACTCATCATCATCTCATCATCTTCCTGCCCTTGTCTCGTTTTATTTGGGGTACTGCATTGTACAATGACAATGAAAACAAGTAAATATTTGAAACCAAAACGTTGTGTTTTTTAGGAAATCCCATAAACAAGGTCGATTGAATCAAAAAGCTGGTAACCTTAGATAGAAGTTTATAGTTTACTTATGCACCTACTAGATTACCTCGACAAATGTCCTTGGCAAATAAATGTGGACACTTATATACCTACGTGTCGCGCTTGCCCGCCATTACGTAAAAGGGCGATTGACCATATTCTGCAGTTTTTCATCACAGACCCCGGTCAATGTAGTCGAAGTATCTATTTGTCTAATATGAAGGTTTATTATGTGACCACCTGGTTCTTAAGGTCTGTATCTTTTTCGCATAAAATTTTGTTTTAATTTGTCTCCACATTGTATTTTCAAACATACTTGATCTAGAGGCCATTCTCCAGACAGAATCACGATTAAAATGCCTATGTGCAGTCTTTGTATTATTTTTGACAGGCTTGCGTGAGGACGCAGGTGAGTTAGTGGTTTAAAACCACTAACTCACCTAATGGAAAGAGACGATGTGGTGGACGATTGAGCACGTTTGTCTAGAAGTAACCTATTCACTCTTAACCAGAACCAGTAGTTCCTGAAGCTCACAAAACGTTTAGTGTATGCTTTCCTGAAATTCCCAAAACGTTTAGGGTATGCATTCATTGAGCTTAGGTACAGTTAAAGAGTGGAATTCCCCGTCGGTTTATGTTCTTTTAGCTGAAATGATGATGATGTTTCCATCTTTATAGATACTTTATGCATTGTCTACCTGTACAATAAATAGTTAGTCAATCAATCACGGAACTGGTTTGTACGAGTCATTATCTATATCTATCCTGTTTCCCATTTGTCATTAAATTCATCATCATTTAGGGTCATCTACAACTAAACAACATAATATTTGTCTACACGCTTAAGTAAGTGTTAAATTAACCAGCGCTATGATAATTTCATCAATTTAAGTTGTTAGCGATGTTTTTTTTTTTCTTAAATATTGTTTATTTTTTATACAAACACGGAACTATAGTCCATGGCGAATTTGACGCAATCATTGTTTTTCGTCAAAACACTTGATAATTAACTAAGCGGTTTTTTTAAGGTGTTGAGTTGTTGACACTCATGTGACACCATCATGATAGAATTATTGCCCTTCCGGCAATTATTTAAGAAGTTAAGCCAAATTACAGAATAAGTAATAGTAAGCTGAACTATAAAATCCTGCATCGCGGTAGTGATATTACAATTATCCCGATAACCCAAAATAAATTATCTCCATAGTTGAATTCGGGTTGTTTCAGTCAGCTACCCGGACTAAACAACATCCGTCTGGACGGAGGATCCTCTCTTTTCAACTGAGGTGTGCGAGACTTTACTCCCTATTCCGCATACCTACCTCTAAACTGATAGAGAAATTGTAAGAAAGTGACAATGTTTAGCGACTAAACCTTTTGAGAGTATCTGAAATATTCTGATAGTAGATACACTGGGCCGGACCTTTTTTTTTTAAGTTGCGGTTTTAAGGAGCGGGAGGGCAGCATGCCATGACATAGTTTCCGACCATGTGCGCTTGCATGTAGAGATGCCGAAGGATCCTTTTCCTTGCCCATGCCGATAATGGGCGCCGGGCCTCAGATTTTTATTGACTAGACCCCGTTCCTTCTTTGCCTTCGTTCCAGGGTCCCGGGTTTTCCTTTCAGAAGCCAACCCATGGCCCCAGAAGCTTCGACCCTGTTTGGCTCCTACAGTTTGCTGACATCTCTGAGTGGGCCGGACCTTGACATCGAAATTTCATGCAAAATCAAACCAACATCCAATCAAATCAGCATATTATGCAGTTCAAGGTTTTGCAAACCAGCCTAAAGGCCGATACGCGAATGCCCTAAAACCGGAATGATTGCATACTAATAGATGCAGGCCATTCCGTAGACCGGTCTTAGGTGTTGCTGACGTCAACGAGGCTCAATTGACGTCATCGGGGCAGATTGCAGTATCTGATACATTGAGGTGGAATTGATCAGGTATTGCGTTGAAAGGAAAAGGTTGAGGTCTACTAAAAGATGCGTAGGCGGTGCTCTGAAAAGGAGTTTGTTTTATTGTTGATGTCAACACTCGAAACACCTAATAAAGACTTTTTTATATAAGTTTTTATTGCCCAATAATGGGCCCAATCAATCTAAATGATAATATTCTCTTTTTGTTGTGAATAATTTTCAGTTTTTGGAAAATAAGGCTTTGAGAAAGGTATGAAATAATTAGCGTCAATTGTAGGGTAGCCACGGTTATTTATTATTGGATTTACGTAATAACCAGTACATTTATCATGAGGGGTTTCGTTAAAGAATATTTAGGTAAAGTGCTTTCGTGCAAATTAATTAGATTATTAGAATATTGATATATTAGAACTTTGCATATTATTTTTTGTCAATTCCAAATATAATTCCTATTGATTCTTTTGTCATAGAGATAACTGGACCAGGTTTCTCTAAAAGTGAATGTAAAAACCAGTTTCATATTTTTTCAGGACACAATATCCAGAGGCATTTAATGGAAAACGTATTCAGACCATTTGTTGTTTTATGAAAGGGCAGGAATTCTATGAATTTCAATTATCTTTGTTTTCTAAATTCCCTAGTTGGTATTTTCTACTGTTAATTAATAAACAAACGTAACAAATAGGTATTATGTAGGTTGCTATTGTATTCGGATTTCCTGATTAATACCAAGGTTAATCATTTTATAGAACTATCCGATCAAAAAAGATCAAGATGCTGGATTTTTCCACCATCAAACATCTTGCGGTTTTTATATCGACGTAAGTATCCAGCTGCGAATCGGTAGTAAATTATATATTTATCGTTTCTTACAATAAAATAGTCATATATTTTATTTAACCGTAACTTACAGTACAGACTAATGAGATTAAACGAGAGATCTCGACGGTTTTTTTTTTCGGAAAATGGTACTGAGCTGTCCCTCGCATTTTCGACTGTGTCTTTTGGTGCTGCTCCGCTCCGATTAATCGTAACATGATGTTATAATTATGACCTTCCGATAAATAAGCTATCCGACACTGTATTCGTTTCTTCTGATATTAGCTCGTGCAAACAAACTGTTCAACTGTATTATTTTAATATAGATTTTTTATAATAACACGATTTAAAAATATATCAAGACGAATATAGAACCTCATGCTTTTTTCAAGTCCAATAAAAACAGTTTCCTTGGAGTTTTTCTCCGTGGAGATTTACGCTTTAATTAGAGTGTGCCAATTAATCTTTTGGACTGCCTTATTCCTTGACAGCTTAGAAGTGCCTGTTTAATGTAAATGGTTTGATTGAAATAAATGTTTTGAGTTTAACTGCTGAGTCTCTACCACGAGCTCTAAACGCGATTCATTTGACAACCTAAATTGAACTGTTCAGGGATTGAGCTCGAGTTATCATCAGCATCTTCCTGCCCTTGTCCCGTTTTATTTTGAGCTCGGTGCAATACATCCATCTTTTCTTTGGCCTTCCTCTCCCTCTCCATCCATCCACATGTAAACTTATAACTCAAACTTTGCACTCTTGTATTGCAGTTTTGAACCCGAGCAAAGAACTTCGTATAATTATTATATCAACGTTACTTGAAAATATTCTCTGCATTAAAATAACGAGCATGACCTATAGTAACCGCTGGGAACTTAGTGCTTTCTATATTGTATCTAGGCTAGGCATTGTTCTAGCATTCACTTTTGACATTATGAGATCTGTGCCAGATAGGAACGCAGATCAAAATTACTTTTATACAGATGCAGTTTCGAGAGGAGTTGAGAAGTTGAGAAACAAGTTTAAAACTTTGTCTCGCTCTCTTCAGGAATTGAGAGAAGTTTTGTGTTGAAAGTTGGTCTCTGAATTTTTTAACGACGTCTTGAATTTCGAGTTAGTTCCATTTTTAGCCTGGCTACATTTGTCATGGTACAATTTTAGGCTTGTACTTTTTCCTAATGGTCGACGGCCAAATATCATAAGATTCAGATGTGACAATTATTAAGCTACCTAAGTGTGATGAATAATTTAATTAGTTTTCGGGTTACTCGTCTAGCGAAATTAACTACGGTCAGGAGATATCACATGGTCACAGGTCACCACAGTTACTCGTAATTTTTTTTGTGTGAAATCATATGAAATGTCTTCTCACGGCTTTGTGAGAAGAGAGACGGATTATCAGACTTATAAAAATCCACCTGAACTCCGTTTCAGGGCCACAGTAATTCATTCGAACTATCCCTTAGCCCTGGATAGATTTATACCCTAAAACTTGATAAAAGGATTGAAATTACGAGCCCTTTTTTCACTTGTGATTTACTGCACGATTTATCCCGTAAAACAGCTGTAAAAAGTCTTATATGCCGTAGTTTGGTAACGTAAACGTTAAGTATGTAGTCCTAAAGCACTTTTTTTCAAGGTTCAGGCTTCAAAGACCAGCCGTAGTAAGTGTATGCATTAAAACCGAGCTTCATCATGATGTTTTTAACCTTGAAGGAACAACGCTTTAAGCTAGAAATAAGGATTGGTTTTGCTCGGTGAAAGCCTGACAGTGCTGGAGAAATTATATGATAATTACTCGTCTTCTAAATAAACGGTTGATGTCAGTGATGAAATAATACGGCGCGTTCTGTTATACGCGCGCCACAAGGAGGTGACAGCAAACTGTAGGGGCCCAGCAGGGCCGAAGCCTCTGGGGACATGGATCGGTATTGCGAAAGGGGAGCTAGTGTCCCCAGATCGAAGGCAACGAAGGAACCAGTAAAAGTCTGACACGCCCTCCCGCTTCGCCCAAGAGCGGGAGAAGTCATTTTGATGATTCCCCAACTGAAAAAAGTGATGTGATAATGTTCTCGAATATTCTATAGAAATAAATTAGGACCTGAATGCGTTCGTCAGACAGAGCGAGAAGGCAGTATTGACACGTGTACCGAGATCAATTAAGTTAACCTGTTCACAACAGACTGATTGCTGATCAGACCAATCAATGTTGTTGATATCCTTATTTTATGTACTATCGTGAACATCTCTTTCTGATTTTTTTTTCACTCATCTTCCCTTAGCCCATGTTATTTGGTGTCGATGAAACACGTTTATTTTTTCCAGTCTGTTCTGTCAATCGCTACGCTAACACTGAATTATTTTAAATCCTTACTGATAAAGCGGGCCCGGTAGGGTTGAAGCCCACCGAGGCCCTGGGTTGAACGTAAGAGAGCCTCGGGACCGTGGAAATCCTGGAATGAAAGCAAAGAAGGAACAAGAGTGGGTTTTAGTCAGTTGAAGTCTGACACGCCCTCCCGCTCCGCCCAGAGCAGGGAGGAGTCGTATCGATGATCCATAAAAAAAAACTGACACAATTCATTCATCTTCTTTATGGCCTCCCTATACTCCCTACCTCTCCATCCAACGATAATATGTATATGAAAATGATAAAATCCTTCACTATAACCACCAAATGCGGTTTAATGGTCTCTATCCCATTTCTCATAAAAAATGTATGTCCATTGAACATAAAACAGACCTATTTTTCCAACCAAATCGTAGAGGTCTGCTGTAAATAGCAATAAATAGTTATTGGGTGTTCACGGGCAATGGGCAAACTGCGAACCTTTTCTATCTAATGTAGTGTAATAGTCATAAAATCAAACACGATATTGTTATCGACGTGGTATGAAAACTTCCAGTTTCAAATATTTCGGTACCAAAATTTTGGTATCCAAGTTATTCCCGATACGGCACCAATAGGTATTTTGGATTGGGATTTTGTATTGGTTACTATACTACCATCAAAAATACCTATTGATGCTGAATCGGGAATAGCTTGGGTGCCAAAAGTTGGTGCCGAAACGGGAATATTTCCCAGTTTCGACTGAGTTCGGCCACTTCTGAAACAATATTCGTGCTAATACAATTTTTTCTGTTCAGAATTTTCCCTTTGTAAAAGTAGATTCGCTTTCAGATCACGTCTGCGAAAGTAATTGAGATATTACCGTCTAAAATAATATATGAAATTACTTTTTTTGCTAGATGTTTTCCATGATTGAAAGTAAAAAGCTAGGCTGGGTAGCGTTCGGCAAGCTGCGTAGCATTTTCTTGTCCAACAACCTAGGGGTCTTTAAGTCAAGAGTGAATAGGTTATTTCTAGGCAAGCGTGCTCCAACGTCGACCACATCATCGCTTACTATCAGGTGAGATAGTAGTCAAGCGCGAGCCTATCGATAATAAAAAAAAACATACCAGTGTTAAGAAACGAAAGTCATGTTGCCAGTTATGACATATGGGTCAACGCTGTGTATTCCGGTTAACCTTGCAAGAGGTCTTCCGACTGCTAGGCCTCCCTCAAGGTTGACCGATGACCGGTGAGGGTCACGGGAATCCGATAAAAGCGAGACGCATGGGACCGGAAGTTATGGCGACACTTAGGCCTATGTCCAATAGTGGACGTATTTCGGTCGAAGTAAAGGAACAGTAGTTCCAGTACCTTCTTTCGTTCCCCTTTAATAATCGATTTCACTAAAAAAAAAAACAGATTTTCTTCGTCATCTTATCCTACATCAATATTGAAACAAACTGTCCTCAATATACATTGTGATAAGGTCTTTCCTTCCTCTTGATTTTTGAGTATTCTTTAGATGAGGCTCGCTCGTTTTTTAGCAAACCCTGGCAAACTTGTTGCTTACATCTGTAATACCGGTTTTAGGGCGTATCATGGCGTTACAGAATATTTAATGGGAGGTATTATAGCACTTGTTTACCAGCCGAATTATTCAGCAGTTTCTTTTTTTTTTCGACTTAAATGAGTACGTCGTTCAATGGTGAGTCAACAGGTGTGCTTATACAATAATAATTATACCTTTACATTCTACTAGTCGTCGTAAAAATGTTAATATTGTGGCATTGATTTTAAATTATTTACCACCCACTTTACTGCTTAACCTTTTATGTGACAACTTCGCACTATATTTGACTGAAAAATCAGAAATCATTAGATGATTCGTCATATCATGATGTAAGATGCACAAAAAGCGTATAAAAAAACAACTAAGTAGTTAAATCAATCATTAAACAATCATTTGTATAGGTAAATTGATAGCTACACACTGGAAAAATACAGAACATTTGAACATAACATGTGAACTTTTTCTTTGCTTACGACGGCATTGAGTAAACCGAACCTTATGGATATTTCCACACTAATCGATAGTTGATATTGCAACTATTAACATAATTTGTTTCACTGGGCTTATGGAGCTTGGCATACACCTATTTGGCTCGATGCCACACAAATCTGTCTGTTTAAGCTCCTAACTTGGCTACCAAAATACTAAATTTAACATATATAATTTGTAACACTATCAAAAAAGGAACTTTGTCCTTTAAATTTGCGTCATTGGAACATACAAGATCATTACTATAACATTGACTGAGCATACACCATGGACGTGATGGAAATAAAATCGTTCTCAGCGTCCGTGTCCACAAGAAATATATTACGTATGTAAGTTTGTACATAAGAGTATGTGTCAATAAGTTAGTTAACTTCTAGTATAGTGTAGTGATGAGTCAATATTTGGGAAGGTATTATAAGTGATGGTCGTCACGTGTAAGAAAATTGTCCTGTTTGTTTTTGAAGCGGATACATTTATAACTACGACTATGTGTTTTGTTTTAAGGATTTTGGTAAATAAATAAATATTGCTTTTTTTTTACTATGGTTTGGTTTTGCGTTAGGTCCACTACACTAGTCTAGTGATATTAAGCGATGTGACCGACGATGGAGCAGGCTTGTCTAGAAGTAACATATTCACTCTTGACTTAAAGACCCGAGGTTGTAGCTATCAGGGAAAACAGATGCGTCTCACCATCAACGATTGCATCACTGCTTACCATCAGGTGGGATCGCAGTCAAGCACTAGTTTATAACAATTTAAAAAAATAGATTCCGACAGGGAATTCTACTCCTTAGCTGTACGCATAATGAAAGTGTTCCCAAAACGCTTTCTTTGTTTTGTCTGTGAGTTTGTTTTATGTCTGAGAATATTAAATAATCTTGTTCTTTAATATCCTCGCTTTTTCACTATTGTGTAGTTTCTCTGTTATAAAAAGATCCTTAGGATGAGAGAAGTACAAAAAACTGGACCAATCCAATTTGAAGTTCGCAAACTTGAAAGGATGTTGACTTGGGCTCGACTCCGAAATAACAAGCAATTTTTATCTGAGATTGTTTGTATAGTAGTCATCGTCAGAAGTACTTAAACTTCCATTACTTTCCAAATTGAACCAGAACGACCGTCTTGTAGGTTCAAACGTTAAAATAGAAGCGTTCGATATACACTAAAATAATAATTTAGCCTAAGAAAATAAATGTTTTTGTGGATCGCTCGGCTGTATCATATCTGTAGCGAAATCTATTACGCCACATAGGAACTTAAATTCAAAATTTCTGCATCGCATTATTAATCGGAGAATTATTTTTCCGATCGGAGGATACTCCATTTTCAACGGAGGTTTACGGGACACAATGAACGTCAGCGTAGCTTTCTTGCAGCTACTACATCGTGACGTCATCATTATTTCCTCAAGATTTCGAGCAGCGATCCATACATCCAGCATCCACAGCTTTAGAGGGTATGCTGACAACCAACCATGCCTACCTACTCATGCTTGGTCATCGCCCTCAGCCACATCTTGGCTTAGAACACTGCATCTTTGGCTAGTCACATGAAGAACCACTTCTGGTCGATATCAGTAGGCAAGCTACTACGTCACACAGCACCGCTCTGTCCTACTGGACCCAGCATTACTACAGACCCCGGTTAAACGACGAGGCACATTTATAGCAAAGATATGGCTGTATTCCGTAATTCCGGCTTTCAAGCAAATGGATTTAGGCTCCATTGTTATTCGTTTTGTGCCAGAAAACCTAGGGTTCGAATAAAGTCGTGTACGAGTAAGCTCTTGATCTCGTTTACGAGACGTGTCCAATTGTGTCGAATTGATTGAACTAATCGAATAATTGTTCGATGTGTGGGTGGTCCTCAATCCAACTTCGGTTAGGTTTAGGTATATTAAAACGAATATATTTAACGTCATTCCAGTTCATCGACTATAAAACAAAAGGATTCAGCAGAGCTTGTTGATAAATCACACTTGTGGCTTATTTTTTTTTCTATTCCAGTACTGTACATGAAGTTGAAACAATTAAGTGATAAAAAACTATGTATGAATTACTATAAATAGTAGTTAAAAAATCAGTAATTAAACATTTTAATTTAAATAATTACGACTGAAGTCAAATAAGCTTGAAGGTCGAACGAGTAGCTTATTTAAATATAAAAAAAAAATATTATACGATAAATAATTTACCGAGTCTATTTTCAGCTTGTCAAAGAACATTAGAAAATCATTATTCTGTAGGTCGTTGGAGACAATATACCATAATATATTTAAATATTCACAGTCACACGTTTTTGCTTTACATTTTTTAGGTTTATTCACCTACTTATTATATTCTAGTCTTAGTCACGTGCGTGTTTTTTTCTTTTGTTGGCTAGTATTTTTTTAGTAATCGTGTGAAATGCTATGTCAGTACCTGTACTAGTTGGGCTATAATTTAGTTTAGCTTTAGAAAATATTTCATTTCTCTTTTCTCAATTTTTACAACTACTGAGGGTAGTTAGCAGTCTTCTGTTATTGATCGCAGTCAAATACAATATTTTTTATTTCATATAGGCCTGCACTTATAAAACAACACAAGTCAGAAGCTAGCGCACGGTTCTAATTGGTCGTTTCCTAGGGACAAGAACTGGCAGCATCCATGATTACTATTTAAAAAAAAAGAATGATTTACAATATTTCAGTACCTATAACTGGCATTTGTTTTATTATCATAAATCTCATATATTTTAAATTATGATATTGTAATAATTTAAATTTTCATATTGTAATGTTTATTTTTTGTTTTAAATCTCGTTATAATAATCATTAGCTTCATGTTTTACTATCATAAATCTCATATATTTTAAATGATGATACCTATTGTAATAATTTAATTTTACTTATGATTGAATTTAAGAATACCTAATGTAATTTTAATTTTCGTTTTGTAATGTTTATTTTTTGTTTTAAATTTCGTTATAATAATTATTAGGTAATTATTATCTACTGTGAAAATCTTGCATCTTTTACACACGACTTTTTATCACGACTTTCTCCTTGTAAATGTAATGTTGGCATTATTTTGTGAATAAGTCGTTGATATGCCTATAAGTAAATGTATAATCTTGATATTTAGCTCCAACATAGTTAGGACAAGACCAGCCTGGTGGATTGTGGTTCGAACTATAACCACAGTAGGCAAGGGCCAATTCTAATATCTAATATCGTAACAAAAAAGCGTACCGCCGCACCCCAATAAAAACTTTGTGGGCCGTGCTGCGTAAAGCATTTTTATTCAAGCCATATACTATGCCATGTGACGTGGAGTTTTACAGTATCTCCCCCATTTTTAGTTGAATCCAAAATAGGGTTGTCACGCAACCCAAAAAGTACAAAATATCTCTTAAACTTGCACCAGAAGTGCACGCGGTTAGCAATTGCACTTGTAAAGTTTAATTATACGTATTCTAAATTGAGAAAAACGAAAATACATTATTTCTCATTCCTCAACTATCGTAGGCGATATTTTGGCACAGTTCTGATCTTAGTGTTATATTTTGTTGCTGCCGGTCGGTCTGTGCGGTATTGACGTCAGTTTACCGGAGTAGTCACTACCCAACATGATCTTTGATCTCGTGAACGCAATTTGTAAATCATTGGCACAAGTTTGACTAGTAACCGTTTTACTCGGTACTAAGTTTAAATGGGTTTTCTATTACGGGTTATTAAGAAGCTACTAACAGCGTTATCTCTGACTAGAATCATCAATATTGGCCCTAGATTTTTCCTAACGATAGTCAGCTTCCAATCTAAAAGCTGATGAAAAGTTTAATATCACGATTTCACGCGATGCCAATTCCTGGGTTGTACAATTCACTATAAAGTTAAGTTCCAACTTGCCGAATGTCAATATTTTGATTAGGATTTTGACTAGTGACACCGAGCAGAGTCATAAATATTCATGAACCCGGATCACTAGTTAATCTTTCGAAATATCCTAAGTACACAGGGATTATCCATTATCTCATCCTTGGTAACCTTCCGAAGTTGTTCAGTTGATTTACGAACTAGCCGTTTAGCGTCAGACCACAGTGTTTGGCAGCCCTAGACAAATATCGATTTAGGCTGTTTGCAGAGCGAGTGGTCACGGTCAATGTCGAACCCCGGCTGTGCCCGGTCGAGCACAAGGGCGAGCGGCCATTATCAAGAAATTATTACGTCATGTTTATTTAATTCCATTGTAAATAGCACATCCTCACGTCAACTCCCAACGGCGACAAGTAATAATAATATAAGCGCTTTTTTATTAACATGAGTGAAATTAATAAAGTAGTGCGCCTCACCATCAACGATTGTATCACTGCTTACCATCAGGTGGGATTGCGGTCAACACTAGTTTATGTTATACATATAAAAAAAAATGTTTGCGTTTGGACGCTCGCATTTAATTCCTTGCGTTGGAAATGTTGGTATCGATTCTGAACTTTCCTAACTGAAATTATCTGAATGGTTTTCCATTCTAGTAATTTTCATAATACGAGTAGTTCGATGGAATTGCCCGCTAACTGCGTACTTCACCTTGCACTTCAAATGCCTTTCCGATTCCTGCAATTCTCCATAATTCCTTTACAAAAGGATGGCCTTCTACCCTGCTTTCTGCTTATTTCATTAAGAATAATGTTCCACAACTTTAAAGGAACGCCATCTAGTCCCAAACTAAGCAGAGCTTGTGTAAAACTGATAAAAGTACTTATCACTACATCGTATAAAACAAAGTCACTTTCTCTGTCCCTATATCCTTATGTATAATTAAATCTTTGAAACTACGCAACGGATTTAGATACGGTTTTTTTTAATAGATAGAGTGATTTGAGAGGAAGGTTTATATGTATAAAACTTGCATAATATAGTAGAGTAACACTGATAATTGTGCACCCGTGCGAAGCCGGGGCGAGTCCCTAGTTTAATATAAAACATAGGTACACCCAGGCAGAGAACAAATGATCGTGCTCATCACGCAAACATTTGTCCTGGTTGGTAATTGAACCCTCAACCAACAAGCATAGTAGTCAGGGCCACTGACCTATGACCAACTGGACTATCCAACTTTACTGTACAGTATGGATTTTTAATTCCTACGCCCTTGCATAGCTCCCTCGCGATTATTATTTATTTCATGTACGATAACGAAAAATTCATTCCTTGAGTGGTTTCAACTCACGCACTGAATTTCAAGTTGGATTTTTACCAGTGTTTGTATATTACACTGACGTACGTACATTTGTTTGACGTATTCGATGTTTCTTTTTTTTCAAGTGTTTTTCCTTAATTCGACAATAATATTAAATTGATTAATTATTTAAATTATTTTCCGTGATATAATTGTTTAATTTCATGGCTTGCCACACGGTTTGGGCTATTTAATATTTCATACGCTTATTATTTCTTTATTGTATTTAAATTATTTCATTAATTTTTTTTTTGCATTTTGGTTCTTTGTTTTTATAATTTTTATATAGGAATATCAGTTCTATCGTGGAAACAATACATCTCAAACAGTATACAGAAACGTATACAGCTTTAAAACTACTGGTTAATGGGCTGTTTATTTTTATTCGACTGTAAGAAGGGTTATTGTATCAATCGCTTTGACTTGGAAAATCTTACCTTACCAATAAATTTTCTTCTACAGGCAGCTACAGGAGAAAATTTCCAAAACGAAAGCTATTAAACTAATAACACAAAGTTCGTTTGTTAAAAGAAAGTTGTACGTATACCTACGTCATTGATATTGTTTGCCCTTTGAGAGGCAGTTTCAGAAACGCTTGTTAAAAACAAGCGTTAGATTTCATGATAAATACTGTGATATTACAGAAACTGCAATACCCAAAAAAAAAACAATAAATTACTCATTTTGAAAAAAATAACGTAGGTACTTTTAATATGAAGTATATTTGAACATATTATTTTAAATCGGCCCGAAGATATCGTAGTTCAAAGTAACCTATTGTAAACAAATGCTACAGAATACAACAACAAAATAATCAATCAATCAAGTTCAGGCAGGAACTTCGTGAAAAGTTACCGATAAATAGGCAATGATGACGACCTGGGTTACCAAAACATTGAAAATTCTGAAACAAAATCAAATAGATTGCCAAAGAATATTATCAAAAGACACTTTCCGCCATAGCTGTATTCAGCCAAAACTTGTATTTTCCCAATACAGCTGGAATTTATTCGATTTGCTTGACGTTTGGAATTGATTGATGGATTCCAGCCTATTTCGGCTGTCCGATCTGATGGATGCCATTCCTTCAATAAACTTTATTGTGAAACGTTTTTGGTAGTTTAATGTTTGTTTTGTGACAGACGTTACAATGATATAACGAGGGATCTTATGTAAGTCTATAGTAGATTTTTGGAGCATCAGATAATGTTGAAAGAGAAGATTCCTGGCTTAGATCACTTGATTCAATCTTTTACAGCCGTTTGAAGGATACCATCTCGCACTGTGGCTAGGGATTATGTCCTACTCGATATTCTCGCCATTATATTTTTCTTATTTCGTGCACCGTGCACGTTGACTAGTCTATGTTGTAACTACTCTCATATTCACTAATATTGCAATATGGAAATTTCATAAAATAAATAGTTAATTTAAAATAGTGACAATGAAGGTTTTACCGGTTCTTCTCCTGAGCACTAGGTTCTGACGTTTAACAAATGCTCATGTAGGCCTTAGATGTGAAATAAAAGAGTTTGAATTTCTCTCACAGAGAGGAGGCATACATCTGGGTCGTATGACCCAGCTGTGGGAAAATTTGTAGGCTAGTCATTCTTAGGTCTAATATATGAACACTTCTCTCTGCAATTATGTGTTGTGATCATGTGCTCTTATATAGCCTGTCTTGTATGCACAGCACGGACACGTTAGAACACCATTATTCGAAATAGAGAGGAGGGTACTTCTGATCATCTAGTGTGTAGACACACACTACGAAAGTATAGACATTTTGTTTTACTAAATATCCAACTCCAGGTAAACAAGGTCTATTTTTTGCCGCTTCCTCCTAACGATTTGTTAAACTTCATGATAAAGCCAATACTTAAAGGGCCACGTGTAGCAAAAAGAACGATTTTCTTATTACTTCAATTACTTCCACCTTTATTTTGGGAGCCATTTCCATCTCACATCTGCATAACATCCTAGTCGGTATAGGAAACGTGGCACGTGTGTCTGCTAAGCTTCTCAGGTAATTATCAATTTATACAATTTACATGCTGTTTCATATTAAATTACGTTTTTCCTTCTTCATGGAAATCTAAGTGCATTGCGAATTAGCTGTATCCTTTTTTTTTTCTCGAAGAGGTCATTTAAGGTCGTATGACGTTTATCATCATAGTCATTAATTGCCTTTTCCTAAATAAGTTGGGGTCAGGTACACTGAATGCAACCAGGGTCACGAAAAAGTACCCATATTACATAAATTATATCGTTTTTTTTTTCGTCGCCTGCGTTCCAGGGTCTCGGGTTTTCCTTTCGGAAGCCCACCCATGGCTCCAGAGGCTTCGACCCTGCTGGGCCCCTACAGTTTGATATATCGATTACTTTTCCACTCGATTATACAACCGAATACGACGATGTTGCGAAAAGATTTTGGACGTCTTTTTTGCCATTTGATAGATGGTTAGGATCGTTAGTCTAAACATTTGAAACTTGGTCCTTAAGGACGACGAAATAAGATTGCGAACTCCTTAGCAGTCTTGTAAAAAATCTTTTTTCAGGCTGAATAGAATTTGTTGTCACCAGAACTATACAATCCTGTCCTTAAGTTTAAATTGTAAAACCTTTAGAGACGATACTGTCGACTTGATAATAAGGCACCTTCGTGATTCCCCCTTATCGTGAACAAATCTACCCGCGGGGAGTCACACCCTTCTCTCACGATCTTAATTTCTCTGCGGGCTAGACAATGTTTTTCCTCTTTTATTTTCAGATGTTCATTTTAGATAGGTTTACCTCAGTGATCATTGGAAGCGATATCTGCTTTACTTTTTCGGTTTTCTATTTCTTCTGCCTGTATTTTAATAGTTTACTAACTGTTCCTCACAGTTTCAACCGTGACTTTGGTTACTGCTCCGCTCCTATTGGTAGTAGCGGGATGTTATATAGCCAATGAATAGCCTTATTCGATAAATTGAAAATTATTCGATTCGAACCGGTAGTTCCAGTGATTAGCGTGTTCAACCAAACAATCTTAAGCTTTATAATATTAGTATAGAAGTGTAGTTAAAATGATTGCTAATATATCTCTGACTAACATAATAAAAACCTCACGGTACAATCACAAGATTAAGCATCCCTTGGCGAGGTTGGTTTGTAGATGGGTGACTATCTTAGCTTACCGCGATTCCACCGTACCGGAGCATGTAGCGACATCTATGTCGCCACAAAATAATTAAAATTCAAAATCTTTCATCGCGGTATTAGAGTTCTCCGAACGATTAGAATATAATACAAAAGTTCGAAATCAGCTATCGGACAGTTGCCCGGACCAGACACAAATTTGAGGGGGGGGGAGGGATAAGAAATATAGTGTTGATACATTCGAATTTTAATTAGCAGGAAAAGAGCTGATTATGATAGGTACCAATTTTCTTCGTGAAGATTTTCAGTAGTTTTCTTTTTTAAAATCTGATTTTGCGGCCTTTATAGTCTAAAATGTAGCAGGTTTTAAAAGTTTTTTAGAAGATGGTTTTAATGTCTATAACGTTCAAGGTAGATTAGACAAATCTGAAGTAAACTTGCCTAAAGTTAGTCTATTCTCTTGTCTAACCTAGACAACTCTTGGGGAAAATATCAACCTAACTTCTATGTAAACTAAAACACGCTGGAGTAGGGGATAATTTACTAACTTGTGTAATTACACTTAATAAACCCGTTTACATGCGTACATGGCTGTGTATAATCATATCTGCGCCGTAATTACTATTTATCTCCGGAGACCTGCTAGAGAATAATTGTGCCTTATATTATTCTTGCTATGTTTATATTGCTGGCTGACAATTATTGTGGTGTGTTAGAAAAAAGTGGAGTAATGTTGTTTTTAGTGTTGTTCTTTTTTGAGATTTCCTGATTTGTATATGATAGATCGAGTGAAAGCTTGATTTGTAATAGCCAATCAATTGTTGCGTTGACTTATTAGGTGATTGTGTTTTGAAATTTGAATAAAATTGTAGTGATAGTAATTGGATTTTCAGCATAATTATTTAGTTAATGGTTGGTGGATATCACACAATATATCTTGGAAGTATTGGTTCTAGGACATGCTAGTTTCCTCACGAAGTCACGATGTTTTCCACTACCGTTTTGACAGCAGTGGTGATGAAATAAATTCCTATGACGAACAACTCGTAATTAGGGGTAATAAGGGGTTCTTTCTAAAATTGTGAATAAACATTTTATCTTGAAATCATTAAATGTCTTCTTTCGCTGTGACTCTCCCGCCTTCTTTCTGGTAGAGAGCGTGAACGACTTTTGCTGATTTTAGTCAGCAAAAGTCGTTACGTCGAACCTTGTATGAGTCTTAAATTGCCTTTAGCGTTCTAGGACCATTGTAACTATTTCAAACGTTCCCCCAGCTCCGAATTTAATAACACAACGCTTTTTCATTCGCAAATAATGATGAGTGGTTTATAAAAATAAGATATATACCTTCTCGATTTTACTCTTATATTTTTCGTCTAAGCAAACATTTCTTGCCTAAACATTATCTTATTGTGCCATAAATAAAAATAATGATGATAGAATCTTGTAACAGAGGCGTATTTTCTCTAAAACCTACCCACGTTCTGCTTTATAACTATTTTCAACATAACTCACAATAATTCGACATTATTGGTAACAAACAGATCTTAGTGTCTGCTAAAAATATTCCGAAGCTCTGAACATTCTTGAGGCGCGCAAAATATTACACAGAGATCTAAAGACGGGCGGATCTAAAGAAATTGCGTGGTTAATCCAATCAGGGAGTAGCGAAGAGTGTTCATAATCTTATAAGACGGTGTCTTAAGCGCTTTTTCAGGGTTCTATTCACAAAGGTAGATACGAGAAAACAGAATAATAAAAGTCAATTTGTAAAACCTTGAACAAGTCTGCGGTAATCTGCTGGCAAACCTTCTGTGATGGCTTGACGTGAAATTTGACAGCTGACGACTTTGAACAAGCTTTTAGAGACCTGCGATTGTTAATATCTGTGATACATGTCACTTAACGTCTCACCCTGTTTTAGAATTGCAACGGTTGTTACCAACAACCTTTCAACTAATTGATACGAAATCATGAATCCCAAAACTGGATCACTACTCACACTGTTCTGTTATTCGTCCTCATCTTCATTGACATTTCAGCCGAAATACGTCCACTGTTGGACATATGCCTCATCTAAGTGTCACATAACTACCGGTCCTGTGCGACGTCTCGCATCCTTCGCATTTCCACAACCGTCACTAGGTCACCTTGTCCTAGGTCTAGGCCTTCCAACGTTGCGTCTCCGTCTATCTATTCAAGAATCGATTCGCTAAAATCAAGGCAAAGCAAACCGATCTTGTCTAGATTACGTAAAGACAAGTTTCCTCTCAGGCATTCCTCACCCAGTTATTAAATACAGGTTGTCCACAAACTGTGTCAAAACACGGTGCAAACAACATTTTGTCGGAAAAAATTACATCATAATACAACCCATCGCTATGGAAATAGAAAGTGGTGTGTCAGTTACGGACTTACGTCAGTTAGAAAATTATGCGCTTGCGTCGAATGCCATGACTACGCGTAGAATACCAGTTTGATTAACCTAGTAGTCTTCTTTCGCAGTTCGTGTTGGCATTCAGTTATTGATGGTTGTGTTGAAGTTTATGGGATAATCGTGCTTTTGAAATGTAATGAGATATTGCTTATTTGGGGCCTAATCGGGAGTAGCTCTTTTACAACATACAGATTTCTCAATGGCAATTCTCGCTGTTGACCAAGAGGCAATTAGAGTCGTCGAAAACATGAAGAGCCTAACTTGGCAGTCGGTCTGACTTCTGCAAAAAACTAATTGGGTGCTCTAATGATATTTCGTAGCCTTGAATTCGGCCTGGCCCGGTTTCGCCCGAAAAAAGGACCGGCTGGACTTGTAAATAAATTGGCGAACAAAATCGAAGTCCGTTCGGTTACAGCATTAAATTGGCATCAATTTGATCAGACGCTGTAGTCACATTGATCGCAACGGAATTTAAGATATTTTCGTTTAACACTAATTGATGCAATAAATTATTTTTAAAATCCTTACTGGACGGCTAGATCGCGGAATTCCTGATTCAGATTTGCGGAAAGTTGAGATTGGACCGTTTTTCTATACTTGTCGGGTCTACGTCCTGCAGCAGAATTTCTTTCGGTTAAATCGTAACGATGATGTATTTATCACCACCATCATTTAAGCCGAAAGACGTCCACTGTATAGGACGTTCGTCTCGAATCCATCGGATTCCCGCGACTCTCGCCAGGTCATCAGGCTAACTGATGGGACAGGTAGGTAGGCAACGCTGCGTCTTCCCGTACGCGGAGGCTACTCCAGAACTTTTCGGTCCCATCGACCGTCTGTTCAGTGTGTTTTTTCTGTACTAATAATTCTTCTTAAAACACAATGGGAACGATCATAACCTTTGAACGTTCATAAGACTACGCAGAACCTACTTACTCACTAGCGACATTATGTAATACCTGGCAATGTAATTATGTACCTACGTGCTAATTAACAAACTTTGACTCTGTTTGATATGTTTCCACTTACGTAACAAATAAACGGAATTTAATTTGAAAGCAATTGCTTTACAACAAATGAATAGTACATTAGAATAACAATTGTCGTCGTCACATTGAAATTATTCATTTCATTGTATGTCTTCTAGTGATTGTTATAATAATTGGTGGTTGTATAATCCTTAGTATAATCGTTTGGTATTGTGTATCAATCAAGATGAAGGCTGTCTGGACCAGTTATATGACTCAGTTATTTCTTGTACCCGATTTTGGGGTGTACCTATCTCAATGCTGAGTTAAGATAGCTTCAACTCTACGGTCTTGTGCCTGTGGCATCCAACGGATGCTTGCTGCTTTCTTTTAGTTATTTTAATTTTTTGAAATGTGTTCTGTTTGAAATATTAACCTATCAATACCCGCGAATAGAGACACAATAGTAAAACAATAACAGCGCGGTCCAATGAGACCGGTCGGGGATTCATGAATTAAAATGACGCCCCTTTCCACGCCATTGCAGACTATACTATACAAAGAGACAATGGATATTGCAAAATTATAAAGAACAATGAAAGTCCCATTCTAAGCCATGTGGGTTTCATGGTCAAGCATCTTTCGATTAGCCCAGATTATTTTGGTATTCCTATTAAAAATTTCCGATGAACCTATAAAGGAAATGTGCGGTGATCCACATTTTCACGACGCTTTAATGAACACACATCCTGTTGGAAGTCATTAAAAAAGTCATCAAAATTATTCATTGAACACATTTGCTACTTCAAGGTTAAAGGTAAAAATGCTAGACAAATTAAAGGAGACAAAATGTTTAAAACAAAATCAAATACCTAACGGGAAAATATTAGGTTTATTATTTTCCTGTGCGTTTAAAAATATCCATGTATAGGTTTCAAGTATGTCATATTTATTTTATTCTGATTTTGGTGCCGGGAACCTTGATCAAGGGCAGTTTATTTTTGGCTAACAACCTGTTGTATCTCCCATTTGGGTAAAGCTTTAAATTCTTCTCGGTGACATTCTCCAGTCGATCAAGGTAAACACCTCTAAATCCGTCATGCCCTACAACCTTAAATTTAATTTTAACGTTTGAATCCCCAACCGGTCCTATGAGACCGCGCTGTTATTGTTTTACTATTGTGTCTCGTTTCGCGGGTATCTGAGTAATTAATTCATGAATCCCCGACCGGTCCTATGAGACCGCGCTGTTATTGTTTTACTATTGTGTCTCGTTTTGTGGGTATGTAATAAGCTAAAATCATGATAATAATTAATCAACTTGAAAGTCACAGTGGCACCTGTCTTAATTAGTATCGTATGACAGTCCGAACCCCTTTCTATTATGATGTCACTCCGTCATTATGTAAACAGTATCTATTGCCTCGGTTTATATCGGAAGGTTGTCGATTTTGATTGATTACATGTTGAGCTGTCTGTGTTTACATTACATTAGCGTTCTCTTCTTGTATATGCGTTATGTCCTTCATGTCTTTGTCGCGAAGGAAGCGCTGTTATTCCTGCGTTGAAGTAGTAATGGTATCTGCACTTATATTATTTGTAGTGACAGTTTCTCATCAATTTGGTTCTTAATCCCCGATTAGAGCAGTGGTAGCCCTTTGCTGCAACCAGGCGCATTATTTTGTGTAATTTATTTCATCACCACTGCCCTCAAAACGAGAAGGAAAACATTGTGAAGAAACCGGTAAGTCCTAGAACCAAAAATTCGAAGACATTTGACATTCACCTATCCGTACTGGAACCGCGTGGTGGTTTATGGCCCATTCCCTCTCCCAGAAAGGAGGCCTGAGTCCCAACAGTGGGAAAATTACAAGGCCATAATAATACTACATGTTAGGTAAAGCTCTCGTTCTGTTACTCATTATTTCATGTTGGTAATGTCTTTACTGAATATGGACTAGATATTTATTCAAAAAGCGACCATGCTTCTGTATGACCAAGATAACTGAATTCACAAGTGCTAATTCCAGCACATTCTCACACAACTGACATAAATTAGCGTCCTACCTAATAAATAGACAAGACGGCTCCATTCCCATTGCTCGCGTGTCCGATACTATTCTATGCGCACGCGATGCTTTTGCTAGCATCCATGTAAAAACATTCGCCGTTTATACGCCACATTACACCAACTTAATGCCTTTTATTTACATGTTCATGTATGTACATCAATCGTAGTTGTTTACTGGTTATTGAAACATGACTGATTCGTAGTTTTTCTTGTTCTAATTGTTGGTCACGCTTAATCAATGCGTCGGTTTCTGAAATCTTGAATGTTCTCATTTTTCTGTGGGCTGGTCTGTTGGCTCATTTGTTACCGCGTTACAAATGAGCCAGACAGAAGTTTTGAGTTCATTTAGCTCGTCGTTTCTTTTTATAAATGGATCCATATTTCTAAAGAACTAGACTAGACCTCCTACAGTTCAAATTCTCCGCCTATCTTAAAATAGTTTAAATGCCAGATTTAGAGATTGGCGTCTATGGCATTTAAAACTCATCATTGTTCTCTTTGTCGTAGCGTCTATAAAAAAAGATAGATCTCTTATTATAAAATGGTGTAACTATAAAATATTTATAGAATAATTTTCTAATTTCCAGTTTCATCGAACAAGACAAAGTGTCCGGCTTCTGGACATGGATGTTCGTGTTATCGAAGCTGCCGGAGCTAGGCGACACCGTGTTCATCGTGCTGCGGAAGAAGCCCTTGATCTTCCTGCACTGGTACCACCACATCACCGTCCTACTCTACACCTGGTACTCGTTCACGGAGTACACGTCCTCGGCGCGCTGGTTCGTCGTCATGAACTATTGTGTCCATAGGTAAGAAGGAAACTTTTATTTATTATTAGATTATCATTTTTTTTTAAGTTATTGATAGGCTCGCGCTTGACCACCATCTCACCTGATGGTAAACGATAATGTGGTCGACGATGGAGCACGCTTGCCTAGAAGCAACCTATTCACTCTTGACTTAAAGTCCCTTAGGTGCTAGCCACCAGGAAATGCCATCATAGTTGTGTGACATTCGTTAAGAGTGTGTTAAAGGAGCTCGTGGCTAAATAATAACAGCCGCACAGGTCGATCTTCAAGGTTAAGCAACGCTTGCCTAGGTTGGTCTGTGGATGGGTGACCATCTTAACATAACGAGTTTCCTCCGTGCCTCGGAAAGCACGTTAAGCCGTTGGTCCCGGCTGTCATTTGGAGATCTTTGGCAGTCGTTACGGATAGTCAGAAGCCAGTAAATCTGACTCCAGTCTTGCCATGAAGTACCGTATTACCCCAGTTAATGGGTTGTGGAGGTCTGGTAGGCAGCCGCTCCTCGTAAAATACTGGTATTCAGCTAAATCCGGCTTGACTGGAAGCCGACCCCAATATAGTTGGGAAAAAGGCTAGGCAGATGATGATTCGTTAAGAGTGTGTTAAAGGAAGTTTGAAAGTCATCATCCTACTTTCAAGAGAAAAGAGGGGGCCTTTTCGGAGGTTTTATTCATATAAGAGCAGTTTTTCGTATACTATGAATGTGGGTGAATATAACAATAGGCCTTTGGATGGTATGAAAGATGATAGTCATAGTATTTTTCTAGTGAAAAGGCATCATTGTAGAGTTAAGCTTGCCTTTGTACATCATTTGTTAAATCTATGTGTACCTACTATGTGATGTTCTTGTCTACAATAAAGAATTAAAGATGGAAGATCACACGATAGTCACGTTGCTCTAATCCAGATCCATAATAGAATTTAGGTACTAAATGATATGATTCTGATCGAAATTTTATGCCTTTTGGGGTTATACTAGTTGTAAATACAGCCCATGCTTCAATATTCTTACTAAAGATTTGATTATCTCTTTAATTAATGAATTAATCTCCTGTTACCAACCAATCCATTTAATGTGTTCCACCAACTGTCTATACTAATGATTGACTTCTCTGATGGATCTTTTGTTTACCCAATTGAGTAATGAACGCGAGGGCGTGGCCGAACATCGGAGCTCATTGTGTAGAGTAGTATGACAGCATAGATACAGCCATAGATGGCTTTGTACTCGAATTATGTCGTAAAGCCATTTCAATTGATTGGTCGTTATATTGAAAGGATAGATTCTGCCAGCGGCCTCACTTGCATAAAAGTAAGCAATTTATAGAGTGCGTCTAATGAAAGCGCGACCTGGAGTTTTTTTTTTAAATTTAATTGGCAACATTATTCAGCCGCAATTGTAGGAAATAAAAAAAATTGTGAAGTGTCAAGACATGATTCTCCTACTAGTTTACATACAAATCTTTTGGATTTAACCTTTTTTCTCAGGTCGCGCTTTCATTAGACGGACTCCAGCATTCTATTGGTTCTTACAATATTTTTTAAATTTGGCCCAGCTGTTTTTGAGTTTATTAATTATAAATCTTTACTTTAATAAATCTGAGATTTCCAAAAGTTAACGACTGTGACCCACCTAATAAAAATAAATCGAAACTCGCATCTTGGCCTTCATGAAGAAAAAAAGGAGCATACATAACTATGCATAATATGAATAACAGACTATTAATATTAGAAAAACAAAGTTATGTTAAATCGATGCGCTTGAAAGCTCTTCACTTTAGTTATATTTAGTTAAATACAAACTCAGTTTTCAATACAAAGGAAGTCTTTATAGTTTCGGCATGAGCTTTTCATGGTGCATTTTATGAATGTTTACTCCCTACTAAAGAATCGTGATTTATAGTTTGGGAAGGGTTGGTACCTATAAGTATAGGTAGACAATTTAATTACGGTCGGTATCGGAACTGTTTCAGCTATCAGATCCACGCACAAATGCTAAGTGCAGTCAAGGAACACTAAAAAAATCTACTGAGATCACGATTTAAATTAGAATATTCATCACCAGCTTAGCTCAGAACACTCTACAAAAAAAACTAGTTTACATTCTCAACACTGACACATATCGAAGCTATCCGCTCGCCAATGTAAGTTCGTCATATCAAACTGCAGATCTAAAAACGAAACAATGTCAGTTGTGTATCCAGAAAAAATCTATAGTGATGACAGGCAGTACCAGTCGCCATTTGCAATTTAGGATCCTGCTGTGGCTTTGCTTAACAAAGACATATAGCATGTTCCGTTAGACCTCTATAGTGTCGATATCATCTAAATTGAACGAATTCATTCTTGAAGGAAGTCAATTCTTTGGACTAATGGACCTTCAGATGTTGGCACGTTTTGCAGGTCACCCGAATGTGTCATTGTGTTTTTGCACGTGTAAAATATTTAAGAATAGTGGTTCTGTTATCTGAATGTACAGCTATTCTCGTGTAACAATAGTGCATTTTTGTTTTCGGAGAAGTTATCGAACTTTTTAGGAGGTAGGTATATAGTTGAGATAGGCATTAGTGGGGTGTCGACTAAATGGTTTTTTGATTGTGTAAACTTTGACACTTTCTGCAGGGACAGCAAAGCATAGAAATATTTATCTTGATAACGGATTGATGGATTGGTTATGAATATTATAATGAACTAGCTTCTACTAGCAGCTTTATCAGTAATTAGGTACAGAATTAACCCATGGAAATTCCCGAGATAAAAAAGTATTTTATGTGCTATTCCAGGACATGATTTACACATACCCACAGAAAATTAATATGGTGTGTGGTCATGTGAAGACGAGGGATGAAAAGCATGGTACTCAGATTATAAATAGAAAGAAGAATTGGATGGTTTGTGTGAGAAGTGGTATGGAAGAAAAGGGAGTTAGTGATACAAAAAAAAGACATGTTATGTTGACCCCGAATAACACGGGACAAAGGTAGGAAGATGAGGTATATCAGCTACATCTACATAGGTTGATAACCAAGGAATGGTTGATGATGTTTAGATATTTCAATAGACAGTCCTTTTGCTCGTAAGTATTCGACAATCACGTTCCCATCCTTCGAGTTGAAACCACTGAGCTGTACCAAATTTCAGAAAACAATAATAATGAAACCAAATGACTAGGCCATTTCAGCGGCGCCATTCATCTTCCACCACAAGACGAAAAACAAAAGTATACGTTTCAGAGGTTTAGTGAAACGTGAATGATTAATGACTAGATTAGTATTGGAACAACACCTGGATTCAAATTAAATGTTTGCAATAAATCAGTAGCTGATAATGATAAGCGAATGTCAAAGTCAGAGGCGTGGCTGGGATCAAATAATTATGTTATCAGGCGTCAGAATAATGGTTATGTAGGTAAGACTTGCAACTGTGACACGTGAACTTATTTTGATAACATTTTAACTAGGGAAAGAGAGGGAATCTGTGAGTTAATATTTGTGCATGCATGAAAATGTTCTGTATTCGGAAATTCCAAGTCATCATCATCATTTTAGCGCGTTTTTGTGCGTCTTGCATCCATCAGATTGCCACGACTCTCACCAGGACATCGGTGCATGAAATTCCATGTAAAATACTGATAACCTTGAGCAAGATCTTATAGAACGCTAGGGAGATTGAAATAATCCTTTCATAGATAATAAGCCATCCATAAATATGCTTACAAGACTTTAAAAAATCTGTTAATACGTTTTGGCTTTATTTAAATAATATGATTTAATTAGTTGAGGCAGATTATGTCTATCTATACAGTATACTGATAGATATTACAAATAGGAAAGATTTGTATTGTTAATGTAAAGAATCATCATCATCTGCCTAGCCTTTTCTCAACTATATTGGGGTCGGCTTCCAGTCAAGCCGGATTTAGCTGAATACCAGTATTTTACGAGGAGCGGCTGTTAATGTAAAGAATAAACTCCAAAATTACTGTACAAATTTCAATTATTCTTTCACACACTAGACTTACAAAGATTTTCTACTGTTACACGGGCCAAGACGCTGCCAGAAACTAGCATCTACATTATAATGATAATACATTTTAGGCGTAATCCGTCTACTGCCTACACGGACTAGGAAAATATAATTAGTCTGCTCCAAACAAGGTAAAATAATGTCTCGTATTCCACTCCTCCAGTAAATGTTTCCTTTGAGGCGCGTTTCATAGGAGCCGTGGTATTTGATCCCAACAAATTGCTCTATTCATAGCCCGGCCCGCAATTGTAGACATTGTAGCCGCTTCCTAAGCATTACTAACGACTCGCATCATTTACGTAGGCGACGGCTATTTACCTAGCTCTGTTTATCAACATGTATGAGTACAAGAAGTTGTTATAGTGAGGGTTTTTGTTTTTTGGTTGCACTATGAATTTGACAAATCTTGGGAGCTTAAAAATGTGATGACAATTTAATTAACCTATCAATACTCGCGAAACGAGACACAATAGTAAGACAATAACAGCGCGGTCCTATGAGACCGGTCGGGGATTCATGAATTAAACAATGGGAACAATCGTCATTTATTTTTATACTAGCTTTTGCTAGTGGGTTCGCCCGCTAAACATAAGAAAACCATACCAAGGGAACTTAATTCCTTGTGCCAAATTTGAGCGTGAAGTTACAAACACTCGTTCACTTGTAAAATATTAGTGTGATAACTTAGGTTTTAACTTTTTTACTTTTAGAGAGATATGCATTCGTTGAGGTCGTATAGGATATGCAAATATACATTTGTACATATTTATTCTTTACATACTTAATATTGTGTCAATAATATTTTAAGGAATCTTGATAAAAAGACTAGGTACTTATCAGTAAATTATTTTGGACTCAGACATGTCGTAATATATTTAGTCTGTGTAAAAGTATACCTAAACTATTTTGAGAACCAAAGTGGAAGTGTGAAAGGCTTTTGAAGAATTTAAAATCGTTTGAAAGAGTTATCGTGGCTCAGGTACGCAAAGAGCGACAGAAAGAACACGGGCGGGTTTTGGCACATTGGTCTGTAAAATTATGGCACTCCTTTCCTCTCGTACCACCCAGAGAAGTTACTTATTTGATACTTCCCAACTAGAAAGCACATTCATCATCTACCTAGCCTTTTTCCCTAACTATATTGGGGTCGGCTTCCAGTCAATCCGGATTTAGCTGCATACCAGTATTTTACGAGGAGCGACTGCCTACCACACCTCCACAACCCATTAGCTGGGGTAACACGGTACTTCATGGCAAGACTGGAGTCAGATTTACTGGCTTCTGAATATCCGTAACGACTGCCAAAGATCTACAAATGACAGCTGGAACTTACGGTTTAACGTGCTTTCCGAGGCACAAAACACATTGTGTTATTTAAATTAATTAGTTAAAATAGTTAAAGGAGTCGATATTAGTTCATGAATCCCCGACCCGTCCTATGAGACCGCGCTGTTATTGTTTTACTATTGTGTCTCGTTTAGTGGGTATGTGATAGGTTAATTATTTAACAGCTTTACATGATGTGTTTATTAATAGTTTACTTATCAACAAAGATATTGATTATTTATTCTGTGGATAATATCCATAAAACATTAACATAAGAAATTGCAGTAGAACTATTATACGCTAGTTTATAAACTTTACTGACGTACAGGTAATTGCTTAAACGTTTAACAAACTTCACACAGAATAACAATTAAGTTGTGATTTGATATCAGAATATAAAGAATTTATTGATTGTTGACAATGAATTCGTCTGTGAAAAACATAAAAAAACCCCTAAAATATTGAATTTGCAAATAATAAAAGAATACCAAAAAATTATTAGCAAAATCCGCCTTATAATGCTCTTATTGCTGGGACTGAAGCCTCCTCTCTGGGAGAGGCAACAGTGCGGGTTGAAGGATGGCACATGTCGAGAAAATTGATCTTCAAAATAAATTACAGGAAGTGATGCGCCTGATTCGGTGATCAGGTGATGAACGATGATCAATATTAACTATTTCTTTTTCTCGTTTCCAGTGTAATGTACTCGTACTACGCGCTGGTGAGCATGGGCAAGTACCCGCCCAAGATGCTGGCAATGACCATCACGGTGCTGCAGCTGTCGCAGATGATCGTGGGCTGCGCCATCAACATCTGGGCGCACAACTACATGGCCACCTCCGCGCCCACCAGCTGCCACATCTCGCAGATCAACATCAAGCTCTCCATGGCCATGTACTTCTCCTACTTCGTCCTCTTCGCACAGTTCTTCTACAAAGCGTACCTCTCCCCCAAAACCGGCAAGAAAGCCAAAATAGAACCCGAACCCGATACTGAACTGTCCAGTAAGAAGGTCAACTACAATGGTTACCCGCGACAAAGGAACGGCGTTGTCGCCCACTAGTCGACGTCACCTTGTGATATGTGCTAGATATATTGTACAGGTTATGGCTGTTATTTATTTGGTCACGATTGGGCTCGATTGCCGGCTCTATTCTTCTCCATTCAGTTGCAGAATGGGGACGAGACTGTTGCCAATGTTTCACTGACGTTACAATAGTTTTACCTTCACTCCTACGAATTTATGAGCATAATATGAAGTTTGTTGTATTGTAAGGGTCGGCCATGGAGCCCCGTCGCGGCCAGTGCGCCGGAGACGTCGCCTCGCGTTACATTCCACGCTAGATCGACTGTTTGCTTGCGGCCGGTGCATGGCTCTTGTTTGTACTGGGGAACTCGCCACTGTCGGAATTACACCAAACCATACATTCTTTATTGAAAATCTGTCTTGACAGACTCTTTGAATTGTAACTGCGAATTTATCTACTGAGACAAGTGGGTATCGCACTTGAATATAAAATCTTTTCCATTTTCATGAGGTGCATAATTTGCTTTTTGCCATAAACTGGCTATGTACAAATAGATATAAATATACTCCTTTCTCTCAAAAATCTAATCTAACCCAATTGGCTTTTTTAAGTAAATTTTTGTATCAAAAAATCAGTTTGGAGTGTTTCCGACAATCGGGCTAGTTCACCAGTGGCCCTTTCATAATATGGCGGCGTTCTCGTGGTGTCAAATACATGCTTTTATATAGGATCTGTGTACCGATGGTTTAGGATACGTGCTATTGAGGTTAAAGGCTGCATCGAATTGACAGAGTGTCCATATTTATACAGTAAGGCCCCATTTTAGGGTTCGTGTACAGTTTTACAAGAGATTGATGTTGTAAATAAAGTAAATGTCGTATGTTATAATGACACAGATCTTGCCATTTTTATGTTGTATAATCATTTCTGAATTTTTTTTAAATCCGTCGTTGTTTTCTGCATTTTGTAGTACCGTTTGTTTGTAAAAGTTTGTTCGTTTAGATAGTTTTGTTACAATAAACATGAAACAATTTCGATGCAGTTAGGTCGTGACTATGTTTAATTGCAGTTTGCAAATTTTGTTTTTAGTAAATACTAGTTAGTAATGATGAAAAGGAAATGAGCCATTACGTAAATATAAATTGTTACAAATAGTAGTACATGATGTTTGACAAATTACTTTACGACAGGGTCTCGAATTAGTTAAGAATTTAAGTTTCACGTAGTTTGAAATCTTCGGAATTTAATCAGTTTATTGCTTCTACATTGATTTAGGGACCCTGATTAATTTATAAGAATTTTGAAAATGTTCAAATCATATTATAGTTATGGATGATACATTCCCAGTATAGAAAATGTGTGAGAATTATTGTTTAAGGGATCCGTACAAATCTTTTGTTAACTAATGGAATTTTGTACACTCTCCTAAATTATTGTTTCACCAAGACCTGTATAAAAGCTCTACTTTGTTGTTATTGTGTCGTATTTATTACTTAATGAAAAAACTTAGTGATTTTTTTAAATAATTTATTTTTAAAGGGATAGTTTTACCTATACACTGTAAATGTTACGATGTTTTGCGCTTCATGTGAGCCGTGCGAGCGGTGCGTAGGTGTAATACTTTGATATGCTTGTCAAACAAGTGCACAAAGTGTAATTATGTAATTCCTGATAGTGGAATAAGCAATAAAAACGAAAAGTTTCGGTTAAATTGACAGTTTGGGCGCGTTTAGTGTACATTTGGAGGATACTAATTTTAATATCGGCACACGTTCTTTAATAAACCTAACAGTCTAGATTTAACAAAGAACGTGCGCCCGTTACGTTACTCGCCTCGGATAAGGGCGGAAGAAAGTTCAAATCAACACTTCACGCACTTACGTTAACGTGCGCGTTAACGTTATCGCGTGAAAGCTTTACAACCGACGGCATTTATGTAACGTAAACGCGGTCGTTGTGAATACATAGACTTAATTAGATTTAGTCCGCGACGCTGATATTGGACTCATACAAATTATTATATAAGGCGTCTATTCAAGTCCAATCGCGTTCACGATTATCTAATGTCGACTGCGTCGGCGATCACTGTTGTGATGAATTCTAACGTTACACTCGTTTTATCCGTTAAATTAAAAGTACACGAAAGCTTTGGATAAACGAAGGAACGCTAAATAGCGATATTCTAACTTCACTGTTACTAAACTAAATTAGTATAGATAATGCCCTGTAACTGACCGCTAATTGACCTTTTTGTGGTGAAAAGGCTCGCGTTTTATCTACCGTATGAGCCTATTTGATACTTGATTCATAGCTTATTTTAATGTCAAAGTATGGCACGTTAATTTCCAAAGAGAAAATTTTAAAAATAAAAACAAATTGTCACTCCGCTTTTTGTTTATTACGTAGTAATATGGCAAAAAAATGAGCATCTGTCTTATATAATATTGAATTTCAACTTGTAGTGCTTATTTACTACTGATGATCACATAAATCTGCTGTGGCTTGAATAAAAAAATATTTCAACAACATCACTCCGGTCACTGTCGGACACGTTCGTACGCCACCCTTTTTGACTTTGTGATGCGCATGAGACCAATAAACTGCAAATGTAAGTCGAATTAAGGGAAGGGATGTGTCGGTCACGTGTCCGACGTGGCCAGAACGTGACTTTAGTGGTGATTTTCATTGTCCAACGTGACCTGAATTGAACTTAATGGTGAACACTTACTGGCGGTCACCGTGGCCCATAGTGATTGTGTTAAATTAAAACCAAGCTGTGATTTAAAGTATCAAATAGGTTCGCCGCGGTACTTCCTACAGCTGGGCCTTACAAGAGTCAGTGTGCAAATTAGCATAGTTTTAGCGGAGGTCAATTTCGTCTAGTACCGTTTATAGAAGTCACAATTTTAATATACCTAGGCTATTTCAAATAGGCTGTTGTTTTTGTCCAGTTCATTGCTTTGTCATTAACGATGGTGAGTTCTAGGCATACTTGTAGTATTAACAATCGACTCATAAGGTGGGGAATGACTTAGATATAATAGGGAATCGGGAATTAGGTACTTAGTCCGAACTAAAACAATGCAGTTGAGCTATGTAGCCTTTAATTTCGCCTCCTCGAAGTACATTGCGAAAAGTTTATTTTGTAATTTTTTATCACACTTTTTATTTATTTTCTTTGCGAGATCATGTCGACGTCTACAGAAATTTAATGAAGGAGATTAATAAATAATTAATTTTATCGCGCGGACATTCAACCCAGTTGAACAATAATCTTAACGAATAGCTATTTCGCTGGATGTAATCCTTTGACCCGCGCCGTGTTTACAAATCGACTTGACGTGTTGACGTCAATCTGCGACTTTAATTATCATCACAAAGTTTTTACAATTTATTCAACACCATACTACTAATGTTATTTACGTCAACGAATTCAAAACACCAAACGTAGTCAAAGGGTTTAAATTGCAATTAACTTTTCTACTTTTATTTGTCTTTGAAGCACTTTGTATTCTGAATTGGTTCAGAATGTTATCTATTATTATTATCATATTTCATAAAACTCTTGATTCGTCGTGTACCACTAAAATGATTATGATGTAACCGTGTCCAACCCCTGACTTTCATTTCTGAGAAATGATTCAGGGTACATAGTTATTAAAAAATGTAATCACTAACGCATTTATTATGTAATATATTTTCGCATTTACAAAGAAAACTGTTGTTGTAAATGTTCTCTGTAGAACTAATTAGCGGTTACAGTTCCATATTCAATAAAATATTTTAATAAATATATTTTTGTGAAGGAAGTTTTGTGGTTACAACATGAGCAGAACTAAAGATTATAAGATAGCAACAGAGCATTGTAATCTACAACCTAAAGTGGAAATATTCTTGCAATCATTCATTTGTATTTTCTGGGCAAATAAAGAGTTATGCGTAATCATTATGTTTGTTTATTATTCTTTTCTCCCAACCGCGCATAGTTTTGAATTTCTATGATATTCATATATTGAATACGTATTCAATATAACTTAGTATCTAAGTCAGATTTGTCGCAACCGACTACTCTTTTTATAGTGGGATATCATTAACTATTTATTTTTCCCAGTGTAGGTTTTTTTATCTAGTGGGGACTTGTCTGAATGAGTTCTCCTGTTCTAGGTGGAGCGAGACCAAACATACCGTTACCGATCAAAGTCATCTACCTAGCTGCTAGGTATCATTCGGGTAGTTATTTGAATCAGAACGTTTACACTCTACGAAAAGAAAATAGACGAGTAGACGTCCACGTTTACGTACGACATTTAAAAACCTAAGCCAAAGCTCCTAATTGAATGGCTAATTTTGTCAATGTTATGGGTGTCGCCCTAATACAAAGTGATAATCGTGCGAACACGACCGCGACGTTCATTTTTAATTATGGCAAAGCCGATCGCTTGGTTGCGCGGTCAAAGGCCGCTCTACTTTTTTGTTTTACAAATTAACAGTTTTGTATTTAAACGACGCCATACGATTGAGACTGACCTTTTTACAAGGGGGGTCCAGAAGAGTATAATCTTAGCGTAATTAATACCCTATATACGTACGAAAGTCGACAATGCGCCTTGAATCAACTAAAAAATAGACTGTTATATTTCAAAATTAGAATAGAATAAACCAAAAAGTTGTTTATATAATATATGAAAATTTAAAACTGAATAGTTTCTGAACGATATTATAACGCAAGCAGCTGACTTCACTGACATTTTTCCTGCGTTCCGATTTACGATAACATCAACAAATTACTTATAATATCAGGTATCAACCTGAAAAAGACGCTTCAAAATCGCTAACCGTTTATGAGATTAGCCGGAACGAATTCGGTTCGCGTTCGCATACATACAATCGCCTGCCTTCGCGCTTGTTTACACTCGGAATGACTTTTAGTGCGTCATCGATGCTTTCGTGAGTCGGAACGGGAGGTATGATTTTTGCAAGTTGACAAGTTCTGTCAATGTCAGTTGGTCGATCAATGAACCATTCTGTCTGTTCACGTCAATATTTTCACTTTGTTTATAAAATATATTCAACAACATGGATTTAATAGATAACGAGATTAGGCAGTGGGATGCCGCCGATGTGAAGGAGCAATTTGGTGACAACCTGACGCTGCTGCCGCTCAATGATAACATCAAGGAGCTTCAGACTATCCTGAGAGACAAGTGAGTGAGGTTAAATACCAGGCCTTGTGGTTTCCTAGCTTTACATAGCTTGGAAGATTCTTTAATGTTTTGAATTTCGATTTTTCCACTTAACATTTGACCGCTTGATACGTTCACAAACTTCCAACTGTCCGTTTTGGACAACATTTTCTTTAAATGTGTGTGTGTGTTTGTGCTATTTTTAGCAACGCACAACACAATTACAAGCTATTTGTTCATGGCTCACACTCAGTAAAATTGACTATAACAACACAAAAACCGTTATGCAGAAATATTATTAACATTATGTAGAAATAATGATAGGGCCAGTGGATTGGTAATTATCTAAGGGATGAGCAATGCTTAATGCTAAAAGTCTGACACTCTCTTCCATTTCACCCTAAAGCCTCTAAATTAACAATAACAATGCAATTGATTGGCTTCAGCTGATTAACTAGCTATAAGGAAAAATACAAATAATAATTATGGTTTTTAAAACCGCAAAATCCAAATGTCATGCTTCATCAAGCATCACATGCTTTTAGCCAGTTGTATTTTGTACTAATTATACTTTCAAGAGAATAATTTCTTGAAAGTATAATTAGTATATACTCAGGATTTTTGTTTATCACTTCCCATCATAAATTCTCAGGTAGGATTGCAGTCAAGCACTGGTTTGTGTGATATAAAAAAAAATACATATATTGAAACAAATGTACTATGCTGTTTTCAGAAACACATCCCGCAGTGACTTCAAGTTCTATGCGGACCGTCTCATCCGCCTTGTGATAGAGGAGAGCCTCAACAAACTGCCATTCACCGACTGTGAAGTGGTGACTCCTACCGGAGCACTCTATAAAGGACTGAAGTATGGCGCCGGGAACTGTGGGGTGTCTATTGTCAGATCTGGGGAGGCTATGGAACAGGTAGGGTTATACATATGTATACTCATATGAGTATTTTCTATATGGATGGGATATATTAGTTATTTTCTTCATAGCAAAGAATAAATGAATGTGCACTTACTACCTAGCAATTGAGATATGGATCTATGAAACTGGTTTGAATAAGGAGCATCTTATAGCTAGTAGACAAAAGAAGGCTGCTTAAAGGCAGAATGGTCAAAAGAGCCTACCTATCTAAATAAAAACCGAGGCATATTAGTCATACTAATATTATAAATGTGAAAGTAATAATTGTCTATTACACTGTCACAATTGAACTACTGAAACAGCTTCGATGCAATTTGGTACAAATTAAGCTTGAGCCCCAAAAATTATGGTTAAAAATAAGACACATCCGCAATGGTCGACACTCACATGCACAAAGTCTTAGAGTAAAGTATATCTTTTAAATAAATAAATTACTTACAGATTTATGTTAATATTAAGGCCTCCAAAGAAATGGTTTTAAAATTGGTTTAAAGGCTGTTAATTATTTACGACTGGCAATTAATTAGTATAAATATGCTGGCGATAAGAATGTGGTCGGATAAACGCGTCGCACCTTATCGCACGAACACTTCTCTCTTCCAGGGCCTCCGCGACTGCTGCCGCTCCATCCGCATCGGCAAGATCCTGGTGGAGTCGGACACGGACACGCACGAGGCGCACGTGGTCTACGCCAAGTTCCCCGAGGACATCGCGCGCCGCCAGGTGTTGCTCATGTACCCCATCATGTCTACCGGCAATACTGTCAAACAGGTAACGAGGAAAATGGGGTTTAAATTCCCTAAACATTTTTTTAATCGAAATACGTAGATCCTGTACCCTAAAAAAAAAAGTGTTCCGTAGGAGCTGGTCTAAATACCTGCCCGTTACTCTAACCGTTTTCCGTTCTTCGCGCCAGTTAAGAATTGGTTTGAGCGACCCACCCCGGCTTCGCACGGGCCCAAAATTCCTCTTGAATCACTCTATCTTTCCAAAACATATCAAAATGCGTTGCGTAGTTTTAAAGATAGGGACAGACAGACAGATAGTGGGGAGCGACTTTTTATACTAAGTAGTGAAGATAACTATAATTCAGAACTTACTCAGTGAAGGCAAAGATGTGTCTTTGAATCTGGCCTTTAATGGTTTAAGACATTTGCTTAATGTACAATCCATTGCATAACATAGGCAAACTCCACTATGCATTTTTATATTGAAATAATGTACGGATTTGTAGCTCCACTCTCAAATATTTTCCAGGACCGATAAACATTACATAACCAACACATCTCACCATAAATTATTAATTTTCCCAGGCCGTAAACGTCCTAACCCAGCACGGCGTAAAAGAAGACCGGATCATCTTATCCAACCTGTTCTGCACCCCGGCGGCGGCGCAGGCAGTCGTCGACTACGTCCCTAAGATGAAGATGCTCACCTCGGAACTGCATCCCGTAGCCCCCAACCACTTTGGACAGAAATACTTCGGAACAGACTGATATGAGGACGTGTTTGAGTTCTAGAATGTTTTAAGTACTTATTTAATTTTAGTTAGCTTTTTATTTTAGTTGTTATTTTTGTGATGACGATTATGGTTTATTTTTTTGTTCAGTTACGAGTACAGGGCTCCTTAATATGCCTTGTCGTCATTAACGCATTATGTGTCGCCTTTTAATGTATTGCCAAAATAGAAGCATTCTATTGGATTTTTAATTTTTCACTCTTAGTGGAACTACTTTGAAAATTAAGTAGGTAAAAAAAATTCGGCAACAGATGGTGTGAAATTAATTTTATACAGTAACCATTGCAAAGTAATAGTTTGACGTTTAAAAGATTCGTAGTTTTTTTTCAAAGACGTAATCTCTTGCCAATGGTTGCAGTCTTATTTATTTTGAAGTATTTTTGACATGTTTTTATTTATTTTGTAAAGTTTAATTTAATAAGTAACTGTAATCTGTGTAATATACCTGAATGCAAAATGAAAAGAAAATAAAGAAGAGCGATTCTAAATAATTCTGATATGCAAAGTGCACAACATATAGAAACGAGAATGATTTCTATTAAATATTAATATTATATAAGGAGAAATGAGCGGCTAGATACTTTCTATATTTTTGCAAAATCGATACTTGACATAAACTATAGTGACTTAAATATGGCTTTTACCTACCAATTAAATAAATGAATATATTATATTAAAGTTTTCGCAGACCCGTGGCGACAATGCGACAACGCTGTGGCAACTGTTTGTCATAGAAATTGATCTGTCTAAAGAGAAATTTAAAATAATTGCTCTGAAAACATCGTCTTGGGACACCTTACAGCTTTATAGTAATCCAAATCTCTAGGTGTAGTATTAAGTGAAATTGATCTATTTATTAGTATACACGCTATACATTTGTGATATTGCAGGAGGTACTAGTTAATAATGAATATTGTATTTAGTCACAACTAAATTGACTTATTTGTAAATAAAAAAGTGAAGACCGGACATGTTAATCTTTTTATTTAATTTCCTAACCTAACACACGCCCTGTTGACGTCCCTGGTGGGCAGTGGCGTAGATATTCAAAGATGTCATTCGCCAGGTTATATCAATATGCCAAAATGAGCACTTTGCTAGCGACTAAAACATTAATTAATAAAATGGGCGTATCAGTCACCTCAAGCAGTGACGGCAAGCAATGGATAGCTTACAGTCCAGTAATCACCCGGACCGAGCCTAAGTTGTTGATGGCGCATAGCGTTCCACATGCGCCTGAAGGCCATGTCAGCAAAACCGTGCGATCAACAGGTAGAAGACATAAGTAAAGTAAGTACATTATTATGTTAAAATCAGGTGACTTCGTTCACGAGAAAGTAAAAGGCATAGCTCTCGTCCATCCTCAAGTGCAGGCCACACCGCCAGCTGGCAGGCGTAGCGGGCGAAGCGAACGAAGGAAACTAAACAAAATACGCGAGATATTGGCGAGCTAAACTATGTTGGGTTCACACCGAAAACTACGGACAAACAAGCGACGGGCGGAGCGGGCTAAGCGGGGGGCGCACTGCTATTCGAAAGACGAACGTCGACTAGTCTACTCGAAACGGGGAGGACGGGCTAACGAACCGGGCGAGCTGGGCTGGCGTGGCGGGCGTAGCGGGCGAGCTAAGCTAGCGAAGCGCGGGCGGGCCAACGAGGTTTCGCTGAAGTCGTCGGATATTTCGTTAGCTTAGCTCGTCAGGTTAGTCGGTAGCTTGCGGTGTGAACCGAAGTATGTAAAGAGGTGAAACGATGTTCGTCCGTCAGGCCCGCCCGCCCGCTAGCTGGCGGTGTGGCCTGCGCTTAAGTGCTACCTTTTCACAAAGGTTCTCAGTAGAAGAGAAAATTAGTTCAAATAAATCTCAATAGATGGCGTTATATGTATGTATCTCTTTAGAAGTTAAAAGTTAAAATTCAAAATCGAATCGCTGGTATCGCATGGGCGATAACGAACAAAGTAGGTTTCAAAATGTTTTTTTTAAGTGGGAATTTGGGAAATCTTTCAGCGACTTTTCCCGCTCGAGGGTGGAGCAGGAGAGCGAGGTCTCAGAGTTTTACTCACTAAAACCCACTTCTATGTTCCTTCTTTGCCTTGCGTTCTAGGACCCCAGAGTTCCCTTTTGGATTACCCATAGCCCCATTAGGCCTTGCTGGGCCTCTTTTTTGCTGAAATCTCTTTAAGATGCGCGAACACTAAGCACCTTCGATGACACGGGCACAGTCTGGACGATTACCGGGGGCTGGACGGCCAGCTAGGTACTCATTTGCTCTACGGTGGCTGGAATGCGATGCTAGCATCCCGGCGCGCGGCGGCTGGGGCATAAGGAAATCTGTTCCCTTACGCGTGCGGTCGCTTCCTTCACTAGCATTACCTAGTGTTTAGCAGGTGACGACCGCCTTAATGTAAGAAAATAAATGGCATAGCGACCCATCTCAATAAACTCTAACACCACAATCTTCACCATCTCCCTAGTCTTTTCCCAACTAACTTGAACTGGACTCGATTAAATTCCCTTGTTTCACATAGAACGACTACCTATCAGACCTCACACCCCTATCATTGGGCTTCACGATAGAGCTAAATAAAAAGATAATAATCGGAAATCCATTTTTGTTAACTGAACCTGGACCTATGCCTTTTTTGATGAAATAGCATGACAACTGCTTTTGGGTGCAGGACACCCTGCCAACCAGTGCTTCAATTTTTTAAAATAGCAATTGAAGTACTCTGTTAACGAATAAGTAGGCACAGAAAAAATGAGGAATCTGGTGTATGAGTCAATTTCATGCGAAATCCGGCGTGATTTTTAAGGGGCTACACCTTCCTCGAAATAATTTCTCATGCTCTGGGCGGAGCGAGAAGGCGTGTCAGACTTCTACTCACTAAAACCCACTCCTGTACCTTCTTTTCCTTAATTCCAGGGTCCCAGGGATTCCTAATAATGTGCTATTGCGCTACGTGGCGCAGGTTCGATTACCGCACGGAATAATGATTAGTACAGCACGACAGAGTACTTTCTAATGCAGAGTTTTATGAATATGATTAATAAATTGTTTGATTGTTTTATTAACCTATCACATACCCACAAAACGAGACACAATAGTAAAACAATAACAGCGCGGTCTCATAGGACCGGTCGGGGATTCATGAATTAAGGAATAGTTCAATTTTACCCAAATTAACCAAGCTTTCTGGGATTTGACGCTATTTTTCCAGAAAAAATATATTACGTAATACATGCTGAGGCTGAGACCCCTCGCTTCTTCGTAAGATTAGCTGAGAATCGACTCGACACTCTGCCCCTTAAACACCTCACGTAATTAATGGACGCCTCAGCGCGACGCCCCGCAACGTGTCCTGTCCTAACTAACGCATTTTGTGTGATTGTCCTGTGGGACATAGGTTACGTAGTAACTATTTAGTAATCTGTGACATAGGATAATGCTTATTACAGCAAGGTCTGGCGGACATTGCCATGTGTTTCTATCCAGCGGGGACCCTCGAGCTAACCGAGAAAACTAGTGACACAATGAGGATAGTATGATAACTGATAAGCTACGATTACGATTATTTTGTATTTAGAGCAAAATTTTGAAAACTCGCGAAAAATGTTATAGTGAAGAACTCAAAGTTATATTGGTATTATTGATAATACCTTAATAATATATTTTTCATCCCACCATCTCGGAAAGAGTATTTTTAATCTTTAATATCTGAGTGGAAAAGCAGTTTTTATTCTCTAGAGGATAAAGTAAATTGAATTTAGAACATCGTGTGCACTACGTTTGTGAATTAAAAAAAAAATTAAACCTATTTACTGCAGCTACCTCTATGGTGCCGAATATATCATAAAACTTTTTTTTAATTTGTTAAAACTCAGACTCGGAACCTTCTTGGTGTTCTTTTTTCAATTTGCTTTGTACGCGGTTCCTTACGCGGCATCTTTTCACAACTTTGTTAAACCTTATATTAAAAACAAGAAACTTGAAAACAAGTGAAAAAACTAAAATGAGTGATTCTAGCGACGAGGAAGTTTGTTTGACGCCAACAGAATTGACTGAAACTGTTAATAATGCGCAAATAAGCTTTCTCCCTCAACAATCACGCGAGAAGTATTTAAAACAGTACAATATGTTCAACACGTGGCGACTAGCAAAAGGAGCCAAAACTTTCTCAGAAAACGTTTTTTTTTTTGCATTTAGTCATTTCCTCGCTGAGGTGGAATGAAAAGTTACGTGTTGCACTCGAGTGCAAAGATTTATCACCTCGTGCTCTTTTGATTCCCTCGCTAACGCTCAGGATTCTAATTTTGAATCAATCGCTGCGCTCGTAATTCAATTTTCAATCAATCCTTCGCTTGCCCGGTTATCAAAATTGAACACGCGGTTAAAAAGCAACTTTGCACTCTTGTATAACAAATAATTATTTTCACGTATGAACTTAAATTACAAAGGGATAGACAAATTTTACCTGCTGAATTTCTCCTGTTCTTACATTGGTACAAGTTACGAGTATTATTTTTATGTACCTATTCCAAGCGTAATGGAACCGATGGCCCCGCTGGATGGATGAGGCGATTAATTGTAATTTCAATCAAATTGGTTGAGGTACATTGGATTATGTCACTACATTTGTGAGATACATTGAACAAACAAAGCAATGCCATTAGTTTTTTCGGCCTAGTTCGAGGGTCCCCGCTAGATAGACACGCATGACATAGCCCACGAGTCTCTGTTTTTACCCGGCCGTGGTCACGAGAACTGGCATTATTTTTACTCGAAACTGCAAAAACAAAACTACCATCAAACCAAAATAAATATAGGTACCTACCTACTGACTTGATTCTTCGTAGGGATCAGCGACCCACACTCATTTACACTTATATTTGACTATTTAAGTTTCACTTTACTCATACTGACAACGTTAAACTACATATTATAATAATCTGATTGTATTGTTTTTCTTTTTGCAAATACCCGAAGTTAAATAATCACTTTTTTTTTGTAATTCGCCTGCCTCACTCAGCCGCCAAATGCATTGGAAATACAGTGTTGCCAGACGAGTTGTCGAAAATTACCAGATGAAAAAATATCGCCAATGCCGTGCAAACGGCACTATTTTGCGAAACTAGAAATAGTACTTATGGCTAGTTCGCACTAAGCTAGTAATTTAGTTTAGTAACGAGTAATTTAGTAGCTATTTAGTCTCTTTATTAAACTAGTCGACTAAATTTTTGGTGTTCAGACGCGTTTAGCTACTAAATTACTCGCTACTAAACTAAATTACTAGCTTAGTGCGAACTAGGCATTATAGGAAGTAGTGAAATCCAAAAGAAATAAAAAAAACTTATGTAAGTATTTATAAATAGGTATATATTTATAAAAGAGTGGGATTAAAATCACGGTTCACTTCTGTCTCTGCAGCAGCCCCAGACGTTTTTGGATAGAGGACTGCTGAAGTCATACGAAATTCACTCAGTCAATTTGATTTCTGTTTGCTTAGATGATTCTAGGACACTGGATGGAAAAGTTAGAAATTATCGAACTTTCTGTTAAGTAATTGTAGGTAATATCCCTACAATTAGACCTACATAAAATGTTATTGAATTTAGCGATACCTACTTATTCTTATTACATACCTACCTACACATCTACGTATATATTTATGATATATCACTTTATGCTCATTGAACATCCGCTTTAGACAACTGCCCCCTACGTAGTTTTCTAAACTCATGAAGCAAATACATAAGCACCATGGTCCATGGATGAACTGGACCTATTTGGCACAGCCCTGAGGAAATTGTTGTTCTTGTTTTTATTTTTTGTTTAATTAAAGTTTGCAAGTAATTGTTTGCTCATGAGTCATGGTGTAACAAATAAACATGTTTTCTTTCTTACTTTCTTATCGATCCCCGTTAAGATTTAGTAAAAGAATAATTTTACTATAGCATAAGGCATAGAGTACAATGATATTCGGGAACTTCATAATAATACATCGATATTATATTATTAGCTTGTACCAGCGGATTCACCTGCGTGAAGGAAGGTTTTACCATAAAAGCTTTAAGCCCTCGTTTCATCCCCTTTAGGGAAGAATTTTAGAATATCCTCCAACAATTCAGGCTTCTAATTCCTAGGACTTGGCGTTATAATGTCAGTGATGAGTCAGGACTCTGCCTTTTTATACAGTTTTTTTTTTGTTAAGAAATCCTCACTGAATGACTTCTGCTCCAGGCGGAGTGGGAGGCGTGTCAGAGTTTTACTAAATAAAACCCACTACTGTTCCTTTTTTGTAATATTGATAAAAAGTTATTCTCGTCATAACATACATTTCTTTGAATTTATTTTATCATCTGTTTCTTTTCTAAGGATTTGGGATTATAAAGAGTAAAACAAGGAGCATAACACAAATAAATAACGAACAATAAAATTACTTTTAAATCGTTTATTTCAGTTTCATAGTTTACATTCTATAGATAGATAGAAATATGTAATTAGATCAGATCACACAGCTAAGCGGTTGTTTTTAAGTGTACATTATTATAAATTAATAATTCAACATTCGAATAATTTAATCCTTAACAAGTAACGTTTATAAAGTGTTCCCCAATCATTGCATGGTCGGCTCGCGCTTGCGATCTACACACAGATGTTATTCACTTATATATCTCTACGCTAAATATTTACCTTCATGTAAAAATATCGATAACATTCAATGAACGCGATTGATTCTTATTCGAGAACAAAAATATTTTTATATTATTATTTATTAGTAAAACTAGATGTCACTTAACATTAGTGTTAGGTAGGGACCTACCGATGGCGTATATGGCAACACTACATCTAAAATCTCATTCTTTTTATTTAATGTGACACGGCAACACCATCGGCGTCTCCACAGATAATAAGTGCGTCCTCCGTATAAATAAATACTTAAAATATAACACGTACATTACTCTTTCAATAAATTTCTTATATACTATGTTACATGACAAGCACTTATTATCACCCATTAGGATGTCTATTAATAAAAGAAATTATATGTCTGGCAACACCAGACTAGCGTTGTAGGACCTCTTTAGTTATAAACCTTGAACACAGTAGATTGTCCTTTGACGAGTACAAAGAAAGGCAAGACTTAGATCACAAAATTTATAAATAAGGTGGCTATACAACAAGAAATAATATACCCTCGAAATTGACTTAGATATGTTATTAAGGCATCGTGTGAATCGCACTAGGTAAATTGACAATTATATCTAAAGACTAATACAACAGCCAAAGCGAAATTATATGGCAATCAGCACGTATACACCTACGTAACACAAGATATTCAGAGGCTGAATTAGTCAGAACTAAACAGTCAATATATATAAATAAAAGATTTCAAAAAGCGAAATTAAATACTTGATAACACAATTTGTGCATTCACATTATTTTTTTGTGATTTTCGTTGTTTTTTGTATAAAAATATCGTCAACAAATGTTTCTAAGTATCGTTCTAAGGGTTTACATTGACCTTGTGAAAGTTAATGTTGTCAATGAGGTTGAAAAGCACATCGCTGGATGTATCCTGCTTTTTAGACGCGACCCAGTCTCTGGCGTTAGCGACTACCGGTAGTATGGTTTTTTCGCTATAATAAAGCACACAAATAAAAATAGATTAGTCACATTTGTTTGGAGAATCCAGATTGTTTTGATTCACTCGATGGTAAGGTGTTTAGTGAGGCCGGAGGAAAGGGGCGTTAGTAGCTGTGTGGTCGTATTTACATGAGCTTCTGCTTGGCGCACTCCGGGCAGATTATGTCGGGGCCGTCGGTGATGAAGCCCTTGCCAACGAGGGAGGTCTTGCACTGAGCGCAGATGAAGCAGTCGTTGTGCCAGTGGCGGTCCTCGAACGAGATGAAGCGGGTGCCGCCGATGCCTGGAATAGGGAAAATAGATTTTTAGTTTTGGTTTTTAATTGGTCTACTAGTGCGTGACCGCGTTTTCACGTGAAGGAAAGTAGTGATGAAAACTTGGGGCACACTCTTACGTGTGTCCTTTCTGTGCGTCTCGCTTCCATCGGGTTTCCAGAACCATCACCAGGTCATCGGTCCACTTTGATAGAGGCCTTCCAACGCTGCGTCTTTCAGGACACTACAGATTTGCAATGTGCCTGCTGCTGGGGATTCCTCTGGCTATGTTGGTAACCTTAGTCGATTTGCCTTTTCCTATCGATTTTATCGATCACAATAACCCTTCGAGGTTGCTATCGACCGTGGCGTAGGAAGGCCTCCCACAAGGTGAACCGATGCGATGCCTTGGTGTAGTCACGGAAATCGGAAATGGATGCGAGACGCCCAGGACCGGTTGTTGTAGCGACGCCTATGTCCAGCAGTGAACGTTTTTTGGCTGAAATGCTGAGTAGAATAAGTTCAATCGTCAATACTAACCAGTGATGGGCTTGGTGCAAGACGTGCAGCGCTTGGCGAAGAGTTCTCCGAAGCACTCGGCGCAGTAGGGCTTCTCGTCGCGCGACGTGAAGCGCTGGCCGGCCAGCGACGTGTTGCAGTTGGTGCACGTGAAGCACTCGCGGTGCCACGGCTCGTTCTTGTATGTTACGCCGCCTTGCGTGATGATCTGGAACGAAGGAGATGAGGAGTTAGAAGTTGAACTGGCTTGGGAGTAAGGAAGTTCTGAATGTGTGGGTTCCTTGGTAAAGGGGTCTAGATTTTTGGCCATGGTGAGTAGATGCTTTTTGACCTCAATTTCGTCTGATTGAAGACAAAAGATAAGATATAAGAGAAAGGGGTCAAAGCAAGCCAAGAAGATGCTACTAGTACCTAAATACTATATTTTTTTATAAAAAGCTGTAAGTTTGAAGTTGATGCACTTTTGACCTCAATTTCGTCTTGAATGCAAAAGATAAGATATAAGAGAAAGGGAGCAAAGCCCAGGTGATGCTACTAGAACTTATTTTTTTTTTAAATGCTTCCAATTATTCCACATCTTTTGGTTTGAAGAACTTGAATTTTTGTTAAATCTAAAATGCAGCTAGGAAGATTTTTTGTGTACCTAATTAATTTTTAGTACTGACTTGTAAATACATAAATGTTCAATGTAAGATACGAAAACCATTCAAACAAGACCTCAAGACGTTGTTAGCGGATGTGCAATTTTCAATGTTCAGATAAGACAAAGACTACTCGTAAAGTGTGTCAACACAACACGTTTCGCCATTTATCGCTAAACCTTTCTATCAACCTTATTCGATTCCAACTCAGACCTAACCTTAAACAAGTTCCTGCACGTAGAGGCCATTAAATCTTCATCTACCTAGCCCTTTCCCAACTATATTGGGGTCGGCTTCCAGTCAAGCCAGATTTAGCTCAATACCAGTATTTTACGAGGAGCGGCTGTCTACCAGACCTCCACAATCCATTAACTGGGGTAACACGGTAATTCATGGAAAGACTGGAGTCAGATTTACTGGCTTCAGACTATCCGTAACGACTGAAATAGATCTACAAATGACAGCCGGGACCTACGGCTTAACGTGGTTTTCGAGGCACGAAGGAAACTCGGTATGTTAAGATGGTCACCCATCCACAGACCAACCTAGCCAAGCGTTTAACCTTGAAGATCGACCCGTGCGGCTGTTATTATCTAGCCACAAGCTCCTCTTGTGTAAAATGTAGATAATAAACTACATGTGTGCCACAGATGCTATAAACAATTGATTGAGTGGGTGTAAGATGTGGGTACAGAATTATATCATATTTATGGGCAACGATAAACGTCATAATGCAATAACCTGGTGCCCTAGTTGTTTGGAGGTCAGATCATCATAATTGAGGAATTAGTCCAATGAGTTAAGTGGACTAATAAGACGGCGGGACATCAGGAAATAATTAGAGAACTAAAGAGGATGGGCGGGAAGATGCAACGGAGATAATTGGAATATTCCATAAAACTAAAGTAATTAAGTATGAAAGTTAATCAACTAATTTAAAGTAGTCGATTAACTCGCTTATCTGCACTGAGATGAAGTATGTCATCAACTAATACCTGCACGTTTAAAGAGCGGTTAAAGTCTTACGCATTCTAAGACCTGTTCAAAAGACAGTGCCGAGGACGAGAGATGCGCGCTTTGGAAGCAGAAACACCCTACTCCTCCACACTTTAGAACATGGAAATGTTCTGGAGGACGCGAACCCTAGAGGCCAATTAGGAAGTTTTTTAACCGACTCCGGACCCAGGTTGGCCATTGCAAAAACAATCTGGCCAAATGGGGCTTCTTTGACCCATCTCTAACACAGTGCCAGTGTGGAGTCGCTGCACGAGACATGCATCATTTGCTATGCTGCCTATTCTGCACAACAACCTGCACTTTCCAGGATTTCTTCGAGGCCAATGATAGTGCTGTACAGGTTTCCAAATATTGGTCACAAAATAAAAAATTTAGTTCATCGACACGAAAAGAAGAAGAAGTACTCGTATGTCCAAAGATATCTTACCTTGTTGCACTTAACGCAGCGGGTGGCGAACTTGTCCTCGTAGCAGCCGGCGCAGTAGATCTCCTGCTCCCTGGGGATGAAGCTCCTGGTGCCGATGGGGTTCTTGCACACCACGCAGCAGAAGATATCTTACCTTGTTGCACTTAACGCAGCGGGTGGCGAACTTGTCCTCGTAGCAGCCGGCGCAGTAGATCTCCTGCTCCCTGGGGATGAAGCTCCTGGTGCCGATGGGGTTCTTGCACACCACGCAGCAGAAGATATCTTACCTTGTTGCACTTAACGCAGCGGGTGGCGAACTTGTCCTCGTAGCAGCCGGCGCAGTAGATCTCCTGCTCCCTGGGGATGAAGCTCCTGGTGCCGATGGGGTTCTTGCACACCACGCAGCAGAAGCACTTCTCGTGCCACTGCCTGGTCTTGTACTCCATCTTCTTGGTTCCTGGGGGAAGAAGAATAATGGAGATTTAGATTTAGTGGCTCACGTGACGAAAGAGAAGTATCGAAATGCTGTTTGTGAAGTTTTTGTCCTAAGGTACGAGTAATGATGTTTTTGAATCTTCTGATTTCTGTCCGTGTCCGATATTATAACTTGGGGTCGACGCAACACGTTTTTTCTTCCATTCTGTCCTGTCACGCGTCATACTATCACTAACTCCCGTTTCTTTCACATCAGTCCTCACACAATCCATCCATCTTATCTTTGGCCTCCCTCTTCCTCACCATGTTTTTTTTAATAAAGTTGTAAAATTAGAGTCAGCCAGCAAATTAAATTCTAAAGGAAGTAATAATCTTGTTATTGCTCTGTTTGGTCTTCATAGAATATTTGCCGGAAACAAGGCGATAGCCGTCGTCCTTAATACACTTCTCGTGATTGCAATTCCAATGAAGCTAAATGTGCTATTGCACTTTCAATCGAGTGTACCGGTACAGGCCAATGATCTCCTAGCTGAAATGTGAAGTATTTAGAACAAATACTTCTGTTAATGGCCGTCACATTGTGTCGTACGAAAGGACAGATTTTGGGTGACGAGCTGTCTATCACTCAATCAATTGTGACGTGTTATTTTTGGTGTAGAGCCAAAAGTAATTATGGATTATTTACTGCAATTTAGGCACAGTTAAAATTAACTAGTTCTTAACCCAAATTAAACTGAGGTATCCTCTAGCCAAAACCTCGAACCATATTGTATTCAGATGTCAAACATGGTACAAAGTATCTATAGCTTAGTGACAACTTCGTTACAAATTACATGAATTTACATGTCTAACCTACATCCACATAGGTATTCCTATCTTACTAGTACGTAATATATTCACATGGGACATTATCATGCAATCACACGATCACAATGTCATTTCAGGAACCATTCGATTTCAATATGGTGATAGGTCTGTCCTTGCAACAGTACGGTTCAAGGTTGACATGTCACGGAAATGACAGTTCGGAATGTCAACGTCGTCATTTTCTTTTTTTATGGAGGGAAAATTTTAAAAGTGGAATGAAAGTTTTACTCTATGATTTGTTGTTATTTTTTTTTTTGTTGTGATTAATAAAATGGGAATAGCGTCAAATGTTAAGCTTCTGGAAGTTTGATCTATTAATAATTATGGCAATTTGTATTCGAAAAACTACGAAGCGCCATAAAATTACTAAAATTTATGAAAGTAAAATTACGCAGTAGTAGCTTGATTAATATTTAAATATCAAAAGACTGTGAATCACGCTTTTTAAATAACACTCATGAAAATATAATAAATCTTATTTTACGTGTATCATCATCTTGGATATAATTAAAAGTTTATATCTAACAGCCCATAACTTCAAAGTAATCATAACCATTTTTTTCAAACAAGGAATTAATGATGCTATAACTTTTATGAGAAATATATAATTATAGATGAAAGTATATATTTTTATAGTCTATAATTATGTTATAGATGGTAAAAAATTTGCATATTGATGGGAATGATGGATATTATATAATTTGGCCGGTCAAAGTCGGGTCAAGGATTTGTATCGTGGCAAAAATATTTTCAAACTGTTTTGTTGAATATAGTGGTATTAGTTTGAAATACAAGGCTTTTATTCATTAAGGAATTTAGTTTTATATAATTTACTTAAATAATAAAATTTTATAGGATCATTTAGTCAGTCTAATTTGTAGAGTTAGGTTTTGCGTGCGGTAGCTTTAAGTATCATTTCTATTATCATTCTATCTCTTATCATTTATTTGTTATTATTTTAGCCAAAGCGCGTCATATTTGTGATAGATTGGATCTCTAGAAAGTTGTAAGTACCTATACTTAATTGAAAAAAAAATTAATTGATCAAAACCTGACAATGAAGATCGTGAAGTAATTCGGTTCCCAAATTAGTTCTCTAAACTCGTAATCTTTCAACTTGTATTCGTTGCAATTTCTAGTTTTTTATAACTTTAATAATGGAACAAGTCTTTCAAAAGACAAAGACAGTTGAATATTAAAACCTTACAATCATAAACTTTGCAAAGATAGCTTTCAAATAATTTTCTCAATTTGAATTCGGAACTGGCGTATTGTTCCGTTGTATTTCAATTTGAACTTCGAATCGGAATCCGAAAACTTTTTAATGCTAGTTGTTTGATGCAAAATGTGATATTAATTTAAATTCAGCCAGTAATGGAACTAGGTCGTTTGTATGTTTGTTTGATTGTTCTAGTAATTATGGCTATCTAGACTGGTCGAAGGAGTTTGTAAGAGTACTTCAGTTAAATTATTTTTTTTACTATATTTCACGAAAAAGAAATGTATCATTCAAGAAAAGAGGGTACACGTTGAATTTGGTTGTTTTTTTTAATGGTTTCAGTTCAGGTATTGTTAAAAATCGACAAATGTAAGGAATTAGAAATGCAGTAGCTCCATGAAAAATATTGGTATTCAGTTGCCTTCGGTTAGAATGGAAGCCGACTCTAACATAGCTAAGAAATGAGTAGGCAGATGGATTGAATCCATCTTTGTTCGGTTTATCTATTTTTTTATTTTTTTCAATAGCAATTTTATCACCTTTGTTTGTTTATGTACATACTATTTTACTATGTCATTTAATAAACGTGCAATGCTCGCGTGTTTGGACGTGAAATGACGTCCTTGACGTTTGCATTTGACATTGAAACCGTGGAATATTTGACTGATGCACGCAACATGCACCTAGTAATCACCTGGCTTTACACCGTCCAATTTGTGAATATTCGATTTATGGTGAACTATCATGAATATCTTGATTCATGTTGTATCCGGTATGGTGTGGTATTATAGTCCGTCTAATGAAAACGCGACCTGAGAAAAAGAGGTTGAATCCAAACAATTTTGTATGTGGTAGTTATTTATTACTGACTAGTAGAAGAATCATGTCTTGACATTTCACAATTTTTTTTTATTTCCTACAATTGCGGCTGAATAATGTTGCCAATTTAATTTTAAAAATAAAACTCTAGGTCGCGCTTTCATTAGACGCACTCTAGCAGAAGAACTGCATTTATTATGCTATATTTCAACACCAAATATTGCTTCCCCTCTAAGAAACTATTACGCTATCGTCATCACCATTTCAGCCGAAAGACGTCCACTGCTGGACATAGGTCTCCCCCAAGCGTCGCCACAATGACCGGTGCTGTGCGTTTCTCATCTATCGGTTTCCTTCGACCCTCACCAGGTCATCGCTCATTATGCTAAATAATATAATTAAGTATGATAAATATTGCTAAGTGCATTGCGTTGTTTTTAATTGTTGATTTGATCTTTGATTAAAAGTGTATGGAGTTTATAGATAAGTATTTAACGTTTGAATCCCCAACCGGTCCTATGAGACCGCGCTGTTATTGTTTTACTATTGTGTCTCGTTTCGCGGGTATCTGAGTAATTAAGAACAATAGATGTTGCGCCGACCACAAATAATTGCGATAAAAGAATGGAAAAGTAAATTATGATGTTGATTTTATTCAAATATCCTTCCACCAGTAACTTTAAACGAACTAAACTTAAACTTTATACCCCCATACATTTAAAACACGAAAAGTTTGTCTTAAATAAATTAATCACACGCCAAATAAATGGAAACCATTAGCGATAAATGTTGGATGCGTTTAAACTGTCTAAGTTTACGTTATCTGCGGCCATCAGCGCACAATACGCACGTTAGTCTAATGAAGACGAGGTCGTAATGAGAAAACTTTCCTATCACCGACTTTACCATACTATTGACTGTCTGCATTGTCTATGAAAATTTCGAAAAAGGAGTTTGTTTGACTAAGTTTTGAAAAAAGACTGCAAACCAATCAGGCGTCACCATGCGAAGCCAAATAGAAAAAAAAATTGGCGTCATTCTAAAATCAAATTATTTTCCCGTTTATTTGTTATATCAAGACACGCGGAAAAATTAAAAAAGAATATTACTATCAAGTATATTAGTTTGTGCACTACTTTAATTTTGAATAATATGATTTGCAATGGCCACAGGGCAATGGCGTGTATAATATTAAAGTACCTATGGTAGGTACCAAAAGCTTTTTCATTTTAGATTCTTAAAATGAGGTCTTATTATACTATTGAAAACTGCTTTGCACTCGTTTCCAAACTTTAGAATCACCAAATATGCATTGAAAATTGGCAAACAAAGTCTGAGAAAAAAGCAAGTATAGACAAAAATGTCTTTAAACTTTGGATATCGCGTGTCAGAAGAGCCGGGAACTAAAGCATTGTGTTCGTGACTAGTCTTTGGTTACATCTGCAGTTCTGAGGTCTCTGAACCCGACGGTTATCGTATTTCATATCGATTTCGGGAATTTGCACTTCGTTTCTCGAAGCTTTCTCGTGTTTTTGTTCTTGTTTATGGTTTTATGTTTATATTGTCTATGATGTTTTGTTTCTGTTATTTGTAAAATATTGTCTTATTTTTTTTCTCTTACAGAAGGTTTTATTTTCTTTTGTAAGTTATGACCTGGCTTTACGATTGTCTCTACTTTTTATTTTTAATTCTGATTGTAGAGGCCTTTTGTTTGTAATAGTTTTCACATTACAATATTATAGCAAGATTATTTAGTCTTATAGTACAGCATAGTAACAGCATAGTATAAAATATTACACAAACATCTTAGAACATCAGTTACCAACTAACAATACTCATTCACTAAATACTTCACACTTCACTATGTCTATCCATAGACACTTATCTATATAAAGGTGCATCCACACAACCATAAATACTAAAGCTGTGAACACAATACAGTTAAACCGTTCCACTTTTCCATTGTTGTGAGTGAAAGGGCCCTTACGCCCACTAGTCGATCGGACAGCTATAACTGGGCTATTTCATTTGCAAATTGTTACTGTTAACCATGGGCTACACAGGCGTAGGTTACGGTTATTAAAATCAGTCATGTTTTATTAGAATGAGTGCTCTTTACACGTATGGGTCTGTAGTGTTTTTTGAGTGGTTGTATGGAGCAAGAGGAGTATATTCTTCATAGCTTTTCCTATTTTGTTAAGGTGAAGTTTCCAGTCTAACTTAATATAGTTGTTAAAATATAAATAAATATAGTCTGGGTGAAGATTATCACACCTTCGGGATGTTATAGACATTAAGTTACGGATCTTAAAATTACAAAAGTAAATAAAATATAAATATCAAGATTAGACTTTAATTTCTGTTCTAGATTATCGTTTGTGTGTCGTATCCTGCCATTTAGACTCCACCTTTAATTCATGAATCCCCGACCGGTCCTATGAGACCGCGCTGTTATTGTTTTACTATTGTGTCTCGTTTTGTGGGTATGTGATAGGTTAATCGAAATCAGAGAGAATACCATAATATCCTACTTGTAATGAATTTCAAAGATCTACAAATGACCGTAGAGTGAGTCGAGAGTTAACATACATACTTTCCAAGGCCTGAGTTTAAATCCTCCACCACACACAAATACTTCATTCTCAATCAATCTTCTAACCAATAAAAAAAAAAAAACGGTCAAGCGCTCTATGTTTACGACCGGCCTATTTCATATCCCCGGTGGGAGGCAGTGCATCGGTAATTAATGAAACCTCGTTAGTCGGCTTCAAGTGGCACCGAGAAAGTTGTTTGCTCCGTTTCTGCAGCGTGGGATGAGGATACGCTTAATATTAATGATATTTTAATCTGTGTAGCTTTGAACGGATATCTGTCAGGTACTGGCCGAAAAGGCTCGGTGTCCGTTAGGTTTTGCTGCGTTTGACCTTATTTTGAGAAACTGGTAATTGAGGCTCTAAATGTCATTTGAGTAAATGTAAAAAAAAATACTGCGATTGCTTCCTTTTAAGAGGTGTTTACTTGACCGGAGAAGATATTGATATTTTATAACGTCATAAAAAAGACAGCAACCAACATGCCCATCTTTTTTATACCACTTTTTACTGGAATTACTAGTCAGACTGGAAACATTCTAGATGTTTGAAGAATAGGCTGTAAGAAAATACGCTTCGTCCTACAGAAGCGGATGAGTAATCAAAGACACGGGTGAAACCCGAATAATGCTATTGAAAAAATACAGTTTACTAAAAAAAAACTATACCACATAATTTTATTGACATTCTTCCACAAATACTTCACCTATTACAAATTAGCATAATATTGACTATCATAACCGAACGGGTACCACGGCATGCGTTCACAATGATGCATAGTTACGTTCCGATGCACCGTCGGGCGGCGTTTGTCCAAGGTATTAGCGCAGTTGAGATCAAACACGAATGAGTTACGAAGGCCGCGGTGATGTCAGTCGGTCAGCGTGGGACGGCCAATATTGACAAAAAACACGCTTATTATGGCATGTAGTAAAAGTATAATTTATAACACTATAATGTTGCTCGCTGACGATCGATATTTTGATAAAACTTGCTGCTTTCCATGTAATGTTAGAAATTTATTCCAAGAGAACATACTCCCGAGATAAAAAGTAGCACATCTGATATTTCAGAATATGACACCCGTACACCAAATGTCATCAAAGCCCGTTTAGTCGCGCAGCGTGAAAAAGTAACAAACATACTCCCGAGATAATAGCTCCCGAGATCCCCGAGATAAAGCTATCTACTATTTCAGGACATGGGCTACCCGTGTACCAAGTTTCATTATATTCCGTTTAACCGTTTGAGCATGAAAAAGTAACGTATACATATACAGCCACTAACTTTCGCTTTTATCATATTGAGTGTGATTAGTATAATTAATGATCCGCCTCGGGTTCGTGGAGGTGTAATTTATATACACAGAGCTTCCTCGTTTATCATTCCTGGTATCAGTGAAAATTGTATCAAATTGCGTTGCGAGTTTTAAATGAAGAAAGTGGAGAAACAGATAAAGGCAGACAGCGACCTGAGAAAATACTTTTTCTGTGTGGTTGAAATTCATCAAATAACTTCTCGAGTTCTACTAGGCTCGAAAAGCGAGAGGGTTTATTGACTTTTGCTAACCTAAACCTGTGTTTCTTCAGTTTCCCTTTTCATTTCAGGACCATAATAACTGTTTCGTTCCGTGCCTCGGAAAGCACGTTAAGCCGTTGGTCCCGGCTGTCATTTGGAGATCTTTGGCAGTCGTTACGGATAGTCAAAAGCCAGTAAATCTGACTCCAGTCTTGCCATGAAGTACCGTGTTACCCCAGTTAATGGGTTGTGGAGGTCTGGTAGGCAGCCGCTCCTCGTAAAATACTGGTATTCAGCTAAATCCAGCTTGACTGGAAGCCGACCCCAATATAGTTGGGAAAAGGCTAGGCAGATGATGAATAACTGTTTCGAAAAAAAGTCCCGCAGGCAGAGATAAAATACTAAGTAATAAATTCGTAAGACTTTTCCGCTGGTGAATACGCAGCCTTAAATGTTCGTGAACATTTTTTTCTGTAAATTTTATTGCTCGCGAAAAAGCGAAATAAAAAAGATTTCATTCATTAATTTTGTAGCGCTATAAAGTTTTACTGAAGAGCTTGTTGGAGTAGATAGCTGTTCATAAACTGTCTAAAATGTTTGAAAGGAATTCTGTAATGCCTGAAACTTTTATTTAGCGAGGCACTAAATTAAGTGAAATAGGTTAGGAAGTAACTGTAATCATCTATCTACTAGCTTCTTATTCTTCGTTCGCGTGAAAGTAGGTTTCTCCATACAAACTTCGGACCCTTGTTTCATCCTCTTATGGAGTAAATTCCGGAAAATAATCTCTTTGTGCTCGCCTGTCATTAAAGAAAACGTTCTGTAAAATTTCATTCTCTTAGTATTAGTAGATTTGGCTGTGCGTTGACATGTCAGTGAGTCACATTCTCCTTTAATATAGGTACAGATCTATCTATCAGCTCTGCCATCGGCTTTACACGCTTCAAAGTTGAAAATTATCCCAAGGGAACATATTCCCGGTATAGTAGGTACCGTATACGCTATTCCAGAATATGATGTACCCGAATGGAAAACTTAATTGAATCTATAACTTCGTTTTTCTTAAAACAACATGTGACATTCCTATTTTCTCAGAATACTCATACCAAACACACGTGATATTATTTTTTCCATAACAATTCTTAATTCAACTTCAAAAATGACGTAACCGCCATGAAAATTGTCTCGCAATTTTGAGCTCTATATCGTCGAAATAACATTTATTATTATAACCGCAAAATCGATTATTTTTACAGCGTCTTCTGATTTGTTTTGCCATGGTAATGTGACATGACTAATGATAATTTACCCAGCATTGTGTGGTGAGATCTCAATTGATATGTAATGAAGACTCCTTTGTAATCTCCTGGCTGCAATGTCAATGTTATTTTGTTTCAAGGCTTATATGGATGCCATTGGACACGAGTTAGAATAAAACTGTAACCATCCTTGTTCTCTGAATAATACGAGCAAAAAGAAATATGAAAATCGTTTCAGAATTTGAAGTAAAGGAGCAGAATTTCAAATCGTGATTCCTTGAAATCGGGCTCATTCAGAAACTTGTCCCTTTGTCCCTCGTCATAAAGGTTCGCAATTCAAATCAATGATAGTAGGTGCCGTCGTACCGTCGAATTCCATTTTCAAAAAAGAATTTCATTATACATAAAATGAGATTGGAACCTTTCGTATTGAATCGAGAAACGTCTAACAATCGAATGATAATAATACAATTGGTAATAGTAAAATTGAAATAATATCCCATTTCTCATTTTATCGTCGTCGTAAAGTACGGAATGAAATTCCTAGCATGCGGAACGGAACAAACAAATTTTCCGAGGAAAATGGTGACGGGCGGCCATTTTGCAATTCCCTAAATTGATTATGCACACGTGTGTTGCGTGCACATGCGATGCACGTGCTGCTAGATCTGATAAGAGGATTTCGTGCCGCTGCTGTTGGATGGTATTTAGTTATTTTACTTTGAAAATGGGAAAATGTGACCGATGTAATGTGATTTAGTACGCTGGCATGTTGATGTGAGTGAACCCATTTTCAGCGAAATGTGTTGCTTGTTGACAAAAATATTACATTGAAGCAAAAATGGAATCCTTGTCATTTTCGACTTTCGAATCTTCTCTAATGTAGTGCAGTAAAGTTTCATATTATTCTTTTTTTTGCACTTTATGGTCTAAAACAGTTCCAAATTTGGATTTTGCTCTCTAAAAAACATTCTCGTGTTTGCCCCGATAGCCTTGAACTCTGGCGTCGTAAACCGTAAGGTTCGCCTGGTTGTAAACAAGGTCCGCCCCACGTAGCCACGGCTCAAGCCAAGACTCCACGAGCCTCCTAACACTATAAAACTGAAGGGTACCTTGTTTTACGTACACGCTCACTTATTTCCGCATACGGTTATGATTGTCGATGGAAACTATCGTGATTTATCGCAAGGAGGTTTGTCATATTGTTCGAAATTCGAACGTGTTTTGAAATTGTATTCTCTTTAGCGAGGTCTTGTGTTTGACGTATATGAACGGATTTCGTTTTAGTTTTTTTTTAAATAAATATTCAACCGATTGACGCAAAACTAAAGTGAGAGCTTACCTTGGGTATCTATATTGGTTGAATATTCAGGAGATTATAGACGATTTTTCAGTTTTAAATATGGCAATTAATAAAATGCTCTGATTAAATTAATACTTAATGCAGATGGATGCATTATGCAGACAAATGGCTTAATTAAGATGCACTTTCTACTACGATGACGTCTAGCGTCGATTTCCCTTGCAATTTTTTTTCCAACTGTATCAACTTTAGGCATAGAGCTCTACTTGTGCACTTCAATAAATGTAGGTTTGTCTAATAGACATCGACTGTGTATTATATGACTTACGAGGTTAAAATCAACGAGATAAGGGGCCCGAAGGTCATGGTGATCTACCATCTGTTCCTACATCCATATACAGCTGTAATGCATCACTGTCAGCATCAAGAACTTAATAACAACCTTATACCGTTAACACAAGGTGTATTTTTGTGTTTTTGCAAGTTTTATGACGTCATCCGTCAGTTTAATTGGCATCGAGAAATTCTGGACCTTGAACTGTGACTTAAGGTTGAACGAAAGTGGGCTAATGGGAGTTTTATTTTGAAAAGGAAATAAAATACAAGAAATCCTATTTAACGTAGTACTTAATGATTCACGAAAAAACCTAAATAGAAGACAAAAACATCTGTCTAACAAAAATCTAGATTCAGGTTTAATGACATCTCGAAAAAACCCCGAATAAGGAAAACTAAATTACCTTGTATCTAAGTTTGTTGACTTTGTCTATTCTTTTTCAGAATTAGACAATTCCAATCGAAATTTGAATTATCGAAGCAAAACGCCAAGTCGAGTTACCTACCTACCTACCAACAAAAATAAAAAAAATAAAAATTTGAATCAGAGTCGAAGGACAATGTGAAGTCGAGTTACCTACCATGAAAAAAAAAACGATTTTGAATTAGAGGTTCGTATGTAAGTAGGTTTGTCTATGTATGTGTAAGGTTTATGTTCAGTCCTGTGTAATGTGGCTTTGTAATTAGATACAAAGGCGAGGGTAGTTCGAGTGTTCCTAGCCTAAATAAACAGTCGGATGGAACCGGGAACAGGTTGTATAAATTAACTAACATAGGTAGAGTAAGTACATAGCGACGTTTTCTCCGTATCTTTGTGAGATAGGTATATAGAAGTGCGATTTCCATCATCAAAATTGTCGCAAAATGATTGTAAAATGTACATAATTATATGCATTTTAATCAAGTTTTACTGTTGTTTAATTACATAAGTAACAATAAATCCGTACTTTATACGAGACAAAGTACCAATTTTAATTAAAATCTCATAAATCACTCGAACTGTTTAAAAACAACATAAAAAAATAACGTAAACACTATAAAATTCATTATTAAAACCCTTGACCTATGCGAATTTGTATTACTCATACATTTTGGGGACGCTAAAATATAAATAAACGTGTTAATTATGGAAATTATCGTTCAGACAAATTATTACGAGCATTTGGGTCACATATTGTTATTGCCTTAAATGGCTCCGTAATAAACGACACACTTTATTATGTAGAAAGCTGGCAACAATAAAAATAAAGATATATTGTTTATGATCATTTTCTTTTAATAGTCTTTAGTGGCAACGTGAAGGTCTATGGTAAATCTGTCAGCCTAAAATGTCAATAACACCCGGGGAATACGGAAATTGACTTGCAAATTTTCGCTTCCCAATCTTATTTATAAAGTATTTATTTGGAAAATCAAACGATGTTTTATTCCTAAAACGGCGTATTTTGTTCTTCGAAGTTTAAACTTGACAATCAAAATCCTACGCTTACCTACTGGCAGTCAATAAAATTAAATTTATGGTATCTGTGGATTACCTTGATCTTGTTAAAGGTAAAAATATTGTCATTTGGAAATATTTTGTATTCATGAATTATGAATATATCAAATATTAATATACGTCTCATGGTTAGATTGAAACTCTACATAATAATTTATAATTGCACAAGTGGGTGTGGATTTGTAATCAATAACTAATGACGTAAGGCCTTTATATCTACGACAACATTTATATTATAAAAGAAAAAACATACGGCCATCCATCCATCTTTGATTAAACTTCAATTACTGACGATTTGTTACACTACTCTATAGTACCTACATGTATCGGTCCAATTTATGATTAAAATACCATAATGTTTAATGGAAAATTGCAAGGAGGTATTGTATGTCAGAGACAATGCAAGGAGTTTCCTCTATCGGAAAATCCTTCACCTACCAAGCTAGTAACGTAATTCAAACGATTATAGGTATCATATAGAACTTAGTTATTGCTCTACTTCAATTACGAAGTTAACATTATGTTTAACTGTCAAACGTAAACAGTTTAACTTAGGTAGCTAGCTATTTTATAAGCAATAGCCGCCATTTTAGCATTAATTGCAACTATAATCTACCAAAGAGAAAGCGTAAAGCGCTCTTGCCTATGCGTAAAGCAAAAAAAAAGTCATGAAGGTACATTTCCGTTTCCCTTCCCTTTGAAAAGCGAACGTAAAACTGCGTCGCATGAAAAAAAAACATGCCGGTAAAGTTACGTATTTATGTTTGGAATAATGTAGTGTGTACACTGTCTGAGTGCCTTATTCTGGAGTCGAGATGATGCTAAAAAATACTTTATAGTTGGAAACTAAGTTTTATTTAATCGAGATTCATGTGCTTCACCCGAGTGCTTGAATATACTCGTAGAATAATAACATCGGATATTACAGAATTATACGGGAGCGTTTCAGTTTCCGTCTTGTTAAACTCGACTAAGTTTAGATGTTTTTCATGTAAATGCGGGTAATTTGTATTTTTCTGCGTTGTTTACGTGAATGCTTTGTTTGTTTGTTATGAATAAATGTTAAATGCATATAAATAGGAGTATTTGTGGCCTAGTGGTAATGGCCTAGACTTACGAGTAAGAAAACCCAGGCGCAATACTCTGTGTAATTTCTTTCATCACTTCTGATCTCAAAACGGAACACATTATGAAGAAACCGGCATGTCCCAAAAAAAAATAAAGACTTGTGACATCCACTAAACCACCTGGGCTTGGCTCTCTTAGATAGAAAAACTAAGTTAAGCAGAAGGCTGCTGTTTATTACGTTATGTTAAGTTTTATAAAGAGAAGAAAAAATACACTGACGCTCGAAACTACGCGACAATTTTGACCGATCAATAGTCCGGACTTTTCTTTTTCCAGATAACATAAACAAACCTGCTTGTTTGTTTTACAATCTACAATAAAAATATCTCTATGCCCAAAGCTTTTTAAATCTGTAATTTATAACCGGTCAATAAAACGTTACTCTTTATAAAATTAGGTCGATATCGGCTCGCGTTTGGGCGTCTATGAATAAACTTTTATTTCCCCACGATACTTTGAAGCCGTAAAAATTATGTGTGCAGTTAAAAGTTCGATTACTTTTTAGATCTTTTGGTAAGCAAACCAATAAGTGTATATTTCCTGTGTCGATCACGATCTAAGCTCTTTTTACGAGGTAAATTATCAGATAATTTCTCGCAAATTACAAATGCGTAGGTTTCTGTATGATTAGATTCATGAAGACGTACCTATTTTCTATTATTTAGGACGAACAACAGTCATAAATACCATAATATAGACTCGTCCATAACATAAATAATGGTTTGATTCTAGTTCAGTTAACATCAACACCTTCGAAATAACTCTATTACCATACTGTGGTCCAACAGATTCAATTTACATATTATTTGTTTGAGAATCTGAGTTTATCTACATAATTTATTTCGTTAACCGTACACAAATAAAACTTAATATTTACTTATCTTGTTTTAACCACAAACGTAAGGTGTCATACTGTAAGGCCCCTTTAAAAGGGCATATCATCATTGAACCACAAATTAGGGTGAAGGCTGAAATCTGACCGAAAATTGACATTTACCGTGCAAACATGCACTAAAAAGGTTTCCCGCCAACCATTAAATATGGCGGTTCAAGAAAAGCAAGATCTACGTTTGACAAACTCAAATATTAAAAAATCACACCTTATTCAGTTTATTTTTCTTTTTATGAGGCAATGATTAGTAAGTTTAGTGAGCCAGTACGAAAAAATACACCAAAACATTCGAAAAGTGTTCCATTTTCAAATGCACCGCCATTTAAAAAACGTAATGTAATTATCTGCTGTTTAAAGATGTTCCTACCAATTAAAATTACGTAGAAATACACACCATGTAATGCTCGCTAATTATTTAAGTACACATGTCTGTTTTACAAATTAAACATGACCAAAAACGTTTACCATTACCATTTACTTAACAAACATATGAACGTGCGATTAAATGAATTAAGAGCTGACCTCCATCGAGCGGGAAGATTAATTGAATGAAAAGATAAGAGTCGATCATTGTTCATTCAATTAACGAATGAAGTAACGGTTATGGTGTCTCGAATTAAGGACTTTTTATGAATTCATAAATGTAAATTAATCTGGTTTTTATTAAAATATTCGGAGCGAAAGAATAAAGTTCTGCAAACAATTTGACGCCTTAATCTTCCGTTTTATGGTTAATTTTTATAAAGGTTTTTTTTCTTGATTGGACAAAGTGTCTTTTTGCCTTTAGATAAAAGGTACGTTTCCCATTTTCGGAAGAAACATTGATATTAAAAAGTAGGAGGATGTTTCAGGTTTGATAGAGACATCAAAACACGTACAACACATACGTAAAATAGATAGGATATGTCGCGTCGTAACTGTATTTCTGTCGAAAACAAGAAATTGCCAAAACTTCTCTAATAATAGGAGGTAAATTACTGTTACGAATTGCTTGTGAGATTGAACAAAAAATATGTCTAGACAAAATTATTTATGTATCCTTAGTTCGCAATCAAAAACATAGGCAGGTTTTTGTCAGAAACGTTATTTCACCGGAGTTTTTAGAATTATCATTTTAATGGAAGCTTTTGTATAAAGATTTTTACTATCATACAGGTTGACGACACACTTAAAACTGCGATACGATCTTTTTAAGTTTTAAATTCGAGTCACGAATAATATTAAAAGCATCAACGTAAAGTCTAGCTAGTCTAAAGAACATCTAACCAAATGAGCGAAAAGAAAGACCAAAAAGAGCGAAAACTTTATGGAAAATCCTATTGTTTTTTTTTCTCTTTCGATTTACAACCACAAAGGTGTGAGTAGACTTTTAGTACCTATTCATCTATTTTTGTCAATATCTAATAATAAGCAGGCACATGATGAAGAGGACACAATGGTCGGTATGGCTGATGGTAAGCATCTTATCTCTGCCCCAGTTTACCAAAGAACAATGTAAATATTAAATTTATAATTAGTATAAACTTGACATTGGCTAAATGTACAAACTGTGCGAAACCAAATACAAGAAAAAATAATATCTAATTAGTGACAAAACAAACATTTTCAGATGTTGTTAGGCTTAGTAGGACGATAGTCTAGACCGGTATTAAACCTGTTATAATTGAGAAAACCAGTTGACTAGAAAGTGTGGCTTTCGTTATTACTTATTCATAGATATTTCTATTTCTGTTCTAGACCATAATCTATAGTTTTAAAATAACTTATCTCCACAAAGGTTATCTTGAGAGAAAAGTTACATTTACTGAATGAACTTCAAGCGATCTTCCGTAGATTATAATTACCTACGTCAAGGCATTACAAAATAATCCGCTGTCCACCGATTAAAAACAAATGAAAAAATACATAATAAACACCTGCAATAGTTTTCCTGGAGTCTCCAAGCAGGCACTGATCCCGTAACGCACAACAAAACCTCTTATTTTCCCTTTCAGCGGTCGCATTGGGTAGGAACATAGACAGAATCGCGACATCTTCATTATTTTCCCGCGCCCTTCTTATTCGGTCTTGGCCGACTGTTTTTGTTGTTAAATGCAGTCGCGATTTGAGGTCTTCGCTCAACACGTCCGCTGACATTTTTGGCTGTATGTGTAGTTACTTAAACGCAAAAAAAAATGGAGAAAAAAGCGCGCGAAGTTTGACGTTTGCCTTGTTCGTTCGGATACGCGTCGTGTAGGCTTCGCGGCGCGCGGTGCTGTACTGACTTACTGAGCGAGTGACTCTACGGGGAGCGAAGCGAGCGTCATGTAGGCTGTCGATTAACTTAATTGATCAGACGAGATAACAAATGTTTCAGATTCCCTTCAGAGCTGTATCTCTATGGAGCTATGAGGAAGTATGGCGTTGTATTAATTGGAACAGGCATCTATGAAGATGCCGACGATTAGTGTTGTTTTTGTTGCTAGACTTGGTAACTAATATCGCTTCTCTAGTTTATCTAGCATTGAGCCAGTGTTTGTGCATCAACGAACCTTCAAAATAATATTAGTTCTTCGATATATGAAGTTCTACAGTTTCTTTAAAAATGTAAGTAATATGCATAACAAAAGCGTTGCATTTTAAAACAAAAGACCTTATGAATGGTGCACATAACCGATAACGCGAACGCACGTGTTACCGTTAGCGGCTGTCACGTTTCGTGCGCGGTACGCCAGCCATTAACATTAACTAATTATTGAGTTAATGGACATTCTTCTTTGAGGAAGAAATGAACTCCCGAGTACAGGTGAAGGATGATAAGTATTTTGTTAGGGAAACATGGTCTCAGGTGCTTTGATAGAGACAGAGTCTCGTGTTTTTGACAGAGAAGTAAGCACCTAACAAGACACACGATTGAAGATGGTTTTCAAATTTGGAATTTATGATCTGATGATGATATTCGTATACTACGCTGTAAGATCGAAAGCCTGAATAAACGTGGCCACATACTGGACCCAAACTATATAAACAACGTCACAATTAAATAGATGTATCAACGAAAAGTCATTAAATAACTTCTCCTGCTCTAGGTGGAGTTAGAGGAGTGGCAGACTTTTACTGACTAAAACCCACCTCTGTTCTTTCAGTGGATCTTTACGTTCTAGGACTGTGGTAAATCTTGGGACAAACGAAAAGAAAATTCAAGACCGCTCGTCATAGAGGTATACCTGTGAACGCCCTATACTTCATCAAAGTGACAGGCTTTTAAATTAAACGTAGTGAAAAAGTCAAAACTAAGTTACCAGGAAAAATAAAATCGTTTTCTCAAAACATGGCAGGAACTGGTGTTTACAAGGAAAAGGCAAATCTTCCATCTAAATCTAAAAGACAAAGCTTCATTATCCTGTTACCTAGAACCCGGTTTACTCCCCACAAAACCGACCAGATGTTTCTCATCATGTAGACATCTCCTTTCGAGATCTGGTCTTGAGTTCTTCAATGTTAATTGAAGTAGGACTTTATTGTTCCTAGACCTAGTGCCGTGGCATTGCTGCCTACGATCAATTTGTTGCATCTTATTTACTTCTCTTAAATGGAGACTGAAAGGTTGCATTGTATCTATTGAGTTTAATTATGGAAGGTCCTGCATTTTTTTGAGAGGTCCCATGTTAGTTGGGGTCGACGCAATACGTTTTTATTTTTGCATTCTGTTCTCTCAAACGTCACGCTATTTCTGTCCCCTTTTCTTCGCTAGCACTACCCCCTTTTCTTAAGTATCAGTTATTATTTAGGTTTGGAAATGGCATAGGACCACGGTAACTCTTTAGGACAATCCCGATGCCCATAAAAGGATCTGCCTTGGGAAGGTTTGCAGACATATTCAGCCTTCTAGAGTCTCCTTCTAACCCTTCCCTAACTTTTTTGGGGTCTTCTAGTCTGACCGGATACAGCTGAATTAGTTTTTTTTTATGTCAAGTGATTACCTATCCTCCTCCTTCCAAGAGAGCAGGCCTGAGTTCCAACGGTGGGAATATTACAAGGCCGATAATTCCAATGACTGCTTATCTGATCTCTCTAAGCCAGTAACTGGAAAGGATCCTGCTACCTGGGGAGGAATGATTGCCGAAAGCAATTAAGACAATGTCCTATTAATTTATTGTAATTAACGCAAGGGTATTCCTATCCATAAATCACCTTTAACGTTAATTGGGCTTTAGAAAGACCGCGTTTAATATTCCTACCAAATCGCCCATTACTAAAAATATTAATTAAAAATTACGCACTCTGACATTTAACAAGTGTGTCCCAACTGTCATGTTGTCATCGTCATAAAAATGAATCAAATCAAGTCAATTAATAATGATTTGCCGCCGTATATCATTTGAATACCTAAAGGAAATAACTGCTTCTGCACATGTGGCCCCCTGGTAACATTATTGTGTAAATTTGTCTATTAACTGCTCCATGTTTGTTTTATTTCATAAAATATTACTCATAAATTTATTTTTTACTCAACACGTTGCTTTTGCAATATTTTTATATTATTTGGATATTAATCACCTTAATTTCATTAAGTCGTGATTTCATTTTGATAAAAACTAATTTGTTGATAGGTTTGATTTCTTTTCTCTCATATTTATATAGCCTCTCTCTTAAAGTGTGAATGAGAGAACACTGTAGACTACGAATTTTAATTACTACTTAATTCAACCCAGTTTTTGATTGAATCTATTTTTATTTGGGTTACAATTTTGATTGGTCTACACTGTCCTCGCATATGTGTCTGTTTTGTAATGTGAAAATATTGTAAACCCAATCATTTTTTTTGAAACTCCATGGGGAGTTTCTTGCCGGTTCTTCTCCATAGGAAACGACCAATTTGGAACCGTGCACTAGCTTCGACTTTTTATAAGTGCCCATGTAGGCCTATGTAAAAAAAAAACATTTTTTTTTTTTATTTTTTTTTTTTTATTTAATGGTCGATGTAATCTGCAGACGAACATTTATGATTTTATGACTAATATTAAATAACTCAAATTGGAGCTGTTTTATATAAGGATCATGAGATATACAGCTGTTTTTGAGTTATGAAATACATTTTTTGGTAATACAAAACAAACTTTTTCGTCTTTACAATTTGTTTAGTGTTTGGAAAAAGTTCTATTGATATTGATAAGATTTTTTTTTAACTATTAGTGTTATAAGTACAGTCCTTGCGAAATATGTTAAAGGATTCGTCAGAAGAAATTTGCAGGAAGAAGTCTTCCTAATTCTTTACGTGTTGAAAAGAAAAAGCGAAAAATTATTAGAAAAGGTTACAAATGTGCACATGTTCTATTAAGATATCTTGAAAATGTTACAAAATATGTGATGTAGTATTTGTGATTAAGTATAATGATATCTATAATGTTTCCTTTTTATAGTCGCAAGTAATTTGTTTCAAAACTGTCAAGATATAAATCATGTCGCTTAAATTAAACATGATGTATCGTCGCGTTCTGTCATTAAATGTAATTTGTTGACACTCAAGTCAACATTTGTCCGTATTTATTTTACTTATTACATACTTAAAAAAAACAGTGGTTAAAGTCATTATATTACTTACGTAACATCCCTTTTATTCAGATTATTTGTTTTGCAAAATGATCGTTACGTCAACTAACGTCGTATTTGACAACTGTCATTTGTCTATTGTCAAAATGGAACGACTATAATTAAGTGTAGACCATAAATTGCCGAAGACTTACATTGTAAGGTCTTTATATGATGTCACAGTCAAAACTGGTAATTGTTCAAAACCACTTTTAACTACAAGAGTTGGTCAAAGTATTTGTGAGTACTTCAAAATTGTTGCCATTTATTAAAAAACCAGTTAGATTTTTGTGTCTATTTTAAAGTGGTGTGTAGTGATTTTTTTACTTTATTTTTTTAATAATAAAACGAATGAGTTTTACGGCCTGTTTCACCACCTATGATTAAGTTTCGAGTATATTACTTGGCAGATAATTTCATACAAATTCTGTTCCATTTTTGAATTTATTCAGTGAGTAGTGCCTACTCGGACATTGTGAAACAGGCCCCTAATTTAATAAGAGTTTTGATTAAAGCCAGTTAAAATTAGTGTTGACTAATTAACAGCTGTATTGGCTAACATATCAAACATGTGTGTCTAACGCGTGCGTTTGTGTGCTTATTAATAAATCATAAAAGATACTATCTTAAGATACAAATGTCACAAGTGCAACAATAAATCTTTATGAAGTGATAAGTGTCACTAGTGATACTGTCATTAATATCACAGGCCGTAATGGCCGACCTTTGTAATACTTTTAAGCGTTTACACCCGTTTTTGATGATTCACGTTATTTAATCGTGAAATGCTTCATATAAGGGCACAGGGCCAAGCAAGGACGTTCAGTTTCCCGTAGTAAAGCACAAATAACGTCCGGATTATTGATGTTACATCGCCATTAAGAAATCGCGTGTTTTTTACACCCACGCCGTGTGACTCAGGCTTTACTTAGTGTCACGCCGATAAATAGATGATCGTACTTAAGTCAAGGCGTGGTATAGACAATCGTATTTTTTTTCTAAACCAACAAGACAAGAAGCCATGTGGGCTGTGTCAAACTGTTTCTATTTTGCGATGTTCCGAATCGATTAACGGGATTATGAATAATTTTATTTACTTATCTGTTTATAAGAATCTAACTGATTTGTAGACAGACGATCATTTGAATGAGTAATTTATTTAGTTATTTGTTTGGATATCCGAGACCGGATCTTAAAATAAAGACGTAAAAGTAACGTACGAAAATAAAATTACAATCTTTACGATGTAGACCGAACTTTATTGATGATTAAAACTAATTCTAATTAAATATAAATCATAGCATTCCGCCGTCATAACGCACACATAAAACGCGTTAAGGGGGATGTTCCAGGTTAGCCCGCGAAATTCAAATTTTATTACGTTTTTTGCAATTTGCAAGCCAGTGGTAGGTTGTATGAAGTTAAAAATACTTAAGCGGCTGTAAAACGCAACTAGTTACATAATTATAAGCATAAAAATCATTAACACAAGCCTCCAAGCTCACCTAAGTGTAGGAACAATTTTTTCGAGGTCAAAAACGTTCTTGCAACTAAGTGAGCTTAGAAGCTAGTATTGATGATTTTTATGTTTATAATTATGTAACTAGTTACGTTTTACAGCCGCTCAAGTATTTTTAACTTCATACAACCTACCACTGGCTTGCAAATTGCAAAAAAACGTAAGAAAATTTGAATTTCGCGGGCTACCTGAAGCATTCACCTTAACCAATTACCGAAAACCATGACGTCATTTCTGTGGCCTTTGATTGGATTATATCCTTTAGTGTGCGTTAGTCTGGCGTGGCCACTTCAACAGGGATTAATTAAAATTAAACCAAGACCGAGTGCTGTTATAATAACTGTTACAACAATTTTTTTAAACCACCGTTATTTAACGGAGGTAAATCCTTGAGAGTTGAGGAAATTACTGCAATTATTTGGTAGTCGGATTGTAAAATAATCTTCAAACAACATGGAGATGTATTCGGTAGCCACAACTAAGTTGCGGTTACTCGTAACTACCTATAATACAAGTAATTCAATCTGTTTGTACTTTGAAGAGCTGACCGGTCGGTCAGACTGCCTTATAGTTGTGTATCAAGGTTTCTGAGAGGACATGGATATCTTCTACTTGATTACTAGTTACATAACGTGGATGACATCATTTTGATATAGCCACATCTCTATATCATATTTTGGCGAGGCGCGTCCTTTACATTTTTTGTTTATTGCGTACATTGGCTCGATAGATCGTAGGTACTTGTATAAGGCTATGGAAAAAAGCTAGTGTATAAAGTAAATGAAAGGTCCAGGAACCAATAACAGAAGAAGTCAGAGCAATTTTGATGACATAATTTTTTTTTTTTTTTGAAATTGGTACATTGCACCTGGTGTCCATTATTACCAATCCCAGTACAATATTTTCTGTCTGGCGCACTAGTTTATTAAGTGCACTTTAAAAATAAAAGAGTTCAAATGACATTTAAAATTGATTTTTTTGTCCATTATTAAGTTTTGACTACTCTAAGGGCCTATACCAGATCATCAATCCACCTTAACGTTTGAATCCCCAACCGGTCCTATGAGACCGCGCTGTTATTGTTTTACTATTGTGTCTCGTTTCGCGGGTATCTGAGTAACTACGGGAGGTAATTTAAATTAAAAACCGAAGTCAACAAGTACCAAAACTAATTAGCGTACTCATCTATGACTACCATCGAGTATTTCTGGCTGGATCGTCATTGCTAGCTAGCTATGTAGGCATGTACCTATACTCAGGTCTAAGTGTGGGAGTCATTGTCCATTAATTTTGTGCAAACCACACAAGTACCATAACTATAAGTTGGCAACTAAGTAAATTAGGAAAGGCCAAATCATTATATCGTTATTTCTGACGAAATCATTGGTAGACAAAGACCTTTGCCTAGTATCACCACACCCTATCCTAAACACTATCATCAGGACTCTAACGGCCTATACCAGGTCATCATCTATCATAAGGGTGAATAAGTATCAAAACTGATTAGGTGCCGTACTCATCTATGACTGCCGTCGAGTATTTCTGGCTGGATCGTCATCGCTAACTTCATACTATAGCTATGTAGGCAAGTATCAAGAATACCTGGGTCTATGTGTGGGAGTCATTGTACATTAATTTTGTGCAAACCACACTTGTACCTCATTACCGGCCCGTTAGAATAAAGGATGTTATTAATTTTCACTTCTATTTTTATTAATCATTGCGCTTCTTAGAAAATATGATGTGATTGTAATCTTTTTGCTGTCCTCAATACTTTAACTTTTTTTTTGTACGTGGGAAGTCATTCAAAAACTTGTTCCGCTCTTGGGCGGAATGGGAGGGCGTGTCAGACTTTTACTGGTTAAAACCCACTTCTGTTCCTTTATTTGCTTTCGGTCCAGAGCCCCGAGGTTTCCTTTCGTACAACCCATGGCCCCAATAGGTTCAATACTTGAGTTGGTTTGAACGTTAATACATTTTTGGATATAACTTTACTATTTTTAAAGAAGATTTTTCTAAGAAAAATTTCGACATATTGCTTAAATTTGCAATACGTAGTTTTTAGGTACACTTACAGGCGACAGCAATGTGGAGGAATTTTATGACACCATATTTTAGTTAAGAGTCTTCAGTGTATGTGTAGTCTTAATTAGTTAAGTGTTTTTGTTTTTCTTGTTCTATGTTTTTAAACAAATGTACATATATAGTAGACACATAGCCATATCGTGATTTATAACCGATAGGTACTTTAGTGGATTCTACGAAAATCGAAATTCTAGTTCATATTGATCACAGTTTAAAATCGTCACAAATATATCGGCTGTGTCATACAAATTAATGTTACCAAGAATCTCTGTAATACAGAATTTCGGATAAGAAACAACAGTTATTTTCTTGGAATATCTGAAATCACAGTTATTTATATAGGACTAGAGATTACGTAGTGTTTGAAATTCGACCCGGTCCTTGAATTATTTCTTTTTAACTTTGAGCAACATAAAACACTAGGCACTCTGAACCCCTTTTCTTTCCTATAACTTCTTAACGTTTGAATCCCCAACCGGTCCTATGAGACCGCGCTGTTATTGTTTTACTATTGTGTCTCGTTTCGCGGGTATCTGAGTAATTAAACAATACTTAATATTTTTCGGGTTAATAAATGACTAAATAAATTCTCCTGCTTCAGATGGAGCGAGAGGAAGTGTCAGAATTTATTTGAAGATCACACATCCTTCAGTTTTATCCTTTAACGTTTCAAGACCGCTATGAATCTTTCGAAAAATTCTACAGCCATGTAATATAATACGTACAATAGTACATCTATGTTATCCTTGATCGAACTCTCCATCTACCCTATTCCACAATTAAATTAATCACAACAGTTCTCCCCGCCCTTTTCTCGTCTGCCCAATTATAGGAGGCCATACAACCGGTCCGTATGGTATCATTACAACTTGTAATGTGCGGCTTCACTAGTAATGGGCCGTGGTCTTCCAATTTACAAGTGTTTTCGGTTAATACTCGGTGATTAGAATCGACTTATACGTCTTTATTAGGTAGGTAGGTTCAGCTTAAGGAGTAAATGATTAGTTTTGGAAGGTTACTTCTGATTGGTCTTTACGCAGTGTTGTGTGTTAATCGGCTTTAAGGATAGAAGATCTTTGTATCTTTGCTTTTAGTAGTGAAATATTTTGTCTAAACCTTATTTTATTTATATGGCTAACCAACTATATTTTTTGCAGATTTTTTTTACTCAACTCTTTCAGAAGACGGGTTTGTGTAAACAAATTAATTACAGCCAAGCACATAACTCTTAGATTTAGAATGTGGTTGTAAAAAATAACCTAGCTTAACCAACCTTTTCATGTTCTTGTGTGCTGGGACTCATGCCTCCTCTCTAGGAGGAGGAATAGGCCTTAATCAGGTTAGTGGATGTCACATGTTTTCGAATTTTTAGTTCTACGACATGCCCGTTTCCTTAGGATGTTTTCCTTCACCGTTTTGAGAACACTACCGTGGTGATGAAATAAATTACAAAAATCCTGCCACACTTGAAGTAAAACACCACCATTTAAGTCCAACAAGGTGAACCAAAACTAAAGCATAAAGCCAGGTGCGCAAAAAATCTGCTTTAAAAATATCTTGAAGGCGTCACCATATCGAAATTCGAAAATTTCATATCCACATATGAGCATGGAAGCTCGCTGGAGGCTGTGGCAATGACAGTGGTGATTTTTTCTCAGGCCTTACCTTACGATACCATATCGAGGGGAGGTAATGACGCGCCTTGTACGGAGATGAGAACGCGAGTGAGGGATACACTGTTGCTGAGGTTAGATGGTTGAAATGATTTATTGGTCAGGAAGAGAGGGTTTTGTGGAACATGATTCAGAACACAACTAAGTGGGTTTTAGTCAGTAAAAGTCCAATCCTCCATTTAGTGCTAATTTTGGTTCGTGTTACATCTCATTTCTCTCTTAGTATTTGGTGCTAGTTTTCGTAGAGATTTGTTAGTTAGCTTACATCTGGCGATGTGAGAAATATCTATGACTAGCTTAATATGCAAGAGGTTTCATCCGTGTGAAAGTAGAAAATATGTCTAATGCACTCACTGGTAAAGTAACATTAGGTACACTATTGAAAGAATTATTAAAATCAGACCAGAAGTTTTTGAGTTTATTCATTACTAAAAGAAATACATTTTTTCCTCTTTATAATTATAGTATAACTACATTTGTTCACACAGAACACGAAAAGCATGTAAGTCGGATTTGACTCAAAAATAAAATTATTAGTATCCGTATATTCTGAAATGTTAAAAGAAGACACCATAGACAAACACGAATGAACAGCTGGCCAGTGCGCTCGCGAATAAAAAAAAAGCAAAAAAGAAAACTCTTTTATCCTGTATACTTTTTTTATGCTGCCAGGGTTTTTGGCGGGATTTTTCGAGTGAAGCTCAGTGACTGTTTTATTTATTCGCAAATGGATTTCTAGTGGACGTTGTACCTAATGTAATATTGGTGTAGTTTGGTTATCTCAAGTGTCTACATAACTGGACAATGGAATCATTGAAATAGTCGTGATATTGGTAAAATGAAGCTGAGAATTTTATGTGGTGTTGACTACCTCAGCGAAAGCAAAGAATTGCTACCAAATACTACAAAAATATTAGAATGTGTTACATCCATATTCTAAGCTTTATAAAAATATGAACAAAAAATTGTTCAAATTTATCACTGCAAGAAAACAAGGACCCAAGACTAAACAGTATGGTCGAAAGACCTAACCTTCCCTTAGATGCAAATTAAAAAAAAGTGCTGTCATTCTGACAAGCCTGTATGTATCACATATACGTGTCAGTCGGCATGTCAGTAATGTACAATTAACTATAAAATATAAAGGTGATATGTTACACCTTATTAAGCGATAGATCGATATAGTAACGTAGAACGCGTAAATTATGTTATTATAGACTCCGGTTTGAAATGCTGTGTAATGTCAAGTATTTTATTTATTTGCGAGTTTTTCTAATAGATCGGTATCATGGATGACTCTAATGAAGATTAATAATGTATTTTGACAGCGTTGGTTTTTAAATAATTGATTGGTTAAGCTTTTGAACGGATGTATGATTTTTTTTTCTTTCTTGAATGTCAAAAACTGGTAAATAAGGATGGTGACCGCTACCTAATAATACAAGATAATATTTAGAAGCTTTCTTCTCAAAACATCCGTACTTCTAAAAATCTGCGCAATTGAGCAAAACACTTTCTATCATAAACTAATCATTATTTTAGGAAAAATTCTGATCCATTGTTGTGCTATTGATCAATGATTTTTGAATAGCTCGATAATTTAAAACAACTCAATTTATGTTGTTAAAATATTAACAACATGAAAAAACAATTGCCTCAATTATTCTTATAATCATAGTTAGCTATTTTCACCTCATTTTTTATATTTTTCCATTATATTTCAAACATATCCTTACTAACTCGTACCATAAGACCCAAAAACAAAAATCCCCTAACAAAACTTAAAGCCAGTACTCACCAGCACGGAACACCTCGCCACATCCATCGCAGCGGCTCGCGAACTGCGCGTCGTAGCAGTTGCCGCAGTAGATCTTGTCGAGCTTGGAGCCGAACTGCTTGTCCACCAGCGACACGCGGCACTTGGCGCACAGGAAGCACGCCTCGTGCCAGTGCTTGTCTTTGTACGACAGGTCCTGGGGAACGGAGAAGAAGGTTAAGACAGGCAAGAAATGCACCAATCGTAAATTGTTGTTCTAACATTTTTAGTAAAAAAAAAAATACTTTTATATTAAAAATTCCGTCGAGGTTGATTAGAAGAACTTTTTTTGGAGATTCAATTTAAAAAGTACAGAAGAAAAAGAACTAAGGAAAAATCCGACAAAAATTTCACCAATGAGGGTTCAGAATCATTATGTCAGTCGACGTGCTAAAGAGATAGCCATTCCCAACTAATGGCGCCCTTTCACGAACATAACGCATGTATCAGCATTACTCAACTCCATAATTTTGAAGGGAACTGAATGATCCAACACACGCGCTATCATCAGCGAGTGAGCATGACAAACTTTCAACTGCCATGCTTGTTCATGTCAAATGCCATAGAGCAGCAGCAGATGGCATAATGGCAACTAGTTACAGCAATCTATACATCTGTATTATCAGGAGGTACCCCAAGTCCCTTGCCTATTGATTCCGAGGAAGACTCTGTTAATTTTTTTTTGACGATGCGATATCTTAACGCTGCGGGTAAAACCCGTAGACTCATTCCACATTTTGGAGGTACGCGGTAGAAAGTTTCAAAGTATACATATAGGATTTGTAAAAACACAAGATGAAAAAATAAGACGAGAAGAGTCATCATTATCCTGATTTTGTCTCCATCGAAGAAACAAAAAGATAACAGAAACCAATTTTAACTTACAAATCCTTAAATCTGATGTAAAAAGCGCTATTGTTTCATGACAACGCGAGTTGAATGTTAACTACATTATTATTCAACTGCTAAAAGACATCGACCGAACAAAAATACTGCTGAGACAAGGAATATGGATTTAAATATTAAAACACTAAGCTATGAATAGAGATGACAAAATCTTATTTAAATAAAGGCGTGATTTACAAAAAATACATCACTTTGAACTACGATAACAATAATTAAATACGTTAAAATCCGACGTGAGGGACATTAATCAGAGGTTCGCATCTGATCTTCTTCAATTAGATGGAAAAACCAGACAATGTACACAAAAAACGTATTATTCTACGACATATGTTGACTACGTCGCGTAGGCGGTAATTATTACCTTCAACTTGCCACTAACATACCGAGAGCAATCAATTGTTATAGAGCTCCTACGTATAAGGGCAACATTAACTTCAGTTGTCATTCCTAAGATATACTCCTAAATTGCATAACAACCTACATCTCAATTGCTGGAAATACCAGCCATCGTACACAACCTATTTTCGTCCATGATTCATAAACATACATTTTCGATTTCATATAAACACTCGACTGCAAATCCTATTTGTTACATTCATATCAAGTTCACTGACCAAATAACGAGCATAACCCAAAACCTGAGTGCATACTACGCAAGTATTTCCATCTCTCGGGTCACCGCTAACATTTGAGTTAAATTAAAAATTCAAATACATTCTCTCACGTTGCATTTGACGTGTTTAGTTCAAGTTTCAAAATAAATCTCCCCTCATTCTGGATTCTATTCCTGGCCGCGGTGCGAGGACCGACAGAACGTACATTTAAAACTGAATGTCGTAATGTCAATAAAATATGAATGTTTATTTTGGCCGATTACGAAACTCTTAGAGCTTCTTGGATCGCGTAAATCTTAAAAGAATCGTCTGACGGATCCACAAGAACTTTTCAAGGTTGGCTCTAAACGAAAACATCAGCATACTGTATCCGACCCAGAAATAGTTTAGTTTGTGCTAACACGCGATTTGTTTTCTGTAAGCGATCGTCAATTTGTTAAAGTCCAATCTGCAGCTCAAACAGTTGGATGTAATGCTAACAATATAGCCGGTGCGTGGCAGCGCTGGGCGTAGGTAAACACGCCGCTAATGTGTTCTTGACTGCCGCGCGATATAGCATCGAGGGGTTTCATTTATGATGAGTATCATCCATTACTTGACACTGTCGAAACTGTCATTTATCTATTAGAGTGGCACAATTTACTGGCGGTGGTTCGTTAACTTTGATTCTGCTCCATCACAGCCAAATCAAATTGCCGCGCTACCATAATACATTTTCATTTCTACAATTGCCTAGATTCGAGGGTGCTCGAGCCACTTTGGGGATAATATTTCAGTAAATAAACAGGGTAATATATCATAAGTGTATTTGGACAATTGGTTCAGACAAACACTAGTAGCATTTGCAGCTGCGTGAGGATGAGAGACCTCATTGGTTGTTCGTTGAGATAAATGTATAATGTTTGGCGTAACGTTAACGTTATGTTGGCTTGGCAGCGCTCGCTGGGGCCGTGTGCAGAGGTGCGCCCGAGGAATCTGGGCCGGCTGGAGTGACATTACTAAATTTGATCGGTGAAACAAAGCTGACGAATGCCGTGGATTCTAATCCTATTCATACCACACATACAAGTCGCGCAGAATTCTGTGTCAATGATATTTTCAATGAAACACAGGGCTCAGTTGCAATTTTGGGCGTGGATTTAAGATGGCAAGAAAACAAGTGTCTTAGTGGCCAGTATAGACAGTACAGATGTTTACAATAGGCTCTCAATCAAGCTGTCACAGGCCGAGCATTTTGCCAATTCTCGTTTGTTGTTTAGTTTATCCGTAAGATTATCTTTCCCGAAGCTATTATTTATTAACTCGAAATAGCATTAGTCTCAGCATTTTATGGCGCATTAAACTATTTTAGATTCTGAACCGTATCCTATAACAAAACAATTCGTGAACTAACTTCTCTAGGTAAAATTAACAAGAGATCCAAGTAACAAGAGGGAGAGGATTAAACAAATGAATGCAACAACAAAAATCCTGATATAGAGAAAGTGGAACAAAAATGTCGCAACGACCTTAAACTTATACAGAAAAATTCAAATGAAAATTCGAATTCTGTACTGTTGAGTAACATTGCATAATTTACTATACCTACAGGACTGATCTAGCCAGACAAAAATGAACCTAAGGGACTGATGTGCTAAAACAATGTGAACTTTAAGCAGCTAACCTTAGAGTCGATGCCGATGGTCTTGTTGCATTCTTCGCAGCCGTTGGCGAAGACGCTCTCGTAGCACTTGATGCAGTAGGGGTGCTCATCCCTGAGGACGTAGCGCTGGCCGGTCAGCGACTCGTCGCACTGCCAGCAGCAGAAGTGACCGCTGTGCCAGTCCTTGTTCATCGCCTTGGTGTATTCGCCACTGAAAATAAGCTGGAACAAAAAGGATACGGTTAAAGAGGGTGCAAGGGTGCAATATGTTTAGACTCCTAAAGGACATGGAAATTTTGTTTCCTGATACAATTTGATTGATTTGATTGTCACAGTTAGATTTCTGAGGTATACTCGTAGATTCATCTTTAGAGAAAATGACTCTACAAGGTTTTGATACAGACTTTCTGAAATAATATACTTAAAAAAACTATTATGGGTTTAGATTATCTTAGATATCGATCAAATCGTATTCATCATTGATTGTCGCTTGTACTCGTATTTATTTCATCGTTCGTTTATTCCTTAATGCTTATTTATTGTTTAGATGTTAAAAATAGATGTATTTATCATTCATTATGTTTTCATTGTTCCCTTAGTTAGTTCTATAGGAAAGTATGGTTTATAATAAAGGTTAGTAAATAATGTTTCTGTCAAAAGATCATTCCAAAACATCCGATAGGTACCTTTAATTAGGTCGGGTATGTGAGGGTGGCCAAAACACGCCTAACAAAGTACATATAAACAATGTACACGTTATGCATGTCACTGATAGAAAACGCGCGTAATCGACACTTGAGTGACACAAACACACACTGCACGAGTCGAGGGACGCTGGCCACCACTACACATACCCATCGTCGGCGTTGGTGGTCGTGTTGGTCTGTTCAACTTCGGTGACGGTGACCTCGCCATCCTTGGACTCCCTGCGCTTGGAGGTCTTCTTGACCTTCCTGGTCTTGCGCTCCGTAGTGGTATACTGGACTTGTACGTCAACGTCGGCCATGGCACTAGCGGGGTAGTCTAAGAAGATACGATATCACCGGACGCGGTCGCGACCCGAATTCGAATGGCGAGCAACGGTGGCCGAATCGCAGGAATTATTCCAGAATGTTTAGCGCTCGGGACGGTGGGGGGAGTTTGGGATTTAAATTTGGAAGAGTGACGGAGAGGGCAGGTGCGCGGGCGGCGTTTCCGAACTATGGCGACTTGAAACCGCGTTTTCCTATCCGAGATCCGCTGCTATCCTCCCCTGCTTGTAAGCGATACACTGGTGGAGCGCGAAATATGAATCCTAGGAGCAGCTAGCAGGGTTATCGGATGGCCGAGATTCTGTTTAAAATATGAGAACAATCGCAGATTTACGCGGGCTCCGACCTACAAATGCACAATTAAGCTTTAATGTTTGTTAAGCGCAAACTGGTTGGCGTGATAATTGATGCGTTTGACATAGATTAATTTTATTGATGCTCATCGTTAGCTTTTGACACATTGTTTAGATAGGGGAGAATTAATAACAACGCGTGCTGAGTGCAAAGTGTAGAAATGATTAATTATATGATAAAGATCATTCAATTAAAGCTCTCATGAATGTACCAAAGGACCATTCAGCAGTACTTCAATAATAAAAGATATAGCTGAAGATAAATTAGTAACGTAACAAATAAAGTTACGTCTAGCTACTTACCAATATTGATTTACAGAAGCAGTTAACGCTGATAATAATTGTAGAGACTTAATCGGAACAAACGCTAGTATCACAAAACAAAATGTAACAATAACATAGCACGTAGCTTACTTAGACAAACGAGTAGCCTGCTTCGACTACGGCGTCGATACTTCTGCATATTTTATGGCAATCGACATGAAATAGTACGAAATGAACCTTTCAAGGGAATATTGACACTGAAAACGTTAAGTAAACTCAAGACAAGACAGTAACTGTGTTCTACCAGCTTTTCATTCTAAGTTGTAAAAAGGTCAAGTCACAATTATAGTGCACCGTAAATCAGTGGCTTGAAAAGGTTACTTTTCTATTAGAGACTGTACTGAATAGAATTTGAATGATTTAGAAGGTAAGTGCATAGGCCATTCTAGTGTGCATATTGTTGTTGAGAGATTTGCCCACTCTGGGTGGAAATGTCAAAGTTATACCAACTAAACTAAACTATGCCTGCCTGGGCGACCACCAACCCTGGATCGCAACAATGTTTTACAGAGGTAAGGAAAGTTTTTCGAAACTCAAGTAAGGATTTTCGAAACTCAAGTACAAATCGTGTGTAATAAGGAATCGAAGTTTTTTTGCCTACGAAATCGCGTCATGTGTGAATTAGTAGGTACTACAGCTTGACTACACTAAAGAATTTTTTTTAAAAATTGCTATTTCTAAATTCTAGATTCCGAATAGTTTAGCAACATCAAACAGTCTTGGAATGCGAATAGATAACTAATAGTAGGTAACTGCCAACTTTTGTAACAATGGCAGAAAACTATTAGTTAGATCAACAGTTCCCGTAACAACTTCAAAGACAATATTTATTTACAGTTCTTAGTAGTTTTGTACTAAAAGCTTGCGTTTTGACGGCAGTATTGATGGATGGGGTATTTTTTAACTGTTGTATGTTTTTATTCGAAAGCTATCTTGTACCTTAGATTTCTTTGAAACAGAAATTCAGATGCTCGTCTACGCTGGATTTCCAAGACAGGAAATGAAAAACTGATTAAAATTAAATCTACTAATATCATTATCATAATTTTAACCTATCGTCTACAATCAAGTGATATGAAATAGTTGATATGAAAAAATATCATATCAAAAATGATTTTGATATCATAATAAACTTGAGACATAACGGAAACATTCAATTAACTGGGCAATTTCAAAAGTCATAGTAATTGTAGACGGAACGAACACAGCTGTTGCAATAAAAGAATAAACGGTAAAACAGAAATAAAAAATGACAAACAATTAACGTTCATTGCTGCTAAAATTTATTTCCGAAACGCACACATCACTGAAAAACAAATGGGGTATTCGTCATTTGCTAGTAACTGGTGCAATGACAAAACATTCCAGGAAAATAGAAGCGAAAATACGAAAAGCAAGTCACAACAGAAAATATAGATTTGTTAAAAGCTTTCGAAACGGTAAGCGTGGTTGTTTACAGACAAGTTGCAACTAAAATTATGAATGATTCAGTTTTCTCCGAGCAATATGCACACATTCCCGCATAGTTCTCTAGCTTCCGTATGAGTTACCTTCGCTCGTCTAGACATACGGTCGATGTCTTCGTTGAACCTTCAGACCGAGGTCTTGGTCAAAGCTGCTTCATTCATTGGTCTATTTTTGTAATGTTTTTGCTTACGTTTCCGACATCTTACACCTGGGCTAACGCCCTTTGAATTAATTCTATTATAAATTTTGTGAGAATGATTGATGGCGGAAAAGTTGGGATTGACGTGAAATTAAGCTTTTTAGATCTTGAAACCGTTTTGAATATGATTTATTAAAGGCTTGAGACAGCTGCTGATTGAATGATCAAATTTATTAGAAGATAGATAATAATATATAAACATATTTAAAAGAAAAAACTGACTGACAGATCATCGCACAGCTAAAACTACTGGGACGAGGAGTGTAAAATATTGCACAAGGTTTTCTTTTATGACGTAAGCGAGCACTAATAAGAGCATTTTTTAAAATTCACTCTTTTAGGGGATGAAACGGGATCCAAAGCCACTAGCAGAAGCTAGTCATCGTCATCTCAGCCGAAAGACGTCCACTGCTGGACATAGGCCTCCCCCAAGCGTCGCCATAACGACTGGTCCTGTGGACTGCGTGCGGTCAAGGTGGACCGACGACCTGGCGAGGGTCGCGGGAATCCGATGGATGCGCGAGAAGCTAGTATATAGAGAATAATATAGTTTCACATAAAAAACAAGATTGAGAACATAATATTATGAATACGATACTGCCACCGGTAATGATTGAAAAATACAGTTTGTCATAGAAAACAACGCCTCATTAACTGAAATTTAATACGCAAAAAGTTATATCCCGCAATATACGTTAACAAAGACCATAATTATGAATTTGCATCTACCAATTAAAAGAGATCGCAATGTACACCCATGACAATGGCGCATAAAGCACGTTAAAAACGCATATGACCTAGATGGATTCATTCTTGCATAAGTCGAGGTTACTTTGTTCCAGATCTTTAGTAGAGAACCAATCATTATTTTTCATAAGACAGAAAATCCTAGGGTCCCGATTTTCAATGAAAAAATAGAATCACTTAAATATTTTTAGTACAAAAAATCTTTCTCATTTTTACTACACGAAACGAAAGAATACTTGTGTAAAGTAGTAGGAATTGAGAGATTGAAAACTAGAATTATTAGTCCATAAAATCTATGTAAAAAAATATTATACGTATGCTTGGCTCGTGGTTAAACTGTGGATAACTGGAAGAACAAATCTAATTACGACACTGATAAAACAATTTTATTAAGTATCACATGTTATTTTCATATCCCGGACTATTTTATTATATAGCTTCTCCCAGAGCGGCTTTGTCCGCGTGACAATAGGTTTTTCCATACAAACTTTAGACCCCCGTTTTTTTCCCATAGGGGCTGAATTTTGAATAATCCTTTCGTAGTGCTCACCTACGTTATAAAAGTAAGCCTTGGGAAAAATCTCACAGCCCCATTAGTTTCGGCTGTGCTTTCATATGTCAGTTTCTTTTTTTATATATATAGATATGTTTAAAGTTCCACCGCTAACTGCTACAGTAGTAAAGCGTGGCAAAAGAGTAACTTATATATCCTATAGGCTTGTGGTTTCCCAAATACTTTTTGTACGAGTAACATTGTTACATCCCATATTTCTTCACAAACATCCGTTTGCCTAAAGCTGTTTACTGTAATAAATTCTTCGAAGACTCAACTGATTTATTTCGCAATCATAAATCAATAATATTAATCAAATCGTTCACAATAGTGTTATCAATTAATAAATACTATTGAATATTAATGTCGGCAGCGTGATTTGGCACACTAGTCGATGATTTAATTGTGATTATGAATGGTCCTAACGGTAATATTTTCGAGTTATTTGGTCCTAGTGACCGAAGCTTGTATTCTCCCGTTCTTTGTATATTCGTTGGTCGTGCTTTTCTTTGTTAGTTGTTCTTGGTTGTATTATTATTATTCTATTCATATGTGTAAGGCATATCATCATCATCTCAGTTGGACCAAAAGCATCCCCAAGTGTCGCCAAAACAAAAGGTCCTGTATGCCTCGCCTTCATCGCGTTCCCCTGACTCTCCTAGGTCATCGGTCCACCTTGCGAGTGGCATATGATTTAGGCTAATTTATTTTTAAAATAGAGAGGGAGATTTTTTTTTTAAATTGACATTGTTGTTTAATCTAAAAATAAAGTATTAATTGAGAACGAATGATGGCCAGAGGGTTGCAGTTAATGAGAATTGGAAAAATATGGGGGTGATACCTTGTCTAACAGTGGGACAACAAAGCTTGAATAAAAATCTAAGTTAAAACTCGAGTTTTTAATATACTTTTTATAAGAATTTTACAAGCACCCAAAATTTTTATTTTACTAAGGGCCTGTTTTACAATGTCTAAATTTATTCAGGGAGTAGTGGCTACTCGGGCATTGTGAACAGGCCCTCAGTGATCGATCGGACTACATGAATCCCTAAACTAGACAGTAGAAAAAAGTTTCGCAAACTTGCAGAAGAGTGAATACTAGTGACGTACATATTCACATGTACACAAAATTCGCGTTGCGATGCACGTGCATACTGACGTACTATTTTTTTTTCGCGGTTCAACGTAAGCTGTGATTGAAACATTTCCACTACTGAAATAACATGTTTAAAGATAAATATAAGCGTGCAACAGTACAAAGAAAATCCAGTCGACGTAAATTATTTCAGTCTCCTGCTCATATAAATTAAATACGAAAAAAGAGGATTGGAATTTTGTTCAATTCTAAGGTGACATCATCTACACTAACATCAGGTGAGATAGATAAAGATGTATATTTAGATAAGATCTAAAATATAGAAAAGGTTAAAAGCCAAAGGAAAATATGAAGATGATTCGAATGCGAAGATGACATTATTTTTAATAAATTAACGACCGATATCAAAAAGAAGACAAATATAAAACCACAAACAATCCAAAAACCACACCTGATCCTCGAGAATCGATCAAGACTATGAATTTAAAAATAAATATCTCACTATAGTCGAACTTCCAAGAATTAATCTCACTTTTTTCTATATGTCTAAACTATGGTTGGCAACGGCAGCAATCTAATTTTAAAAACGAATCGCGATGCAGCAAAATAGAAAGGAGATAGCTAATTTCATTTTGATAGATGAAGATATTTCTTGGGTCGGGATGAAAAATGGCAAGATGTTTTGGCTCACTTTAGTAATGTGTACGATGTCTTAGAAGATGACGATATAATGTACGTAGCTTCAAAGGGGGTGGACAGTGCTGACAATTAGGGACGTCCTAAAATAATGTCCCTGCCTACGCTAGGGAGTGTGGGTTATTAATAAGTGTGTTTGGGTGTTCGACTGCAGTGGGTAGTACTGAGAACTGTGATGATAGAGACTTGTTAACTATACGAGATTTGTAGGTTTATATGCACCCTCTCTCTTTGTAGGCAAGGCTAGGGCCTTATCCCATTTCATTTGGGGTCGGCTCTCCTCGTCATTCTTTGATGATCGTCATTCTCTGATTCTGGATCGTCGAGTCATCTACTATAGAACTGCTGGTTTTATAACTGTGATGCATCCAGTAAATGCTTTTGTTTCAGTTAAAATATTGTTGAAACGAAACAAAACCCAGACCCTGATATTTTTGGAGAAACGCTGTTATTGTTAAACACAAAACATTTTGTAATAACCACTGGTTATTTTTGTTTGTTTATATTAAAACGTTTGCTCCGGTAAATCGTAAAGTTACTGAAGATAAAATTTTACCAAATAGCTTTGAATTCCAGCATTAAATAAAGTTATCTTTAGTCGTTTATTGGCTTCACAGTAAAGTTTGTCTACTTTTCATAAATCAAAAACTAAAATAGATGATACAATCACCTCTGCAGTCACACGACATCCAAAATTCTAAATCATAAAAACAAGTGACAGTGACATGCAGCGAGAAACCAATAAAACTATTTTAAATTTAGAAAAAAACAAAAGAAAAGACAAAAGAACGTCGTGTGCTCATAAATTAGGGTTTTATGAAAGAAAAGAGTTTGATCACAGTACACATCCCGTCGTTAAAGAATATATTCGTGTGTCTACGAAGCTAGTGGTTCAGTGACGCGAGCGTCGGAAGTTGTGACCGCAGTAATAGTAGACTCGACTAGTATTGTGGGTTGAAATGCATGTATTTTTGGAAAGTTAGGTCTGGGTGCACAAGTAGGGCAGGACTGATGTTCTAACTGAACGAATATATGGGCTAAATTGAATTATTCTTGAGCCACACATAGCGGAGCGCTTTTTTATATATAGATACTCGTAGGTGCATTATTTTGCACATCAATAGCTTTAATAAAAATATCGATGACTGAACTTTAACCATAAGCAAAAAACTTGACACCTTTTCTTTATCGAAAACAATTTAATAAACCCATCACCATTAGTCTTCTAGTACAGTAATAATGCCTACTATCTCGTTCTACTAACCTACAACCATTGACAGACGAACTACAGAAGAAAGCACTTGATCGTATAATACCTCATCAGATTCCATTATCATATTGTGTTTAGCTTTAAATGTATGCTATATAAAAAGCGTGTCTTCCGTGACTTATGAATAGGGCTTAATTAAGAGTTTTTTTGCTCATTCTTATGTATGCTCATTAAAACCCATATTTTACGTCATTACCTCCATTTGACTCTGCATCCCTTAGTAAAATTTAGAGTTACAGTTAGTTATTTTTTGACATTACCATATTTGACTTTTAGCTTTCTTCCCTTATCATGGCGACTGAGTTGAGTAGGAAATTTCCTTCAAAAGTACTTAGATTATAGGTGTGAGTCACCCACAATATAATTTGCAAGCGATCTCGGCTTATTTTGGCATTCGTTACGGTACTTGTTTCCTATCGTTTGTAGATGTCACTGTTATTCTGTCAGCGCTCTTTTATTGCCCAAATGCGTAATTAATAGGGACGTTCGTCAGAGATTTTGAGACGTATTTTCTTATAATGGGATTGACGTCTTCTTATCTAGTAGTACATATATGATGTATGTATGTGACTATTTGGGCCTACCTTTGCTATATCTAAAATATACTTGTGACGGTTAAACGTTTTTGTCTACAACAACTCCGAAATTAGAATTACATTTTTTAAAGAAGAAGTATTGACTCGACATAGACGCATCTCTTAGGTATGCATGCATTCTTCGAATATTGAGACACATACCTACAGTAGCTTTAACAGCTTCTAATATTTTATGTCATATCTACCTCAAAAAGCTTAAGGGGGATGTTCCAGCTTAGCCCGCGAAATTCAAATTTTCTTACGTTTTTTGCAATTTGAAAGCCAGTGATAAGTTGTATAAAGTTAAAAATACTTAAGCGGCTGTAAAACGTAACTAGTTACATAATCATAAACATAAAAATCATTAATACAAGCCTCCAAGCTCACCTAAGTGTAAGAACAATTTTTTCGAGGTCAAAAACGTTCCTGCAACTAAGTGAGCTTGGAGGCTTGTATTGATGATTTTTATGTTTATAATTATGTAACTAGTTACGTTTTACAACCGCGTAAGTATTTTTAACTTCATACAACCTACCACTGGCTTGCAAATTGCAAAAAACGTAAGAAAATTTGAATTTCGCGGGCTACCTGAAGCATTCACCTTAAGCTTTAACAGAAATACGACATTAACCAAAACCAATATTTCAAATCAATGCCACCTAATAATCTTCACCCAATTTATCTTTCCCTAAATCCCCAGTTCATTTCCAAGAATCAGTCAAAATAGTCTCAAGGGTGATTAGAAAAATACTTCATGAATCTGCTTATAACCTGAGTTCCCCGGTAGATGGCATTAACTCAAAGGTCTTTATGCCCTGGATTTAATGAGACACAACTGGGTCGAGGTTGGACGAGTATTTTCGGACTATTGTGCAACAGTTTTGATTAACTGCTCATAATTTAATATTAATTGGAAATACAGCAGTATAATTGCAATAACATTGTAGGAATTTGACTTGATCTGAGAAAATGAAGGTGTTCTAGCTGAGGATCGACCTTTTGAGCTGGATGATGTCATTTATCGTCTCGTAACTATAATAGCAGTCATAGACTTTTAGTGTTATTGAGAGGAATCATTTGGCTGAGGTGTTTCAGTACAGATATCATATGAAACTACAATCTTAAGCTTTTAAATAATGGCTTTTGAATTAAATTACTTAATTTAACTTTTGAATACTTTACGACGCCATCATTTGCAGTAGATATATAAAGTTTGTTTTCAGTCCAATTACAAAAACCAACATGAATTCGAACGAAGGCAATTGGGCCATCATGTAGCTCACAACCAATAAAGTTTTCAACATTAACTATGCTAATAAAATGTGTAGTACACTAATAGTACATACGTAGAACACCATTTACATAGTAAATAACATAGTTACGTGATTATTACATGAATTTAATTGTGTCATCGAAAGTATATTATCTTCGTGATTGTGTTTATTCATTACTGCGTTATTTAAATGTATTTGATAGAATAAGTGTTGTTCAGATGTTTTGATCACTTTTACCTAGACCTAGTAATCAATTAAGCGAGTAAATTAATGATCTAATAATAAAACCAACCTCATATTGTCTCAAATATGTGTCTTTAAGCCAATCTTTGTAACAATTTCGAAACAGACATATTATGCGTCCCATAATTTCAGTTTCTCTACACAAGCCATACAGATTAGAGCCTACCTTTTTAATTCCTGTCACAAAGGATATCAAGAGTTCGGTTATTTCTAAGGGTTGTCAAAGAAAACAAAACACAAACCGGGGCATCATAATTTTAATGTTCAGTCATGCTTACAGAGGCTCACAATCAGCAGTGCGCTCGTGCTGCGTTAGGTCCAAGCTAGTCCCCTGAATTGCCCCAGAAATCTACATCTTCTTCCTCCTCTTCAATTACCTCTTTAGTCTCAGTCGTCTCCTCCTCGAAGGAGTTAAGTTTGGGAACGTCTTTCAACATAGGCTTTAGCTCCGCGTGGTCTTCGGAAGCCGCACTGTCTACTGACGCTTCCACGCTCCAGTGGTCACTCCTTCTCTCCCTCGAGTTTTCCCTCGACCGACTTCTGGAATAAGAACGCGCTGATAGATTAGGAGTGCTTCCAAACCCTGCCACTTTGCCGTCTTTGTTCATACGCTCGAACTCAGCTTCCTCGAGTGACGTGAACATCTTTAGTTCTTCCTCGCGGGACGCTCGCGACTCTTTGGAAGAATTCGACGACGAAGAGTGACGCTTTCTGAAACTCCGTCGTCTGCCACTCGGGTCGCTTCGTTGTAACGGTCGGAACTTAATCCCATCAAGAGATCTTAAACAAATTCAAAATGTATGAGTAGATATAGTACAGATGAAGCGAATGGTATGCACCATGAATTAGCTTTCTACTCGTGCATATGTGGTGTCCGATGAGCAGTGATCACTCGTGTGATGGGATGCAGCTACGTCACTACCGAACTGTAAGCGTGAGAGTCTACATGGGAGGTGTTCTTGCAGGTATCAATGAATATTAACCTGAGGAATTCTTCGCTGTATTCGCCTTTTTTGTCTTCGTCGAATGATTGGAAATGTATTTCGGGCAGTGTTGGCGGGGTGCGGGTGGGACTCAGTGGTCTGTAATGCCATGTCAGTTTCTCGTCAGCCCCACCGTCCTCCTTGCTGTCAGGCTCGACAGAGTTTGAAGTATAGCTGTTGTGATTTGAATCTGAAATAGTTTCACGAGGCGTAGGTGATCTGCTTCTTTGAGCGACACTGAACGACCCTGAGGAGTTCGTTAGAATAGTTTTCGTTTTCGACGTTATGTACCTGTCGCTTCTGTAGTCTCCGTTCGATTGGCTCTCCTCGAGCGAGTCCTGTCCAAAGCTGGAGATTTTCGTGGAGAACAGTATGGCGGTCGAGTTAGTGTTGTCACCGTAGTACATGACAGCGGCCGATTTTAGTTTTCCATTTTTATCCTCTGTTAAAGATAGATATCCCTGACCGCATTCTTGTTTCCAGTCGGCTGTGGAGGATGCGTTGGTCGCTTTTCGGAGTTGTGCGCTGTAGTACTCGACGAGTTCTTGGTAGTCCGCGTGGTTGTTGGGTACGACCCCACTGAGCAGGTGTCTGAGGCACTCGATGGCTTCGTGCGCGCCCGCGTACGAGATAACGACGGACAGTAGGAGTCCCATTTCAATGTCCCGAACAAACACGGCCTTATCAAAAGGAATGGAAAAGGGGTACTTTTGAAAAGGGTCTCCGGGGAGCGGGACGGATGCAGCGCTATTACGCGGAGACAAGATTTGAACAACTGAAATTAAAGTGTAATAGTTGCCAAACTTTTGTGGCCCGATTTAGAATTCATTTGGCGTTGTGGCCAGACATTAGCTTTATGTCTCGTTCGATCATTCGGCCGAAGGTCGCGGTTTACGAGACTATAAAAATGTTTCAGTCGGTGATTGATTTGTTAGCCCGTGTGATTGTGGCTGCCGTGAGTTATTGGAAATGTTACATCGGCTCACTTTGTTGCTGATTTACGGTGAATGCGTTTGCTTGCAGTTTCTGTGATGTTTCAATCTATAAATCAACTTAGGATTTGATCAATCCACTATTCGGTTACGGGGGTTTCTGTATAAACTTTAGCTAGTTTATTAGTTTAGACGTTTATTTAGGTTTAAATTTATATTAACGGCCGCTGTCGATGCGGTAGGTAAGTGTTTGCGAGCAATCAATTAGAATTTTATTGTTTAATCGTTCTTATTTTGAACTACATAGTTTTATTATTTATATGCTAAATCAAATTACAATGTATTTCCTTTGAGAGTAATGGCGCAATTTCACTGGTCGTTAACTCGTTCGGTATACAGCATGCGGGGAGTCCCCGCAGGCGAGATAACAACCAATGAAAGTAACATGTTCGTTATACCGTCTGCGGTTCCCCGAATGCGGGCCCTGTGGCATGTGTTCCAGAAATCTCTGCGGGCCCTATCGACTAATGAAAGTCCGCCATTACGGGTTACGTATGAAGTAAAAACTTTAGTTTAAACCGTAGGTTAATCCGTGTGCCCCGCTTGAGCGGAATACCGCCGGCGGCGGCTAACTTTCGCGCAGGGCCCTGGTACAGGCCATGGTCCGGAACGAGGAGGAATGGCAGGACGACGAACAATGGGTTATTCGCCGCCCGGTAACCCTCGAGTTACCACCGCCCGAGTTAATTGAATCGTTGGTTGAATGTTCCACGCGCGCCTTAAAGATACGTATGTCAGAAAAACCGTATGGGTCCATCGGAGCCGAAGCCTACTGGGGCAATGGCTTGGCTTCCAAAAAGGAACACCCGAGGTCCTGGAAGGCAAACCAAATAGGGAACATAGCTATGGTTTTAGTCAATAAAAGTCTGACAGGCCTTGCCACTCCGCCACTAAAGCGATAGAAGTTATTTAATGATTTTCTACCTTAAAAAGGTCTATAACTAATGAGCCCATTATATATTTCGCTGGCATCTTCACAGCCTACACTCCTTGACTGTAAACGTTACTTAAGTAAACTAATTAGTGGTTCTTTAGGTCAATACAACAGCTCCTTTGTTTTACTAAGCGTCTCATTGTAGCGATGACTAATTGCTGTAGTTGCCAAATCTTTGTGCGAACGTCAAAGACATTAGAAATACGTAATCTGTGAGCGCATACAAGAATATAATGTATTGTCTCATAAGGTAAATACTCCAGGGATTTTATTTTATTAATACTAATATAATAAAGATAAGCTTTTTGTCACAGTTTTTTTAGCACTAGTACTAGCTGACCCGACAAATTAATGATGTTCTGCCATAAAAATTATCAAAGAAGAAAAAGGGGATGTGAGTTCATGGGGTAAATAAAAGCTTATGCACTATTCTCAGACCTATCAAATACACACAAAAAAATCATAAAAATTCGTCAAGCCTTTTCGAAAGAGTTCGATAACAATGCTACAAATCTACTACGAGATTTTTATACATTAGATTTTTAACATTTCGTTCGTGAGAATGTATTGTATATTTATAAAAACTTAATACCCCTTAAACCAAGTTTTGAAAAAACTAAAAATTACAGTCTTTATTTATTAATTTTGATTAGAATTTGTGCCAATTTTTAAGTTTATTGACCCAAGAAATAATTTTTAGAAGATCTCAATTATTTTATTGGGGGTAGTTCTGATAATAAATACTGACAGTCTTTATTATTTACTTATGTTACTATTTGTGTTAACTTTTCACCCCCGTGCATTTCCAAAAACTCTTTCTTGTTTCTCGCCTACGTCATAAAAAGAAGCCTTCTGCTTTTCTATTTCACAATCAGTGAATCAATCAATCAGTCAGATTCTCCTTTTATATAGATTTAATAACTTTTGATTCATGATCTTTCCAATTATCTCGAACAATATTAAACTAACAAGTGAAAACTAAACTCTGCAGCCCTTTTCAGATAGCATTTTTACTTTCGCGCAAAAAAACACGTACCTAGGCACTTCAGAAAAAATCTGCGAAAAAGATCTCTTGCGCACGCGACTAACCTTGAACTATTAATAAAGAGATGTTCCAATAAATTGTTGCGCAACTTTCTTTTCGGCAACAATGCAGGTTTGTCGTAAATAAAAGAGCTGTGTTATCGCGTGATAGCGTGGGCTTTCATCTTGACATTGAAAACTGGAGATGAGGGTAATGGCAGACTTTTATGTTTCTTATATCATGGACCAATTTTACGTAAGAACTGTACGATCTTTTTTACTTTACGTTAGAACTGTACGCCGTTGACGGCAAGACGATCATTTTATTAACATTGACATCTATACTTTTGTTAATCTATGTAGTTAATGTTGGCCTGAAGTCTCAGATATAATGAGGGACAAAATGACCCTCAACTTGCTACGCAACGCTGTTAAGTTGCCCAACTCGTCCCGCGTCACGTTGCGTTGTAAAATATTAGGAGGCAAGTTGCGTTGCGGGACACTGAGCAACGTTGAAGGGACACGTAGATTGAGCGATGCGCGTCATGTTAGAGGACATTTTCGTAGATAGTTGCGCAACTTTCTTTTCGGCAACAATGCAGATTTGTCGTAAATAAAGAGGCCAGCTGTGTTATCGCGTGATAGCGTGGGCTTTCATCTTGACATTGAAAACTGGAGATGAGGGTAATGGCAGACTTTTATGTTTCATGTATCATAGACGGTTTTGCGTCAGTAATGTACGATTTTTTTTTATTTTGCGTTAGAGCTGTACGATCTTTTTTTGTTATGAAGAAGTCTGAAGTCCCAGATATAATGGGGGACAAAATGATCCCTAACTTGACGCCCGCTGTCAAGTTGTCCAACTTGACCCGCGTCACGTTGCGTTGTAAAATATTAGGAGGCAAGTTGCGTTGCGGGACACTGAGCAACGTTGAAGGGACACGTAGATTGAGCGATGCGCGTCATGTTAGAGAACATTTGCGTAGATTGTTGCGCAACTTTCTTTTCGGCAACAATGCAGATTTGTCGTAAATAAAAGTAGCCAGCTGTGTTATCGCGTGATAGCGTGGGCTTTCATCTTGACATTGAAATCTGGAGATGAGGGTAATGGCAGACTTTTATGTTTCTTATATCATGGACGATTTTGCGTAAGCACTATCGCATGATTTTTTTTTTACGCGTCGTGATGACGCAGTTGTTGAGACACCCGCCTCTCATACATGATGTCGTCGGTTCGAAACCGGGCAAGTACACCGTGGTTCGGAAAGCACGTAACATGTTTACTCCTTTATGCTCAAGGGGCGTAATGAATTTAGATGAAATTTGGCAGACGAGTAAACTATATCCTGGCAATAGTTGGAAGGATACATTTTATCCCGCACGCGTAATTCCTTTGGATAATTTTCTACTTTCACGCGGGCGAAGCCGTTAACAGAGGCTAGTTTAGAACCATCCCATTTTCTGTGAACCCTATAGTCATCATCATCTGCCTTTTCCCAACTATATTGGGGTCGGCTTCCAGTCAAGCCGGATTTAGCTGAATACCAGTATTTTACGAGGAGCGGCTGCCTACCAGACCTCCACAACCCATTAACTAGGGTAACACGGTCATCATCATCATCATCATCATCATCTCAGCCGAAAGACGTCCACTGCTGGACATAGGCCTCCCCCAAGCGCCGCCACAGCGACCGGTCCTGTGCGTCTCGCATCCATCGGATTCCCGCGACCCTCGCCAGGTCGTCGGTCCACCTTGTGGGAGGCCTTCCGACGCTGCGTCTTCCGGTACGTGGCCGCCACTCCAGAACCTTCCGTCCCCATCGACCATCTGTTCTACGAGCAATGTGCCCAGCCCACTGCCACTTAAGTTTGGCGATTCTTCGGGCTATGTCGGTAACCTTAGTTCTCTTGCGGATATCTTCATTCCTGATATGATCGCGCAAGGAAACTCCGAGCATAGCCCTTTCCATTGCTCTTTGGGTGACTTTAAGCCTTCTGATGAGGCTTCTGGATGAGGGGATGGTGGGGGTAACACGGTACTTCATGGCAAAACTGGAGTCAGATTTACTGGCTTCTGACTATCCGTAATGACTGCCAAAGGTCTACAAATGACAGCCGAGACCTACGGCTTAACCCTATAGTATTCTATTTAATTTTAAGTCTATTCACACTCACAACTTCTTATGTAACAATCTCATGGCTGGGAAAAAAACATCTGTTCTTAATCAGCAGATATAAAACCTTCACTATTTACTGCTCCGCACTATTTTCACAGCTCTTTAGTCACATACGTATTTTAGGCTGGAGTGATAGTGTTTCATTTTGTTAGAGAACACGATGAAAAAGGTTGTTTAATTAATTAATAAACGATGATAGGAATGAAACTGTGAAACTACGGTTGGTTTTAGATTTTATAATCAATACTGATGTAATATTATAAAGCTATCATCAGTTTGTTTATTTGGTTAATCTCAGGAATCGCTGGTACGAATTGAAAAATTAATGTAGTGTTTAATAACCCATTCATGGTAAATTTTATTTCTCTCTTTTAGGTTGTGGTATCTTAAAGATGTAGAATAAAAAAAACTTTTGACAAAAAAAGTCAACCGACTTGTATGTTGACTTTTTGACGAAGAGACAAAATTATTATACGACCTCCGATATTAAAGTTATTTTGTACTTATTAGTGTTTTATTGACATTGGAGTCGATCGTATTTTTTTTTTTCGAAAAAAGTTTTTTTTAAGTACACAATTTTTCGGGCAATATCAACTCGTTCGTTACCACAATTTATTGCTAGTCAAACTGTTGAGATATTTTACAATACAACTAATCCGCACAGAAAACAATTTCTAAGTCCATTGCCAAGCAAATTAACCATAAAATAGTTCCTAACTAGATAATCTTCCGAGCATGTGTCATCGACCTCTACGAAATTAAAAAAAAAACATCCGTTGCACACGTAACCAATGTTTTTAAATGTTCAAATTTCGAACACTTCAGTTGTTTTCTTAAAGACACGTTTACGTCGTCTTGTCAAATTGCCAGAATTATTTTATAGCTATACTTATTTGTGATAATAATTTCTAAATATTTAGTTCTTTATATTGTCATGGAGTAAGATTAATAACAACAAGTGTGCTTTACGATTTTATTTGATATTTGATTTACTTCTAACATTTATTTGCGTCATATTTTTTCGTAGGTAAGTATTCAATTGAGATCTTTTAATTTGATCTTGATTTTTAAAAGTCAAGAGCAAATTATATTATCTTTTTATTTTGAGACTCGCCCAAAAATCTCGGATTTTTCCTCCGCACGTAATTAGAGGAAAACTACAAGGAAAATGGAAGAATAAAATCTAGCTTTCCTTAAAGATTTGACTAATAGGTGCATTTAGTTTTTTATATCTTCTTATTCTTTTTTCTTATTTGTTTTTTTCTCCCACAAGGTGGACCGATGACCTGACGAGAGTCGCGGGAATCCGATGGATGCGAGACGCACAGGAGGGCCCTATGTCCAGCAGTGGACGTCTTTCGGCCGAGATGACGATGATGCCTTTTATATATTTGGTGTATAATCTTACAATATTGATTTTCACGAGTACCTAGTTGGTGTCTAGAGTTTCAGAGATACTTTCAGAAATCTACGCTCTGAAATGTGCAATTAGCTTCATATTTCAGACCGGCTGACTTTTTGAAAATTCTATGACCAGTGCGTGTGTGTGTGCCTTGAAATGTAGTCCCCCAACATGAACCCCATCAGAAGGATTAAGGCCACCCAAGGGGCGACGGAGGTGTATTCGGAATTTCCTTGCGTGATCGAATCAAGAATGACGATATTTCCAAGAAAATTAAGGTTAATAGCATTGCCTAGGGAATCGCTGAACTAGAAGGTTAGAAGGCATGGTACATTGCTCTCAGAACAGATGGTTGATGGGGTCGAAAGGTTCTGGAGTTTCGACCACGTATCATAGACGTAGTGTTGGAAGGCTTCCCATAAGGTGTACCGATGAACTAGTAAGGGTCGCCAGAATTTGATGTATATAGACGCACAAGACACGTTGTAGCGACACTTGGGAAAGGCTCATTTTTTTAATAAACTAGTGCTTGACTGCGATCCCACCTGATGGTAAGCGGTGATGCAATCGTCGATGGTGAGGCGCACTAGTTTATTTAAGGTGTAAGCCTTTCGGCTGAAATGAAGGACGGGTAGATAGATTATGATGCTTCGACTTCCAAACGGAAGCGCTAAAGCCACGTCACAGTAGAACGTAAACAGTGGCAAGTTGGCAGCTCATCAGGTGAGCCAGAACAACACGTTTCCTGTCGCCCTGAGGATATGCGGTAACTGCACATTCCCGTCAGGTCTGGTGATTGATGACAGGAAACTAGAGTCCGCCAAGAAATGGTGTTTGATGTCAACTATTTTAACTGATTTCGGTATGATTTGTGCAAGCCCAAAATAACTTTGTTGAAAGTATAAATTAAAGCCTGGTTGTCACAGACCCTGTAACTGAAAGAAAAGAAAAGAAAATATGTTTATTTTGCCCAAATGGAGGCACAGTACAATACATAAAACTGTCAGGCTATGTGTGAACCCGGCATTACTTCATAGCACCATAGATACTAGAGAAAACTCAGTTGTCAAGCTGTCAAGTTATTAATACATAGATAATCTGTGAACTGGCGATCAGTGAAGGACAGGTACTGTCTGACAGCTACTAGGTCCGTAAGACCAAAGCGTAGTAACTGGCGGTCTACTAGGTTCGTGAAAGTTGAGAGAGTAGGTACTAACAGGTGTTGTACGGGTCCAGTAGTTCTCAGACAGTAACTGTCCATCAATGATCGTCAGCTACTGGGCCTGTGAAAACTAGGCTTTAAATCGAAACTAATCTTTTTTTTTTACAGTTTATGTACACACAAAACATTAAATAAGATTCTTCTTATTTAATGTCACGGGAGTTTTTTTTTTGGTTTTACCGTCCGTAAAGGTCCGTAGGCCTTACCTACATTGAGAACAAAAGCAGTTACTTACACATCTATAAACATGACAAATTATAACACATTTGATAAATATCTCTGATGAGTATTACACTATCCTACCTTTAAACTATCCAGTCCCAAATTCGACATAGTAACACAATTCCCTAACGCCAGCCATTCCAATCCCATTATTTCTAACACGAGTACGTCAGATAGACTCATTTAGGCACAACATACATCTAATTACGGACGTGACGTCAAATTGACGTCAGTAACCGTGTGGAAAGTGTAGGAGGGCCTTTAGGTACAAGACGTTTGCGCTGGATCGCTGGGAGAGATGGATCGCAGCTGCGGGATATCAGCGGTTTTTTAGGGTTCTGTATCTCAAAAAGATAAAACGGTACCCTTATAGTCATCACTTCATTCGCTCATTCTTGTCTTCATCACTGTGTTGTCCGTCTGTCTTTCAAGACACTTTATCTCGGGAACGCGAAAAGGTGTCGATTTGAAATTAAAACCATACACAGGTTTACGGACCCTTGAGGTTGTGCAAAAATCAAACCTGTAGGGAGCCGTTGACCTAAAACGCTGAAATTTGGCATAAAGCAGGGAATATACTGAAAATTTGTTGTTACGTCCCCGGGAAAAAAAAATTGCTGTTCGGAAAAATGTGGGAGATTCGATTTGGGAATTGAACTGTTTTCATAGGAAAGTTGGTACGGAACCCTCGGTGCGCGAGTCCGACTCGCACTTGCCCAGTTTTTGTATCGTTCTGTTATGTAAGTCTGTGGGTGGGGCTCGCTCGATTCATGAAAGCGAAAAATAGTATTTTCAGTAGTTGAGTTTCTAGGAACTGAAATATACGCTCTGAGATTATTTAACTTAGCCCAGTTTGTGTGTTGACTAGCTCCTGCTAGTGGCTTTGCCTGAGTGTATGTAGAAAATATATAGCCTATGTATGCCACTTAGTGATAAAATAGCATTGTACTGGTGAAAGAAGTTTATAATCAAATCGGAAGGTTTTGAGTTTATTCATTATGAACAAAAAAATACCAATATTTTCTCTTTATATATAGTATGTATTTTTAACGTGTGAAATCATCCAATGACTTCTCCTGATCTAGAGTGGAGCGAGAGGGCGTGTCAGATTTTTACTGAATAAAACCACACCTATGTTTCTTTTTCGCTCCAATTCGAGTTTTCCTTTCAGAAGTCAACCCATGGTCCCAGAAGGGTTCGGCCACGCTGGGCCCCTACGGTTTTACTGACATTCCTTTGAACCGCACGTGGAACACTACGCGCCTTCAACGACTTCAAGACTCTGACAATATTAGTATAGATATTTAGTACTCCTTTTAAGGCAATTTAGTCAACTTCAAACATTAACGCCCGTTTTCAATAACCTACCGCAGTTCATAAATAGATAGCTATCCCCGATAAACAGTAAGATTCTATCTATCAATCCACAACTTTTGGTAGGAAATGCTATCCGTCGGTAGGTTATAGGAAAACAAGTAAGGGCTAAAGGATAGGTTTGTTTATCTTTAGTATCTGCAACTGTAGATAGATAGCTTATTGAAAACGGACGTAAAATACGTTGTACTATTCGATTTACGCATACTTTTAAATCTCCTGAGATCTCAAAAACCTCAATGATAGCAAAATATTCGTGATAGCTACAAATCTACAAATATGACGACCGCCACAGATATTCGCGTTGACAGCTAGAAGTGGGCCACTACGACTCGTTGTAAATGACGCTGACGTGCGGCTAAACTTGTACCAATGACTGATGATGCCCTACTAACGTCAGCTGGGTTTGCAGAAAAACTTCTAGTCTGTAATTGAGACTTGCAAAGGGTAGGTAGTTGACGGAACACGGTTTTTTTTAATGGATGGAATTCATCTAATGACTTCTCCTGTTTTAGAGTGGATAGAGAGGGCATCGGACTTTCACTGACTATAAAACCACACCTATGCTCTCTCAGTTGCCCTTTGCGTTCTAGGAACACGGGTATCATTTTCATACTCTTCCTCATGGCTAAAAGTCAGATAGTATAGATCGAAAGAAGTTATTTGTTGATTTCTCACCCTGAAAAGAGCCTTCAAAGCAATAGAAAACGGGCATCTTCTGCGTCTGTTCGTTCTACTGAAAAACTCGCCGTTAGTCATCAGACCAGATTGATGTCAAGAAAGGCTCGTCAGAAATAAAAAAATCTTAATGAAAAATACTAATAGTCTTCGTAGACTTTCTGCAAAAGCTCCTCTAATATAAACGGATTCTAACTTAACTAGCCCAACACAAATCCTGCCAAATAGAAGACTGTTCAGGAGTCTTACCATGACGTGTTAAAATGTCAGGCTTGGTTATGAGAGAGAGCTTCACACCTTATATGGCTCCATCCCTTTAACTGGTCAGTTAAGTCAAGTTTAACCTAGTCTCCAACCTACAGCTGAAGAAATCGTTTGATGGATTCCTACATCGAAAAAACAGGATATAACTGGCTGATTTTATAAAAAAAAAACAAGGAGTCTTCCTCAAATACGGAAAAAATTACCAAGTCAAAAATATACGCACATTATGTAAACAAGTCTACATACTAGATATGCCTACCGCCTACAGTTTGTCAAACACATTACTACGCTCGGCGCGGCAGTCGGTAAATATACTTGAAAACATAAACATTGCGTAAATGCTTGTTTTTCTTCTATTATTATAGAATCATTGGGTCATTAATGTTTTTTTATGAAGATACTGGCTGGTTGGATAAGTTTATTCTCCCCATCTTGGCCTATGGAGCATAGATTTTGTCATTGACTAATATCCATAAGTCTAAACTGTTTGCCAACGTGATATGCAGCATAGTAAACTAGGTGTTAAACTAACGGATCATGCAACACAGATCATTGACGTGGCTCAGAAAGTGGCTAGTTGAAGTGGGTTTGGGCTGGATAAATTCTCAATCTAAAATGCCCTGAAATCGCACTCCCACACACTGCCGGGGTCGCGGCAGACAAAGGAGATAGCTGGACGACTTAGATGTCTTCCTTAAAAATTGGCAAGAAGTGGCTCACAGCCGGGAAGAAAGGAAGGATTGGACCTTTACCCAGTAGTGGGACCTATATGGGACACATTTATTGTGTAAACAGCTAAGGAGTGGAATTCCCTGCCGGCATCAGTGTTTCCCCTGACGGCTATATCCTAGGGTCCTTGAAACAAGAGTGAATGCTCATTGCTTACCTTCAGGTAAGATAGTGGTCAAACGCGATCCTACCCATAATAAATAAAAAACTCGGCTCTCAAAAATTTGATGGGTAAAAACCTCTTTTTATTGTCTACTTTTATAATTGTTAATTTCGATTGACAATAACACAATCAAAAGATATTAATAGGAGCGTTTTAAAAGATGACTAAGAACATTTAAGAGATTTCAGAAGCAAAATTACAGCGGACTTAGTAATCTTCCGGAATATGTTTGTTCATAAAAAAGTATGTTCGCCATCAATTTCAAAGAAAACTGTAACCATTTTTTTTATGACGCAAACAAATTATAGGTACTGTAAACTAACTGGTTTTTTCTATCGTAAATCGATAACAATTCCTGCAAAAATTATCATTTTAATATAAATCCTGAAAATTCATTTCACAAACGTACGAAACTCATACTATCACAGATACAACATTTGAAAATAGAACCAAACCAAAAGAAACTATAAATGTAGCATACTCCCACAATAACTCCTAACAAATCCAGCCCATACTCCCGTTTACCTAAATACTTCATGTATTGGTGTCAAAGGCAAGGTCGCAGTGAAAGTAACGGCCGAGTACGGCACTGTGCGCGCGCGCCGAAACCCGACACCGCCGTGACGTCACACGCGGGCCGTGCGCAAGAGACGCGCTGTCGACCAAAGGGAACCAAAGGGAACATGGCGGAAAAGTTTGAAAATGGAAGGTAAAAAAAGCGGGATTTTTTTGTTTTTTTGTTGTCGGCAAAAGGAACCAAAGAAAAGAAAATGGCGGAAAGGTTTGAAATTCGAAGTTGAAAAAAAGCGGGAATTTATTTAGAACTTAGGCTGTTAATCTGTGATTAGGTTATGAGAAATTATGCAACTAGATATTAGATTCTGTAATTTTTTTACAATTTTCGATATACTTACAATAAAGTTTATGCAATTCTAGCTAAAAGTGAACCGGCAGAAAATATTGAATTGAAACGGACGGAGAAAGAATAGTGCGGAAATATTTTAGTAAATAAAAATCGTAAAGCGAATAGTGATAATCGTATCAGACATTTACTAAGCCGAAATGAAAATGCATTCGAGTGAAAAAAAAAACCCGGAAAACATTACGGCGCAAGGTGAATAGACTCATAAATTTTAAATGTAAAAAAATTGTGTCAGGCTTACTAGAAGTTTCATTGATGTTACGAAAACTTGAATGAAGTTATTGGCAGACGAAAGGCGTTCCCCAGACCAGAATATTTTGAAGGTTTCTACGTGTTTTCAGTAGGCGTTCGCGAAAAAATAGTCGGTGTGAAGAAACGCATAATATATTTTAGTTTTATGCATTTCCTCTATTTCGATTTTTACGAAAACAAACCGTTTTGCTAATGAATCGTTATTTTTTAAGTTCAAACCTACGTGTTTCTTTTTATTCTGATGTTGGTTGCAATAAAAGTGTGTATTTTAGCAATATTTGTTTCTTTTTTGCATTCCGTTCATTTCTGGGTTCAATAACTTTTCCTATAACTTCTTATTCCATTTAAATTCCTTGCCTATAGTTTCTATAGACATTTCCAAGTGTTGTCTTATAGTTTACAGCATGAAATCGTTCCTCGTTTTTACGCGTTGGCAGCGCGTGTGCAAACACCACAGATCTCAGCATTTAAGAATATATGCTGTAATATATGAAATTAACATCTGATAGCATGATCCGTCTGATTGATAGCCAGCATGTGCATTTTTTATTGTTTACTAAATTGTTTTGGACGGTTTTTAATTGGTGTATGTATGTTTTGAAGTGATGTTTGAGAAATGCAGCAACTATGGATTGCCATGTCTCTTCAGCAAAGAAAAGACCAGAGAATATAAAATGCACGTTACTTGGAAAAAGACAAAGAAATAACAGAAATGGAGCTTAGTAAACTACAGTTAAACTGTACTGTTACTTTTTAGTGTACAATAAAGCCTATTCTATTCTATTCTACAAAATATCAGATGGTACAAATATTAAATCATATTGGTATGCTGACCAATGACCTGGTGAGAGACAGGGCAATGCGATAGATGCACAAGACCGTTCATTGAGGCGACACTTGGTAGAAGCCTATGTCCAACAGTGGACGTGCTCATTCTACGAATCATCATGATTCGTAGAATGAGCACTTTTTCCTTTGTTTATAATTAGTATTTTTTTCGTCGTGATCCCAAGTTTCACCTTGATTTTCTCGGATGGAAGACGATGAATGTGGTCTAGCCCTAAACACACCTATTTACTCCTTTCCATTATCGTATCAAGGATCGATACCAGACACAGACTCCATAATATGCTTATGCAACGATGCCAAGTTTTAATTAGACAGTCGGTTTATTTTCCTGTTTTTCACAGCAAATGTTTTGTTTGTTATTTTTCTGGTTTTTGCGCAGCTGTCTAGGCATCAAGCTGTCTGAAAGGCGTCATTTTTTTAACTCTCGTAGTAAATAGAATCAAATTGCGATAGTCAAACTACTAGATTTTGTGTACGGTTTCACCTGCGTATGGATTACCTACTGGAGGATTTACTGCCGGGATAAATGGCATTCTGTTTCCTAATTTAGTTGGATGGGGAGTATAAGTAACATGCAATTGACGAGGCGACATTTTCAGGAGGCCTATGTCCAGCAGTGGATATTTTTCGGCTGATAGATTATAATGATGGTGAAATAGGCATATAGTGAATGTGCAAAAGTATCCAAAGCCTACTTATAACGGAAACTTTTGTAAATTATGTACACACACCGTGTTTAAATCTCTCCAACTATTCTGCACAGGACTGCTGTTAGAAATAAATAGCACCTTAATACTCTTCTATCTGCATTTATTCTTTTTGATACTTAGGGCCTGTTTCACAATGTCCGAGTAGGCACTACTACTCACTGAATAAATTCAAAAATTTGACAGAATTTGTATGAAATTATCTGTCAAGTAAGATACTCGAAACTTAATGATAGGTGGTGAAATAGGCCCTAAGAGTTTGTGTGCACATAAAAATAAATAAGAAACAACAGATAATTCTTTAAAATAATATGCGTTATTTTTATGAAACGAAGTCTGATGAAAGATACAGATATTTTGACGGAAGGTGAGCTAAATAACGTCCGGTAAACAACGAATTGGCAGCTCCTACAGGTGGGTCGATGACACGGGACTACCAAAGTGTTTCGATCGTAGACTTATTTTTTTTTAAGTTGGATGCTTTTGCCCAAGGAGTTTTGAGGTTGTCTACCGTTCAGTACAGGTGACATTTAGATCTGAATGAGGTGTGAAAGCATTTATTACAACGATGACAGATGCAGTTATTATTTTGGGAATAATTTAGCGAAATGTGCTTTTTGGGTTAATTGTAGGAGATTATTGTATAGTAGTATTGTAGTACATTGTGGCGACACCTGGGGGCCTATGTCTAACAGTGGATGTAATTCGGCTGAAATAATGATGATCGTGATGAAGTAGGAGTGATCTTTTTTTAAGATGGGAAATTAACTATTAAGTTCTTCTGGTCTAGGTGAACCGAGTGCCTTTCAGAGGCTTACCAACTGAAACCCTATTCTTATTCGTATTCTTTCAATTTGCCCCTTGCATTGTAGGGCCGCGATAACTTTTTTAAACAATCTTGCAGTCCTGGAGATATCTCAGCACCGCTAAAAACTTTCTTAGCATTTATTTATGAATTTTATGTGTATTAAGGGAGGTGAAACCTTTATAATTAAGAGTCCTGAACAGTCAGAAGTAGGTTGATTTTGAAGCAATAAATAATTAGACTTGGTTTTAGGTGGGAAATCATCCGAACGACTTTCCCGCTCATGGTCGGAGCGGGAGAACGTGTCAGACTTATTGTTTTGCTTTCGATCTAGGGCCCCAGGCAGGGCAGGGCCAGGGCATGTATTTTTACATGACCCACGGCCCCAGTAGGCTTCGACCCATCTGGGCCCCTACGAGTGTAATTAGACTACGTTCAATAAAGTAATATGTCCGATTCTAGCAATAACATTTCCTTGACTTAATAAGGCTCCCATACACTAAATAAATATACGCTCTAAATGTTTGAGTACAGACAACGCCATCTAGCCAGAACGTGATCACTTTAAAAGAAAGGATTGATCTACAAAGGAGGAACCAGGAGCGTAATTAGCACCGTATTAGCCGTTTCAATGGTGCGCGCCCCCGGATCCCAGAAGCCTTAACGCGTGAATAAAAACCATGGCGTTATCAACTGGTCAGCACAATCGTGTCCTATCGCGGCTAACTATCTCTGCGCTAGTAGGGACTACTTTTTGTAAATGATAATAAACTAATGCTTGACTGTGATCTCACCTGATGTGAGAGCAAGTGAAGCAATCGTTGATGGTGAAGCGCACTAGTTTATTAAGAGCCTATTAACTCTAGCCTTATAATCAAACGAATAGACTTGGGCAGACAAAATGTTCCAGTCCAGCTAGTTACTTTATCAAAAGAAAAAATAACCCTTAACATGTTTTACATACAGGGTCTCGTTAGCAACACCACTTGAGAGGAACTAAGTACAGTAAGTACTAAGTGACTTATCGAAGTTCCGGCTGTCGGATAGCACGACGGTGGGTTCGACCTACGTTCCTACTTCTCTAGTGTCGAAGTTAGTTTGAGAGCTTTCACACGTAACGCGACGGTTGGAGGATGTGAACATTGGGAAGGCACTTAAGACCTTTCATGGGACTGTAGGTAGCATCAAACTGCTCTATATCCTGAAACCCATTGTGAATATTGTCACCAGAATTTTTTGTAGAGGCTGTTATTCTCATGAAATATGACATTGTGAAATATACGTATTAGCCTACTTAAATAAAAAAAAATAAAACCGAAAAATTTAATTAATTATTTAAATTTTACCGCGTCTGCTGCAGAATTTATCATGTAAATAAACTATAAGAATTTAATCGGATCTACGCCCGAGAATGTATCGTGCTACTATCTCACCTACCCCGCCCATTACCGCACCATAACAACTTCATGCGTTGGGCCTAGCACAGACAACATTTTTTCCTAATTAGTGTGTAGAAACGATATGAATTCTGGCATAGGCCAGTGGCCTTACAGTTCAATGTATCCGTATTAATTCTTGAGGGATTTAGCAAATAGACAGCACTTCTGACTCTCTGACGTCTCATTGGACGAAGATAAATTAAACCATAGACACAAGACATGAACGAAACTCATACTTCTGACACCAAAACCCAATCTCTTCAGCAAAATTAAGCTGTCACACTATGCTTAAAACACCAACTTTTCTTTACAATTCCAAAACTGAAACGTACACGATTTTCAACCTTACTACCTCGTTTTAAAGTGTGGCTGTGAGCTAGATGGATGGTAAAGGTAAAGTGGTTTTCGTCAGAAAGGCTAATTACCGATTAGTACGAAAAACAGTGGTGACTTGATAATCTTACGATTTGTTATTTTGTTAACGTTGCCAATTTTTTTTAACCACGTTGTTAAGATTGACATTCAGTGACAGGCTAAGGTGTTCTTAAAGTAGGAATTATGTCAACAGTTTAATATGCTACGTGCAATCGTCACTTTTTTAATTCTTTATTGTACACAAAACTTATAATTTAAACTTATAATTTTTTTTTCTTATTTATAGGTTCGCGTTTGGCCACTATTTTACTTGGTAAGCGATGATGTGGTCGACGATGGAGTACGCTTGCCTAGAAGTAACTCACTTGGTAAACCGAAGAAATGTGACATTTACTAACCCGCTAACTAACTGGGCCTGCGTGGTGGGTTACGGCCCATTCCCTCTCTTAGAGAGGAGGCCTGAGTCCTAGCAGTGGGAACATTATGAGGCTGATTAGGCTATGCTTTTGCTAACCTATCACTCCTTACTTAAAGATTCCCAGATTATAGTTACCTATTAGTAAACACACAATCCGGCGTGGAATTCCACTTCTTAGTTGTACGTAGATAGAATCAATCGGTTTAGCCTTAGCCCAGCTGTGTTGGGATCAGCTTAGTTTCCAGTTAAACTGGATGCAGCTATCAGTATTTTACAAGGAGCGACTGCCTATCTGACCTCGACAACCCAAAACAGTCTTCGGTAACATTGGTGTCAGATTTCCTGGCTTCTAACTATCCAAAACGACAGTCTAATATCTACAAATGACAGCCAGTTCCAAAGGTTTAACGTGCTTTTCGAGGCACGGAGGAATCTCGATATATGAAGATGGTCACCCATCCACATCCTGACCTCATCTAGTATTGCTTAACCTTGGCAATCAACCTCTGCGTATGTTATTGCTTAGCTACAAACACGACGTTTTGACTACATAAGAAGTTTATTTTATGCAACTAAAAGAGCAAAAATTATTGGCAAAAACTTTTAAGGCATTTTTATACCCGTTTTTACAAAGTATCACTATCATTATTTCAGCCGAAAAATCCACTGTTGTACCTACATTAAGCTTTCTTTAAGTGTCGCTACAAAGTTTGATCCTGTTGCGTCTCGTATCTACTTATTTGATTCCCATGATCCTCGCCTGGTCATCGGTCCATCTTGAGCGAGGCCTACTAAGGCTGAGTTTTCCAAAACGCGTTCGCCACTAACACTATACTGCACCGAAATGGATTCTTAAATAATAGCGCGCTGTTGGATTCATTTACTAAATTATTATCAACACTCAACTCAGGGCCGTGAGTTGAAGATTTAGTAAATACAGTATACAAATATATAAGCATTTATTTAGGCCTTTTTAGCATTAGCGTTATCGGCTTTGTAATGTTCCCACTGTTGGGACTCAGGCCTCCTCTCTAGGAGAGGGTTGAGGCCTATTTAATGTTAGAGAAAATGGGAGAGAGATGTCAAATAAAGTTAAAACTTATTTAATATTAAGACGGTTGAATATAATGTTAAAAACATAACACTCCTTTTTTTGGGCAGTCGTGTAAAAATAACTCGTAACCCCTAAGGCTCAGTGGGTGGAGTAGGCGTTTGTGGAAAACTTGTAGGTGCATTACGTAAGATCCAAATAACTTGAATAGTTTGACTGCAGTATAAGCAGAGCCCATAAAGGGCAAATGGAAATTAGAGTTTAAGCATTCAGTCCTAATAATTATGTTTTTCACTTCACATACACTAAAAATGAAATTATCGTCAAATATAAACAATAAAAAAAATGAAAATGATGATATTTTTAATACCTATGTTTTCTATTTAATTTAATTACAAGAAATTTAAATTATTTTTGCTATTAATAGACACGCTTCACTAGCGCCATCTTTTGTCGAGTAGCTGAACTGTGAAGAGCTTTTGTTACCGATGCAAGATTGAAGATAAGCTTACTGAGTTTCATAAAAATATCTCAGTTTAAACAATATTGTTCATGTTTTCAAAATTTTAAACTTATCGAGTTTAACTGAGTTTGTCACAATTTAAAAATTAATCACTGCGTTAACACAAAAAATATATTTTAGTTAAATAGAATTTGGTAAAAGGACCACATTTCACTATTGGTTGTTAAAATAATGCTGAAATTATATTAGTTAACCACAATTATAAAATTCATGCTAATTTTCAAACCACTCACAAAAACTGTCTTCTTAATCGGCTTGTATCCGAACACACCAAAAAACGCGGGTAAAAAAACGCGCGCAAATTCGAATTTCGTATTCGGCCGAATCTGTCACGATCGTCGCGTACCGATATGACTTTTTGAAATTATTTTTTTAATTACACTGGAGACCAAGGTAGAAATTAAATTCGCTGGAGGCGACACGTCCTCGGTAGCTGTCGAAAGAGTATTGAGTTCACAGTTGGCGAACGCTGTCCGGTTAAGAGATGGTCCTTGTCGTGTGTGCGTCGATTATATTTATTACATCAGCTTGTGACTATAAACAAGCTTGCCCGACAGATACTTCAAAGAGATCGATCGGTATTCCGAAGATCGATATACAGAGTATCACCTGCTCCGACGAGACGCCATCCACGTCACTAACTTGTAGGGATAATGTCAAAATTACAGTTTCACAGACAGCCAAACATCAAAAGCCCTTTTTATTACAAGCGATTTTAAACTTCACCTTCAGCATTCCGAATTAAACGTTACTTTGAAACTAAACAGGATTGTTTTCCGGTGTTATTAGAACACAAGTTTAATTTTGTAATTCCGACTGCAAGATAGATATGTAACTGATATGATGTACATTTGCAATAATTCGTTCGTTGCAGAATATAGGCCACCACTTCAAATGCTTCCATTACGATACATCAGAAACTTTGTATAACTCACAACAGTAATTTAGTTTGATGCTTCAAGTGAATTAGTAATACGAGGTATTGGAAATGTTCAATACTCATTTCACTAAAAATGAACGCACCCGTAATAAAAAAAAGAAGAAGGAAGAAACAATAGAATCTCACCTTTAATTTTTTAAAATAATATAGCACCGGATTCAAATATCGAATGAATTCACTGACATAGACAATATTTTTATAACTAAAAAGGTCGGACTAGAAAAAAGGCCCGCGAACCCGCAGCGAGTGTTAGGACTGACTAAAGTGGTAAGGTGTGAACCAATGTTCAGCAGTAACTAGTTAACAGTTTATTTTTGTTCTGTAACCACATACCAAACATTTCATTCGGCTGGTTTATTGACCGATTGAAGCTTCGCTAGTGCGAATTAACCTGGGCTAAAAAAGGTGTAAACAAGAACTGCTAACGTTTAGTTCAGAGTGCGTGCGAGGAGAATAATTGGCTGCTTTCACTGTTTTTGGATTAATATTAGAAGGATCAGTTAAATATTCGAAGCAGGCAGGGCGATCATGACGCATGACTCCAGAAATATGCTTGGCACAAGGGTAACGTTATTTGTTTTCTGTAACAGCCTCGGGTATAAATCATACATGTCCAAATGTGCGAAGTACAGAGGCAGAATTATCCCTACAGCGATCGCAAAACGAGAAAGTGTTAACAAAGTCGATAGTCGCCACAGATTATCGATAATCCCCTTCTCTATTAGTCTCTAATACTCTAGTTGTAAAGCCGACAATAATTTCTGCAAGATATGCGCTTAGATGAATGAATGTGAACAGTTGGACGCATCAATAATATTGTCATTAGTGCGAAACGCAGTGAGTGGCACAGTTATGCATTATAATGTAACGCGCTAAAATTAAACAGTGCACTGCTTCCAATAGGTTTCATTTCAAGAGGAAACATTAAGATAATTCGTCGAAATCTGAATTAAAATTTATTGACTTTCGAAGAGATGGTTCGAGTTTAAACGATTTAATTTGGATGTATGTGAAATAAAGACAATATGCGAGGTTTCCTCTTTGTGCTTTTGAATTAACGAAGCTCTTGGTCGGTATTATAAGTTTTCAATGATAGCTGAAGCATATTTTGATTTAGTGGCCCATTTACCAACTTATTTAGTACCGCATTATCAGGTTGCCTTTGTACTGTTTCTTGAGTTTACACAAAATATGTAATTTTTCATTTGTATTATTAACATTTAAGTTATCCTCACAACCTTCTCTTGTCTTTTAAGATAGGAAATCATTAAACAACTTCTCCTGGTCTGAGTGGAGTCAAAGGGAGTGTCAGATTTTACCTGACTACAATCCACCTGTGCCCCTTAACAATTGCATTCCAGTGCTACAGTAACTCTTCGAAACATACAGCCCATCATTTTTTAAATCCACCCATCTGTCATTCTTTCTTCCTGGCTCCAGTAACTCCTTCCATCCATCAATTGCTATGATGATAAATTACTCTAGTAAAGCATATCAAGCGTTAACAACTGTCATTGGTTTATTACTAGAGTGAACAGCAGAGCGCAGCATATCGTCATAAAACTTATTGTTAATACTAACGCAACAGATATAAAGTAACGCGTTGCTGTCAGGACTCATTAAAATAGTTTGAGCACTAGTTTACGCTACTTGACTTTTGGTAGACTCAATTAGATTTATGAACTTGTTTATGTCCCGATTTTAATCTGGAAGCGCATCCACATGAGCGGCAAAATTTTCCTAAATCGTTACCGTGGCTCTGGAACGCAAAGGTCCACTGAAGAACCACAGGTGGTTTTTTAGTCAATAAACGTCTAATACTCCCTCTCGTTCCACCCAGAGCGGAAGAAGTTGTTTCACGATTTCCTACCTCAATAGAAGAAAGATAGTTTGGATTGGTGATTGGTAGATTGCGGATCTATGACAGTCGTTGCAGAAGGTCAGAAGCCAGGATATGCACCACCATTCTTGCCAAGGAGTATTGTGTTATGTAGTAACTAGGTTGTAGAGTAGAATATAAAAAAAACTTTTACTGTAGTCAGATAGGTGGTCGTTTCAGGTAAAATACTGGAATCTATATGTATACGGTTTGACTGGAAGCTGATATCCAATCATCGATCAATCTGCGGCGCCTTTTCCCAACTAAATTGGTATATCTAACGTTACTGTTTTGTTGGACATGTACAAAACAGCAAGGTTAGATAGATATGTAAATAGATACATATAGCTATGACCGGCTACAATAATTGGATAGTCCTTCTCAAATATAGTTAAGAAATATAAATAAAAACCATATAAAAAAAACATTTAAAGTAATATAAATTCGATGGCAAAAATATGTAATTGATTAAAAAAGACCGATTGATTGATTCAAATTGTAAAAGATAAAATAATTAACGGTTGACTACAAATTAATTTCAAGCAATGTCTTTTTAATTGTCTGAGTTTAGTTTTGTGGTCACAGAATAAGCCGATTAAATCAATATGACATTCGTAGAAATGACCCTGTTAGTTATAGCCATTATTTGGGTTTACGGACCTCATCGATAAAGATTAATGGAAGATGATTTGATATAAACATCCTAACGTAATGGGTTCGAAAGACTGGTGACATTGTCACTTTGTAAGCTGTGGGCAGGGCACATTGCTCACAGAACAGATGGCCGTTTAGACCGAAAGGTTCTAGAGTGACAACCGCCGGAAGAAGCAGCGTAGTTAGGCCTTTTACAAGGTGGACAATAGTGGATGTCTTTCGGCTGATATGATGATGATGGCAATGCTTGTCCTCTGTCAAAGCTAAAAGCCAGCCATTGGGACACATGAAGTTTTTATTCTTACTCAGAATAACAATAATGATAAGTTTTTTTGGTAAAGCAAAAATATGACTAGTTTAATTTTTTTTATGTTGAGGCTCACGTTTGACCGCTATCTCACCTGATGGTAAGCAATGATCTGGCCGACGATGGAGGATACTTGTCTAAAAATAACCTATTCATTCTTGACTTAAAGATCCCCAAGTTGTAGCTATCAGGAAACACAGACTCCGGCAGGGAATTACTCTTTAGCTGTACGCACACCAAATGTGTTCCCGAGTTACATTGTGCGTATGGATGGAATATTCAAGTAGTTTTCAAGCCCTACCCAAAACATTTTACCTCTACTAGCCTAACATTCCTCAGAAAGAAAAAAATGTCCTATTCTTAGCCAAAGGCCTACAGTTCAGACCATATAACAGCCGCACATTACATAATGCCTGGCAAATGTCAAGCCGTCAGATAGCCGGCCGCAGACAGGAATAGACCACGTGATATGTTTTGTTGTCTCTTTGGAATACGCCGCGGCTAATCGTTGGAGTTACTAAGTATTTATACCACCTGTATTAATAATATTTAGGGCGAGATCTTTGGATTTAGTTGTGGGTGTTGCTAGTGAAAGATTTAGGAAGAAATATGATTTGTGGACTGTTTATTTGGGGAATGTCTATAGGTGTGTCAGATTGAATGTTTTCTGTCAAGGCTGCGAGAATGCTGTGAACTTGAAATGCAAAGAACTAATGCTGGAACACAGGTGGGTTGTAGTCGATAAAAGTCTGTCTGTCTGTCCGTCGTCGAAAAGCGGGAGGAATTATTTGATGATTTATTATCATAAAACAAAATATAGACTCTTCTAAACCGGATCCATTGATTTTTGGATAATGAATCTTACATCTCCACGTATGTATTACTTTATTGGTGATGTTTTTTAGAAAGGTCATGTGAATAGTTTTTATAGCAGGCCAGCCGTTCATAATAAGCAAGAATAAGTATCGTAGTAGGTATTTTTTTTTAATTAAATATAAACTAGTGTTGTAATCTTAGATGGTGAGGCGCACTAGTTTATTAAGAGCCTATTCACTCTAGCCTTGAAGAAGTAGTAATCAAAGTTCTGTTGTTTCTCCCTACCCTCTCGAGAAAATCGCGAATCTCTCAATATCGAATACGAAACCTTGAATTTCTTACAGCCAATATTAGATACTCTTAAAAACGAAAATACTGAAATTCAAACATCCGCACTGACCGATTCGCACCTGTAACACTTTTCGGTAGCATCGAAACTAATGGTGTTTTTGGAACGACACCAAATTGATTTGTAACAAACGCCGTAAACTGTTTCATGTTGCATTTATTTGCGTAAGATGTAAAATATTATTATCGTCTGTCTACATTCTAATTGCCACTTTGATTAAAGTCAGTGGTTAGGAGTCATTACAAATTGTTCATCATCATTCCTTAAGAAAATAAATTCTGGATTAATGTTATAAATGAGCAGTAATTACCTAAAATAACATCACGTTCCTTCTGAGCTTTCAATTAGTGGGGTAAAAAGTTATGAATGTTCTTCTGGTCGACCTGGTGATGACCAGTCAAGGTATACACACGGGTAAAATAAAACGCGGAATAAGAAAGATGAAGAATTCCAGAAAGTCGGCACGCCTTGATCAAGGTAGTCTGATAGTTGACCTAACTTTTTTTAAGTTCTCTTCTTCCACTCTTAGTGGAATGGGATGAGAGTTGGATGGGTTCCTTCAGTTGCCTTTTTTGCAAGGGCTAATGTACCTAACTCCTTGGCAGAATTTAAAACGTCGTCGTCTAGTTCATCGTTTGCAATGATGCAGCTGCCTCTTATAGGAACTAATTTAAAACAAATTGCAGTTTGGAAATAATTAAAGCTTTATAATTATATATCACTTACCTCATCACAAGCATGACACCTTGGCTTCAATCGTTCAGCATAATGTCGGACGCAGTACAATCGCCCGTCTAACGCACAGTACGCTAGTTCAACAAGTAGCTCGTCACATTCTGCACACGAGAAGCATGTTGGGTGGAAATATGCCTAAAACAAAATAATAATTAAATAAAAGTTGCATTTGAAACTACCTACTAGTAGTGGCATCTGTGGCCGAGTAGCAGAACTAAGTGAGCCGATGCCTCGTCTTAGTGTTTACTGCTGAACATAGATGGCGCTGTCTTTAAATATACTCACTTCTTCACCTATCCGCGGCGCTTGCACGGTAATACTTCCACTTCGAATAGGTTTATTACAACCCGCACAATCAACTGATGCACCGTGATATTGACTAGCGACGCCTGAAACAAATGTTCCTACATAAAGCAAATATAAATACATTCAGCTACTCGCCATTAGATGGCGCTGTATTTAACTATGTAAGATTCGTTACCAATGTCAAGTGCAATTTCATTTCTAGCCGCGACAAAGTCTTCGTATTGTTTACGGTGGTTTTCGTCGATATGTCGGCAATGTGCTAAGGAGAGGTCCTGTTTCGGTAGCTGAGAGGCTAACGCTCTAGTTCGCCATGCCCTCCACGCTGCCGCGCCGGTGGCGCCCCCTAGGCCGGTCGGCGCTCGTTCTGCTAGCGACGTCCAGTACAGTTCAGTCTGGAAAAATAAAAAAAAAACATTTTTATTTATTTGGTATTATGGTCTACCCCTGGTCCTACCTAAGGGCGAAGTATATACATACAATATAAACGTTCATATTAAAAATGTCCATCAAGTCTTCCACACCTACGTAAACCTTCTATTGTGTTAAACCTTATATTGCGTAAAACCTTATATTGCGTAGATGATGGTTGATTTTTTACTCTCACCTGCTTGGCGGTGAGGCCCGGCGGGCTGTCGTAGGAGTGGTGGTTGATCTTGGACTCGCGCAGGCCGAGGCGGTCCCTCACGGAGCCAGCTCCTCCTGGCTGTACTACTGTGATGAGAGTCTCACCTGCTTGGCGGTGAGGCCCGGCGGGCTGTCGTAGGAGTGGTGGTTGATCTTGGACTCGCGCAGGCCGAGGCGGTCCCTCACGGAGCCAGCTCCTCCTGGCTGTACTACTGTGATGAGAGTCTCACCTGCTTGGCGGTGAGGCCCGGCGGGCTGTCGTAGGAGTGGTGGTTGATCTTGGACTCGCGCAGGCCGAGGCGGTCCCTCACGGAGCCAGCTCCTCCTGGCTGTACTACTGTGATGAGAGTCTCACCTGCTTGGCGGTGAGGCCCGGCGGGCTGTCGTAGGAGTGGTGGTTGATCTTGGACTCGCGCAGGCCGAGGCGGTCCCTCACGGAGCCAGCTCCTCGTGGTTACTACTACTGTGATGAGAGTCTCACCTGCTTGGCGGTGAGGCCCGGCGGGCTGTCGTAGGAGTGGTGGTTGATCTTGGACTCGCGCAGGCCGAGGCGGTCCCTCACGGAGCCAGCTCCTCCTGGCTGTACTACTGTGATGAGAGTCTCACCTGCTTGGCGGTGAGGCCCGGCGGGCTGTCGTAGGAGTGGTGGTTGATCTTGGACTCGCGCAGGCCGAGGCGGTCCCTCACGGAGCCAGCTCCTCCTGGCTGTACTACTGTGATGAGAGTCTCACCTGCTTGGCGGTGAGGCCCGGCGGGCTGTCGTAGGAGTGGTGGTTGATCTTGGACTCGCGCAGGCCGAGGCGGTCCCTCACGGAGCCAGCTCCTCCTGGCTGTACTACTGTGATGAGAGTCTCACCTGCTTGGCGGTGAGGCCCGGCGGGCTGTCGTAGGAGTGGTGGTTGATCTTGGACTCGCGCAGGCCGAGGCGGTCCCTCACGGAGCCAGCTCCTCCTGGCTGTACTACTGTGATGAGAGTCTCACCCGCTTGGCGGTGAGGCCCGGCGGGCTGTCGTAGGAGTGGTGGTTGATCTTGGACTCGCGCAGGCCGAGGCGGTCCCTCACGGAGCCAGCTCCTCGTGGCTACTACTACTGTGATGAGAGGCTCACCTGCTTGGCGGTGAGGCCCGGCGGGCTGTCGTAGGAGTGGTGGTTGATCTTGGACTCGCGCAGGCCGAGGCGGTCCCTCACGGAGCCAGCTCCTCGTGGCTACTACTACTGTGATGAGAGGCTCACCTGCTTGGCGGTGAGGCCCGGCGGGCTGTCGTAGGAGTGGTGGTTGATCTTGGACTCGCGCAGGCCGAGGCGGTCCCTCACGGAGCCCAGCTCCTCGTGGTACACCGAGTGCTTCAGCCGGTCGCAGCCGCATGACTTGCATGTTTTTCTGGAAATAAAGAAATGGTTGGTTTAGTATGTGCGAAGTTTGAAGTTGGCATACGAGTAAAAGTACACAGTAAGAATATATAGTGAAAATGTATATCCTTTTCTATCTACAAACGTATTCATATTCAATACTGAAATTAAAAGTTAAAAAACCAAATCGCTTCTCCGGAATCCTGTTCCGGTCTTCAGGGAAATTATGCTCTGTAAATACCTATTATAGGTATTATATACCAAAGGCATATGTACTCGTATATACCGCGATGCGAAACCGGTAAATGGTGGACATCTCACCGATACGCACAAAACGTTTTGCGAACACATTTATTGTACGCACAGCTATGGAGTGGAATTCCCTTCCCGAGTCTGTGTTTCTTGATGGCTACGACCTGGAGATCTTTAAGTCAAGAGTGAATAGGTTACTTCTAGGCAAGCGCGCTCCAACGTCGACTACATCATCGCAAGTATCATGCCAGTGTGGGGCCCCCACACAGGATATGCTTCATCTCCTTTCCTACCCAGCATGCCCAACTACCTGCATCTTCAACGACCTATGCGAGGCCAACGACAGAGCTGTCCAGGTGGCGAAATATTGGTCTGACAAATTTTGAGTTCAATCGACACGACAAAAAGAAGAAGTGACTAACTGACAAACTGCATTTAGCCATAATATGGCTTCAGACTACAGGGTACATACTCCCAACTCATTTGCACACATAAACAAGGTTCTATAAATAGCAGAAGTGAGCATTGGCGTGACAAAGGAGCATCGCTTATCCGCAATAAGACAATGTTCTCCGAGATGAGGACCAATAAGGAGGTAGTAAACTTTAACAAGATGTGGCGAGAAATATAGGCGGTTGTTTATGTGGGTAGTGGGGACTAAGGGACCAATTAGAGGTAGAAGATGTCAGTGTTTTTTCTATTTCTTAAGGGTTGTTTATCTACTTGTATGTCATCTGAAGGAACATTTATTTTTGATAGAATAGAATAACTTTTATTTGTCGCTCCATGTAAAACACGGATATTCAGCTAGTTGGGAAAAAGTCTACCATCATCATCAAGGAGATGATGGTAAAAAAGATAGACAATAAAAACGGTGACACTATAAAAATGGTCATCCCATAGTAGTGTCGCGGATTCGATACCCACACGGAAAAAATATTTTTATGGCCTACTTTACTGATTGTTGTTCCCGATCTGGGTGTCTTGTGGATATTAGTTTATATAATTATTATTTTGTGAATGCAGACCAATTTCCTTTTTCGAAGGAGGAAATTAACCTATTACTTCTCCACGAAGAGCGGCTGAAGACACACAGGTGTCGTTTAGTCAGCAAAAGTCTGACACTCGCTCTACTCAGACTGGGAGAAGTAATTACATAAATTCTTACAAAGACAATGCAAGTCATCCCAAAAATTAAACGGTGGAGGATGGGTCTGAGCAGTTGTGTTGCGATGTGTACCGGGTATGATGCACCAGCTGTTGTTGTGTTGGATGTTTGATCGTGGAGGGTAGCGGGATCCGAAGCACGGTGCTCCGCTGGCCGACCGTAGACAGTTGGGGGCCCAAGTAGTGTGCCAGCCACACACGAAAGGCTGCCCCGCCATCTGCGAAAAATCCCAGGGTGGCCCCATCGTGCCGGTTGGCGACCGGAAGGGAGGACCCGATGGCGATCCTTGGGGGGGTTCGGGCGTCCCCGCAGTCTCCAGATCAAACCTCCATTGGCGCAGCAATTCTGAGTGTGTTGTTGGGTCTAACATCGCATCACCTCGCTCAACTGCTATCTTCCACCACTCCTATTCGCTCTAAACCCAATTATGGAAAAAGGTAAAAGGAAAAGCAGGTGTCGACAGCGGTTGCACGTCCTCCCATTCCAAGTGCATCTCTCGAATATTCGAGGGATGCACTCCAATATCAATGCGGTCCACCACCATCTCGAAACCGATAAGCCACACTTGCTTTTCTTGACGGAGACGCAGATTAGATGTCCGTCAGATGCGGCGTACCTCAACTACCCGGGATACTCACTGGAGCATCACTTCCGGCAGCGTGCCGGGGTCTGTGTGTACGTCCGCAATGACATCTGCTGCCAGCGTCTTCGTCACCTTGAAGACCCCGATTTTTCAACCTTATGGCTGTTGGTGGACACAGGTATGGACAAAATTGTCTATGCCTGTGTCTACCGTTCACACAGCGGTGATCAGGAGACAACTCGGCTATTTGACCACCTCAGTATGGCCGCCGATACAGCCCTGCATCGGCACCCTGATGCGCAGTTCGTCGCTCTGGGGGACTTTAACGCTTGTCATCAAGACTGGCTTTTCCCATACCAGAGGACCGACCACGCTGGGAGAGAAGCTCGAAACTTTGCAGTTTCAATGGGGCTCTCCCAGTTGGTAAAGCAAGCAACAAGGGTGCCTGATATTGCTGGTCATACTGCCAATTGTCTGGACCTTCTGCTGACAACCGATCCAGACAGATGTATCGTAACAGTTTCCTCACCACTCGGAACTTCAGATCACTGTCTGGTGAAGTCTGTAACGTCCTTCTCGCCACCTGACTGCGACTCACGCGGTGAACGGCGAGTGTGGCGTTACAAGTCAGCAGATTGGGATGAGATGCGGCACTTCTTTGCGTCTTATCCTTGGCAGCGGGTCTGCTTCTCTTCGGAAAATCCGTCGAGCTGTGAGGAGGCAATTTCCGATGTGGTGCGTCAAGCTATGGAGTATTTCATCCCATATAGTGACGTACCCGTCGGTAGCTCAGCCCGCCCATGGTTCAACGCCGACTGTGCTGAAGCTGAAAAGCGAAAGCACTCGGCGTTTCTTTGCTGGGTGGATGCTCGTGACCGCAAAGCTCCGGACCTGAGTTCAAAGAAGAGAGCCTTCAACCATGCTGCCAAGTCCTACAAAAAGGCACTAAGGAAGGCTCGCTTCGATTGCATTTCCCACATTGGCCAGAAGCTCTCTGCACAACCGTCCGGTAGCAGAGCGTTCTGGTCCCTTGCCAAGTCGGTCGAAGCGAACTTTTGTCGGCCCACACTGCCCCCGCTGGTTCGGCCAGATGGAGCACTGGCTCATACGGCGAGAGAGAAAGCAGGTCTCTTTGCATCTCTCTTCGCCCATAATTCTCGTCTTGACACTGGCAGTGCTACTCCACCGACCCTACCTCACTGCGGCACCTCGATGCCCGAGTTCCATATAAGGAACAAAGAGGTTCTGAGAGCACTGTGTCGTCTAGACGTGAACAAAGCTAGTGGACCAGATGGTATTCCAGCGATTGTTCTCAAGGCATGTGCGCCCGAGTTGTCTCCTGTTCTGACACGCTTGTATCGCCTCTCATATAGGACCGGTATAGTGCCCAAATCCTGGAAGCTTGCCAACGTGCAGCCCGTGCCCAAAAAGGGCAGTCGTGCCGATCCTGCCAACTATCGGCCGATTTCAATAACCTCCATACTCTGCAAGATTATGGAGCGTGTGTTGAACTCGCGCCTCATGGCATACCTGGAAGGTAACGATCTCCTCAGTGACCGACAGTACGGGTTTCGTCGCAATCGGTCTACTGGGGACCTACTAGCGTATGCCACTCACTTGTGGGGCGAGGCCCTCGAGAAGAATGGGGAAGGACTTGCAGTCTCCTTAGACGTCTCGAAGGCCTTCGACAGGGTATGGCACGCTAGCCTTTTAAGTAAGCTTCCAGCGTACGGCATCACTCCTGGCCTGATTAACTGGATAAAAGACTTCCTGAGTGAACGGTCTCTCCGAGTTGTTGTCGACGGATGCTCATCAGAGCCCATGATGACTAATGCCGGAGTTCCTCAGGGGTCTGTTCTCTCTGCAACTCTCTTCCTGCTCCACATCAACGATCTGCTGATGCCCGGTATCTATGGGTATGCAGATGATAGCACAGTTGTAGAGAGATACTTGCCGAGTACTCAGGCTAGTAAGGAGCTAATCCGGTCTGAAAGAGAGGCTATGGTAGAGCGTACGAATGACTCACTTCAGGCAGTCTCCAAGTGGGGCGAAGCCAATTTAGTGGGATTCAACGCCACCAAAACACAAGCGTGTCTATTCACCGCTAAAAGGAGCCCGTTCACCTTGGCTCCTGCTTTCCGGAATGTATCCCTGGAATGCGCCAACCGCCTTCAGCTCTTAGGAGTTGAAATTTCCTCCGATCTCAACTTTGGGCGGTTCATTGAGTCCAAGGCCAAGATTGCTGCTAGAAAACTAGGCGTTTTGGCAAAGGTCCAGCAGTACTTCACACCGGGACAGCTTCTAATGTTATACAAAGCACAGGTCCGATCGTGTGTGGAGTACTGCAGCCACATATGGGCTGGAGCTGCAAAATGCCACCTGGCAGCTTTGGACTCCGTGGAAAGGCGTGCAAAGAGGCTAATTGGAGATATGGATTTGGCTTCCAATCTACAAAGCCTTGAGCACAGGCGCAGGGTAGCCAGCCTTTCGGTTTTCTACAGGATGCATTTCGGAGAGTGTGCGCAGGAATTGCATGAACTGATTCCGCCATCCCCATTCCACCATCGGACAAGCCGTCGTACGGCGGGTATCCACCCTTTCGTTGTCCAAACCTCTACGGTCCGGACTAAGCGTTTCGCTTCGTCGTTCATACCGCGTACATCGAGGGACTGGAACAATCTGCCTGCTGCGGTTTTTCCATCTGATTATGATTTGGGTGTCTTCAAGGCTAGAGTGAATAGGCTCTTAATAAACTAGTGCGCCTCACCATCGACGATTGCATCACTGCTTACCATCAGGTGGGACCGCAGTCAAGCGCTAGTTTATAATGATTAAAAAAAAAAAAAAAAAAAAAAAAAATTAAGAGTAGCCATAGCTCACTTACTAAAGTAGGTAATCACTTCTAAATCCTGTCGCCTTGAAAGCTATATTTGGTGTAATAAAAATATAGTCTGCGAAAGTTTGAAGTCCATGTCTAGACGGCAGTCTGCGTCTGATGAACATAAAATATAAGTGACCAGGGGAGAAGATAAACGGGCTGTCAAATTCAGTACCGCTTAACGACGAGATATACCATTTTTGGGACGACGCTTCATAGAGAGTTATTTTGATAACATTCACAGGTATGTTAATACCTACTTAACTAAAAATATTAGGATTGCGCACTGCTTCCGAACTAGATAAACAGAACGGTATAACAGTTTTTAACAGCAATAACAATTTTAGCATTTATTTTATTAAAACCTTTATTTCTGTACGAGTTTTCAAGCCCCAAAATTCGCAGAGCCTAACTTCAGACTCGTCAAGTTATAACGGCCGTGCTGTAGATTAGCCACTATAATTCCATAACGTCCCTACTTACGCTAAATAATCTGTGTATAAAAGGAGAAACTGACTGACATATCAAAAGCACAGCTAAAACTACTGGCACTAGGATCGTAAAATTTTTCATTTTATGACGTAAGCGAGCACAAGAAAGGATATCCTAAAATTCATCCCCTAAGGCGATGCAGCGATGAAACGGGAGCCAAAGTTTGTAAGAGTATGTATGAAGGAATCTACTTCCACGTGGGCGAAGCCGCTGACATGAAGCTAGTTAAATATAGATAAATATCGGCTCACTAGTTCACGCACATGTCTTCGCTCCCTGACAGTTATCCATCGACAGTAAGGCCCGCGCAGTACGTAACTGGAGACGACAATAAACATATAGACAGCCAATACTAATACGATAAATTATATTTTATTATTCATTATTGAGTTTCCGGGTTGGTTAGATAGGTCACTACCACTAACAGTTATAATGTCCTGGACCACGACTGTTTGGAAAATAATAGGTGTATTTCTTTTTTTTCTCCACCTAGAGAGAGGAAGGTTTGAAAAATTTTCAAACCTTCCTCTCTCTGGGTGGAGCGAGAGGCAGTGTCAGGTTTTTAGTGTTCCTTTTTCCGTTCCTGGGCCGAGGTAACTCTTACGACTAACCCCGCAGGCCTGGTTTATTAATGACCTAGGTTCACAAACAGGATTTTACCTTCGACATGCTAAATTAAAACATGACTCACTGTATCCATTTACGTAGCTAAGTATATCAACATGCATGTATGCATTATGTATATGGATGCAAAAGCAATGATATCGGGCTTCTCCTTAAAAGGCGCCTGATAATATCGATTTAACGAAGGTCCTTTTAAATATATGTTACATCTGTGAGTTACATACTAAATATAAAAACCATCTTATATCCTTTCGTGATAGGTTTAATAGGTAAAACAAAACACGATCGGCCTGATTGGGACATAAAAGTTAGACAATCTGACCATAAAACATTACCATAGCATAATAAACCGTATAATGTCCACACTGCTAGGACTCAGACCATCTGTCTAGGAGGGAAAATGTACCATAATCCACCAGTCAGACCCAGTGAGGATTGGTGGACGTCACATGTCTTTGAAATTTTTATTCTAGAACGGGATGGTTTTCTCACGATGTATTCTTTCACCGTTTTGAGAGCAGTGGTGATGAAATAAATTATACAAAGTAAAGCAACTGTCTAGGTTTGACATACAAATTCTAAGTCATCCCGACTTACCGTTACCACTGGACCAACACTGGTACCACGACTAAACCATAGTTTGTGAATGTTTAGTCCGAAAAATTTCTAATGTCGGTCATAGGTCTGACTAAAATCGATTTTGCGCTTCCCATATCTACTTAATTTTTGTTACATATGACCGCTCGAACATTATAGTACTAGTACTTATTAATTAAATACAAAGATAACTGGCCAGGCTGTTTAGGTACGAATTATTGTAATTTGCAGAAATGCTGACGCAATCATATGAGATCAGCGTGTGTAGTGTGTGTACTATGAGCTTGTAATAAAAGGTCAGACATCAGGTGTTATTACTGTTTAAAATTTATTATAATATCTATAATATTGAGACGGCCATTTTTGTAGGAAATACAAAAACATTGCACCTTTCCGGATCACTACATAATTTTTAAATATATTGATTGATTGAGGTAAAATTTGGTATTAGATTGGCTAAAATCGTTTTTGTTGGTGGAAAACTATGAAAACACTTCTCCTATTTTGGATGAAACGAAAGAGTGTGTCAAACTTATCTACTCATTAAAACCCACCTATGATCTTTGCCCTGGTGACAGTGACTATCAAACAATTCCACAGTCCTGGCACTGGCAGGGACCATAGGTTTCTAGAAAGATCATTGGATCAAGACTGGCCTGTTGGTCTAGTGGTTAGTGGCCCTGACTGATACGCCGGAGGTCGTGGGTTCGATTCAAAGTCAAAGTCAAAGTCAAAGTCAAAGTCAAATATTTTTATTTCACATAGGCCTACATGGGCACTTATAAAACGTCGAAAACTAGTGCACGGTTCCAAATTGGTCGTTTCCTATGGAGAAGAACCGGCAAGAAACTCCATGGTTACTCTTTTCAAAAAACTATTGAGTTTACAACATTTTCACATTACAACACAGACACTTATGCGAGGACAGTGTAGACCAGTCAATATTGCACCCAAAACCACATTAAAGATAAAATTAGTCAAAAACTGGGTTCAAAAAGGTAGTAATTAAAATCTGTAGTCTACAGTGCCCACTCATTCACATTATACGAAAGAAGCCACAGAACATATAAGAAGCTATATAAATATAAGAACAAAAAAACAATTATAAAACTTATCAACGAATGAGATGTTAAAACAAAAAAAAAAAAATCACGACTTAATGAATTTAAGGTGATTGGGATCCGAATAATATAAAAATATTGCAAAAGCAATGGCTTGAGTAAATAAATAAAATAAGACAAACATGGAGCAGTTAATAGACATGTTTACATAATAATGCAGTTAATGAGTTACCAGGGGGCCACATGTGCAGAAGCAGTTAATGCCAAACAAGCGTGTCTTCGACGTAGTCTCTAACCTTGTAATATGCTTTTTTGGTTAGGACACGCTTAATATGCGTTTTGAACTTTCCCTCGCTAAGTTCTATAACGGACTTGGGCAACGTATTATAAAAGCGTATACTATTGACAAGGAATGACTTGCTGGTCTTCGCTAGTCTCCATTTAGGTAACACGATTTCGTGTTTCCTACGCGTATTTTTGTCATGTAAATCACTTCTAATTTTAAAAAGTCCTAAGTTTTTACGTACATACAATATACTTTCTAAAATATAAAGAGAGGGCAGAGTTATTATATCAATTTCTCCAAATATATTTCTAAGGGACGCACGAGGACCCATTTTATAGATAGCCCGAATTGCTCTCTTTTGCAATATAAAGATTGATTCCGCATCAGCCGCAGACCCCCACAATAAGATGCCATAGGACATAATACTGTGGAAATAAGCATAGTACACTAATCTGGCTGTGGCTACATCTGTCAATTGCCTAATTTTTCTTACTGCATATGCTGCTGAGCTTAACCTACCAGAGAGAGTTCCAATATGAGCACCCCACTGCAGTTTAGAGTCTATTGTTACACCTAGGAACACAGTTTCCGTAATAGCATCAAGTTTTTTACCGTCAAGCATTAAATTAAGGCCTACTTGAGGGACATTTGGTAATGAAAACTTTATACATTTAGTTTTGTTCGCATTTAGTAAGAGGTTATTAGCTGCGAACCATTTCGAAAGAACAGCCAGACTTTCATTAACATGCAAGACATCAGCATCTTTTCTGTCTACTTTAAAAATAAGAGAGGTGTCATCAGCAAATAGAATTATATCGGATAAACTAGCCATCATGTAAGGAAGGTCATTAATATAAACCAGGAAAAGGAAAGGGCCAAGAATTGAACCCTGGGGCACGCCCATCTTTACCAAAGACCCCGAGGACGTCGCCCCATTAATGGTTACTTTTTGCTGCCTGTAAGATAAATAGGAAAAAACAAGATCAGCAGCTCGTCCGATTCCCACCCAGGACAAATGTTTGTGTGATGAGCACGATTATTTGTTCTTTGTCTGGGTGTAATATATCTATATTATGTACGTATTTAGAAATACATAAGTATGTTTATCAGTTGTCTATTACCCATAACACAAGCTCTGCTTAGCTTGGGACTAGATGGCGTAGTGTGAAAAAGTTGTGGAATATATTAAAGATTTGAAAATGACAAATCCGAAATAATCATCTCAAAAATAACAAAAATACTACTTTCAAGTCTTCAAGTCGCATCAACTCACGACATACTACAGCATACCAAATACCCATGGCCATGTAACCCATGCATAAATTCATGGAAAAACAAGAGAATCCCATACGAAAGCGATGAGCCATAACAATGAACCGGCAAGTTATTGAAATGCTAAGTGAGGACGGAGGACGTCGTGGTATGATTGACGTTTTGTGCTGAGGTTAAGCTGGGATCGGTGACTGTGTTCTGGGTTAGTGACCTGAATTATTGTGAATGTCTTAACTGTCCTGTATGAAAAAGTACAGGAAAGTTTGAAGAAGGATTACGTATGTCTAGATACAGTGAAATTTCTAGTTAGGGTAAGTCGATACAAATAAGTTAGTTGCTGAAGAAAATTATGCTGAAATACGACTACTGGGAATATTCTGGGCATATTTCATTATAAAGCTGATTGCTTTATAATGTACCCACTGTTGCGATTCTTGCCTTCTCTGTAGAAGAGGGAAATGCATCGAATAATTCTTAGTTTTTTGTAGTATATGAGTATGGATGTAGGATGTATTCCAATAAAAATACTCTTACAAATAATTCTTTAATAATATCCATATTGGATCCCATAAGAAAGCGATGAGCCTTAACAATGAGCCGGCAAGTTATTGTAATGCTAAGTGAGGACGGAGGACGCTGTGGTATGATTGACTGGCTTCAAGACTGATTTAATAGGATAAGTGGCATGAATAAGCAGTGAGGAAGTTTTGTGGTGAGGTTAAGCTGGGATCGCTGACTGTCTGTGTTTTAGGTTGGTGATCTGAATATCATAAGTGTAGTGTATGATAAAGTACAGGAAAATCTGAAGACTGTATTTGAGACTTTTCTGTGATTTAAAAATCTACTTAAGACAAGTCGACACAAAATTACATAGAAAGTCGCTGAAGAAAACTATACTGAAATGTGACTAATAATAAATTATCATTTGAAGTTTGGATATGTACGATGTATTTCAATGAAATTGCTATATATATATATATATAAAAACATCTTTTATTCAAACAACGCATACAAAGAATCAGCATTTATTTCTTGTTATCAAGAAGTCAGTTAGCCAGAAAGGTAAAGCGAACTAATTGCACATTTCAAAGCGAAGATTTCTATGGAGACGGGGAAATATTTGAAAGGACACAGATGAGTTTTAGCCTAACACGCATTTTCACTCTACCCTACAACGAGAAAAGTCAAATTGACGATTTCCCACTTCAAAAAAAAAACTTTATGAAAAAGATTTTTTTTTTATATACCATATACTAGTACTTGACTGCAATCCCACCTGATGGTAAGCAGTGATGCAATCATTGATGGTGAGGCGCACTAGTTTATTAAGAGCCTATTCACTCTAGTCTTGAAGACACCCAAATTATAATCGGACGGAAAGACCGCAGCAGGCAAATTGTTCCAATCCTTCGATGTACGCGGTATAAACGACGAGGCAAACCGCTTTGTCCGGACCGTGCAGGTTTCGACAACGTAAGGATGGATACTCGCCGTACGCCGTACTTATGAAGAAGAACGTGCAAGAAAGTCCACGGACCTAAACTATTTGCTTTCCTAAATAATGCTCTGCAGTTAAGATGTAGACAGCCAAAAGTTTCTTCATCAAAACAATCCTAACAAACAAATATATGAATAAACATGTCTGAAATTCAGGTCAACCTGAAATCGGTTAGTTTCAGCGATGTCTGACTAATTGCTGTGTAAACTGTATTACACACGGTTACACGGAACTTGACAAAGCTTGTATGTTTTGATCTGCGTCTGCGCAGTGACGTCATAGTTGTTCCTACAGGTATGAGTCAGTGACCTCTTAATGGATTAGTTTATTTACTAATTTAATCATTATTATAATTTGCAGAAATTATTCAGTAAAGACGGGACTTTTGAAATATTAAAATGCTTTTCAAATTCTGTCTTATAGACTTTCTATCAGCCATAACTACTGAAAGTCCTAGTTAGGACTAGTAGCTACCTACTGGTTCCATTCATACAGACCCATGTATTAACATGAATATTGAATTAGGACTTTTTCTTTAGAAATTATACAAAGGCATACGTTAGTTAGTGCCCCAAGAAAGAAGACTTATGCCGCTCTGGGGAGATCGCGAAAGGTGGTGGAGACATTATTAGGTCAGACTTTATTTACTGACTAATATCCACCTTGCATTCTATGGCCACTGTAGGTACTTCTTTCGAACAATCTCGCTACCAATAGAGAATAATGAAAGAATAGATAAACCTCTTTACATTTTACCATTTCAACGATCCTTTATCAAAACAACGATAAAGGAGATAGCTACTAGAAATTATGAAAATCGTAAACAAATTAGTAAATGAGTTCAAAAGTACGTTTCTCAATAATCGTTATCGTTCAATCTCCCAAGCGTCTTGCACTCTTCCCTCGCCAGACCTCCTCAAACCATAAAGAACACTCAATCAAATTACCTCCTCACTTTCATCGCTAGATGGCAGCACCATCTCACATAAAACCTGGCTACCGCAACCTCACCTTGAAGTTTACGTCCACTAAAGTGCAGTGTTATCTAAACGATGGGCCATGATGGGCCACGGTGGTATCATGGCGGACTTATCTCTGACCTTAGCCGTGAACGGGGGCCATTATGGGATTAAGGTGGCGAAAAATTGGGCTTAGTTTTGTTGGTGTTGGAAACAAAAGCGTGTATGAAAATATAAAGGTAAAGGAGGCAAGTATAGCCGCTGTGATTTGGTTGATGACAATTCTAATTATGTACGAGTACTTACTTGATTTGTTACCTTTTGAGATAAAACATTAAAAAAAAACTTTTTTTAAAATCCGAACTTTTAAAGAAACAAAAAACCTTTTTAAAAAATAAAATATCGTGTAGCGTGCCAATACCAGCCAGTAACACAAGTGTGCGAAAATACAGGTGCACTGTCTGTTCCTTTACTCCCGAAGCTCGATAGGACGGTAATACGCACGACCAGTGAGGAGGGAGACGAAGGCAACGGCTTAATGAGCTGTTTGAGACACGGGGGTGTCCCACCACGCCCAAGAGTTCATTTTGACCCGACTCAGGAATCATATTTATGACCTCAAGTTCAAAAGTCTAGCTTCCGACCTCGAGAGCAACACGAAGCAATCATATTATTAAGATTATTTTTCATTAGGTCTAGATTCAGAGTATGAGTATACTCTGAAACTAGATCTCAAGTTGTCTGTGGAGCGAAATTGAAAGTACCTAATACTTTTCATCCTTAGGGAGAATCGTTTTCAAATGACAGCTGTCAAATTTTTAAACAAAAAACTAGTTCTAATAAGAATTAATGAATCAAATATTATTAAATATAAATATACCTTAATGAAAAACAGGAAGAATTCGAAGGAAGATAGAATATACCCAACAACCTTAACCATGAACGTTCCGTTTATTTTAGCTACAGATTGATGTTGAAAGTTTCCGATTTAGATGTGGTCCAGATGCGGTGGAAATGTGTGCTAACCGCGATCTTGAGGCTGGCTATTATTAGAACAATTAATATTTATAGGAGACAGAAGGAAGCGACGGCGGTTACGTCAGAACTGGGAGATCGGAGATTATGGAGTTTTTGACGAAGATTTTGTAGTGGGGCACCTGTGATTTAAAAGATTTAAGATGTTTAGAGTGTACCTGTAATTTAAAAGAGTGCCCATGGAGGAACAATTAATATTTATAGAAGTCAGAAGGAAGCGACGTCTATTACGTTAGAGCTGGGAGATTATGGATTTCTTTGTCGAAGATTTTGTAGTGGGCACTAGTTTAGAGGGTACCTGTGATTTAAAAGGGTGTCTATGGAGAAACAATGAATATTTTATAGGAGACATAAATAAGCGACTACTAATACGTCTAAACTAGGAGATTATGAAGTTTTGACGAAGATTTTAATGTGAGTCACCAGGATAGAGGGTTTGATTTAAAAGTGTCCATAAAGTTGCGGCTTTATAATATTAGTGTGACGATAATATAATATAATAATATAAAAGTACGTATTCGTACGATAGCGGCAGTTCTTTCAGTAATAACAAGATACTTCACAGAGGATTTTTGATTCTTTTCTTCTTCTTATCTCCTGCAGGAAATATACAATCCCTGCAGGAGAGGCCCCAGAAGCGAATCCGTGGGAAAAAGCAAGTATAACAGAATGATATCACCGATTTGCGTTATATTTTTATGAGCAATAATATTTCCGTGTTAGAAAGATTACATTCTAAATACATTATTTGATAAGAATATTTTATCAGCGGATAAAGATTACTGTAACAAGAAAATTGACAAATATTTTGACAATTTATTATACCTCATAGATGGGCGGGGCTACGATAGTGTTTTGTTTTATTTCGATAATCTATTTGACGTCCGTGAGTGTGTCCGTGGTATGACAGTGGGACCCAAATAGAATACCTGCGCTGCGGGTCTAAAAAGGCCACTTTAGTCATCTTATTAGGGCCATGATATTATGAATCATAGAATAGAATAGAATAAACTTTATTGTACACCAAAAAGTAACGGTACAGTTTTATGTTTTTGTTTTTTTCATGAAGCAATATTCACAAAGATTATCATTTTGATATGAAACGACTTGTGTATGATTCGGTTAATTTATGCAACCATTTTACGAATATTAGAAAATGATCTGCTAGGAATATGATTTCTTTTAGATGAATTGCTCAATGTGACCTTTTTAAATGATAAATTATGCTGGGTTTGGCGCCTTTTTGGCCTCGCACAGATTATAAACTTCTTTTTTCACTATGTAGTTATAGTTTATACGACAGTTCGAGGCACGAATAAATGTTTTTTCTTCCTATCTTATAGTCCAGAGCCAAATAATGGTCTATAAAAAATATATTAAGTGTACTATCAGAAAATAAAATCATAAAATTTTATATTTTATTCGAAGAACACATTCTAGAGCATACAAATAGCCATTTGAGCAACTTTGTAGACTGACAAGGTAAACCTGTATCCTGGAATCCCGACACGGCTGGAATATCTTCCAATACTGCGTTATCATTTGATTGTTGAACAACTCGATATACTTCTATTACTAGGAATTGAATGAGACTAGCAGCTGCCCTTCTTATTATTGAATTTTTTATCCTCTATACAGGCCTTAACCTAATGCGACAGTGCAGTTATCAACTTAAAAATACATTTTTGATAAAAAAAAATAAAACTGAAAAATGCAACTGAAACATAAACTATAATATTTTTCGCTCTCTCTGTCTCTTTTGTCTTACATAAGTAACTATATTCTAATAGGTAGAGAAGTGTAAAAGTAGATGTTAATTTTTCAAAAGGGTACGATGAGGTTGACGTACCTTTGTAAGGTAAAAGCCTCGAAATAAATAAAGATTAAAAAAAAAAGTAACTATATGTATGTTCCAGGCCCGCAGTGTATCTTGCTTATGCCGCAGTCCACCTAATTCACCTTTAGGGAACTAGGTTATGGTGTTCACCATACCTTCTGCTATTCGATTTCCTGACTCTGAGTATCTGTAATGTAATGACCGTCAAAGATCTACAAATGACAGCCAGGACCAACGGTTTAAAATGCTATTCGCGGCACGTTACACCTTTGGTCCTTCCACCACGTTTCAAGACACCTTGTCTCAAAATGTGGTGGAAGGCCACCCATCCATGGGCACACCTTACCCATCGTTGCTTAACCCATAAAGATCATTATTATGAAACTACATGCAACAACTGTCCTGTCCTGTAAACAGGTCGTTTAGTCCCCTTCTTAATAGTTAGGAGTAGTTCACGAGGTTCCCATGGTAATAGCAATGTACTTAATTGGTATGCGCGCGGACTGACTGGCGCGTACGCAGGGTTCAATGACGCTGTTGTTAGCTGTAGCCCGGGTGATTGTGTACGCAGATTGGGAGTTTAAGATTAATGCTGATTGCTGTTTGTTAAGATGTGGTTACCACTTTCAGGAAGGTGAAAGAATACTTTGAGGAGAATGAATCCATTCTGTACCAAAAGAATTTTTGATTTCTTTTTATTTTAGAAATTCAGCTAATCCGCTTAACTGTATCTACTACAGAGCTTCTTCTTCTTTTCGTATCGATGCTCTCATCAAAATTTTTCTGCCCAGTATTTGGCAACCTGTATGGCTTTGGCATTGGCCTCGTTTAGATCCTGCAAAGTGCAGGTGGTTGTGCAGGATGAACAGCATGGCAAGTGCCGCATGTTCTGGGTAGCTGCTCCACACTGGCACTGTGTAACACTGTGAAATTGTCCAACAACAACAGGTCCCGCGTCACGTGAATGCGTTGAATGTTGGGGAGCAAGTGCGGGACACTGGGCAACATTGTAATGGCACGTAGATTGAGCGTTGCGCATCTGGGGACATTTGGTTCCCTAATGTATCCCAGGCTTCAAAGTGCACACCTTTAAGGCAATTTTTTTATTAATAAGTATGAAAAATCAATCCTGAATCTTCGGGAAATCTCTCATTTTGAAATAACCAACAACTTATTCGGGATCTATATTATTTTGGAAATTGAATAAATAAGGGATCAGGATTCTAGTCATTAAATATACTGATTTACGAGTTACTTACTAACAATATTCCAAACAGCTGACTCAATACAATTACCTATAATAATAACTCAAAAACCTTCATACACTCTATGACAAACTGATAATAAACTTGACCGTCAAATATTAACGGTTTTCCTAGAAGCTTTTAGAAACACTTTAGAAAATTATGTTCTCGTAAATACAAGATAAATGTTCAAAGGCTAAGTAGCCATAACTGTGCCACCGTGAAAACCATTGACATAATTCTCATTATGTCTACTTCGTTAAGCAGGTAAAATAATGTTTGTGACGCATCCGAGACACTTATGAATAATCGCTGTTTCCGTTAAAAATAGCCTTGTCCTTAGAAACTCTTTGTTTTGGTGCATGAAAAAATATTTTGACAATTGCATTTTTGGTCTGTGGAAAATGCAACTGACAAAATTGTTTATTTTTTATGCCCATAGAGCCTAAAAAACGCTGATGAATTTTCAGTGTGTGACTTTGGAAACATTTTAAGGGCGCTAATAATTTTTTTTTAATAGAAGATGCATCGCAAAATGTAGCATTTTTGCAGTTGCTTTGTAACTTTTGACGTGACAACGTCTTAAATTAGGTTGCGGCTGGGAGTCACTTATGAAAAAGTGTAACGCTCGGTAACGTTACGATGAGTCACCGAACGAGAGAGAGGCCCGCCGAATGCCTTGCGTCTCTCTCCCACTCAACTATGATCGGTCTGCCGCGATTCATTCATTCAATTCCTTTCAATTTCATTCAATTCCTTGTTCCTATTGTGCAATTTAATTATATTCATATCAATAAATATTCTACCGAGAAAAAGACGTTGTCACGTAAAATCTTCGCCCGTAAAAACGACTTTACAGGCAACCATTTTTTTTTTTACAACCGTACGTGTTTTTAGTAGATAATTTTATAGTTTTAAATGACTTTTGACGTGACAACGTCTTAAATTAGGTTGCGGCTGGGAGTCACTTATGAAAAAGTGTAACGCTCGGTAACGTTACGATGAGTCACCGAACGAGAGAGAGGCCCGCCGAATGCCTTGCGTCTCTCTCCCACTCAACTATGATCGGTCTGCCGCGATTCATTCATTCAATTCCTTTCAATTTCATTCAATTCCTTGTTCCTATTGTGCAATTTAATTATATTCATATCAATAAATATTCTACCGAGAAAAAGACGTTGTCATGTAAAATCTTCGCCCGTAAAAACGACTTTACAGGCAACCATTTTTTTTTTACAACCGTACGTGTTTTTAGTAGATAATTTTGTTTTTTTTTTAACATTATAATTATGCCAAAATTATGCTATGAATTAATCAAGCGATATTATTATGTTAAATTTCATTTCGTTTGTTGTACTGAGTATCTGTTGTGCCTAGTCCAACCTACGAGGGCCAAAAATTGCCGCCGCGCATTATATGAAAAATATGCTTTGAATTTTGGCTTTAAATAAATAAAAAGAAAAAAAACAAAGTGCACCCGAACATGAATTTAAATTTCGAACCAAGAGCAAGACGAAACAGTTTCGAATGTCCGATGCACATCATTCTTGATAATTCATTCAAGCATTGCGTGCAAGCTATTGGCTTGGACTGCACGCATTATACACGGTTACCAGCAACTCCCGCGACGTCGTCATAAAATATATTTCGGCTAGTTTTATTACTGGTAATTAGGTCATGCACGATGGCTGGTGCAAGGGCAATAATGTTTAATGTTTTGCCTTTTGTACTAACTATATTTTGAGGACCGTGGACCGTTTTGTCGTGACGTCATGTTTTCTGTTTGGATTGGCGCGTTGTTCGCGCCACGCTGTGCTTTTATGGTTATTTTGCGGAAGGCGAGAAATTGGGTAGTTTGCGGTCCGTCTTTCAGTAAAGATCGAAGGAGCGATTTTCCACGTGCATCTCAAAGAGATGTTAGCACTATGGACAGGGCCCAGTACGACCGATGCCTGCTAGGGCTGCGCGATGGTTCGAAAAAGTTACTGTGGCCCTGGGACGCAAAAGAAACACATTAATTATGAGAGAGAAAAACCTAGAATTTTAAAGATTTCTAACAACCATACGGAACTAGGTCGTATCTCTAGTTCCACCATAAGACTGGTTTGTTGAATTCTACCTATTTTCAATTGAATGAATTTGTAGGATCGGTCTAAACCAAACACATAAACCTTATATGTAAATAATCACGTATTAAATTCAGTAGTTATGTGTTAACGTGGTCATACATAAACTTCGGTGCCGGAGCCAAGCCGCGAGTCTTGTTTTCATACGTTCGGTCTGTTTGATCTAACTGCTAACCTACTAAAATGATGTATCATTTAAACATTCACACCTTACCTTAACATTGAATATGTTGTTGATTTACGGTGGACGACACAGAGTAAATAAACACCAGAAGGCTTAAAACACACTCATAAAAAGGAACACACTCAATCAAAATGGAGTCTTAAAAAAAGAACACACTCCAAAAGGAATAAAATTCAGTAGACAGTCAGTAACAGTATGGCTAGAAATGATAAAATACCGACACAATGTCGCGTGTATTTCAGATTGTGAAACAGAAGTGTTGGGTAATACGTTAATAGACAGGAGTGGAAATAAGAAAGCGAGGTCGAAATGTTCCTAACAAAATATTTTTGGTTGCAGTAGGTACGGTAAATAGTAAGCGTTAGAAATTGCAAATTCGATACAAATATTTGATGACAGATAACGTGATTGCTCCGAGTCTGGATGCCTTGTTTGTGTAAGCTTACATGCTCAAATGAATGCATTCGCGATACAGAATTAATTATTAGTTTGGAGCAACATTAAAAACAAATCTTGCTCCACACTAGGAATTAATTCTGAAATAAAAATGAATAAGAATGATATTTGAAACTTCAATAAGCTGCAGCACAAAATCAAATAAAATAGGTTTTTTTTTATACCAGAAGTCTTTGTCAGTTCACCTTCTGAACGTTAATCATCTGTGTCCACCACAAGTTGGCCACAAACGTGCAGACACAAATGACTATTATAAATTAGGAACAGATTTATCGTGTTTGTATTGGACGCGGCGGGAATTACGTATTACTCGTCTGTGGCGGCCTTTTTGTATGTTAATTTATTTATTTTAATTAGGTAGTTTTCTTTTGTGGGAGAACTTTTATGATATGTTGACTGTTGCAATCTAGATTCTTTTTTTTTCAGTAAGACATCTTTAAGTAATCGCCCGCTCTGGTCGGTAAGTCTGAGTGAGTTGACTGGCAGATTTTTATCGACTGAAACCCACATGTGTTCGTTCAGTTGCCTTTTGCGTTCCAGAGCCATGGTAACTCTTTCGAACAAGCCCTGCGAAAATCTAAATACTGGGACGTTAACCTACTTGAAGTTGTTGGTAAAGAAAGACTATGAAATTGCTGTCATGAAAGTTGAGGCGTGAAAGAAGTTTTGGATGCCTGAGTGCTCCCTTAAGAAAGTATTTCAGTTGATATATTTATTTTAAACTAGCTGACCCGGCAGACTGTACTGCCTCTATCGATCAATAAAAGACCTAAACTTTAGTATTTTTTTTAAAATCTCACCTTTTAAACCTTCCCTAGACCTCCACGAACATTTCAAGACCAAGATAAATCCGTTCAGCCGTTCTCGAGTTTTTAGCGAGACTAACGAACAGCAATTGATTTTTTTTTAAAAGAAGAAGATAATAATATAATCTAGTGCTTGAATACGATCCCGCTTGATGGTAACGTTGGGAATGGGAATGTTTATTGATTATTTATTTACCAGAATTTAGGAGTCTTTTTACAAAATATTTATTTAGAGGGCGCTACGAATATACGATATCAATAGTAAGTAGAAATATAATATGTGTACTCACAATATGTAAATAAAACGCTTCATTCATTCATCTGTACACATTTATTTACATGAATTTATCTGTAGAAGTAAACAAACAATTTGCAGCTAAAAGGGAGTTGCTGAAGAATTGACTGAGTTTCAGATAAAATATCTTGTTGATTGCCTTGCCTAGGTATTATTGCGATTTGTTTATCTTTGACTTGTACCCCCGCCCCCATTTACTATTTATATAAACAAATCTTCGAAGATTGCTCTTTCTATTAGCAATAAGCGTTTCAAAATCTTATTCATCAAAATGTTTAGGGGGTATTATTTTAGGGTAAAAAATTACCGAATTTGATAAATTCTTAATCTTGATTGCGTTACTAAAGTGTTTACGAGTAAGTATGTGTGCTTGCGTAGACATCAGAAATTATACACTACGTCTACGATTGTACGAGTGTAGTGCATCGATTTCCATATTTCTAAGAAAATTGGTTGTCTAGGTATGGTGTATGGTCATGTAAAGAGGAGGGATGAAAGGCATATTACCTACTAAAAGTGATGTTTACAATTTTACGGTGACATATATAGCTGACTTATTCTTGAATATTATGTATAGTGTATAATTTGTTTTAATATCATGAATGTTATTTACAGGTAAAGCCGCTAGCATCAGCTAGTCTTGTATACAAAGAAGAACATAACAAAAACTAAACGCACCTAATACAAATATAAATATTCCTTCCAAAAATATTCCCATACAATGGCGGAACTGGATTTTTCCCGCCGTTAATATTTGTGTGCCACATGGCCTATATTGTTTATTTTCTACAACGGAAGCTAAATGAGCGGTGCTGTCGGTATGTGAAGATGTTGTTCTTTATGTATTAATAATGGTGGCGATAGGTGAGGACATTAAATTAATGTGATGGGTTTAATTTTCTTTATTTTGATAGGGTCGAGGTTGACCTCTATCTTACCTGATGGTAAGCGATGATGTGGTCGATGGTGGAGCACGCTTGCTTAACGTAGTAATAACCTATTCACTTCGGCTTAATTCATGAATCCCCGACCGGTCCTATGAGACCGCGCTGTTATTGTTTTACTATTGTGTCTCGTTTCGCGGGTATCTGAGTAACTACGAGGTTCCTAGGTTGGCGCCAACCTATCAGTAGATACCTAATAACCCCAGACATTCTTTCAGCCTAGTTAAAACTTTTCGACTAGGTTGTGGACACCCCACAGAACGCTTGCTGTCTATGAAATTTAGTGCTTTCCATCAATTTAGGACTCTTAGCTTTTATATAGGCTTATTATTTATTCTTTTCAAATATTTACGTTTACTAGAATAGTAACAAAACGAATCATCGCCTATAAAATACCAAAATGATAATATTCAATTATCATTTTGGTTTTTCTTATGGCTATGATTCGTTTCGAGGAACTCTTTCAACGAATTTCCCTAAAATTCAAAGATGCATACCTAAGCCAATAAATACCACATTTTATACATATTTAGCTAGCATACCTCTGTTAGCGATGTACGATGGCGAGCAGTTTTATTCGATTGATCGAAAGAACGATCGAGAGGTCGTTCTCGATTGTTTCGACTTCGACTCGATTCCGACTCGGTCTGTTATTGCGACTGGCGCATGGCACGTTCATTCGCGAGTTGTTCCTCGATGATTTAGTGTCTAAACACATTATGCCGAACGTACGCGACCGAAGTTCCGCGGCTGATTTTACGTTCCAACGTATTCGGCTGATATTTATGACACACCTTAAGTGCCGAACTTACGCGGCAGAAATTCAGTTGCGCAATTTTGTGTGTACATTCAGTGTTCCGAGCACTGTCGTGGCGTCGTGTCTTGATCTTGTCTAGATCTTCGGCAATCGAACCCAATTTGGGTCGCGTATAATGTGTGTTCTACAGAATACGTTGCCGCTGAACTTTCCCCCGACCGAAGTTCGGCTGTACGTTATAATGCAACGTAATTTCGGCATAATGAGTCGCCAGTAATTCAAATAGCATTACAGGCGTTATAATGCCGAACTTCGGTCGCGTATCTTCGGCATAGTGTGTTTAGACACTTAGAGTTTCGAGTGAGAGTGACTGAATCTTACAATCACAAACTAGCGTTCGATTCCGTTGACTCGAAACAATCGAAACACATCTCGATTATTTTGTAAAACGAGTCGATGGTTGTCTCGATAGTTTATTTAAACGACTCCGATTCATTCGATTATTAAAATATCTCGGAATCGGCAATCGCTAACCCCGTATTATTTAACGGTATAAAGAATAAAGTAATCTATTTGTTTTTCCAGTTTCAGTTTTCAATCAATCGGCCGTCCTTCATCCCGAAGCACTTACGCCTATAAATAATAACAAGAAGCCAATTTCACCTGATATTCTACGTGGTGGAACAACAAACAGACGCCGGTTATCTTGTAAACTATTATATGTAATAAAGAGGTAGAACTGTTTGTTTGTTTATCATCATCATCTCTCTCTCTGCCCTTGTAACATTTTACTCGGGATTGGCGTAACACGTTTTTATCTTCTATTCTATTACTATCTGAATTTTAATGTGCAAAAATTAATTTCCAACAGATAAGACCGCCATTGTACCCATATTTTTAAGTTTCTGTACAATTTATAACTTCTTTTGGTGTACAATAAAGTTTATTCTATTCTATTCCAACAGCTTTTCTTATTCGTTAGATAATCGTGATTAATCGATTAAGTAGTATCTAAAAGGACCCACGAAATAATGGATTTCGAACTCAGTCCATAGGTTCATCTAAATTTCTCTTCCGCTCATTAATTAACTTTGAGATATAACCTTGTTATTCCGAGGTAAACCACCTAATCACCATAGTGCTCCAATGTGCGCTTTCTGGGAATCTGCCCTAGAGGACTCCGTCAATTTTGCAAGTCATGCACTTATAAAAAATTTAGAAATGTGGGTCTAATGTAATAGGTTACACAAGCAAAGCCGCACTACAGCTATAGTTTTTATACATACTATAGTTTGTATAAAATGTTTGCCAAAACATTTGGCTGGCAGCCAATCGCTGTTTCCCATCTATGTCTTGTTTCTTAACGCTACGAGATATTTGCTATTTAATAATGTAAATACGCAGTATAATTGACATTCTCAAGAAATGTCTAGGATTAGAGAGAATATTGGCTTTGCTCTCCGAGTTATTTCTACAAGCAACTTGTAGGGATTTGCTAATGTAATAAATAGGCAGTTTGTGTCATGTTGTGTTGTGTCTAGCGGAAAATATTAAGAACTACGGGTGACTAGCGACTTCGGTCGTGTGAAAGTAGATAATTATGCTTTTGGAGTACAAATTCTATGTTATATTTCAGGGCATGGTCTACACGTGTAATTATCCAAATCTGATCAACCGTTTGAGCGTGAAAGAGTAACATACACACAAATACACTTGCACCTTTATAATATTAGTCTACGCCACGTGTCTGCTTTAGCCATATACAAACTTCTCTTTTTCAGATACACCAACTTTCACACAGTCTACGCATCATTTCTTTTACGTTCTACTCTTACGGTGTACCATGTCGAAGCACAAACGTATACCATGGATCCAGTACATGATGCTTAATCCCAAGTGGTAGAATTATTTGTCACCAATTATCAAATTGTTATCCTAGTCCAGCCCAAAGACATTATTAACCTATCACATACCCGCGAAACGAGACACAGTAGTAAGGCAATAAAGTTATAACTTTTTAATTAATTGCGCTGTTATTGTCTTACTTAACTTTCTTTTTTCATTAAAAAAACAAAATGTAAGAAAAACAAGAAAATATTATCGGTTCAGCTGCTGAGCTCAATGCAGAAAGTCCTTTCAAAATCCACCAGAAAGGTAAACTTAAATCCTGAATATAAAATGGATAAGAGGTGGATTCTACAAAAACATAGTATAATAAAATATAATCTTAGATTCAATATTCCGCTTACTTGCAGCTTTTATCACAGTTCATAAGTTTACAAAGCTTACGAGGAATATGTACTAATATTTACGCAAACATTCTTCGTGGAAATAAAACCAAAAGTTTAGGATTATTTTCGTATCTTCGATACAGTATAAAGCCCTTGGCGATCATGGTCACGGACAAGCACGGTAAAATACACTTGAATGAGTAATGAAAAGTCTTGGCTTGAAATGGTTTTCAGTCTTCAAAACTTGTGTACAGTCAACAGAAATAAGTAACTGGGGGTTAAATCAGATAATAATAATTATAATGTTTTTAAACGGTTTTGTTATGTTTGTCTCCGTCGGTCCCCGCCAGGTGCAATAGATCTCAGAACACAAATAAGCTTGCAATAGACAATATACAACCTTCTTTCTTTTCTTCGCCCTATTTGGGCAGGCTAAAGTCTGACACCATGCCGCCTCGTCTTCAGTAGTAAATACCTTTTTATCTTCTTTATTAGAGTTTCATTAGAATGCAGGTGCAACACATTATTTTAGAATACGGGTGCATACTTTTCCATTCCGCATTGTTTCCTTACTTTACATTTCTCTTCAAACCCAACCCAAAACTTGGCTAATGGATGCAGAGAGTGCTAGCCATATCTCCTGTCGATAGAATCGGTCAATCAATTAATTTTCAATAGATAATTGAAGTATGTAACTGTCACCACATTCAGCTCTAATAATATACCAGTATTATTGTATAATTCCATAAGATACGAGGATATACTAGCATATTCAACTATTATTACGTTTTATATAATAGATTTATTATCAATAGGAAACTAACCCTTGGTTTTCCTTATTCGCCGGTAATAAGCGTTTAGTTTACACATTGAAATATTTGTAATATGTAGATAAGTACGTTTACCGGCAGGTATTGATGCGAATCTTATTAGTATTCGGCAGATAACACTTGGAAATGTATGAAGTTAAAGGTTTCCAGTCAAATTATAAACCAAAATAAAAAACCAATATATCATTTTGTTACCCCTGACTTTGTTTCGGTGTTCCTTCTCAGGGTAGTCAGTTAGGAAACACTGGCCTAAATAATATGACAAAAAAAATTGACGTGAAAAACTGTTTGTGAAAACCTATTTCCAAAATACAAATCATTTATCATCATATCATCATTTCATCATTTATCATTATCATTTAGTTACATTTTTTTTCTTTGATTGCAGGCTTGCACGCCCCGGTACCCTTACTTTAGGTACCCTTGAAGATACCCAGAAGTAAAAAACCTACAACAAATATAATCCAACATTTTCTTAGATCATTCTTTGAGTGAATTCAATGAATACGAAACGATGTTTCACAAAGAAAATTTTGAAAATATGGTATTGTTACGAACGTGAGTAATTAAATGCCGGTTTACTAGCAGAGAACTTTATTCACCACAAAACAATGACAAATTAGTCCAATCCACAAATAACCAATCACTATAAACACTCAGAGTTCCGTTTAGTATCGCTTAGGTCGCTAGGTATCACTTCACACACTTAGGTAGTTCGCTCTGTATCGCTGACGAAATCAAACTGAACTCGCTTCTAGCCGGGGGCCCGTATTTATATCCGAAGTCATCGAAATTTCTCGATACCGACGTTTCAAGGACATTCTAGCACAATAGGGTCTGATCGGGAGGCCATAAATCATTATTATTACTCTCGTAAGCAGGTACTTATCTACCACCTTACATGCGAATTTCGACTCTATTGCTAATACCGGAAGGTACAAATTCCCTTATCCGCCCACATAACTACCTACTGAATTTCATCTAATAATAATAGTGTATGTCGGACTTTTCTGGAATTTGCCAGGCCTGAGTATGTACTCCTATTCTCGAAGCTTCGCACAGCAATGCGTTTTAATTATTTGATGCTACCCTTGGTTCCGTCGAAGATATAGCGTACTCAAGTTTCACGGCGTAACAGTATTAATTATTATCTTAATTTGAAATAGGTAGGTATTGGAACAATCGTGTCGAAATCGTCACGTGTCGCGTTGGTAGTAAAATAATACCATGTCCGTGGTTTCTGGCTATAAAGTCAATGGTTAACCACATCAGGGACTTTAAATAGAAATCTACGTCTTAAAGATATTATGACGATTGTATTTACAGCGGTAGTTGTTCTTAAGAAACTGAACAGGTATGAAAGTCTTAGATAAAATAACGTTTCGTAGTTTGGTATTTTTTAATATAGGTTTTTTACATCTAAAACTCAAAGTTTGAAGAAATGCATTTTCTTAACGGCCGAGTTTGAAAGAGTCTGATAACTTTTACCTGAGCAATAAAAATGTCGGTAAGATAGTTTTGTGTAGAAAATTATGTCAAACAAGCACATGATTATTTGTTAAAATATCAGAGTATCAAAGATTCAACTTTTCAACAATAAATTAGGAAAACATAGAGCTTCCGCTTCTAAACCCTGTAACACACAGAGATCACATAATATTTAAAAATCGAATAAACAACAAACAAACAATAACAGTCAAAACAATCACGTAAATATGTCACAAAATGACATTTCATTCATGTTTTTTTAACGGCCTGTCGTCAACTTTGACTTCCGTTTGCGTTTTTGCCTGTAATAAAATTTACTGATTTATCTTACTCGTTTTCTATAAGACTATTATAAATCGAAAATCGTGGAGATTTTCATAGTTTTTGAGGATAGCTGAAAATTCAGGAGAAAAAATCTCTCAGTTTTTCTTTGTAAAAACTTTAAAACTACATTTGAATATCTAATAATATCACAGACGAGGTCGCAAAACATAGCTAGTTAGTAGTAACAAATAATTTATAGGTCGTAAAATAGTAATATGATGTTTGTATGACATTCGAGTATAAAACATTGTAGTTTGGACTAGACTAGAAGATCAATCTTCTAAGATGACAGATATAACATTAAAGCTTTTGGCAAATGTCCGATATATTCAGATTTTCAGATAGAAAATCTTTCATATCTTATAGGAAATAAAATTATTGTTTGTTTATTGATTTATGAGGACTAACCTACTTAGTAAATAATACGATTAACCTATATCCAGCTATTAAATTAAACTAGGCACAAAATATGATTCATTATTAGTTTTTGGCACATACAACCCTGAGGTTATTGACACTGACAGTCCTTAAGTGTATGGATTGAAAATTCATTTAGCGTAAAAAATAAACTGGGTATAAAAAACACGTGTGTACTTACCTAATAAGAAAAAAAGTCATCATCTACCTAGTCTTTTCCCAACTATATTGGGGTAGGCTTCCAGTCAAACCGAATTTAGCTGAATACCAGTATTTTACGAAGAGCGGCTGCCTACCAGACCTTCACAACCCATTAATTTGGGTAACACTACTTCATGGCAAGACTGGAGTCAGATCTACTGGCTTCTGACATCCGTAACGACTGCCAAAGATCTACAAATGAGAGCCGGGACCTACTGCTTAACGTGCTTTCCGAGGCATGGAGGAAACTCGGTATGTTAAGATGGTCACCCATCCAAAGACCAACCTTGACAAGCGCTGCTTAACTTTGAAGATCGACCCGTGCGGCTGTTATTATCTACCCAAGAGCTCCACGAAATAAGAAAAAAATTACTGATTGAAAATTAAGAACCTTGAAGCATTACTCAGTATCATGGAATCGATGTTAGAACGATTAAGGTACGAACAGTTTTATTGTGAATAGATTATGAAGTGATTAGTGAAGCTTTGACGTGAAAACTGGAGCTTTCGAGTATACTGAAGACATTTTGTAATTGTGAAAGAATGTTTTTTTGGCAAATAGCGCGTCAGGAAACTTAAATGGTTTTCTAGATTTAAAAATGCCGAAATATTTTGTTGTTTTATATTTGTAATTGGTAATTTACATTTTTTTTTTAAATTTAATAGTAATTTCGCCTTAAGTGTAAAAAATCTGAGGTAAAGCTAAAAAAGTAAGACCAGATATTTTATTAAGATATTATTTAGGAATCAATAAATTCTGTAAACCCAGCTACTTCAATAAAAACCAAACCCAGAATTAAACCAGGTATAACGATGTAAGTTATTGTTGTTAAATTTATTAAAGACCTTGATCATAACAAAAATAAATAAGGATTAGTAAAGAGAACATAATATGTAAGTAGTAGAACAAAACACATTCCTTGTTACAAACTTTGTTGACTTCAAAAGCACGAAGTACGACATTATAACTCAGAATATACCGGCGTGGTCACTTCATCAATCTTGCAACCCGTTTCACACATAACAAGTAACGTAAATTAGCAGGTGGTAAATACGTCACGCATTCCCGCCATTCCCGGATCTGCATGAAAATACCATAGATAAAAATAGTTTACTTTTAACAAGCAAACGAACCACCATTCAGCCTAAACAGCTGATTTTACCCATGTTTAAAACTAGCTGGCTGGAAAAAAATATAACACCTGTCAAAGATCCGGCCGGTGTTGCAATAAAACAAAATTCGCAGTAGATGTTTAGTTTTTTTTTTGCATCGCGTAGGTGTTGTGTAGTCTACTAATGAAAATAAAGCTTTGCTCATAATAATAAGACAACAAGGATGTATGATATAAATACCTTTGCCTCGCGTTTGTTTAGGTTATGTCGTCATTTGTTTAAATGTTACCTGTTTATTGTTCTCTTGAGTTTAAAAAAATAATAGTGATGGACGTCATTATCTCACGGATGTTAGAAAAAATGGATGATGTTAGTGTTTCTATTAATTTATTCTTCTAAATTTTATGGAGAAACTGGCTGACTGACTGACATGTACACAGTCGAAACTACAATAACTAGAAGCTTTGAAATTTGGCACAAAGCTTTCTTTTATAACGTAGGCGAGCCCTAAGAGTGGTATTTCCAAAATTCACCCCGTAAGGGGATGAAACAGGGTTCTAATTTGTATGGAGAAACCTATTTACAAACGGGCGAAACCGCTGGCAGAAGCTAGTAGTATACTCAAATAATTTACAGGAAACGATTCTATACCATGTAAAACGATTCAATCCGACCTTAAACAATCCGTTCTTCAGCTACTAAAAATTACGCGACACACAAAATCCAGATTGATAAAACTGTGCAAGTTCACAGAACAGCTAGGTACACAAACCTTGTCGTTATCTAGAACGGGCTTAGGGTGACAGTGCGGTGACGTCATCGCCAAATATGCTGCTGTTTGTTAGTTTACCTTGTGTTAGGTAAACTCCTTATAATCAAAATAGCAAAGAAAAATATACTTCGTGTGTCAGACATAGATGCACAAACGAACATCGAAGGAAGGAACAATTTACCCGCTAGTCCTCCCATCCAGTCAATAGTAGTATAGTTTCAGTAGTAATTTAGATATCTTCAAGGCTAGAGTGAATGGGTTCTTAACAAACTAGTGCGCTTCACCATCAACGATTGCATCACTGCTTACCATTAGGTGGGATTGCAACTAAGTACTAGTTCACATCATAAAAAGAAGTTATGATGATGACCAGGAAAAAAACCGGGCAAGTGCGAGTCGGACTCGCGCACTGAGGGTTTCGTACCAACCTACCTATAAAAACAGTTTAATTCTCGAATCGAGTCTTGAAAACTTTTCAATTTTTTTTTCTTGTGACGTAACTAAAAATTTTCAGTTTTCAGACTTTTCCCGATATTAGTGCTATAATACCTTGCTTCGTGCCAAATTTCAAGATTCTAGGTCAACGGGAAGCACCCTATGAGTTTTGATTCCTTTGACAGTGTCGAAATGTACGTTTTTTGCAACATAAACGGGCGTATCTTTTTTTCCCGTCAACTTACAAGTTTGATTTTTGCACAACTTCAAGGGACCGCGGATTTCAATATATGGTTTTAATTTCAACTTGATACCTTCACGCGTTCCTGAGAAAAAGGGTCTTGACAGACGGACGGACGGACAGACGGACAACAAAGTGATCCTATAAGGGTTCCGTTTTTTCCTTTTGAGGTACGGAACCCTAAAAAATGTTATTGCGAAAAATATGGATAAAAAACACTTTCAAGTTCTTTAACATTTACTTTGCTAATAATAAAATCCGGATATAAACTGTCAAAATATTTTCGCAATAACAAAATCAGAGGTACTCAATTACTCTTGGCAGTACTTACAAAGGCTAACGATGGCCTTCAGCTCAATTATCATCCAAGATCCACAATATTGATAGCCAAAATGGCCAGTTTTGCAAAGTTCAATGAAACTGAGTAAAAATAGACGTAAGATCAAAGGACCGGGCGTTCTTTTGATGATAGATACGTGAATATAATGATGTGGTGTCTATGGTCTATGCGTAATTGAATAATATTGTTATGTTTCCTCGTTTGTTTTTCAAGGTTGGTAGTGGTTGATGTTCATTTGTCATTATTCTGTGGAAGTTTTGATGGGTTAATTTTGGAGGACGCCGAGAAAAAATAATAGAAATGAAAATATAACCACCAAAGTTGTAAGAAAAGTTCTTGGCAGTAGTTTTTTTGCGGTAAATGAGTTTATTTTGACATTGAACTAGACTGTGCCCTAAATAATTTAATGCAAATGGTTTTATTTAGTTTAGGGTTGTGGGAAATCATCTAATGACTTCTCTTGCTTTGGGGTGTAAAAAGGAAATCGTGGTTATGGACCAGAAAGGAAACTGAAGGAGCATTTATGGGTTTTAGTCAGTAAGTTTAACACTCCTCGCTTCACCCAAAGAGGGATTTTTTTTGACGATTTCCTACCTCAAAAGTTGTTTTACACTAGTAACCTCTAGTAGTTATGTTTAGGTACTGACTTAAACACAACTACTAATTTTGAAACGAAGAACATCAAAATATTTTGACAAGTAACTGTCAAAACAGCTTTCAATTTAGGAGAACAAAAATCCGATTGTCTTTCATTCTTTGAAGCTATTCGATTTTAACTTTTCATTTCAAGTTTTCAACGCACAGATATTTTGTCGATTCGGTAGTCGGTACAGTTTTTAATTTTTCAGAAGAATTACTGTTAAATTTTTCCTATTACTTAAACGTGTTTTCCGCGTTTTGCGGTCCATTCCCTTAACTTCCACCATCAGGAACATTATAAGGCTGATGTAAAACTCAGTACTTTACATCATTGTGTCTTCAGCCTAAAAATATTGACACGGGCATAAACTTTTCATCTTTTGCTTTAACTCGGAAATATTAAATTTAATTTCCATATTTTCAGAACATTCTACGCTACACCAATTGTAGATGAGCAATATTTTAAAGATTTTTTTCTAGGATGCAGTTTTATAGCCACCAAAAGTAAACAATGTCCGTAACTTGAGCAATGGCGCCAAATATCTAGTAGTAGTAAACAATAGACTAGGAATAGCCCAGTAAATCTACCACACATACAGCGCGTATATTAAACAGAATACGATGAAAGCGGACTACGACGGACCGCCTTACGTGACGTGGATAATACAGTAGTAAAATGGTAATAAAGATATTTGAGTTATAGTTTACTTTTGATCTTAGTGCCAATACATCAATCTAACTAGCATTTTTTCAACTATGTTGGTAGCTTCTAGTCTAAGTCCAGATGCAGCTGAATACTCGTATTTTACACGGAGTTACTGCCTAAAGAATCGCCAAGTATTGCGTGTTGAACAGATGGTCGATGGGGCTGAAAGGTTCTGGAGTAGCGACCACGTGCCGGATGACGCTGCGTTGGAAGGCATCCCACAAGGTGGACCGACAAACTGATGCGGGTCGCGGAAATCTGATGGATGCGAGACGCACAAGACCAATTATTGTTGCGACACTTGAGTGAGGCCTATGACCAGGCTTGCTACCTACCATTGCTTATCTGACCTTCACAGTCCAATAATTGGATAATATGACATCCCTTAGCAAAGCTGGTGTCGGATTTTTTGGTTACTGACTAGCCAATACGATTTTCAGTGTCAAATATTTAAATAACAGCCGCGACTAACAGCGGAACGACTAACGTGCTTTACGAGGCACCGGTATGCAATGGATCGTCACCTATCCACAAACAGACCGCAGCAAGTATAGCTTAAGCTCTAAGTAATCCTCGCTCAGAGTAAAGTCATATTATGATGATTTTTCATGTCCAAAAAGGAGTGCCAGCTTTCTTTTATTATTTCAAGTTGTTATTATAACAGACATTTATTATACTTAATACTGCGAATAAAAGGGCTGACAATAACGAAGGACCAAAAAAGATGGCGTCTGAAAGGCTATTAGCCTTGACTCAGAAAATAAGTGTGTCTGTGAATGTTATGAGGCTATTTTAGGAGCCGCACTTATTTGATTTATTATCGTGTGTGATAGACAAACAAGGGTAAAAAAGCATCAAAAAGCGTTTATTGCATTAAGTTAGATACAAAATTGTGTAAATTATAATTATGACAAATCAGAATCAACCGTTACATTTTATACTAACTAGTTTTTTTTTTTAAATACAATAAAATATTTAGGCACTGGAATATTTTATAATAATCATTTTGATGTCAAATTGGATAGCATACTCAGGCCTTCTCTCAAGGGGTAAGGGGCCTGCAGCAAGAGGGCCCAGTGCAGATTGGTGAATGTCACATTTCTTCCAATTTTTCGGATCTTTTTTTAGATTCTCTAAAATTGTTACTATTTTGGTGTGCAATAAAGTTTATTCTTTTTTAAGGCTGTTCCAATGTTCCCTTCCAGCTCCTCCATTTCCTTCACAAACTGGATATACCACCCCTAATCTCAACTTCATTACAGTAACTCATTAAGTTTACCCTGTTTAGTTAACCTTTCGCTCCTATCTCGACAAACGCGTCACCTTCATTACCTAAAGGTCAAAGAAAGGGTGCAGCAGAACCAACATTACAAGAAAGCTTTTAGCCACATCCAGAGGCTGTGTGGCCTTGGTTCAACCTTAGCAATGTCTAATGGCACGCCGAGCCCATCGCCATTTACTTAGCAGACATGTAAAGTAGTAGGGCGTTGTTTAACTTTTAAAAGTTCTTAGAAAAGTGATTTTATTTTTAGTATAATTCTGTTTCCTTTTATTAAACAGGATCTTTTGTGTTTTCATTGTTGTAAAAAGGCGTTTGTGCTGTGTCCTTATATTTCTACAAATTAATAAGCTAACTTTGAAAATGGATATCAAGATGAAATTCGAGAAAATGTACTTGATAGAATGTTGAATATCTAAAAGATATAGTTGATAGATTTATTATTGAGAGGCTCGCTCTTGACCACTATCACACTTGACGGTAAGCGATGATGTGGTCGTCAATGTAGCAGCTTGCCTAGAAGTAACCTATTCACTCCTGACTTAAAGACCCCCCAGGTTGTAGTTATCAGGAAACATTTACTCTAATAAGACATTCCATTCCTTGCAGCTGTATTGTGTTCTAGCATAAGTTTATGGGAGGAAAAGAGGTAGGTAGGGCGAAAATCTAAAATAAATAGATATTTCGAGCCCAAATTCTTCAATGTGTTTCTTTAAAATTTTATGATTCTTAAGATCTAAAGAATCTAAACAGCGTAATTAAAATATCTGCAAAGAATGTTTATTTTAATTGCAGCGGCTGCCACTTTTATGGATCAATAAAATTATTATTAATTCTTCAAATATGTATCTTTGCTGGTACTTTTGGTATTTTTAATGATCATAGATTCTTTTATAGGCATGTTGGAATTCTTATTGCGAGTAATGAGTCTAAATCGGATGGGAATTTTATTAATTCTGACCGATTTGACATCTACCGTCAAGATGACATGAAAATTTTCCGTATTTTTATTTCCAATTTTTATCAATTTCCCTTTTAATAACTCATCAAAATAATTCATCTTAACAAAATGTGTTCGATGTGGGATGTGGTACGTGTGGAATTCTGGAGGCGTCCTTCAGAAATCAGCGCCGCGCCGCCGCCGATGACTACCACTCCACCGCGCCCATGATGGAAAAGCAGCAGATTCTGAACTATTATAAATGTGCTCCATTAGTGTAATTGCTGTTATGGCGTTCTGATGTGAGGATAAACAACAATAAACAATAAACAATCTACGTCTATTATTATCCTTATTCCAAACATGATCATTATGATCATTTCAGCCGAAAGACGTCCACTGCTGGACATAGGCCTCCCCCAAGCGTCGCCAGTGTCGCCACAGCGACCGGTCCTATGCGTCTCGCATCCATCGGATTCCCGCGTCCCTCCAAACGTTCGTTTTATTCCTAACGTTCTACTGTTATTCACCATCCAACAAACACATTAGAAATGCGTTCACGTGTGCCTTTGTATACAGAACCATTATATTTATTCTAAGTGACATTTCCGTTCTATTTCAAGCCATTCCCTCATTTGTATAGCAACCCTGAGCCATAGACAACTGTAGACCTTTCAGTGACCTCTTTGCAACCCCATTTAACTAATGAAATAAACATGCAGTGCGAGAAATTGATTTTTGCAGCTGGCAACATTTGCTTTTAGAATCGTCTTTTTCTTGACGCAAGTAATGCAATAATATAAATATTTGAGATGGATCAGTAATGAGTTCAAGGTGTTTCAAACGTTATTTCCTCTGATACGTTTGAAATCTCAACAGAAATGTGTGAATTGAAACTTAGTTTTTCTTCGGCAGCCGGCAGGTACAAAATTTTTCTGACCTGACCGACATGGACATTTTGACGATGCTATAGTGCCTGGTAATGGTATAGTTGAAATAAAAAAATTTGATTGCCTAACAAATATTCAATTCTAATGAATATTCATTGGTAAAAAAATTACATTAACATGTCACCTGTCAATCTTCTCCGTAGACGTCATTTTAAAACCTAAGATCATAATAATTAATACTTAACTAAAAACAATATTAAAAGTAGGTACACTACTTTTAATATTGTTTTTAGTTAAGTACCTAGTAGTTTTAAATTTGTATGACAGACTCAATACTATACATTACACACTATGAAAAAAGTACCACTTATATAATTAAATGAATTTGAATTATATTAGTGGTCGTTTTTTCAGCGTTTATTAGTTTTGTTTATCATGCTTTTTTACCAAATCAAGTAAATATTACGATAAAAACTGTGTCATGCATGAGTTTAGTTTGACTATTCCCTGTAATTATAATTTGATATCTTAACATCTACAAAGTAATACCGTGATTGAATTCGGCCCCCAGTGAAAGACGATACGCCATGAATGTCAAGAGTCTACGCGCTATTTGTAAGGGTTGCCAGATTGTAATATGTCCTCACTTCTAGGTCAAAGGCCAAAATAAAGGTTAGCCACTAGTGACATAGACTAAATTACAGATTGTAGGGTTACGCCCCAACTGCAATAGCAACATTTTCAGTTATTTAGTTTACCTGTGGTACTTTTGATGCGGGCGGCGTCAGGTAACGCTAACTTTTAAAATTCGAACTACATGTTTTTTTATTGACGTTGTCTAGTTTTGAAACTGGTCCTTTTGGTGGAAATAGCCCTTGGATAATGTTTGAGAAAACCGTTTTCTGTTTCATTTTTTTTCTTTTTTTAAAACCTACTTTTCGCATTGGAAATGCAATTTAAAAAACGCGTCTCAAAAACGCAAAGAAAGTAAGAATTAAGCTCAAAAATACATAAAGAAACCATTCAAAAAGAAGATTATCGCATTTAATAGTATAGTAAATAGAGAATCAGACATATGTTAGTCGAATACGGGTCATTGATCATAGTCGGTTGTTTGAAAGTTATTATAAACCTGTCAACACCTGTTCTCACGTCTTACCAAAGCTAGATGATTTTTCACGAAGTGTAGGGAACATTACATAAAATGTTATTGTTTTCATACGCGTTTATCTCTGCGTGAGGGCGTGTCAGACTTTTACTTCTTCTTCTTAGCGTGTCGATGGCAAAACCAAACAGACAACTTGCCTGGCCCAGTACTCGGCCACGGCAATGCCGTCCACTGATGCTGTCATTAGGTCCTCACGAGAACAAGCAACAGGAATAAAACCTACTTGCGTCTTTCTTCAATTGCTTTTTGCGTTTTCAACCACGGTATCTCTATCAAACATTCCTGCAGCCCTATTCCGTTTAGCATATTACCGTCTGGTATCAACCAGGAGTAACCAGCATCAGGGAACTGCTACATAGTTGTCTAACTATATGCAGTTGCCTGACGCTGGTTTTCAACAATTAAACTGACCTCAACATAGTTGAGAATAAGCTGAACAGATTATTTTTATACAGATTGTTTTATTTTTGCCCTAGTCTTAGTTTCACAAATTGCGCACTTTCGCCAAAAAAACCTACCAATAGCAAGCCACCTGTTTCACCCTATCAGCTCCTAATGCCACAGCGCTCATTACGTCCCCCATAACACATTACGTTACGACCGAGTCATCCAAAACGGTTTTATGGCCCGCAAACCGTTTCACCAGCCCGTTTGATACCGATAAAATTAGCAGAACACATAAAAATACGGTAATTAAACATTAACGAGATACGATTTGATAAACATGTCTGTCTGATCGTTTGTTGTATTAGTTTGTAGTGATTGGGGTAATTTGTATGATTGAAAAGTGGAGAAATTGCTTTGATTTTTCGTTTGTAGATTGCTTTGATTTTCTAACTAGCTTCTTTCAGCGGCTTCGCCCACATGAATGTAGAGAAAATTTATCTCGATAGCGCAAGTAACCCAATAACAGTAGTTCAAAGCACCGCTTTTTCAAATTCTAGTCATTGCACACCAATAATTTTATTGCGAAATACTTAGGATTGGCAATTGTTTCATCAAAAAAAAAAAAAAATTGTTATAATGATCGGTCTCCTCTAGATGCAACAGAAACCAAAATGCATAAAAATGCAGAAACATTTCAGAAAATTTCTGAAACAATACTGCTCATTGGCAAGTTTTCAAAATAAAGCTAAATATGCTCTTACTAGTGGACACAACAAGATGACACAAGACCAAAAAGTGAAACGATAGAATCCTTCTTCTTCCTGCCCTTATCCAATATTTGGGGTCGGCGCAACACGTTTTTTTCTTCCATCGATAGAATCCACAGTCTTAAAAAAATGTAACAACAAGGTAAGTTGGCATTGTCAAAATATATTTATTCCTCTTTAACGAGTCGACGCGCAATAGTTTACAAGCGTTGTAGTCTTAACAAAATGTTCCACGCCATTACTTTTACAGTACAAAAGATTTATTTCCCTATTAAATCCGTTTCAGAACAGCGATATCGAAAGTACCAATAAAATTAAATCTAATTCTCCTGAATGGCGGCCGTAAACACTATGGTATTTATTGTGAAGAGCCTCGGTCATACCTTGAAATAACTTGCAATTATTTTAAGACGCATTTCGGATGTAAAGACGCTTTTATTCCAAGTCCTTCAACTCGATTGGGAGTTAGAGCTTGTTAAAATTTGACATTTGCAAGTCACCCAAAGGGATACAAAGGGCTACTTCGAATTTCTTTAGGTGTTCGAATTATAAATGAAGATATCTGAAGGAGAACCAAGGTTACTTAAAGTCTTAAACCTACATAAACAAAGCCGGTGGGCTGGGTACATCGCTTGCAGAACAAAATAATGGTCGACGGGGCGAAAGCTTCTGTAATGACGACCGCGTACCGGAGACGCAGCGTTCGTAGGGCTCCTATAAGATGGACCGATGACTCGATATGGGTTGAGGGAATCTGCTGGATGCAAAATACGCAGGAGTTTTGGACCGATCGTTGTATAGCGACAATTGGGGGAGGTTTTTAAATAAATATCGGTCATCAAGAAAGGAAAGGACCTAGTAAACCTACTATCTATTCTGAGATTACGAAATCCAAATAATAAAGATCGTAACTGGAATTTTATTCAGAAGAGTGGTTTTTTATTACGCCACACTGACAAAAACAAAGCTCTAAAATAGATATAAAAAGGGAAAATGATGCTCTTTAGTCGACGACTCGTAGCCGATACTGTATTTTTTTGCAATCCAATATAACCATTTGGAAAGTTCCAGAATCGACCTGTTTACTAAGGAAAGGGTTAAACGACATCCAATTCTTTGGAAAGGTTTTCTATGCCCAAGGGAAGAAATACTCGTAAGAACAGTGACACTTGTTACAATAATAATCTGAACGAGATGGAAAAGCTGAACTTCCACTTGTGATAAAGAATAAATGCATCTGAATCAGAAAAAAAGGATTTTCGAAGTGGGAAATCATCACATAACCGACAGTGTCAGATTTTTAAGCATAAACGAATGTCATGCATACGGTACATGATTGTGGACCATCGTGAGATGGGATTTTCCGTCTGCTTTTTCTTGATTAAAAAATATATCTATTTTTTTTATTCAAACTGTTTAAAATCATTATTCTAATGAACCCCGATGACATGTTTGGAGAAAAAAAATACCACCACAGGAGGGTCCAGAATCATGTACTGGATCCATGATATTCGTTTGTGAGTCGATGTTTGACACACCCGATATTACTTCAGTTATTACCACCTGTATTGCTTCTGTTTGGAGATCTTTGGCAGTCGTTACGGATAGTCAGAAGCCAGTAAATCGGACTCCAGTCTTGCCATGAAGTACCGTGTTACCCCAGTTACTGGATTGTGGAGGTCTGATAGGCAGCCGCTCCTCGTAAAATACTGGTATTCCGCTAAATCCGGCTTGACTGGAAGCCGACCCCAATACAGTGGGGAAAAGGCTAGGTAGGTAGATGATGATTGCTTCAGTTTCCCTTTGCGTCCCAGGGTAACAGTTTCGAAGAATCCAGCAGCCTGAGATAAGTTTAACAGTGCACTAAATATTCTGGATTAACGCATGCAAGATTAAATTTAGATTCAAAACATTTTTATTACAATGCTCTTTGAATTCTGGATTGAAAACAGATGCGGAAAATGCTATCTATAATCTAGACTTGCTTGATTAGATATTCGCTTAAAAATATACTTCTTAAACACTAGGTTTCCTGTTTTTTAGCGGGATGTCTATTGAACCTGTAGATTTTTTTAAGATTTCCTGCGTTTTGATGGTTTTTAGTTAGATAATGAAACTAAACAATCAGAAGCAATTTTTTCGTATTATTATATTCCATGGAAATAGTTTGAAACAGCACAAAGTCACAGAGTTTGTTAGAAATATAACATGAACCAAATGGGGTTAGATGCAAAATTTTAGTTTGATAATGAAACCAAACAATCATTTTAACTAACAATGTGGAATGACAATGGACACTTCTATTAAATTATTCAAATGGATCCAAAAATAAAATAAGTTTAAATTTCAGTCCAAACAGTTTCTAAAACGATCGCCATTTTGATTTTTTATCCTTCCTCCTAAATTTGCATTTAACAAGCTAAAATAATGCGATCGGAGAATCCCTCATTATTTAAATATATTCGATCACGTAGTCAATGTACACAGTAATTATGGTGGTATATCCGAATACCAAAAACTACAGCAGGTATAAGCTACTGACATAAATTAAATAATGATAAAAGAAACTCGGTCGCCAAATGTAATTAATTATTTAGACTAACCTGGAAAGATCCAAATAATAGACGGTTTTCAAGAATTAATATTACTGATTTAGGGTACGAGATTTTAAAGTTCAGTAAATAAGTAATAAAATACATTGTGTCGTATTTTTCGATAAGAATTTGTTCTTGGGACCCGTCGCAACGCAATGTCCATCATTTCCATTGGATCCTTCTGTTACTAACAAAAAACGATCGACCACGGATACCAATAAAAGAAGACAAACAAACATTTTAATCTATTCTGCCCGAATAGACGCACAGTAAATTACAAAAGATCACTTATCAAGTTATCACTAACTAAAACAAAAATCAGATTTACTGTCGAACTATGTGTACCACCACATCGGGTATTATCTGTGACTCTTATTACACCATAGACAAAACAGAACACAGTTGTCTAGGCTGTCTACTGCACTTCCGTTCCTATACATATAAACAATCCCGTACTGACGTTGACAGTAGATTTGATTGTAGTTTCTTAAAATTTTAATACAAGCGTGCTCTATCGTCTGCCACATCGTGGCTTACCATCAGGTGAGATGGTGGTAAAAGCGCGAGCCTATGCATAACAAAAACAAACTTCAAAACACCAACTAACACAAGGATTCACCATGAAAATGTCCGTACAGAAATAGGGTTTCCAGTTGTAGTCCCATTCATCAGTGCTACTGCTACCTTCCATCATTTAGGCGAAGAGCTTGGGAATGTGCCACCGATCCTCCTCATAACGGACCTAGCCATCAACGCAAGAGCATCATTATCTCACACAGTAAATCTTCCCAGTCATATACGCATGTTGTTTTGGCTACAGACAGAACGTTCATCACTTTGAATGGCATTAAATTGGAATGACTTGCTAATTCTAACAGACTATGAATTTTCCGCATGAGTAAAGGTTTATAGTCGGTTAGGCTGGTGGAATTGGTAAATAGGAACTTCCTCGTTAATATCAATTCTTGATCTTGTTTTCCAGTTCTTAGAATGATTTAGAAGACGTAGGAGACGTCTTTAGTCATGATATATGAGGCTCCTATGCCAGAAGAATTTACATGCGTTGCATCAGAATTCTGTCAGCTAACAGAGTCAAATGGTTACCAGAGCTGGTGCAAGTCACCGAGTCTGGGTGTCTCACTCTGGGTAGAGAGAGAATGTGAAAGATTTTCTGACTAAAACCAATCTGTGTTTCTTTAGGCTTTTGCAGTCCAGGGCCTAGGTAACTCTTTCAAACAAAGCCGCAGATTACGGGAGTGCTACAAAAAATGGTGTATCTAAAGACACAGTCTTCTATATATCGCGGTCCAAAAGAGGAACTTACTAGAAACGAACCTCATCTAATTATAAATAGCCAATCAAAAGAGCACACAATGTTCTAAAATCGTTTATCTACAGACGACAGGAACTACCGATTATAGCTTCGTATCCTGACGGTACCGCGTGGGTGCATTCCCCAATTTGATGGCTCAGTTAGACACGATAAAATGATCGTTCTAATGAAATATTAACGCGGGAAAGTGCTCTGTCGAGATTATTGCCGCGATTTGTTTACGGGACGGATATTACGAGATGAGTAAGATTTAGAAGACTACATTGTATCAAGTAGCTTCTGTATCCGTTCAACGATGTATTAGAAAAGTTTGAGAATTTATGAGACGTTTGAGTTGATAGGAGTTAAGGAAGTGATTTGCTAGCTTTCGTTTAAAAGTTTGATAAATAATATTTGTTTTGTTACAACTTTTTGTTTCGTTTCCTTTTTGGTATATTTTTGAGAAGTTAAAGAAAATGGAAAATATGCAAGAGAATCTGACAGAGTTGCCCAGTTTTTTTCGCATGATAAATTAATTCAATATGACTTACTGCCTAGAGTGTAGGTTCTGAAAACAAGGTCTCAATGGCGATCAAAACCAAAATGGCTGCGATGAAAGAAAAAACCGGGCAAGTGCGAGTCGGACTCGCACACTGAGGGTTCCGTAAATCCGTACCAATTTATCAAGATGAAAACAGTTCAATTCTCGAATCGAGTCTTAAAGATTTTACAAAAAAGAAAATCTTGTAATGTAACTAAAAATTTAAGGTTTTCGGAATTTTTCCTTTATGTGTGCTATAAAACGTTGCTTCATGCCAAATTTCAAGATTCTAGGTCGACTGGAAGTACCCTTTAGGTTTTGATTCCCTTGCGAGTACTTGCGAGTTTCAAAATATGCAGCTTAAATTGCTGTTTCTTTTGATTGCGTTGATATAGAAGTTTGATTTTGTTACAGCTTAAAGGTATTATAGACCTGAGTATTTGGTATGAATTTCAATTTAATACCTCTACGCGTTTATGAGGAAATGGGTAGTAAGTTTAAAATTATTAAAAAAATATATATTATGTGATGTAACAAAAAAATTATGGTTTTCGTAATTTTTCCTTTATCTATGCTATAAGACGTTGCTTCGTACCAAATTTCAAGATTCTGAGTTCACGGGAAGCACCCTGTAGGTTTTGATTCCCTTGCAAGTGTCGAAAATTTGCGGCATAAACGGCTGTATCTTTTGATTGCGTTGGCTTAGAAGTTTGATTTTTTCACAGCTTCAAGGGACAGTAGACCTGAGTAATTGATATAAATTTCAGCTGCATACCTCCACGCGTTCCTGAGAAAAAGGGTCTTGACAGACGGACGGACAGACGGACAACAAAGTGATCCTATAAGGGTTCCGTTTTTTCCTTTTGAGGTACGGAACCCTAAAAAACACAAAATACCCTTCCAAATTCAAAAACATAAAAACTCACCTAATAACCATATCCAACACATCTTCCTTCTCGAACACTTTGCAGTACAGGTGCAGGATCTTCAGGCAGGTGTACTGGAGGCCAGTCCAGTTGACATCAGCTGACTTCAGGGCCTCGTTCCAGGGGCAGTTCTCGTGTCTCGACAGGCACAGCATGCCGTCTACCGTGGTCTCCGTCGGAGGCATTTAACTTAGGATCTTTGGTTCACTTTGGTTTTTGTTTTTAGAGTATTTTGGCATGGAGTTTATCATCAGCTGTAAAGGGTGGTGGGTTTATGAAGAATGACGGCAGAAGTAGAGATTTCGTTGGTTACTTCTTTAGTATTAAAATATGTAGTAAGAACTAATTAAGGCGGGGATCTCGGAATGAAGAACAAGAGGACTCTGGACAAATTAACATTTTAGTAGCAAAAATTATTGTTGGAAAGCCAATTGTGGTCAAAACACTTCATACTGGTAGTATGCATACGGTGTATTGATCACAATTAGCGGTAAATTGATTTTTGACATACTCGTAACTGTTCTGTATGACAAAAACATGGTGAAAACCGAAAAAGCTAAGTATCTTGACTTAATACGCAAGTTTATCTACATGTGGGTCAGCAATCATTGTACCGACAGTTATTTCAGCCTTAATAGCCACGACCCTTGACCTACACCTTAGGAGGCTTTCGTTAGGCGGCTGCTACAAGGGTTTCAGTCAGAAAGCGGTCCAGCCTAGCACTGTTAAGAAGTTCCTATCTCTTGAGTCAATGTGATAGCTACAACCTAGGGGTCTTTAAGTCAAGAGTGAATACGTTGCTTCTAGTCAAGCGTGCTCCATCGTCGACCACATGATCGCTTACCATCAGATGAGATGTGGTCAAGCGCGAGTCTATCAATAATAAAAAAATGTATTTGTAAAAATTATGAATAAATGAGATAGTAGTCATTCATAGTACTCTAGGGACTTTGGTAGTGCATACCAATCAAGTTTTTTTTTTGACAATCATTTTCATTGATAGAACATCAATTTGTCTATCGTTTGTTTTTTATACCCTGCGACTAAATTGACACATAAGTATAATGTCAAATTTACTATATGAATGACGCCAGTTCTTTTGTGTTGAAATGTCATTTTAGTCTCAGGGTTTAAAAAACAGATCATGGAGTCTAGCGCCTTAGTTCAAGCATTTCTTCTATGTCGGCAATAACAATGACGATAATGGCAATTATTATAGGTAAAATGATTAGTTAAATCAGAAGTGTACGGAAAATCAACGGTTAAAACATTTATCCTTTCTAAAATTAGATTTGATTGTAAAATATCGAATAATGTTAACCGCTATGTTTATCGCAATAAACGGTATATTTCGGTTTTATAGGACTATATAGGCATTTATTTTAGTCAGTACATACATTATATTATGTATACAACTGAAACTCCGAATAAGATTTCAAAAGGTCGGGAGCGCGGGAAACTTTTGACTCGGCGGACGCGTTTTTTTTTTTAAGTTTTTAACGCATTAAATATGACATTGGCTAAAATATCAAATAATAAAACTCGATATCAAAACTTTTTATCAAAACTTCGGTTCTAAATTTTCTTATTTCGCAACATAATTATAAAGAAGCTGCATTACCTATCTCGTCCATTAAAACAAATCATGTCTGTTTAGTTTCGTCTTCGGATAAGCCATCCATCAAAGATTAGCGTAGAAAATGCACTGCATGCTCCATCTGCTTATCTTTTAGTACAAATTGCGATTCAAGCTGTTATGAAACACATGATGGCACATGTATTGTTGTTGTGTTACAAACAAAATAGCGGGTAAACGCTAGACGAACACAATGTCTTGAGGAGTCGGTGACGTAAGCATAAATACGGTAGACGGATGGACGTCTTATACAAGTGAACTGCAACAATGACTTGAGTGTCTTCATACCGGATGATGGCAAAGTGTGAACTACATTAGACCGACAAACCCGTGGATCACGCCTGAGTTATATGTGGCGTCGTGTCGCTGCAGCGTAGCTCTACAGGCTTGTAGATCTACAATACAATTCGTTCTATCACCTAGACTTAGCTGTCATTTAAAATATATGGAGCCCGAAGCGCCCTGGGCCAAATTGGCCCGTTGTAGTTCTACCTTTATTCGCAACTGTCCAACTGGACAATTTTGGTGATCACTGTATCTTAAATCTTGGACTCCTCTTTTCTGATGACTCTGTGTCAACTTCCTGCATGCAGCCGCATAATTAATTTGCATCCATTGTTCCCATGATTTGTACCACCACTGAGTTTTTTTTTCTCATTAGCGAACATTTAATTGATCATTTTAACTGCATGTGGCACATCCTTATTAAGGAAAACCAATTTCGGGAAATGCTGACTTGTTAAAAACTACAAAACTGAAATCGTTTTGCCGATGCTTACAATTATTATAGGTAAAATGATTAGTTAAATCAGAAGTGTACGGAAAATCAACGATTAAAACATTTATCCTTTCTAAAATTAGATTTGATGGTAAAATATCGAATAATGTTAACCGCTATGTTTATCGCAATAAACGGTATATTTCGGTTTTATAGGACTATATAGGCATACTCCTTGGGTAGATATGTATCTTTTACTGTGCAAGGAATGGCCGTTTGGTAAAACAGGAAATATTTAACTTCAGTGGGTATCAAGTTGTTATAATATTCAGAGTATTCGTCATGGGAATGGCTTTGATATAAAGGTTTTTTAACAAAGATCTCCATCTTTTCACGCCTAGTAAGACCACAGAAATAAAAAAAAAACTCCTTTCTCATATCTATGAGCCTTAGTCATTTAACCTATCACATATTCGCAAAACGAGACACAATAGTAAAACAATAACAGCGCAGTCTCATAGGACCGGTCGGGGATTCATGAATTACTTAAATAAATATCTAGCCATCACAACACACGCCATGAAAAAATAAAAACAGTATTCTATTCCAACTTTTAAATGCAAATCCGTTCTCATTCCATTTTCAAATCCAGTCACTTAACCTTTCGCGCCAACACCTACGCAGGCTAAAGAAAGTATCAGTTTCAATCTGTCAAAACAAGGCGCAAAAAAAAAAACAAGACAAGTGCTCGTGATTTTATTATGTCGCAAAAAAGGACATTGACCTTGAGATCCGTTAATCTGAGAACTACAAAAAGAAACAATACATGAGCGGAAGTTTACACGTACCTAGCTGGGTAATTTATTTCAAGAGAAGCGTGGGAGATATTATTACGTCGGTAAGATATATGTTACGGGGTAAAAGACGAATAGAACATGAGCTCACCTCTATTTACCACGTACTACTCTACGAACTACGTTATTCACTGACTTCTCCCATTGAGTAATTCCCGTGGGTATGTTCTGTTTAGAGACCTATAAATAAACTTTCTTCTGAAAAGGGACGTACAGCTAGATGATTTTTATGTAGCTAATGTAATGCCCTATATCACTTTACTGGCCTGATTGGTGATCTAAGTGTACTAGACCCTAGGGATCAGTACTGGGGCCATATGACATCCGTAAAAATGTACTTAGCAACAGCTGTAATAAGTTAGCATTTTGGCATCTTGAAATTTTTAGCCTAGTATCTAACCGGAAATTGGTTTTCCTTAATAAGGATGTGCCACGTGCAGTTAAAATGATCAATTAAATGTTCAGTACCGGTGATGAGAAAAAAAACTCAGTGGTGGTACAAATCATGGGAACAACAAGTTGTCACAGAGGCATAAGAAAAGAGGAGTCCAAGATTTAAAATACAGTAATCCCCAAAGTTGACCAGCGGACACTTGCGAATAACGGTAGAACTACATACAACTACGGGCCCATTTGGACCAGGGCGCTTCGGGTTCCATATCTACACTAATATAATTAAGAGGTAGTTTGTTTTTTTGTTTGTATGAGGTAATCTGTGGAAGTACTGAACCGATTGTTAAAAAAAATTCACCAATAGAAAGCTGCTGTATTCCTGAGTGACATAGGCTATATTTCATGTACGCGGGCGAAGCTGCGGGCTAAAGCTAGCATTTTATATGGCAACTAAGTCCAGTTGATAGAAAGAATTGTAGATCTACAAGTCTGTAGAGCTACGCCGCAGCGACACGACGCCACATAATATAACTCAGGCGTGATCCACATGTGTGTCGGTCTAATGTAGTTCCTGCTTTACCATCATCCGCTATTATCATCATCTTCCTAGCCTTTTCCAAAACTATATTGGGGTCGGCTTCCAGTCAAGCCGGATTTAGCTGAATACCAGTATTTTACGAGGAGCGGCTGCCTACCAGACCTCCACAAAACATTAACTGGGGTAACACGGTACTTCATGGCAAGACTGGAGTCAGATTTGCCATCATCCGCTATGAAGACACTCAAGTCATTGTTGCAGTTTACTAGTATAAGACGTCCATCCGTCTACCGGATTATGCTTACATCACCGACTCCTCAAGACATTGTGTTCGTCTAGCGTTTACCCGCTATTTTGTTTGTAGCAACAACAACAATACATGTGCCATGATGTGTTTCATAACAGCTTGGATCGCAATTTGTACAAAAAGATAAGCCGGTGAAGCATGCAGTGCATTTTCTACGCTAATCTTTGATGGATGGCTTATCCGAAGACGAAACTAAACAGACATGATTTGTTTTAATGGACGAGATAGGTAATGCAGCTTCTTTATAATTATGTTGCGAAATAAGATAATTTAGAACCGAAATTTTGATAAAAAGTTTTGATATCGAGTTTTATTATTTGATATTTTAGCCAATGTCATATTTAATGCGTTAAAAACTTAAAAAAAAAACGCGTCCGCCGAGTCAAAAGTTTCCCGCGCTTCCGACCTTTTAAATCTTAATCGGAGTTTCAATTGTATACATAATATAATGTATGTACTGACTGAAATAAATAAATAATACTTTTCATACAAATGTAACGTTATTACATTTTTACAAAAGAAGGCTGCATAAATTAGCATTTTATGACACTATGTCAAATGTCAAAGTTACGATTGTTACTCGCTGCACAGTGGGTCATTCAGAATAATTGGTTGAACAAAATATGTTCCACGAAAATGTTATTTTGTACGCTAAACTTTAATGATCTTGAAACTCTTTTGTTTTAGTTAACAATAATAACGCGCTAAAACAATGCGTAGTTTATCGACTTACGGCACCTACACTGGTTTTGTTTATAAAATAAAGAAGTGTTGATGAAGAAAGAAATAAGCAAGTCAAATTTACTTCACTAGAGTCATATGTGTCCTACATTGTCCAGTTACACAATATAATTAATAAAAGAAATAAAGGAAGCGGTTGCAGTAAGGACCGACCGCTGCCCGCGACCTCTGGCGGAGGAAGTTCCAATTTAAGCAATTCTCCGCTGAGGTCCGTCGTCTCCGCACTCTCGAACGATGTGTTATACGGTGAAGTTAGATGCAGTTTCATTAGTGGGTCATATGGATCGTACACTCAGTAATTAATAAGTATGTAACTCTCTTTTGTCCTGTTATTAATGAGTATAAAGAGTTCGGGTCTTGACTTGAATCTCACTTGGTAAAAAATAGATGGTACGAAAATACGAGCGAGCCCAAAAGTTGCCTATACACTTTTACTCTGGAAACTGTTAGTTTTAGGTGGTAGAGAAAAATAATTGGCAGATAGTTCTACATTTTCAGTATACGTAAAATCTACATGTGTCTACATTGTAAGGTAATCGGTCTAAACACAAAAGAAATACTGACTAGACCTTACAACAATTCCCACGTTGTTCATTATTATTAAGCAAGCTAAGACTACATACAAATTAATAAGGTCTCAAAGGCTAGACCGGTCACAAAAAACCTAAGACAGGCTAGACAGTAATTTGTTGACATGTCAACGAATAAATAACTTTTTGTTTAATTTAAAATCGGTTGACAGGCACATGCGCTTGCGACTCGAGAATTAACGAGGACCTTATAAGGCGCCTAATTAGACATTATGAAACAGTTTATAGTTTTGTTAAACGTAGTTACGAACGTGACTTGTGTTTGAATTAATAAACTAAGCATGGTTTGAAGTAAGTTCTAACTATGTTTTTTTATATTGAGCCTGAGAGTAAAAATTAACAACTGTTGCAAAGTTTTACAGGCGGCCTTGAACTATGTGTAACTTCCTGCTGTGTCATCGCTTCTACATACATAGTCAGTATAAAAATACTAAAAATATCAGTTGAATGGCTGATAGAGAAGCTAATTAAGTAGCCTTTAAAAATAACAGTGAATAGCAGCAAAGCCATGACACAGAGAGAATTTGCAATTGCTTAAATTTTATTTATAAGCTCAATATTGACCGCCATCACACCTGATAAGCGTAAACGATGATATGGTCGACGTTGAAGCATGATTGAGCCTCTCTTTGACATACTTGTAGAATAGTCACTTTCCGATTAGTGGACGAGACCCACGAGGATCGGGTCTCAATTATTTCAGGGCAGCAGAAGTCAAACTGCACCTGCAGCCCAACAAGAGAACGTGAAGAATAGTTATAGTGGAGGAGGACACCCATGAAGAATACAACCCCGAAAAAAGAATCTTGTATAGCTCAGGAAATATTGACTCCGGAAAGGAATTCTGCTCTATATAAAATTATAGTTTAAATCTGAAAAACCATTAAGATCTATATCTGCACACGCCTTCACATGACCGTACTTGAATGAATCATTCACAAGTGTGCGCAAACTCAGCGTTCTATTTCTCTAACGGTAATAGCATTATGCAATGTTTGACCGCGACCAGCCAATTTATTCACTACGAAAATAAAATATCCTAATACAGCTAGATATTTACGCAAAAACATAAACTAAATGGCTGAAAATGGCGTTATTAGGTAAGCCGCTTGGCTCTATATGGTATGATTACATTTTAATTAAGTTTAAATATCCAATAAGCTTCGGCGCAGTACTGTTTAGTCCATGTTTTCTTTAATTTATGTCTAGCGTTTATATTTTAATAGCGTTAACGCGATTTTAAGTGTTTTGATATTCTCTGTCAATCGTAAGGCTCAAGTTGAGGTCGAACACATTTACTAGGTTGTTAAAACCACTTAGGTATTTAACATTAGCAAAATACAAAAGATAGTCTCAGGAATTAACTGCCCATTGCCACATGTCATGTTGTTTTAGATGGAAAGAAGTAGAGCAAAATATCGGTGATATAGAAAGAAAATATTCTAGTTCATAACATTACGTAGTTATTATTAATTAATGTAGAAACTTTCTGATTATAACTCAACGTGAGTAAGCTACTGAATTTAGCGTAGGTCTCTATTACGGAGACTAATGTCGGAACGAGAAAATTCTTGACACAAAAATTAATATTAATTTGCGTCAAGAAAATGTATCGCAGTCATATTTTTAGACGCTTAATTAATAGTGGATGTTGTGTTATCTTTCTTTTCGTTGAAATTAAGATAGCTACTCGTATAAGTTATTTACTAGAAATAAGGTTTACCTAATAATCTTATTCAATAATAATGTTTACTTTTAGATAGCCCCACCTTGATTTTTGTAGATCTTGTATTTTGATTTTGATAATGTAATAATATCTCCACATTGTGGTTGTTTATTGCATAAAATTATTATTTATACACACATTGTTTCCACTAGGAAACTAATTCCACATTACTTACGCATTAACGCATATTTTAATTTAAAATACAATGACCTACATTTTAAATGAATGAAAATCATTTTGTCCTAGAGGGCGCAACGCACAGCACTGTGCAAAAATCACACAGCGCGAAAAAAGTAATTACATTTAGTCATAGAAACTTAATCCACGTAACGTCATAAATTGAAAAATGTCTAATTGATCAATCTAAGCGATAAATTCTCCAGCAATTCAATTTTTCCACATCATAATCAAAGAGCAAAAATGTGTCTTCATCAATTAGTACATCAAGACCGAAGTTCCTCATTAATCCTCCTTCTAAATCAGAATGATAGCGGCTGTCAAACGGTGCTAACATGAAAAATGTGCATGTTTAGCGTGGAAGCCGTAATCTAATTATACACAAGTTGCGACTTTACAAGTGTCACTCGAGTTATTAATAGGCACGTTCTTAGTTGGTTTCATTGCATGCTTTTTATTGTGTGTACTACGAAAATGGAAGCAACGCAAACAAAATATGTATTTGAAATTTATTCAAAACATGACTACACGCAAGTTAAAAGAAATAAGGCCAAGTGCGAATCGGAATCGTGTGCAAATGGTTCCGAAAGAATCAAATTATTTAAACCATAATTTATATTAATCATTGGTATTCCTGTAATCTATGAGTAAATAATTATTTTCTATATTTTCTATAACATTTTAGACTAAATAGTTTCGGACATACAATAGAACGAAAATCATATAATAATAAATGTTCCTGATTTATTATAACAATAACAAAAAAATTAACGCTTGTTTTTTTGCCAGTTTTCTTTGATATCACATGTACCACCAGTACACAGGTATGTGGTACCTGTGTACTGGCGGTAGATTTCAAAAACATTTTTTTCCGAACAGTTTATTTATTCCCAAGTTCGAAATTACAAAGCAGATGTGTTTAGCTCGGTATACTTTTATACATAAAATGTCTAGATCGAGAAAAGCCAAGAGAAACTTTTATTTCACGCATATTTATGTCACCACTGTGGGCCATTCAGCGTTTAGCTCTAGAAAAAAATAATCCAAGATTTTTGTCAACTTACTCACTATTTTTATTGACATCGTAAGTTATCCAAACGAGAGGTTTTACTGAATTCAGAACATCAACACGTTATTACAAATTAATGGTCAATCCGTAACCGAGACTCACTTAAAATGTGTCAATGTGCCTAAAAACATTTTTAAAAATAAAATCCAATTTATTCGCCGTAAAATATCGTTGATATAAAACTTCTTGACATCGTTCCGGACTTTTTACTGTCACATCATATAATTATGTGCGAAAATATGAGATCAGAAGTTAAAAAAAAATATTTTACATTACATTTTTATTTAAAACGAGATAATTGTTGTGTGTATAAAGTGGAATATGAAATTTCTAGGTGTTAATCTCTGGGGATGAATGGAAATTTCAACGCCTGTCGTTCGCTTCCTGCTTTTTTTGTGAAATAGTTCAACTCCCACGCAAACAGCTTTGCGTGTAGTTATTTAGAACATTAACCTCTTTAATAGGTTACTGAAAAATAAGAGCATTCATCCGTAATACCTGGCTAAAGAAAAGCGTGCCTAGGTTTGAATTCTAGATATTATATTGGTAAGCAAAATCAATAAAACCGATTGAAAGGCACCAGCTGTTTGAGTACTGTCCTAATAAAAAGCAAACATTATCAATATGGGGTTTTTTATTGTTGATATTTACGAACTTGACCAGATCTGACCTGGTGGTGGGCGACGACGAGGTCAAGCATGGAGCACCTAGAAGTAACCTATTCACTCTTGAATTAAAGGTTTGTATCTATTAGGGAACACAATCTCTGGCAAGGAGTTTCACTCATGAGCTGTTGAATGTGCTCCTAAAAAGTTTTGTGTGTAATTGTCCACCATGTTGATTGAAATTTTACAACACATGTCGACATTGAAATAGTGTGTTGATGAAGTTAGTGGGGAAAATGAGCTTCCTAAGTATGGAATAATCCTCAGGAACTCCAGGAACTGGTTTGCGTTGTCCGTAGTCAAACATACTTCACAGTTATGAACTTTAACCCAGCACATTTCCTTCCAATGGCAGACTGATGTCTTAAAGTTGACAAAGGTGGAATACATCTTCTCTCTACCGATTCTCTACATAATTATTAAATGAGGTTCATAATTCCGACCTTCTTTGTCAGTCAATCACGAGGCAACGCACCGTGAGATGGGGAAGCATTTGATGCAAAAATACGTTAGTAACAAATTGTACCAGAGGGTTATCGTCCAGTACTGTTTTGCGACAATCTTTACCGTTATTAATAATTCTGCTACTTTCGTCAAAGATGTGATAACGGATTAGACGAACAAAGGTACAATCGCAAAATGAAACATTGTATATTCGCAAAATGTTATATTCTCGAAACGCCATATCGCAAAATGTCACATTAGCAAAATGACATTTTGGAAGAAGGTGATAGTGCACCTTGATAACTTCCAACTGCCTACTGCCCTAAGATCTTCGGGAGGTCGGTCAACATCTGGAATATCCGAAAGTCAATTCTTTCTCAGTAGAGAAAAGACAATTCTGAAGTTATCCCTTTAAGCACTACCAAGTATCTGCGATAGCAATCACATAACCCCGTCAATTCTTCCTTAGTAAAGTGAAGTCTGAAGTTTTCCCTTTAAGCATTTCCAAGTATCTGCGATAGCGATCATATGTTCAACATAAATGTATGAATAATGACTTCATCATTATAGACATGTTGTCATTCCTCGAGCATACGGTGTCTGAAGTAATCTATCGGTACTAACGTTTCGCGTGAGAAAATATTCACACGTTTTTGTTTAACCATAACTACTCAATACAGCTAGATGGTAATGTGTAGTTTACTCTATGGAAACTTATAATCAATAGCATATAGCGCCTTCAAAGCGACGTATGGGGAAATGTAAGTAATATTTTTCACACGAAGAAATCAAAAACATTGATATTTCAAATAGATCATTCACAGGCACATTTGAATCGTCAAACTCGGTCAGTCAAAAAAAAAAAGGGAAGCAAAGTTGCATTTGCTTATGGTATTTGAAGTCATATAAGTTGTTAGGTCTATTCCAAACTGTATTACCATCTGACAGGCTAGTTACGAAATAGTATCTACAGGACTAAATCGAAGAAAGGAAGCTATTTAAGTAATGTTTTAGATTTTTGCAATGACATTAAAACAGATGTAGGTTAAAACATAAATCAAATCAGTCATGTAAGGTTTCAAAGGGAATCTGGGTCGTAACATGGATAACTTCTTTTATAAGTAGGCTTAAAGATGTCTAACAACGGTGAGAAATTAGGATGTAAGCCTAAACACCTTTTCAGATAAAAAGAAAATTGAAAATCCATATTTAAAATGTGTATGCAAACGGATTCAACTTAATATTTTAAATGTTTGTTTCAGGTCAATAACCGCATTGGAATACAAGCAACGTGTGAATAAACTTTTTATATCGTAAATAAAATAAGATATGACAATTTTCACATAAAACTATGATGCGAATAGACGAGAGAAATAAATTCAAAGTCAAAAGTCAAGATCATTTGTCTTTAAACAAACCAATAAAAATGTATCACCAGCTTAGTCACTGGACAGTGTGCAAAATTCTTTACGGCTGGACAAAATGTTAGGTTATAATTTTGTAAAAAAAACTGCTTGCCACACACGTTGTCGGTACTTTTTTGATCGACCCAAGAAATGCCAATTATAAATCCATAATGTATTATTATTTCGATGGATTGATAGTAAGTAGTGTGAATGGTCTTGTAAGATAACCTATCCACCTTTTAATCATTAACGAGACACCAATTTACACTTCAGACACTATGGCACTGGCAATTTATAAAGTAACACAATTACTCCGAATAACTTGGAAAAACCAGGGTCTTGCCCGACCAAAAAAAACCGATAATTTTATTTAAATGGCAACATCAGTTTTATGATTGTCATTCTTCACCTTATGACCTCATCTTTATTTTGACAGCTACTTTTGTTTGTTACTAACCAAGGTTATTGCAAAGTCTAATCATTATAATGTATACTCAGTATTAAAGGAATTTATTTATAAACAAATAGAATAAACAGAAGACTAGGTAACCGATGACGTAAAGCTGTAAATGTTGTAGTGACTACATTTTTTGTGTAATTACTTCGAGATTAAAACTATTTTAGTTGCTGTAATAAGCATTCGTTACGTTGAGTGATTTTAATTTGTTAAATTATTTTGTTTTTGGTGAACTGAGATGTACCTACTTGGGTAATATTTACTAAATTGCTGTTTAGTTTTATTTCGCTTCTCATGTGTAAATTATGATTAGGTATTGTATGCAGATTACCAGTGTGTATATACTGCTTCATTAACCTATCATATTATACCCACAAAACGAGACACAATAGTAAAACAATAACCGCGCGGTCTCATAGGACCGGTCGGGGATTCATGAACTAATTTGTCACTAGTGTCAGTTTGGTAATAAACACAAAGATCAATAAACAAAAGAGCTATAATTAAACTGACCACAATTTATTTATCCCTCGTCTCACTCACTATCTGCTGTTACAGTAATTAGATAAAAATCACTTAACAACTTACACTCATTATCAGTAATCACTACGTATCCATATTTACGATGTTTTTAGTGTTTATCGTGCTGTTAAGTAGCCATTAAGTTAATCATGAATGAATTTACGTGTTTCGTGTTCCACAGCTCCACATTTTTGCAGCAGTGGGCGACTATTATTTGAAAGAAAGTGGCAGCCATGTTTTTTTTCCTAGAAAAATATTGTCTATGAACAATATGTCGGTAATCAGTGCCGTGACTGCTCTTGTTAGTCTGGCATGCTTAATGAGACGATAAAAATTGAAATAATAATTCATAACATGATCAAAGACGTAAAATGTAATGATCGTTTAAAATACTCGAGAAGCTAAACAAACATTTTATCCAGCCAGCTGATTTTTATTAGCGTCATTCGGTGGGGCTGACCGGCTGATGCTATTTATTTTTAAAATTCGAAATTCGAACACTTCGAAGTTTTGTCTATGTAGCTGTATGATTTTGAGAATTTCCTACCAACTATTAAGCCATATGGGCTAAAAAATTATGCTACTGCGATTTTTATGATCTCACAACAGACTATTCTGTTTCATTTCAGTTATAGTAAGAATAGAGTTATATTTCATTATAAGTTATCTTCCGCATCGCACATTTATTAACATTGAGAATGACCTCACAGATCACGTATGTACCTGTCAAATCGTAAATTACGTAACTTCTTCAAAGCATGTTACAAAAGCACTGCAACGGATTCTTTCAGCCAAGTTTTTTTTTTAATAAACAGATTGCAAGAGGTTTTATCCAAACGCTCGGTTTTATTATAAAGAAAAATACACACTCCATTGCGTTAAGTACGATTTTATTTCACCGCATGCGCTTAATGGCTTCCATATGTTATTTTTCGTAATAATCCTTCTATTCGCAATATATTTTTGCAAAAAAATAATAAACAGAATCCCAATTTTAGATTTAATTCTTGGGGAAAAAAATATAGGTCAACCTTTATTTAGATAATTTGGTATTGCCTTGAGATGATGCCGTATGATTTATTATTGAAAGTATGACTCCTTGCTCTTCCTCACTGTTTGAACCTGTGTGGTATGTTCAAGGTGGCGCGTAAAAAAGAGAGATAAAACGGCGCCATAGTGCTAGCGATATAGGTTATCTGTGACAGCTTTCGTGCGTCGACTCTAATGCAGCAATTAGTAACCTTTGCCTTCGAAAAAAATAATAATTTGAAAATGGAACTAGTTTGCGTTGACGGAACAAAATTGCGCTTCGGAAATTGAATCTTTTACCAACCCAAATTACGTAATCAAATATCTATTACACAGAACAATATGCTAGTTTTTTTTTTGTGTTTCGTTTTTATTTAATGAATAGTTTAATGTATTTTGACAAACAGAACGCCAACGAAAACTTGGCATCGACGTTAATGTCGGAGATTGATATCATGCATTGGTTTTACTGTGATTGACAGTTTGACAAAAGCTTTTTTAGAGGAAAAAAAAATAGAATAATAGCAATACAATATGTATCATCATCATCATGTATAGTTACACGAATTTATTTTCTTTTCGTTCTCGTCCTTTAACAGCTAGTAGTCTCTGGGCTACAAGAAGATTAGCAAAAGAACGTTACAGCGTCAATACTGGCCATCAATAATAGACAATAAAACAAGATTTTATGAAGTCATCAATGTACCCATTACAGAATAATTTGAATTAACGTCAACATCAAATGACAGTTACATAAGTTAATGGCGGGAGTTAATAAAAAGGCGCGTAAAAATAAACATTTTATGTTGTAAGGGAGCGGCCAACCTTGGGTCATCCCGTGTGATGACAGTCGTGATATTTCATTTAAATTAATTAATACATATGAATCTTTTTCTATGCTTTTTATTTTAATTAATTCTGAGTATTTTTTGGTGTTTATTTATTTTGATTTATTACTATATTTTGTTAATCATATGTGTCATCCTACTTTCCGGTAAGTAATTCATATTCCTCTAGTAACTTTTCGAGGGTCTTGCATAAACCAGTAGACATTATCTCAATGTCTTAAGACAGATATTTCCTTGCCTTTGACACTCTTTGGGAAAATCTCGTTACGGAAAATTCATAGTAGAAATCGCTACTTTAGGCATTCAGTACATCAAAAGGCAATACTGTTTCAGCCATGCATAGATGCCTAAGTGCCTATCTAGTTCAATACATAGACAATATTCAAAAACAGAAAATTTTATTTGAGGTGGAATATCATTAAAACTTTCTCTTTCTGGGTGGACTGAGAGCGAGAGTCAGACTTTTATTGGTCACTTAAACATTACACGTGTACTTTTAGTTGCCCTTTGCTTTCTAACGCTGCGGTAATTCTTTCAATCAAACGCGCAACCTTACAAACAAATTCCTGAGATCATACTTCCATAATTAAACCTCAAGATTACAGTTATTTGTTTGAGGTAAATTCTCTAGGACGGAGTTTACGTCTCGACGTAAACGCAGTAACCACGTCAGCTACATACGTTACAGATTCCAGTGACGTCACGACGTCCGAAGTGTGGGCCAACATGTAAAGAAACATTCTGCTCATCAAACAGAATCCAATTTTCCGGCATAACAATGTCTGACGATGATAGACATTGTGAATACCGTGTAATTGGCCCTGTCTATCGGCGGTCGAGATCTAAAACAGAATGTTCGATTGAGTTGTTATGTAAACCTTATAATACGGCTAGGAAAATATATAAAATTCCACAACAGTAACAGCATTGCCTTTCAGCGGCAATGCTTCCAATGTTAGTGACAAGTTCCATTGACAGCGATGCAAAAGAATTTGTTTATGGATAGTATTTTTAACTCTTCAAGTTTATTGAATTGTTTTTGAATTTTCTCCTGTTTTCTACTACAAATATAGGAGATAGCAGGGTCAGTACTAGCTCGCTCCCTAGACCCCGCTATCCCCTTCTAAATTAATCAGTCTAGTGTGAGTCAGGGGTCCCAAGTCCCTTAGTAATTTTAAAAAAGTTCATTAATATTTGGCACTTGGTATTTTTAGTGAATATAATATGAATTTTGATGCACAATTACAAATATATCCCCTTCTTTAATAGCCGTTAAAAAGGGAAAAGTGCAGTTACGGTACATTCCATTAACCTAAATTCGATTCTTCTATTTTCAAATTCCTTGAAATTAGTCAGCGCTTTTTCTTTTTCGTTCGAAATTCGAGGTTTGATCGCAGGGAATCGTAGATTTAGTTAATTTTTAAATTCATCGTGAATGGATTGACTGGTGTGTAACGAATCATTTTCTGAAGCAACCTAATAATTTAATTGGATATAGATTTTAAAATGGAACACTATAAGACTTGACATAATGCGTAACCACAAAAAATATCATGACGGCAATGAACTGTTGTTATTTACACGTGTATTGTACACTGTATTCCATGTAATTAAATGATTTCAATAATATGAATCATTACTTTGCAGTTGTTTCCTGGTGATATCCTTGTATTTTACCTTATTCACTATTTTCCATGTATATCATAAACATGTCGATAACATCCTCAAAAAAGGACGAGTAAGTACCTAAATGGCAGACATCGCCATTAGTTACTAACCATCTCCAATATATCAAAAGATCGATGCCAAAAATGTCTGAACGATGGGTAGGCACTGTTTTGCAATCAATCCCTAGTCTTATTCCAACTAAGTTGCGGTCGGTCTAATTGCAAAATTATCTTGCGACTACCTATCTAATTTCCCCAACCCAGTAACTGGGTGACACGATATCTGTCGGCAAGACTTTCTGGATTCTGACAATCCGTAACAACTGTCCAAGATTCTTCAAATGGCAGCTGAAATCAACAGGTTAACGTGCTTCCCAAGGAACGGAGTAGTCTTGGTATGCAATGGACGTTCACCCATCTACAGATCAACATCAGCACGTGTAGCGTAATCTCGAGTATCGACCTCTGCGCCTGTTTTTAGGTATTTCACCACGAACTATGACCAATTTAAACTTTAAATTCTCCAATGTTGTTGTTTGAAACCAATTTGTTTATATTTGAGTGTGGCTAAAAATGCATGTTTCCTGTTCAGCTTTGAGCGCTGAAAGATTGAAAGTTACAGAGCAGTGGTGTGGACAGACGAGATTAATCCACATGATTTATCGGAAAACTTTGGCAACACTGTGAGCTTCACTAGGCTGTAATATTAACCTTCTTGATAGCATGGATGGTTTGCTTTATTATGAACCCTGACAGGCTTTTCAAACAAATTCCGTTGCTCTGAGGGAGAGCGAAAGGGAGCGTCAGATTTTTATTGACTTAAATGCACCTGTGTTTCTACAGTTACAGAAGTGCGTGCCATCAACAACAACAACGACGTAAAATATCATAATATAATATGCCTATGTCACTCAAAAATAATGTAGCTTTCTACTGGTAAAAGAATTTCCAAAATCGGTTCAGTAGATCTTTGCACTGTCGAATCAGTACTTTTAGCGTAGAAGAAGAATCTCTAAGATGAAAATGTAAGTAAAATACCCGTACATATATGCACAGATTAGATAACAGTTGCCGCTTACCAACGAGTAAGTACAGACATCTTCAAACAAAATTATGCTCTCTAGATATAAATAACTCTGGTATCTGGTCGCTTTCTTTACATTACGGCCTTGAGCTATAGGCGTCCGTCCAGCTAATGATTAATAGACAAACCAGACGAAGGGTAAGATAGTGGTGCGCAAAATTTAAAGACTGGTGAAGAAAATTAGGCTAACTAACAGAGAAAAATATTCTAGAAACTTACAAGAGAAAATGTGCAAGTGTATTTTGCATAATAGGTAAATTATGATAAAAGAATGGCAAAAGGAATACATTAATTTGAAAAATGCCGATAAAAAATGTTAACATACAATACAACTAAAGAACTCGTATTTTTGGAGCGCTGAAAGTGCTAAGTTGAACAGCTAGATTGATCTTGCATGCACAATTGCATATACATATTTCAAAAATAAATCACAATAAAGCCTCATGTTGGGGAACTGGTATGTCTCCTAACGTATCTAAGGCTCAAAGGATCGAAGCTATGTTACGTATTCTATGCAACCTAACAGACGTCTACTGGAGGACATAATCATAACCCTCACTTGGTCATCGGTCCACCTTGTCTGCGTCTTACTTAAAGGTACTACTCTAGAACCTTTCGGCAACATCAATCATTTGGTCTGCGCGGAATATACCCTGTCTATCTTCTGCCAATGAAGTTAGGCAATTCTTCGGGCTATGTAACCTTGCTTTTCCTACGGATATCTTCATAATAAACATAGCCCTCTCCATTGCCCTCTCTAAACAATTTTAGAAGAAGAAAACGACGTGACTATTTCTATCTAATAATCAATTCCGCACAAAAGCGGTTATGTTAATTGGTTAACAATAATAGGCTTCAAATGGTTACCAGCGACTATTGTGCTGTCAATAATAACGTAAGAGAAAGTACCCTGGTCTAAAACAAAGACAATATGTTCTTACATGGTAGTATTGAAAATATTTCTAGGAAATATGAAACTATGACCGAGGCCAACGACAAAGCTATCCAGGTGGCTAAATATTGGTCGGACAAAATTTGAGACAGTTCGACACGAGAAGAAGAATAAGTATCGTTTTAGAGCTAATCTATAGTGCTATCTAATTTAGATGAGCGATATCAATCATAAAACAAGGCAATAGTATGCCAGAAGTGCCGGCCATTAGGATTTCGACAGTGGGGAAGGCCTATGTCTACCAGTAGCAGTCCGATTCGAACTATTCTGTTCTGTTCTTGAATATAACCAAAAACATGCACAAGGATTTTACGACCTTAACTGTCTTGAAACTGAAATGCATTGTTTGCATTCCGTATCGTAAAACATGCCAATTCGTCACTGGCTTTCTGGAACCCGAGCGAGAATAGTTGCAAGTTTACACCTACCCTACAGATTGTTATACTTTATTCTATCACAGGAAGAATACAAAATATTGTTCTTCTTAGTTCGTAAACAGTTCCATCATCGACTCGTATGTGGTAACGATGTTCTATATCTTCGTCACGATGATGTTTGCAGGTTTTTTTTTTCTTCTTCAACATATTTTGCTTATTGTTTTAATACCTGGTTGTTAACAAACAATACATTATGTCATATATTGTATATCGCTAGATGGAACGCAAGATACATGCTCGTATCTACTCTGACAGCATAAAAAACGCATTCATAAAAGATATGTTGTTTTTTTTTTGTCAGCTTGTTTGTATTGTCAAGTAATTCTGATGTCATTCGCTGTAGCTCATAAAATGTTTTATCGTACGTATTTAAGTTTGTAAATATTTGATGTCATAAAATCTAGGTATGCAGGAGATAAAATTATTTGCAGACATCTTAATTTGCTGGCGTTTTATTCGTTCATTGCCACTTAAAAAAAAAATAAAGAGTAGTATTTGAGATGGTATGTAAAAGAGGAGTTATTAACATGATTATTATCATTAGTAGCCAAAATGTTTTGGTTTGTAGAAAATATCAGCTTAGGCAAGAAGAAAAGACGTCAGAATTGACCATTAATCTTCACAACACAGATTTATGTTTGACTGATGCAGGCAGAAAACTATGATGGATTAAAGATCACGATAAGCGAAGACTAAACAACGAAGCGAGTAATCTGGTTACTCTTACTCTTCAAGGCACAAACACAACGCTTCTCTAATGCATTAACTATGATCATCATAATCGGCATGTATAGCATAGAATCAGCCTTATAATGTTCGCGCTGCTGGAACTCAAGCCTCCTCTCTAGGAGAGGGAATGAGCCGTAATCCGTTGAATGTCACATGTCTTCGAATTTTTTGTTCTAGGACAAGCCGGTTTCCTCACGGGATTTTTCCTTCACCGTTTTGAGAGCAGCGGTGATGAAATAAATTACACAAAGTAATGCGCCTGGCTGATTGTACCATACTATTCCGACAAACGAAATCCCGACGAACGCTATCGCGACCTGCAGACCTGCAGTAGACCGACAGAACTCTAAGTCGAAGGAACTTCTCTCGACAGAACGCTATCCTGACGGTCATTTGGTCGACAGAACACTAGATCGACTAACTGTTGTCGACTGAATGCCATGCCGACCTGCAGTAGCCCGACAGAACACTATGTCGAAATTCTTTATCTCGACAAATTGCTACTTGGGTTTGGACCCGCGACCTACAATTTGTAAGTCAGGGCACTTACCACTGGGCTTTACTGCTCTCATCGACATATGATCAATACAATTACAAAGAGTACATTGTGGCTGCAACGACAATCGTCATTCCGTGTTTGTTTAACAAATGAATTGGTTAACAACATTTGCTTTGGCGCCAATTAGCCTAAGAACCGCTGTTTACTTTTAAAATGAAAGGGCTTCAGCGTATGGTGTTTAATAGGACTTTGTTCGTGGTCACGTTTGAGGAAAATAACGTAAATACTTGGTATTAGTGCGCTGCTATGAAAATTGAAGTGTTTCGAAGGAGTTTTGTTTCATGGTAACACTAAGTACTTTGAATCTGATTCATCATGGCGAAGAAGAATATAGAGAAGTAGAAGCCGATAATTTTACTATTCAAAAAGGTGATCTTCTTTATTGAAATGATTTTTCTTTTTGCATATTTAGTAACTCAGAGACTGATAAGTAATGAAGCTATAGGGGAGAAAGATGAGCAACTTCGTTTCCCAATATTTATATTTCCTTTAGTTTTGGACTGATGAGGATCAAAAGCAATTAACAAATCCGGTGAATAATGTTTAATCAATATTAGTCATGCTATCTTTAGTATGAAATGATTAGTAATTACTTTCTAGGCCTCGTATGAAATCGGATTTGTTTCTGATATTTCTAAATACTCGAAGGAAGAGTCTTCGAGTATTAATTAAGTGAAGAAATACGTTTGGCACTCACAAAGTACAAGCAAAAGAAATAAATAAAAACGTCAACTAGTTAAAAAACTACATTAAAAAACAATAATAACAACATTTGAAAATAACCAAAAAGACCAGGCCAAAAAGGCTCCTATCACAGCATAAAGCTACAATATTTAGAAAAAAAATGACGCAAATAGGTAAATATCCAACTCCTTCAAAGCAATTAAACTTAATTTTAATTAGTTCCATCCCAACAGTCCTGTTAATCCAGTTACACATTCGTAAGATAAGAATTCCAATAATTCTTCACCGCTAACCAGTCATAAAATGGTTTTGATTCGTTTTTTACCAAAACAAGCGGTTGACTCAGAATCGTGAAAGCATGACTCAAGTGGTTCGCTTACGTGCCGGTGTTATGGAATGAAGTGAGATTCATTGGAGAATATTTGAGGAGATTAGGATAGGAGAAAATTGTGGAGACTGCAATTGGGAATTATTGTAGCATTGCTGGAAAAAATCCCATCATATAAAGCGTTTTGGGAGCACATTCATTATGCGTATAGCTAAGCAGTGGAATTCTCTGCTGAAGTCTGTGTTTCCTGATAGCAACAATCTAGGGGGTTTTATGTCAAGAGTGAACACTTCTAGGCAAGCCTGCTCCATCGTTGGCCACATAATCGCTTACCATCAGGTAAGATAGTGGTCAAACGCAAATCTTTAGATAATAAAAAAAAGGTAATTTGCGGAAACCGAGTCATCGCTTACGTAGCCCTAATTCGTGTAATTTTGGAAGGGCAATGTATGGAAGAGTATAGGAAAAACATTTAAGAGACTTACGTGTTACTAAAGGTTTAATTAATATTTTACTTAGAGCCTGTTTCACCACCTATGATTAAGTTGCCAATATCTTACTTGGCAGATAATTTCATATAAATTCTGTTCCATTTTTGAATGAATCCAGGAATTAGTGGCTACTCGGACATTGTGAAACAGGCCCTCAGCGTTTTTGATGCGTCAAACGTTATGCGAGTTGAAACAACCAAGACACTTACGATTCCTCAGGAAGCGGAAACGCGCACATTTTAATAAATCACAGAACTGCGATTTCCTTAATCTATTATTGAAATGAAACGACATTTATTATAAGCCCATGTTGATAATAAAGCATGTCGAGAGTCTTGAGAGCCGTAATAGATATCCCAAGAAGTTAGGTATTGGCGTGATTTCACTGTCAACGACTATCTAAGTAGTAATTTCGGTTGAAATGTGTACCTGGTCACGGGGTCTCATACAGAACAAAGGAAATTTGGTTCAAATAAATGTCACTAGATGGCGCGACATGTATTGATCTGTGGTTAAAATGTGTATCATTTTCATAGTTTTTATTTTTTTACTTTCTTAAGGTTTATTCATACATAATCAACTCATAAATACACAAAATTATATAACAATAGGCTCTTATTTCAAATTTCAAAGATGATTGGAATGGACAATTAATATTTATACCAATAGATGGCGCTGCCTTAAATTTTAAAGGTTAACAACTGGATTTTATAAATTTTGTTTTGTTTAAGAATATCTCTGATAATATGAGTACGTAGCAGCAGTACAAAAGTACAGTGTACAGTGCGCTTTTAACGTCATCTATTAGGAATAAAAGTTTAATGTAACCCTTCTTGCAAAGTCGCTGCTAACACCATCTATTGGGAACGAACGCGAACAAAAATAGCCAGAATAGCCAGTTGAAATCCGCTCTTTACGCTGGGACAATTTCTTTGTATGGGATGAGGCATCTGTATGCTAGTATATTATATTATCTGTGACCTGGTTCATCATCATCATTTCAGCCGATAGACGTTCACTGTTGGACATAGAGGCCTATGTCACCCCAAGTATCGCCATAATGAACGGTCCTGTGCGTCTCGCATCAGGTCATGGACAAAGAAAGACACAGCGCAGAAGGCTTCCTACAATGTGGACCCTTCAAGACGCGAACGCTACGTCTTTCAGTACGCGGTCGCCCCTCCAAAACCATTCGGCTCCATCGACCATCTGTTCTGCGAGCAGTGTGCCCTGCATTCTTCGAGATATGTCGGTAACCTGTAGCTACTTTTTTTATATATAACATAAACTAGTGCTTGACTGCAATCCCGCCTGATGGTAAGCAGTGATGCAATCGTTGATGGTGAGGCGCACTAGTTTATTAAGAGCCTATTCACTCTAGCCCTGAAGATACAAGGGAAATTACTGCTAGGAGTAGCAGTTGGTTAGATTTAGATAAGCACATTGCTATTTCTAGTGTCTGTTTAAAATTACAATGTACTTAAGTAATTGTTTGCTTTCTTTCCAATAAAACAGCTAGAAATGTTTTATCTTCGTTTATTGTTTTTACCTGAGCAGCTGAATTGAAAAATTTGTTGAGCTAGCTCAAAGTTTGTTTGTGCAAGCGTTTTCGAGATCCATTATTAGATTAAATTGAAGAAAAAAAAAAGACTTGAGTTTCATCCAGTTTTTCATTACTGTATTGTCAAACAGTATGAATGGCTGAGTAAAACTGACGTCAAGTTTGTCAAACTTGTTTGACAGCGTGCATGTATGTTTTTTAAACACACGAAAATGCGAAAATGGTATTTGACAAACGTTTGACGGTTTACAAACATTGTAGGCACATGGACTGGGAGAAATATCCACGATACGGACTAGGAACCGTTTACAGCTGCGTGAAAATGTGACTTAGACTTTGTATTTAAGGATCTTGGATGGTTTTCTAACGGCGACTGCGATTGTAGAAAGATCAAAATGTTTGTGAATTACTTACATGGTAATTATTTTTTGCACATTAGGTATTTTTCAGGATATTATTTTTTCGCTTACTTACCTACTTCATAAGAGCTATAAGAACACCATATCGTAATTTCGACTTATTCTGAACAATCAGGGTAGGTATGGATAAGATTTTTTTTGCGTAGGTATCAAAAAGTAATCTGCTAGGTGATAAGTATACAAAACAATATTAACCTTTACAGTACCTGACCCATTATCTTGATAATCGGTTATCTTTTACCGCCAACATCGATCGCACACAGACTAGGTAGGTATATTTATCCCACCAGCTGCCACCAGCGCTTTAGAGGTAGGCGGAAAACCTCTACGGTCCGGACTAAGCGTTTCGCTTCGTCGTTTATACCGCGGACATCGAGGGATTGGAACAATTTGCCTGCTGCGGTTTTCCCGTCCGATTATAATTTAGGTGTCTTCAAGGCTAGAGTGAATAGGCTTTTAATAAGCTAGTGCGCCTCACCATCAACGATTGCATCACTGCTTACCATCAGGTGGGATCGCAGTCAAGCACTAACTTCTAACAATTAAAAAAAAAACCTACGTTAAAAAGGGAGGATCTATCGATCAGACGAGTGTTGTGTCTGGTTTGAGCAACTGTCTGGTGTTGATTTTCGGCTGTTGATGTTCTAATCGCGCGTGGAAATGTAATACCGCAAAACCGGATTTAGAAGTTTAGTTCCTACATGGAGTTAGATGTCACTACAATTCGGCGACGCTTTATTTTTTGGGCAATTGTGTAAAAAAATGTTTTTTGTGTGAGCTGCATCTGGCACCACCGAATCACATTATCTCAAGCTTAGAAGCAGAGGAAAATCTACACTGGGCCTGTGTGGTGAATTAGGCCCATTCCGTCTTCTAAAGAGAGGAGGCCCGAGTTTGATAAATTGGTTCCTATTGATTCGAAGAGCGAACGAACGTGAACGAATGATGAGATATTGGAAAAACGAAGAATCTTGACAGATGATGATACTGATTAGTGATGGTAATTACCATTTTAGGCAAAGTATTGTCTAACATATTTTCTCTCGGTTAGCAACAAATGCCTAATTATTATTCGAGCTAATAATGGCAAGAAGTCAGTGAATAATCAATGAGAATGCCAAGCATGCATGACTCAGGCTGTCAACGAAAAATCTAGTAAAAACCGGATTTTAGGTATTCCATGCGTGCATTCGCGGTATTCTGCATAAGATCTTATAATAGTGCAGGGCAATCGATTTACGATACTTAGGTACCCATACCTAGGCCTTAGGCCTCTATTATGTCATGTTTTATGCAGACTATGAAAATCTGTTGTACCTATTAGATATCGTAGAGATCGATAAATAGGCTCCTACTAATGGTAAACTTGCTGCTACCAGTGACTTCGCCTGTATTGAGAAAATATCTACCTACTCCAGGAATTAAGTGGCCATCATCGGCCCTACTGCCCCTACTAGGCCACTATGGTTTTGCTGACATCTCATTGAGTTGGGCGCGAAACTCTACACACCGTCCACGACGCAGGCTCGGTCCTTACCACTACAACTTACCAGGTGACCGGACGGCGAGCTATGCATTGCTCGTCGTCCGCAAGCCAAAACCTACGGTGGTCGAGGATCGCCCTGCGTCTCCGGATGGATGGTACCTACCTACATTGAATTGTGTTTAGATTTTAGAGGTACCGTACCTATGAAGGATGATACTATCTATAGGTAAGAAGGTACTTATTGAAAATACCTACTAAACACGAAATTACTTTTCAATAGAATTACATAGGCATAGGTCACAGAACTTACCTACTTCCGTATGTGTAGGTATATGGTTGAATAGCAAATCAAAATCGATCGCAGGTACCGTAATTCATTGAACTGCAACCTACCTAGGTCTAGGTAGGTACCTATGTAGACCTAGGCACCTATATAACTAAGAAATGTGATGGAAATCTACATTATGAGACTTCAGAACAATAGCAATGGTAACGTGTGCGTAATACGATTTAGATTGAATTTTAAATTCGAATAAAAATAACTTTCCGAGTTGCCGTCGACTTAAAATACGATTTCATTCTAAGTAGGTACTCACCATGTTTAATACGTAACTGAGAAGATATTGGTCTATACTTTTATCCTTTTTGTAAATGAATGATGCATAAGAATCTCGAATCGATCGTCTAATTTCTAATGAACAAAATTGATAGGTAGATAAGTACTTACCATATTCAAAATGCATGTTTGTTTAGCATTTTATCACAAAGACCCTAGCCTTGAATATTTTAACCTTTTAACCTTGTTGATGGGCACCTGAACAGGTAACTACTAAAGCCTGAAGAATACCTGAAGCCGGCTAGGTGGACAGCTAATTATTACAACGACAACTACTTAGGTACCTAACAACTAGCGATAATACGTGAGAACCGTTAGCTCAAACAATTGGTTGCCTAGGAACTATAACAATAACGGTATTCGGTAACATCCTCGGTTTTAAATACATACTTACTTACCAGAATAAATCGCAAAAATAGATAAAAGTTTGAGGTTAGTTTACGATTTTATATTCTTTGATCGCAACAAAATAAACACAACACAAACATCATACCAATTTGAAATTCGAATGCCGATGCTGCAAGGAAATTTAAAAAAGGTTTTTACTATAGCACGGTCGTGTTGATATTAAAAATAATAAATATAAAACAAAGTTACCAACGAAATCTCAAAATTGCTTATTCAACCAGCATGCAAACTCGCTGTATCAGCCGCTTATCGGTCATACTGCCGTCATTTCCTTCATGACCCACAACAATGCCTTCAAATTGACAACAAAAAATCACAATCACTTAATTTACCAAAACACACACGTTGAATAATCTATTTCCTCACTGGCTGAACTGAACGCACTGTAAACTCTTTGAATTTTAAACGAAAACTGATTTGTTGTTGTTTTTTTTTTAAGTTGCGAATTTTGGTTGCGTTCGTATTTAATCGCGGAGCGCGCGCGTACGACACTGGCGCTAGCGAGTCGCGTGCGTTCCAAATGACAAATGCGCGTCAACGGGTTGCCCGACGTTTGTTTACCTCGGTTCCGCCTGCTCAAGTTCAAGGGATTAGGCTTTACGGAACGCTTGAGCGCCCAATCAAGCCTGGCCTCTCTTTGTTTGTACTTTTAAAGAAATAAAATATCTTTTAATGTTGGTAACTTTTCTTTTTTGCATGGAGTGACGAATGTACAAATTACTATAATCAAATGGCGGAGTGCAGACAAGAACAGTGATGTCATGTTCACTGTTGATAGTAGCAGCTGATAGCAAGGCGAAGCGATGTCATCTAATCTGAACAATGGCATGTTTGAGTTAAAACATTCTTTGTCTTGTCTAGATCATTCATTGTTTTGATTGGTAATCTTAGGATTGAGCGTTACCTCATAAATGAGTTAATAACGTAACAGTAAACAGCGAAATTCTTACGTGACTGAATCAATTATTGAGTTTGACATAAAAAAATGTCATTTGTGATTTAGAGGGATACTCCAGAGTAGTCCGCGAAATTCGAACTGGCGAACGAAATACGTATTTATTTACGACAATCATATTTTATTCAAAATTTTCTTAGTTTTATGCAAGTTGTATGAACTTGCAAAAAATTAAGAAAAATTGTTTGAATTTTGTGGGCTGATTCTTGTTTAATGCAATCGCAAAAAGTAAGTACTAAATTGATTCTGTCAAAATAACTTGGGCACACCATTTGCACCAGATTTGCAGCCTGTTCGTCTGATAAGAAATCCGATCAATAAATTTACTATAATAAAATTAGGTGTGGAAATTAGGACATAACTATCTTATCAGCGCATTAAGTTGGTACCGTGACTAATCGTGATATTAACAGTTTACTAGGAAAATAAATATTTTTATCAGTCGGTTCTCTATAGGCAGATATTGATTCATTTTTACGAGAAGAAAACCGCGTAATAATATTTTTTTAAATTTATGTAATGGATGGATTTTTTTTCTATCTAAGATGCAAGTTTAGGTCTATACAATCTTTTCCCTGCAGTTCTCTAAACAAAGTACCTACCTAGGTATTTATCTAAGTTTCATAATAATTAAAGTAAGGTTTATTTTATTTGTTGAATGCGAAGATTCTTACAGCTAGAGTAGATTACCATGTCATAGAATAAAGAAATAAATTTATTGCTTTCCTTTAATTTGGTGTTAAAACACATCGTACCTAGTATGCCATGCATTTTTATTTGAAAAGCCGGTAAATGAAGTCGTTTATATTCCTTGCGACAGCGCCATCTATTAGAAACATTAGTATGCTAGAATGAAACGATGACACAAATATCGAGATAGATGTCGCTATATTCACTCATGAAAGTTTCGCTACTCAACGACAGATGGCTCTGTTCGCAAACAAATTATTTGTTGTATTTTCCTTTTGTGTGAAGAAAATGATGAGTAACAAAGTTCAACGAAAATGCGCGCCAAAAACAATGCATCAATCCTTTGTCCTGCATTGTTTTTATGATTCATCACTTTTCGCAATAAAATAAATACTTACGAGAATATTTATCTTGCAAAGTACCTAGTTAGTATTGTATTTTGATAAGATTTCATTAAGTCCGGTTGTTATCGCTGGATCTGGATGATATGAAGATCAACCCACATAGTAAGACACGTATAGATACTTAAGCCATTTTTATCTAACTTTGTTGTTACAAAGAAGTTTATCTGAGTTGGTAAAAGACAGGTAAATGTTTTGCTAAACTGTAGAGACATCGATTTACACTTTGTTGCTATTTACGACTGTTAAAGTGTATTGAAAACACCTGTGTCTCCGAAACTGGGTAAAACGGCAGGGTAGGTACCTACTAATGGCCGAACCCAATAACCTATCTATCTCCAGTTTTGGCATACTGGAGATAGTAAAACAAATGATACAATACAAAAACTATACATGTTTTCTGTTGTTTCATTTGTTTTTCTATCTCCGATATGTGATAGATAGGTTATTGGTTTCGGTTGTTAATTGTTATTGAACTGTGGCAAGGGTTTGTCTCGAGCCAGGCCAACCATGACTGTTGTTTTGTTTTTGTTAAGACCTTTTTCAAATGCCACTGGATCTTATTAGATTGGCACCCTTATTAGATATTTTGATCAGAAATTATTATAATATTATCTAGTAGGTAACATAAAAACCTAGAATCAAGAGTTACGAGATTTTAAGAAATGCGTTCGTTCACATAGAGATTTATCATCAGGAAATATAGATCGATAGGTATTAAAACATTTTTTTAGGTTGGAAATCATCTTTCAATCTGGGCGGAGCGGATGTCAGACTTTTATTGACCAAAACCCACTCCTGTTCCGTTCTTGCCTTCGTTTCTGGGCCCCGGGTTTCTATTTCGCACAGCCCATTGTCCCAAAGGCTTCGACTCTGCTGGGCAAGATTTCCTTGCTAGCTTGCAGTTGGGTACTACGGACTTGAAACACAAGGGGCAACTGAAGAAACACAGATAGGTTTTAGTCAGTAAATGTGCGACACTCTTCGCCTCACTCAGAACTAGAGGAGAGACATTTGAATACACAGAAAAAAATTGTGTGTGATTTCCTTATACATCTTTATTTCGAAAAATAAAAACCAGTTCAATCAAAGCACTAATAATATCTAAATATTTGGGGCATATTCAAAACAAACACTGGGACATTGTCGATATGAATGTGTTCCACATTTCCGATAGCAAGGACATTAGGTAATTATAGTGAAACACGAAACCTGTTTTCCTTATTTATACAGGGTGACATTTAATTCGACGATAATATTTCAGGGGGTCAAAGTACTAATGTCCTTATTCATATACAGAAAAGTTCAATGCTCCGATCCTAAAATCCCAAAACAATCTTCTTTTGCCCAAAAATTAAAGAAATTGTTTAATTATCATTAAATTGAATTGTAACCTAAAATTAAACTTTTATCTATGAAATGGTTTTTGTATTTTGTTAATGTTTTGATTTTTATTGTGTGTGCACATGGACTATGTCTGATATAAAATAATTAATAATAATAAATGGTTTAGATATGCGGAATAGGTGCTACTTATGATGAATTTTTTTTCGATCGATCGATATCGAGTTACTGTAAAAAAATATGTAAAATCATGAGTTACATCCTCAGAAAGATTGCATGCATTGCATGAATAAAAAGCTATCCAGCAAATATACAGAACTTTAAAAGAAAATTAAAAGTCAACCTGTATATAATTTACATCTTTATTTACTGATGACGATAGCTACAATAAATACGTTTGTTTTTTTAGTATTTCAGATAATTATTCGGCAGTGATAAGAAGATAGCATACGCCTATAAATTATATTGTTATGTCATATGTAATGACGTAGATATTTGCGTTCAATGAAAACATGACTTATCAGAATATTATGGAGTTTGAATAAGTCGATACTGAAATGAACAAAAGCATTTATTTTATCTTTTTTTGTACACACAGGGTCACGTAACAAATTCAATGCGTTCATATCTACTAATATTATTTAAACAGGAAAATTTTGTATTTTTGTTAGTAATTAATATAACACGCAAAAACCACTGGATCGAATTTAATAATTCTGTAACTGTGTATTAGAATGTTACTTTATTAACGTTTGAATCCCCAACCGGTCCTATGAGACCGCGCTGTTATTGTTTTACTCTTGTGTCTCGTTTCGCGGGTATCTGAGTAATTAATCTTGTGATTTATTATCCTCAGCGACATAAGTTATATATTTTCTATTTTCACGCGGGCGAAACCGCTGGTAAAAGTATATATATGTATAAGTAAGAAAGCTCTACCTATTTCTAAAGACATTTCTTCCAGTAGCCTAGAGTAGGGAGGAATTTTAATAGTACATTACGATATTAGTGCGTAATGATGGTTATAACATGCGAGGCGGAATTTCAGCCCGAGCCGAAGGCGAGGGCGTAACTGAGCCGAGCATGTTATAACCAATACGCACGTATATCGTACGACGTTTTTTAACACATTTGCGAGGAAACAGAAAAAAAAATCTCATCTTAGTGTTTGGCGCCAAAGAAATCGAACGCAAATATTGTTTGGTAAAATGACAAAATTACAAAAATTACAAAAAATGACGAAAACGACTAAAAATGACTGAAATGACAAAGAGTGACAAAAAATGACAAAAATTGACAAAAAGTGACAAAAAGTGACAAAAAATGTCAAAAATTGACAAAAAGTGACAAAAAGTGACAAAAAATGACAGAAAATCACAAAAATGACAAAAATGACAAAAAGTAACATAAAATGACAAAAAGTGACAAAAAATGACAGAAAATCACAACAAATCACAAAAATGACAAAAAGTGACAAAAATGACTCAAAGTAACAAAAAATGACAAAAAGTGACAAAAAATGACTGTAATGACAATAAATCACAAAAAGTGACAAAACATGACAAAAAATGACAAAACATGACAAAAAATGACAAAAAGTGACAAAAAATCACAAAAAGTGACAAAAATGACTGAAATGACAATGAATCACAAAAAATGACAAAAATGACACAAAGTAACAAAAAGTGACTGAAATGATAATAAATCACAAAAAGTGACAAAAAAACACAAAAAGTGACTGAAATGACAATAAATCACAAAAAGTGACAAAAATGACAAAAAATGACAAAAAGTGACAAAAAATGAGAAAAAGTGACAAAAAATTACAAAAAGTGACAAAAATGACAAAAAATAACAAAAAGTTACAAAAAATGACAAAAAATGCCAAAAAAAGACAAAAAGTGCCCAAAAATGACAAGAAATAACAAAAAGTGACAAAAAGTGACAAAAAGTGACAAAAAGTGACAAAAAGTGACAAAAAGTGACAAAAAGTGACAAAAAGTGACAAAAAGTGACAAAAAGTGACAAAAAGTGACAAAAAGTGACAAAAAGTGACAAAAAGTGACAAAAAGTGACAAAAAGTGACAAAAAGTGACATAAAGTGACAAAAAATGTCAAAAAATTACAAGAAATGACAAAAAATGATAAAATATGACAAATGATAAAATGATGAGGCTATTCAAATTTCGAACTAATCGCCTCGCGTGAAATGGCAAATAATGCTGTTATGGAATTTGTATGGACTATAACTTAACTATTTGCTTTGGTATAACACACGCGTTTTTTATGACCCGCTTTACATATTTAAAACCGGTGGAATTACATCAGCTTTACGAGCAACTGTGTTAAAAAATATGTAAAAAAAATAGTTCTGAATCTTTTTATTATTTAAAAATGTTAAAACATAATTTATACAGGTAGTTAAATTATTAAAGTCATACTAAATAATAATAATCTTTATTTAACTATACATATTAGGTACAGTTTGGCACCTATTTGGGTTTAAAAAATACATGAACTTACTGTTCACGTTGAAAATTCTGTACAATAAATAATACTCTACCTCATAAGCTAGCCTGTATAAGACATAGTTTGTGGTCAGGTTTCCAAAAATCAACAAAAACCTATCTCTTATTGAATGTTGTCTACGTCTGAAAATAAGAAGCCATTGTTATGCAGTGACATAATAACAAACTGGTATAATTACTTATTAGATAATCCTATTATTACAACACTTATACTTAATTATACACCGTGTTTCAAACATTGCCACGGAAACGTGTAGCATGGATCCAAATGCCCAACCACGAGCGCGACCTATTTGACGACCTAAACTGCACTGTTAGAGGGATGAAGCTTTATAGGGTGTATATCCCACGATCCCTCTTTCTTACTTGCACGCTTGACATTTTAACGCATCATGGTAAGGCTCCTAGACCCACCAGTGCTGGAGTTTTGCGTAAGCATTAAAAAAAAAGAGCAGAGCAGTGCTGGCCCAGTGGTAAGTACCTCGACTTGCAAGTTGTAGGTCGCGGGTTCAAACCCGGTCATGTGCATTACTTTGTGTAATTTATTTCATCATCACTGCTCTCAAAACGGTGAAGGAAAACATCGTGAGGAAACCGGCATGTCCTAGAACCCAAAAATTCGAAGACATATTGTGACATCCACCAATCCGCAATGGGTCCGCGCGGTGGATTATGGCCCATTCCCTCTCCAAGAGAGGAGGCCTGAGTCCCAGCAGTGGGAACATTATAAGGCCGATAATGCTAATGCTAAAAACCTCAAAATAAACCCCAATGTAATTAATTTGCTTTTGTCACATGAGCATCTGAGCTCAGTTGAGCAGACCCATTTAGTTTTAAATACTTTTTAATGCGAAATGTCATCAAACTCAAAATGATAAGGTAGGCATTTAAAGACTTTCAACGATAATTATACTTAATTACAGTTTGTTTGAAGATTTCATAATTAAATATTATTTCTTCATTATCTTTTCACGTGTTCATCTTTGTTTCTAATTATTGTAAAGCTATAAAACCTTAGTAAAGAGCCTATTACACTACTCGATACGTCGACTCAATACGTCGGTCGACTCGTTACGTCGAGCCCCGTCGAAGACCGTCTTACCCTTATTACACTACCTAGTCGTCAACGGCGCGTTTTGTTCCATGAGCGCCTTAAGGAGATGTCAGCAAACTGTAGGGGCCCGGCAGAGCCGAAGCCTCTGGGGAACACGGAAAATCCGAAAGGTTATCACTGTGTCCCCCAGATCGAAGGCAACGAAGGAACGGGGCCTACCCCGTACTAAACCCCTAGGTTTAGTCAGTAAGAGTCTGACACGCCCTCCCGCTCCACCCTAGAGTGGGAGAAGTCATTCTGATGATTCCCCTACCAAAAAAACCCTTATTACACTACGCAACGTAGACTAAGACCGTTCGTAAAAACTAGTGGTGTAATAGGCCTTTAAACCTCAACTGCAAAGTACGCACGTATGAACAATAGTTCGTTAATATTTCTGATGGATTTCTCTTCATAATAAGCGCATTGTGCATAACATCTACACGCTCGATTCCACTACTAGAACTCGAACCGTAATTAAACTAGTGAAATTTTATCTACATACATTTATAGATACTAATTAGTAGCAAGAATATGGTTTTTACAGTAGCAGATAATTTAATTTATAAATTACCATCATTTCTCGAATTATATTTATAACCGGGACCTAAAATCTAACAGATAGGTACAGTTTGCCTGGAAGAAATCGCCAAGTGCGATAAGGCCGCCAATTGTATGAGTTTTATCATAAGGTTTCCTTATTGTTTTTGTAATCTTGGTGTACAATAAAGTATATATAAATAAATAAATAAATACAGTTTTTTTTGAGATGGGAATTCTTTTAATGACTTCTCCCGCTCTAGGGCGGAGCGAGAATCCGTGTCACAGTTTTACTAACTAAAACCCAAGTATGTTGCGTTAGTTGTCCTTTGCATTCCAGAGCCAGGGCAACTGTTTTAAACATTCCCTTATCACTAGCGAAGGTATTGTAGTAACAGAAGACAGGACTAAAATTAGGTAGTTATCTGTGATTAATGTGATTATTCATAGACTCACAGTTGACAGAGATACTATGTATTGTCCTATTAATTAAAATTATAGTCCGATAATTTCCGTATTTGTAACAAATACCTATAGAACTTTGTACCTGTTGTTTACCTATATAAATAAAAGAAATACTGCTTTCCTACGCGTTGGGAAATCTAAGAACAATAAGACACAAGGATAATAAATTATATTCTCGGGCTTTCTTTACCGGGTTGTAACTTTTTAAATACCTATTGCTTCTGAGTATAGAATTTAATAACTAAGAAAGTTGTTTAATTAAGTCATTTAATATGATAAAAAACTGGGCAAGTGCGAGTCGGACTCGCGCACTGAGGGTTCCGTACCAACTTACCTATGAAAACAGTTCAATTCTAGAATCGAGTCTTGAAGATTTTTCAAAAAATAAAATCTTGTGACGTAGGTAACTACAAATTTTCAGTTTTCAGAATTTTCTCTATATTTGTGCTATAAGATATTATTATATGCTTCTTTCCGAATTTTGATTCCTTTGACAGTGTCGAAATGTACGTTTTTTGCAACATAAACGAGTGCATCTTTTTTTCCCGTCAACTTTAAAAGTTTTATTTTTGCACAGTTTCATGGGATTGCGGATTTCAGTATAAAGTTTTAATTTCAACTTAATACCTCCACGCGTTCTCGAGATAAAGGGTCTTGACAGACAGACAGTCAGAGGACAAAAAAGTGATGCTATAAGGGCTCCGTTTTTCGCTTTTGAGGTACGGAACCCTAAAAATGGTGCCTCCCAAACTAATTTTGATTAGTTAATGGTGAGGAAAGTTTCTACTTAAATATCCATAGTTTTATCAGAACGTACTAACGTACGAGTATGACTACGCTACGCCTTGTTTACATCCGTCAAATGTTTTCCATAAAACTAAGCATAAGGCGGGTAATTTTCAGGAAAAGGAGAATAACAGGTAGACATTATTGATGTTTTTCCAAAACATAATTATTCTCTTATAAAAATACAATTAGTTAATTTTATTATCCAATGAAAATCATCAAACTGATAAAAAAAGAACATTGAAAAATACTCAAAAGAGTAGCGTTTCATCAATTACAAGAAATAATGATGATAGGCCGACAAAATGAATCATTTGTACAAAATGACCGGTAATTGACTTGATAATGCTGTCGTCGGAAATGGCTTATTTTGTAGTGAAACAGTTTTTTTTTACAAAATACCTAAATGTAGCTTATTACAGTGTCTAGAGCGTCTATTGTAGAACAAATGTACTTTGTGCGTATCGAGCGAAAATAGACGTATAAAAGTGTTAATACCCCTGAGTTTGTTTCGGTGTTTCTTCTCAGGGTAGTCAGTTAGGAAACACCGGCCTCATCTAGTAACAAAAAAAAAAAAAAAAGTCCAAAAAAAAAATTGACGTGTAAAAGAGTTTGAAAAAACCTATTTGCAGAATAAATATCATTTATCATTTATCATTTAATAAACATAATTTATCATTAAACTTGGGATTTTGCTGCGTCTGAGTCGTGAGCATTTAAATACACAAATTGTCATAGTTAAAGAGTCGTGTCGATACAATTTATTTTGTTCTTAATATAACTTTTCAAAGACATGTTCTCACCGGGTGTCTAATCAGTTAGCTCTAACAATAATGTCAAGTTTATTTCTGCCTTGTGCAATGGCTGCTGCAATTCGGAAGTTAGGTTATGTAGTGTCGTTATGCAAAGGTGTATACGTAATACATGACATCATCATTCGGTATATTGAAGAGGTAGAATAAGGTTGAGTTGGTTGGTTGTAATACGCCCCATCATGGTTGTGGGATTTTTCGAAAGAATTACGCTGTGGCCCTAGAACGCAACGAGTAACTGAAGATATACAGTAAGTAAAAGTCTGATGCTCTCTTTCGCTCTATGTAGAGCAAGAGGAGTTACTTAATAGTTTTTCGCCCTCAAGTAACACCAGGCCCCACAATTCATTACATTTTGTGGAGTCTACAGTTGAGTCCGAGCATAAATGTTCTGGACTGACATTTTGTTTTTATTATATTTGGGGTTGATTTCATAATACTTACATTTATAATAATTTTCGCAGCCAGACTTATTGCCTAATGAATTAAAATTATGTATTTAATTGGTACAAGTCATCAATGGACTTCTGCCGCTCTGGGTAGTGCGAGACTTTTACTAACTAAAAACTCCCGTGTTCCTTCAGTAGCGCTTTGCATTCCTGGGTCACTCTTTCGAATCCTGCTGGTTTTCGCCGTTCCAAAACCTTTCGCCTCCATCGACCATCTGTTCTGCGGGCAATGCGCCCCTGCTAACAAGAACATGGCAACTTTATACTATATCATAATTATATGGTGATAAAATCAACGTAAATGGAGGAGAATAAATGGTTACATTTAAGTAACCATTTATTCTCTTGAGTAATCTAAGTTACTAAAATAACTTATAGCGTGAGACAGGTTCTACCACTCTGAGGTAACAGTCATTAGCATTTGTGCAATTAAACTACTTAGTTTTTTTGTACGCATTTAATTTGCATTCCGTGCAGTCCTACGCAAGATGCTGATCAATTGAGTGTCTAGAGAATGTGAGTTTACATGTTTGTGAACGGGCCAACGATACAGGAGTAATTACTAGTGTGGGGCAATAATTGTTTAATTGAAAAACCAAAAAATCTATTATTGGGAAGATTGCCAATACCTAAATTAAAATACACTCTTTAGATGCTCGTAGTCACGGTAATATTTCGCAGTATTTCAAGTGAAATTAGACATAGTAATTGTTTTTGCTAATGGATGCTATTTTATTCTCGTCACGTCATTGTCAAAGGTTATCTAGGTGAGCAGTCTAGACGCCAATGGATTGATGCACAGGACATATGAATATGTCGATACAATTGAGAGTTCTAATTAGTTCTAATATCTTCTTCTTCCTGCCCTTGTCCCATATTACTTGAGGTTTTCTTCTATTCTGCCATGTCACCCGTCACACTATCATCATCATCATCTGCCTAGCCTCTTCCAAACTATATTGGGGTCGGCTTCCAGTCAAGCCGGATTTAGCTGAATACCAGTATTTTACGAGGAGCGGCTGCCTACCAGATCTCCACAACCCATTAACTGGGGTACACGGTACTTCATGGCAAGACTGGAGTCAGATTTAAGTACTGGCTTCTAAATATCCGTAACGACTGCCAAAGATTTACAAACGACAGCCAGGACCTACGGCTTAACGTGCTATCCGAGGCACGGAGGAAACTCGTTATGTTAAGATGGTCACCCATCCACAGACCAACCTTGGCAAGCGTTGCTTAACCTTTGAAGATCGACCTATGCAGCTGTTATTATCTAGCCACGAGCTCCTCACCCGTCACACTATCAATAGTTCCTTTCTCTTTCACATCGTTTCTCAAACAATTCATCCATCTTTTCTATAGCTCCTTCTCCCTCTTCATCCGTCTACATGTATACTTAGTCAGAACTCTTTAATTACGGCTAATACGTGGTAGGTACAAACATTTTTATATTTTATTTTATTTTCCATTCAACATGCCTAATTTTTCAGACTTTCGAGTACAAATTCAAAAAATTAGAAGTTGTCTTACAACATCTAGCCAACATTTTCGGAGTGGCTCCGAACTGTACGGAGTATTGCTGCAAAAAGCAGGTCAAGGCAAGTCCTATCAACATCGGTTTGCGCTTGCACAAATGACATGGCCAAATGAACTGAAATTGTATAACTAAATACAGTAGGCGGCTATTGTATGGCCATCGAGTCTTACATTGTTGGCTTTTGAGCGTCATCTCTATCACAGGAAGCTGGTTTCCTGTCATGGAACCAAAAATCGGAAGATAACATTTACCGACCAATCTCCAACACTGGGCCCGCATGGTGTGTTAAAGCCCATTCCCTTTTCTAGAGAGGAGCCTTGAGTCTCGAGAGGGGGAACAATTATAAGGATGATTAGTTTTATGCTATTATAAATATATCTGTAACTTATACTTTTGTGGCTATCTATACATATGTATGTATATTTCTTAAACTTGAAGAATAGAATAGTGATTAAATTAGTTAATTGCTTCAGTATGAATACAAGGTAAAGCAGAAATGGAGGAAAATCAGCATTTATTTTACAATATTTTATTTTGATAGACGTGTGTCAATGGAGCCGAGGACTGCAATGACAAACTTTCTCCACTTGTATCAAAATGTCATCATCTACCTAGCCTTTTCCCAACTATATTAGGGTCGGCTTCCAGTCAAGCCAGATTTAGCTGAATACCAGTATTTTACGAGGAGCGGCTGCCTACCAGACCTCCACAACCAATGGGTTACCGTGTTACCCCAGTTAATGAACTGGGGTAACACGGTACTTCATGGCAAGACTGGAGTCAGATTTACTGGCTTCTGACTATCCGTAATGACTGCCAAAGATCTCCAAATGACAGCCGGGACCAACGGTTTAACGTGCTTTCCGAGGCACGGAGGAAACTCGTTATGTTAAGATGGTCACCCATCCACAGACCAATCTAGGCAAGCGTTGCTTAACCTTGAAGATCGACCTGTGCGGCTGTTATTATCTAGCCACGAGCTCCTCTTGTATCAAAGTGTACTGTTGTAAATTGACTGAGAGGTATGTCATCGTAGGTTTTGGTATTGTTCCATAAAGTGCTAAGTAGCACAGATGTTTATAAGTCTAATATATACCTAAACATAAACCGCAAACTCGTGTATTTATTGTGTGATCAATATTGTTTTGTACCTACTAGTCATATTATGTTTTACATAAAATGTACTACGTAAAATGAGTAAGTAGTCGACAATGATTTAGTCATGAAGAAATATGAATATAAGGAAGTGTTGGTATGTAAAATCAATACACAGCCCTCTTTTATTAATTACTAGCTGTCCCCTGCGGTTTCACCCGCATTTTTCGTTACTGCTCCGCTCCTGTAGGTCGCAGCGTAATGGTATATAGCCTATAGCATTCCTCGATAAATGGGCAATCTAACACTGAAAGAATTTTTCAAATCGGACCAGTAGTTCCTGACATTACCCCCTACATACAAACTTACAAATCTACAAACTTACAAATTTTACCTCTTTATAATATTAGTATAGATTGATAGAGTCGCGTTTGACCTCTATCTCATCTGATGGGAAGCGATGATGTGGTCGACGATGAAGCACGGCTGCCTAGAAGTAACCTAATCACTCTTGAATTAAAGTCCTCAAGGTTGTAGCTGTCAGCAAACAAAGACTCCGGCAGAGAATTCCACTCCTTAGCTGCACGCACAATGAATGTGTTCCCAACCACTTTAAATTAAATTATAAAACTGGTCCGAAAAGAACTTCATCAACGGACACTAGTTGGTAATCTCCTCACTTAGTATGTGATCTATATGACGAATAACTTTTAGTATGGGACCAACCCTGAAATCGTGAAAAAAAATTCAGCTGTCCAGTACATTTTGTCGACTTATACAAACGTACGGGATACCTAAAAGTTATTCGTAATGATGAGTATTAACAGTGTTTTCATTTATGATCGTATTGTCATCCCCACATTGTATATATCTATTAAGCCTTATTAGTTTAATTTGTAAATATTTAAAATAATTATAATTGAATAAATCTCACTAGTATGTACATTTATGCTATTAAACGCAATAACATAATAAATATAATTGATCCATAACCAAACACTGTTTTGCTTACTAATAAGATCGCTATGCCAAAGTTTGCGGTGCAGCGATGGCGGCTACATGACGTCATTTTGGCAATATTTGGTCAGCTGTCATTTTTCTGCAGCCGTCATAAATACAAGAAAACAATGACTTTTACTATCGTCATGTACATTAATTATCATAATGCGTAAATGAAAAACAACAGTATTGTGAATCGAATTTAATCATAAGAATGAATTTTCTTTCAAGGTGACATCATACAGTGAAAAATGTGGTTCATATTAAAGTGATGCTTCATCAAGGGTAGCTCGTGAAATTCAAAATTACTTTTTTTATGATATACTAGCTTTAGCCCGCAGCTTCGCCCGCGTACATAAACTATAGCCTATGTCACTCAGGAATACAGCAGCTTCCTATTGGTGAAACAATTTTAGTAATCGGACCAGTACTTCTACAGCTTACCTCATACAAACAAAAAAACAAACTTTACCTCTTTATTATATTAGTATAGATATCCATTCAATAGTGTTAGACGAACTGAGAGTGTTAGCCTTTCTAACCAGCAAGCTTATAGTCACTCAAAGGGCAATGTAACGGGCTACTCACTCAGAGTTTCCTTGCGTGATCGCGGAATGAAGATATTTGCAGGAGAACAAGGTCGCCGACGTAGCCCGAAGAATCGCCTAACTTAAGTGGTAGTGGGTAGCACATTGCTCGTAGAACAGATGGTCGCTGCGAGAGTCGCGGGAATTCGATGGATTCAAAATGCACAGGATCATGCGTCATGGTGACACTTGGGGGAGGCCTAATTCTTACAGTGGAAGTCCTACGGCTGAAATGATGATTCTGAGCGTCACCTTGAACATTTTTTTTTCAGTAAAAATAGAAAAAAAACATGGTAATCCTTTTGATCCGTTATCTTCCTTGTTTGCGGCGGTTTCAGTATCTATCTAAAAATCCACCGTTAAATCATATGTCAACTGGGTTACGCGATATTTTTGACAGAAGATTAACCGATCAGTGATATAAATTGGCCTCCAAACAGTTTGACTGGGGATTATTGCATGAAAAGGCAGATAGATGGTTATAGAAGGTGACTTCTAACTTATTGGTTATCTTTAAGGGGGTGAAAGTACTCATTAATATGGTCTAGTTTTCGTATGAGGGGCCTATTTTTAGTACTAAACCTGAAGATATAGGAAAAAATAACTGTTTTTTTTAATATTATTGCTTGACTGCGATCCTATTTGATGGTAAGCAGTGATGCAATTGTTTATGGTGAGGCGCACAAGTTTATTAAGAGCCTATTCACTCTAGGCCGATTATCCCACAACCAAGACCACAAGAAGACTGCATCACTGCAGCAGGCAAATTGTTCCAGTTCTTCGTTCTTGTGTCTACATAATTATTGAAGTTATGTGAACATAGTACAGAAGAGATATGTGATGGTAAAACTCATTGTTGAGTTAAGCTCGCCTTTGTACATGAACTGTAAAAATCACTGTACTTAAATATAGTTTTTGTGTACAATAAAGAATTAAGAATTAAGGATGGTTGAGTGATAATGGTTCCGACTTTCAAGTTGTAAATACGTCATGGGTTAAAACTAATCTCAAAACGATAAAGGAAAACATCGTAAGGAAACACGCACGTCCTAAAATCAAAAATTCGAGGACTGGTGACGTCCACCAACCCGTATTGGGCCCACGCACGTGGTGTATTATGGCTCATTTCCTTCCTTAGAGATGAGGCCCGAGTCCCAGCCATCAGAACTTTATAACGCTGGTCATACTTCCTAAGACTAAACAGCTGATGTTAACCTACGGATCAACCTAGCAACAATTCTCTCCTTGTTCTTTCTTCCTTTCCAGGTCCCATTACTATTTGGGAAAAGATTTCCTCACTTTCCAGTCATAAGTAGTTCGGTTTCAGGTTATCAATACTGACAATTGGGTTTGCTTGCGATCTCTCTCTCTATATTGGACCATCGGGGGTAATCAACTCAGCAAAAAGTATCAGCTGATTACTATGGTAAAAGGTGTTTATATTCATAAATACTATCACCCCCTTCTAATTTATTATGGTAAGAAATCATTAAATAACTTCTTCCACTGTGGGTGGAGCGAGAAAGGGTATCAGACCTTTTACTGACTAAAATCCACCTTTGATCTTTCTTCTTCTTCTCATACTTTTCGCTTTGTGTTCCAGGGCCACGGTAACCCTTTCGAACAAGTCCGCTACCAATAATACAATACCTACTTAAATTAAATTCGCGAATTTCTTCTAACATAACAGTATTACGTGACATCCGGTCTTCATTCAGTTATCCTGCTCCTCATTTCCTCATCTTACTAATCGAGGAAGAAGTATAGGAACGGAAAACCGTACTACAGCCGGTCTTTCCAAACACATAAGGAGGACAATGAACGCTTTTAAAGCAGTATATAAGTATTGTATGAACAGCCATCAGCCATGTATAACACAATGATGACTAGTCCCGCAAATTATAAAGTAATAAAAAATACTTTACACATAATTACTGTATGCATGTATGGGTATGGGGACATCATTATAATATTGCAGTTCGGAAAAGGCCCCGGTTGAATTTTAGCTGTATGGACTGTACAAAATTTGATTTTGGCGATCTTTGAAAGAAATGGTCACCTTGCGGTTTGAGAGGTTGTTAGAGCGGTTTACCATGCAGACTAAGTGTGACAACCTCCTAGGCCAAGCAATACTTACTGAGGTTGGTCAAATCAAGTCATTTAATCATTTTTATTGGTTCACATAGGTAGAGAAATTATGTTTATCTATATCTATACTTCTATACTAATATTATAAAGAGGAAAGATTTGTACCTATTTTTGTATGTTTGTAATGAATAGGCTCAAAATGTACTGGGCCGATTTAAAAAATTATTTCACCAATAGAATGCTACTCTCTATTTGACATAGGCTACATTTCATTTTGAAAAAAATTAGGGATCCTTGGTAAAATTTTAACAATGTAACCGAAGGTGTAGAAAAATGAGTCTTAAGTCACTAAAAAAAGTGTTTTATATCCAAATTTCCAAAAATAAATAAGTATCTACCCCGTGCGAAGCCGGGACGGGCTGCTAGTTTTACATAATTGATGAACAGAGCACTATGCTATGTCAGGGGGCGTGCAAATATGGTATGCAAAAATAATCATTATACTCCACGGTCCACGTAACAGCCAAGATTCGGCTTTCATTTATTAAATAGTCTTTTGACGGTCGTTACGGATAGTCAGAAGACAGGACATCAGACACCAGTCGAGTCTTGTGACAGGGTATCGTGTTCACTATAAGTATGAGAACAATGGATCTGCTTATTTCTATAGAAATTTCTTCCAGCTGACCTGCATAAGGAGAAACCAGAGACCATAGGACTTCTTTATTCACTCCATGTATAAGGAATTCAGCCACGTCTGGTTAGGCTGGAAGCCGACCTCTAACATCTACCTCGTTAGGTAAAGACAAGGAAGATGTTGATGATGTTGTAGACCATGGTACAGTTTGTTTTAGAGCATGTAATATTGCTGTAAATTTGTAATAGAAATAAAGTTAATGGGTTGTGGAGGTCTGGTAGGCAGCCGCTCCTCGTAAAATACTGGTATTCAGCTAAATCCAGCTTGACTGGAAGCCGACCCCAATATAGTTGGTAAAAGGCTAGGCAGATGATGATGATGATGATGTAATTGAAATAAAGAATTGTTTCTATTACATACAAAGGGCATAGAAAACTTCACCAGCATAACAAATTACTCTTAAATGCCACAATACATTACAGAGTGCACTCAAATGATTACTAATGAGTTGGTCAATAACCTCAGATAAGGGAACATGGTTCACGCTGTGTCTGCCCTCAAATAATGTAATGTTCAGCAATCGTGATAATTTAAACAATTCCTGTCGGATATGAGCTAAATTGTATGCGTCTATCCACCCACTTTTTAAATGAATCGTTGCCCTACTAACTATTGAACTAATTTTGTGATGTACCATGGGTGGGATAGCAAATTTTACATATATATACATATATAGTCGGTAAAATATGCTTTTTGCGGGATATGACAGGTCTTCAGCTGCTCCTTGTTTTCGAATCGATGGGTCACTCCTTAAGCTACGGTCCAGACCCTGTTTGGGCTCAAATATGTGGCTACGTTATTAACTGCTGCATCGGAGGAACTCAAGCCTATGCACCTGCATTTTGGAGGATCTAATGAGTGCTACCGATACTGCAGTTAACTCAATCTCTTAAACTGAATACGTCCCTTAGACTATTGCATTACCTTGTGAGGATTTAATTCTTAAAGTATTTTCACCTCCTATAATATTGCTAATGAATTAAAATGCAAATCTATAAAAGCCGTATATCCTTTGTAGCATAGTCGTGTCGTGAGAAAAAATATACTTCAATAATAATTCCCACCTCGACAGATTGTAGCTTGTAGTAGAGATCACAATCCGTTATACAGGATACTGTCAATATTATTGAACAGTGTGTAAAAACATACAAGTGTAGCTAAGCTGTGTTCGATACTAAGAACCGTGACTCGTGTAGATTTGACCAAGGCTAATGACTACTTGACTACTAGATGACAACGTGGCTCTGCTTGTGTCTGTAGGCAGTTTTAATTTTTTTCAAATAAAATGTATCTTGTATCCTTGTTTTTGGGAGCAAAGAAAGCTTTCATAGAATTATAAATAAAAAAATACTGAATAAAATCGAATTTAATCGGCGTTTTTATAACATAAACTAGTGCAATCTCGCCTGATGGTAAGCAGTGATGCAACTGTTGATGGTACATCAGTTAATACTGAAAAAACTCAACGACTGAAAAAAAAAATCCATATCAGATTTAGAACGCAACCTCGCAATGAAATATTTTCTCTTCTGTGCCTTGAAAATCACATTATCACAATCTTTAACAATCGTTCCGGATAGAGCTGAGAAATCTCAAATCAAGAGATATCACTATCGTGTTACCCAATTACTGGGTTGTGGAGGTCAGATGCCTATCTGACCGACTGTCTAGACGCGACATGTAAAATATAGGTATTCAGTTTTATCTGGCTACTTAATAGGACTCGGAATAGCTCATATGATGACTATATGAGCATTTAAAAAATATCAAGAATTTCTATCCTCGGATTCAATTGGAGAAGAATTCGCAAACAAACTGCCTGTTTCGTTTACTCTTTTAAGAATATTAAGAAACTTCATATAGATATCAGTAGTTATACATACAGAATGAAACAGACAGACTAGTAGAGATAGGCAATACCGGCCTCATTTAGTAAATATAAACTGACGAAAAAAATTGATGTGTAAAAGAGTTTGTGAAAACGAACTTGCAAAATACGTAAATATCATTTATCATAGGCAGTGTGTATATGTAGATATGCGCAGTAAAGACCTTCCAAAGTTACAATCACCAATAGAACAATTTGTCTGAAGAATATACACTAATGATGCATTTAGAATAGAATAGAATAGAATAAACTTTATTGTACACCAAAAGAAGCAAACGAACAGACAAACGTAGGTATTTGTTAGTACAGCTGCGTTAATTATAAGTTTAAAGGTCAAAGGTGTCTCTAGTAAATAGTGTCCAATGGTTATACCGCCTCACTAAAGACATTATGTATAGATTCTAGGAACTTATTATATTTTATTATCTGTCATGATACTTCCGCAGAAATCGTAGCTTCATCTTTCAAGCTGTGTTATATGAATAGAGAATTGGTGTGTGTTCAAAAAGCAAGTCATATTCGATTAAAACTGTCCTGGGTTATTTAATGAGTATCATCAACCTGACTTTATACCCAATTTATTTGAGATCGGCGTTGTATATCATCTTTACGTTAGAAGATGTTATTGCTAAGATTAGTATTAATCCCTTTTTATGAAGGTGCGAAATCATCTCCCCTATCATTCAGTTGTTTCTCCCGCTCTGGGTGGAGCAAGAGGGAGTTTGAGACTTCATAGACCCACCCGCGTCCCTTCAGCTGTCCATTGTCTTCCCTGGTTGCGATTACTCTTTCCTATACCGTATTTAAATAAATACCGTAACTCAGTATTAACTCCCATATTGACAAAACTTTATATCATGCAATCAAGGTAGGTATAGATTTCAATAGTTCTTTAAAGTCATCAGAGCTATTTTTATATTCCCATTAAATCTTAAAGACGTAAGAATACATTCCAAAGGATGCATAAATCAGAAACGTGAGCGGTTATAGATGAAAAAACTCGCACATATAATTTAGTTATATGACCACTTCCAATTTTTTACAATCGGGCAGGAACCTACCAATCAGCTTACAAAAAGACAAGTTGTCGGCAATATGGCTTCACCTTTGATCTGCTTGGTTCAACAAACCTATATGAAGTAACTATGTAACTGTAGAAACTCACGTAATGAGTGTTTGCAATACTATTTAACGTTTGAATCCCCAACCGGTCCTATGAGACCGCGCTGTTATTGTTTTACTATTGTGTCTCGTTTCGCGGGTATCTGAGTAATTAACTAAGATTAGATAAGAATAAAATAATGGCTTGAACTCATGAACTCGTTTATTTATAAACCTACATGCATAGTCATAGAACACGAAGTAATATAACCTTCATCTCAATTCAAACCACTTAAGATGCAACATCTTACATAATATATAGCTACACAACAGCGGTGCCAATACACACATATTTTAAAATTATTTGTTTGTTTTTTTACAACACCAAACATAGTAAAAACCTGTATATAGGATAAGCATTTATACAATTCTGAGCTAAATAGTCAGAAGGATAAGTCTTAAAATCGAATGCGTTGGCGACATCCGGGATCGACAGACTGACAATATTGTTGATAACATTCGTTGTATGGAAACTAACAAGACACAATATTAATCGTGAAACATTAGCGATGTATTCAAAGAAACAGTTGATAAGTTAAACAGAGTTAATGAAAATGTTAGTTCCATTATGTCATTGTTTTCAGAAATAGATGATACAGAAATTAAGCATATTGATGAAAATAGGCTAAGTTTGTTTTAATTTTAGAAGTCTTTTTTATAAATAAGAGCCTTGTAATTTTAAATACAGATAATATTGTTAAAATTTCAGTCCCTTGCTAACATCCTGCGGACAAAATATTCATAAACAATACAACTTTGCAAGCGGCCCCTGCAAAGTTATTTTAGAAACAAAATTTGAGCAAAAACAAAATAAATGGAATGACGTTGAGCAAAAAGGATTTAGCACCAACTTTAGAACGTCCGAAGCCAACAAAGCCAGTTCCTCGCACTTTGCACCGAGTTATTTATATCCTTTTATAAATAATAATATCACTTAGTTTTTTTGAGAGACATATCGTCACGATAGTTTGGTTGAAACACATTGTATTCACGTACAATAGCGATCCGTAGATCCACTGAATCCTGACACTAGACAGTCACACACACTATGTTGATCATCTGTTTTCTTTCTCAGCGACTCTGGCGCAACTTTCGCAGTTGACGTGCGACCTCATGTTGTTGTTAAACTTCCTTTTGACAGCAAAATTTCGTTCCCTTGATGGGAACTTTTGTATTTTCTTCTCTTTCACCGGCTCTTTATCTGTTCCAGTGATGCGTCTGTACACATCCGCCCACTCCAATTGTTTCAACGAGAGACACATTGTTTGGGTTGTTTGGTTTGCGAGCGCGACACGACTGTTCGGTATGACCGCGGGAGCAGTAGTGGACATTTTTCTCGGCGCTCGGCGCACGCGCTGGCCTCACCACAAGGCTGATTATCCGCTCGTTAGTCTGTTGATGTCGATCACGTTCGTCGGCATGGCGCGAAGCATCGTTGATAAGGTATCTGTGACCCGGTCACAATAATTTGATAACGTAATGGTTATTAGCGATTTTTTAAGCGTTGTCTGCTTTAGTTATTACTGCGATAACATTTGGTTCGGTAAATGTAATCTCAACATTGTTATTGACTTTTATATGTTTTGTGGGTTTGGCAATTTGATAATATAATCTTTGTGTATTTATAAACATGATACTGTGATATCGAAAGAGATACCATGAAAAATAACTCCTATTAACTTGCAAATTGGCAAGATAATGTAAATATAGAATAGGTTTTTTAGTTTGATTCAAAAACAAAAAAAAAAAATGGATTGTTTTAAAATCATATATGAAATTAAGAAGCCTGTCTGTGTGTGAAGCTGATATGTGGGGTTTACTTTAATACAATTAGCAGACTAAATTAGTTAGTGTCCTAGGAATAAACCAGACGGCTTATCAAAGAACGCCATATGTATTAAATACGAAAACCTTCACAAAACTCACACGTAAACTGATTCTCACACTAATACAAAGAACAGTTCAAACTGTCCGACAACGAACTGAGTAACAATAAAGTGGGTTCGGTGCCAAATTCTTTGATAACTTGAAACAAAGGCACGCGTAATGAAACAGGACATGATGCAGTAATGAGCCCCAATCATTGTGATCCTAATATGAAGTAAAGTTGTCTACGTGACACAATACACGAGAAACAAAGAAACAGAGGCATACCTACTTGAGTGACTAAGGTGACGAAGGGGCCAACGGAAGACTGATAGCTCAAAATGCAAATGCTGTAGATAGCCGGTAGACGAGAAAACATTTTCTCTATTTGTATGCACAAGGTATACGCCATAACCGCTTCGGGGTCGTGGAACCAAGGTTCGATGATAAAGTTACGAGTTTCCTCATTCTAAGAGTCTTAGAGACTAGACTTACCTCCATGCGTGTGGGATGAATCCAGGGCAGAGTTCTGGACAGTTGTCACAGGGTCTACCCTCCGATACTTCTTTTATCCGAACGCCCTGAAAAGAAAAGAGGACTATGTTAAAAAAAAAATAGATACGTGACATAAGACAGTTGAATTGTACTTCGAATTGTAGGAAACCCGTAATAGGTTTTCAATTAGTTATCAAAACGCTACTTAGGAACCAGTTTGAAACTATTTTTCTAAATTACTTTTAAGTCCGTGTTCAAATAGCCTAAGGGCCTGTTTCACCACCTATGATTAAGATTCGAGTATCTTACTTGACAGATAATTTCATACGAATTCTGTCACATTTTTGAATTTATTCAGTGAGTAGTGCCTACTCGGACATTGTGAAACAGGCCCTAATTGTGGTTGGAGTGGTTCCTATCTAAGTGGATGTTCAAAAATACATAGATATCACGTATATCAAAATGATTACATTGACATTTCATTTACAAATTCAATGCCAATTTTAAGAATTTTGGTTCACAACCGCAAACGTCAAAAATGCGAAATTAAAAAATGATAAATTGACATCAGGCAATGTCCGTTATACATATACAGTCTACGAACAAAATTTCTATTTCAAAAGTAATTTAATTTTAACAAAAATTGTAAAGCATATATTTTTTTTATAAGATTTAGGATATATCCAATAATATTAAATTAATGATAACAGTTTACTAATTCTACATATTAAATATCTATTATGGTTCGTTAAGGAATATTTGAAGATTCCTATTTAGCTGGACTTTGCCCAGACATGACAAATAAACAGACAAATATTAAGTTAAATATGTATGGCAAGTCGTTACATTTAAGTAATTGTTTCCTTATACCTATTTGTTTCATTCAAAATAAAATTTACTATTAGGTACGACTATTATTATATTAGTTTCTGTTTATTTCAGGCATTTAACTTATCACATACCCACAAAACGAGATACAAAGTAAAACAATAACAGCGCGGTCTCGGACCGGTCTTAATTCATCAATCCCCATGAATTAAGGCTGCACTAGTTGGTGGCTAGAATTGTAAACGTCCAACATCATGTCCAACCGTTACCGTTAGAAATGCTTTTATGAGCAATAAGAAGCTAGAGCATACACAAATACACACTACTATAACATACAATTAGGTCCGCCTTTATACAATGTTTTTGTGCATAAAGTTCCAATAAATAAATAAAATAAGTATACGAAGATTTATAGATGAAAAAACTTTTGACTTTATCTGTTCAAGATGAAATAGACTTGAGTTTTTGAATAAATAATAGTCTATCTGTGTAAGGAAATTAATTTGTCAAATTCATTCTCTATAAGTTATTTATTCACGCCTAAATAACGCCTAAAATGTACATAAATTAGTTCCAAAATTTGGATGTTTCGACGCCTAAAGAAACCAAACTAATGCCAAAATATGGAAGTTTCGACGTGTGTAACTTTAAAGTTTATATTTTTTTACTGTTTTGTTTGAATACAGGTTTAGGTAATGACAAAACAAATCGATGTCATATTTTGTTTTGAAACTATACCGTCTAAGAATGAAGTCATCGCTATACTATGTTTGTTTGGTAAATTATAGTGAAGAGCTACCTCAACAGGGGTTCTCGTTTCCAAAGAAATTCGTACCTACACCAGCACACAAACGGGAAAATAATAAAAATATTATGCACAAATTCTCATAAATTTTCTTAACCAAATAATAATTTCGTAGACCAACGACGTCATAACGTATTTGTTTGCATTCAGACTCAACGTGAACAGTAAATGCCTAAATCAAGTCAATATTAGATGTCTGTATGGCAACATGATTGTACAGCTTTGTATATTATGTTTACACGAACCTCAAAGAGCTTGCCGTCAGAGCCACAAGTGGCCATCTCATTGAGATATCCAATCATATCTTCCATATCATCTTCGTTAGTAGATCGCAGTCTTTCAGAAACCTTTTCATCATTAGAATCGCATTCGCTGTAACTATCCGACGTAGAGTATTCACTATCACGCCGGTAAGCAAACAGTTTGAATATCCCGGTCTTTTCCCGCCACGAATCATCCCTTCCATCCCCGTTCTTCCTCCTCTTTCTATGAATTTTGAAAGGCACTTGCTTTAATCTTGGCTGTATGACGTAAGACACCTTTGAGACTATAGTTTTCTTATAGTTTTTGTCGTAATCTTCTTCAGTGATACCGCAATGATAGACAAGGTAGTCTCTCCTTATCTGTTCCTTCCCAGCTGGATCTCGCCAGTATGTCTCTCTCTCTCTAACTCCTAGATAATAGTCAAGGTCTCTTTCACCTATGTCGTCATCATCTGTTTTTGTTTCGTCAATTTTGTTTACAATTTGTTCTTCATTGTCTTCGCAATCTTCTACAGCTTCCATCAGAATTTCCGTTTTCTTATTATTCGGTTTTTTCTTTAAAAAAATTGCAGTGTTCGATGTTAAAAATTTAGTTGTCTTCCTATAAACAGAAGCGACTGATTCTCTTCGTCTTCTCATGTTGTTCATCTTCTTGTTTCTTCTACACAGACGTGTCGCGAAAAACTTTTTTATGTTCCTCAATATTTTTCCGGACTTCCAGTTCATTGCCAAGTGTGCGCTATCAAATCATTTTTTTATATTTCCAACGAGGCTTTTAGTTAAATGGAGTGGCAAGGGAGTAGATGAGGGTAGTTCCCCGTGGCGGAGCCCGCGGAAAACTAGTCAAGTTTTACGATTACGATTCCATTGTGAAGGTGACGTGATCGTGGTCACCTGCCAATGGGTGGACGATATTCCTCCAAGCCAGTATACAAAGACCCATCAGGTTCTAAGGGAGTTTACCGTTGTACTTGTTTAATTGAACGGGCAGAGGGGGAGACAGGGTCCTAAGTAAATTGGTGCGGTGGGTGGGTGGTTATGGTAAGGGCGTGGACTCTTTACGGCCATGCAAACAGATCTAAATGTGTCCACAGTAAATGACTCGACAAATTGCAACACCCTTGGGTAGTATTGCCTGTTAAATTTCTACCCTTATTAGCGCTCTTATTTGAACGGGGTCAGTGACATGATGTGTACCTATATAAACAGTTTTATCGCAGCTGTAAACAAGAGATTGCACTGAGTTACGAGAAAACATTGTTGTTGTTGTTGAGATAGTAAAACTGGAGTATATTAAATATGAACCACAATAAAATTATTGTTATGATGTCAGTAACAAAGTTGAGAATATATTTTAACTAAATTCACAGCACTGACAGCGCCATCTGCCAAGCGGTTCGAAAACTTTCATCGTTTCCTTTACAAAGCAAAGGTTTAATTTTATTGCGCGCGGAAGTAGCGCCATCTGTTATTGAGTAGCGTAACTAATAATGTTTATGCATAGTTTCAATTGTTATCATTATAAACAAACCATTTAACAACAGAAAAATTAAGCGTTATAATATGTCCTGAATAATGCAATTAGATTTATTTTCCTCGTTAATTTCCTGGTAAACAAGAACAAGGACAAAGGCGCCATATTTCGTTTGCGGAAACTTCTGAATGAATTCTTTAATGGCTGGTGTTGCAGTATCGATTTTATTATGTATTCTTGTCACGAAATGAACGACTTTATTACATTTATGAAGCTGCATACATACTGCCATATTGAAAAGCTCGATACACAATTGAAAAACAAGGGCTTTGTACGAATATTAATGCAACATTTTTCTCGCAAGAACATTCTATAAAAATATCTAGGTATATTTTTAATTGCTCCACTTTGCTATATTACTAACATTACACAGGAATTTTTACTTTTAGGTGTTGACTTGCCAAGTGGCCACATATAAATTTTTCAATGATAGATTGTCACACTGTCGTAACTGTTATCATAAGTCGTGCACAATATTGTTAGGTGTGTCAAAAAAGGCGCGCTTTCTGTTTTGGGATAGGTCAAGAGAGTGAGTTCGCGGGAAAAATTTAGACATACCTACCAACTTAGTTACAAAATTAAACACGCAGTAAGTTTCATTCAGTGAAATTAAACAAACTTGCATAATATGGATAGATAGTTTAACGCAAAACATAAACTACTTAACTTTTAGAGTACTTTAGGGGCTAGGAATTTTTAAAGATCCATGTTTTTCAATTTTGAGTATTGTGTAGGTACTTACCGCTTTGATGTCTTTGGTACAATAAGGTATTGTAAAGTCTGTTCAATAAACCCGGAGACTAAATTGACATAAGTATTGTCAAAATTACTATAGGAATGACGCCAGTTCTTGTGTTGAAATGTCATTTTAGTCTCCGGGATTATTGAACAGACGATAGGTACTATTTCTGTCATGTCAGCCTACTTGCGTTTAAAAACAGTTAAGTATTGACGGAACGGTCTAAACAAACTGACGAGGTCCGGGTACTAGGTATTTCCTAATTGTTGATTTTCTAATGAATGTTTAAATGTAACCATAATTAATCAGCCTTTTTTTTTTAAATAGTGTTCTTGCAGTAAAGTATTAGGATTGATTGAATTTTATTGACTCCTCCAACTAGCGCTAGATGGCGGGACCGGCCGTGGTTCATCAAAGTTTCTCTATAGGAACTTTAACCTATCAATATCCGCGAAACGAGACACAATAGTAAGACAATAACAACGCGGTCCTATGAGACCGGTCGGGGATTCATGAATTAAACTGGTAAGCATGTAAGAGTTACCAGTAACAAGTGTTTTGGCATGTAAGGAGATGCAAGCAATATCTTACGTAAACCGAATGTATTTTTTTTTAAGTCACCAAATAACTGCTTTCGCTCTGGGTGGAGTGTGAAGGATTGTCAAACTTTAACTGACTATAACACACCTGCGTTCCTTTAGTAGCTCTTTGTGTTCCATGACAGCGGTTTCAAAAAAAAAATGGACAAACTTTCGCACTTCTAGGAGTCCTTTCCAACGGAAAACACTTCTTGTTGCACATTTTCTCAACTGGTATAAAGTTTATTTTTGGCAAATGTTAACAGAATAACAAAACAAAATATCCATAGATATTTTTCTATCCCGTTGATTTCGAATTTGTCAAACAAATCGCTACGCATTCCACTGACGCCATTTTGAACCATTTGAATGCAATTTGTGTCGGCAGATTTTTCTAACAGCTTTCCATATTTTTAAATTGGTAACCCGATTTAAAAAGCAAATACCGGAATAGCAAATAAATGGTTGACTAGTTTGACTATATAATGTGAGATTGTTATCACAGTTTCTGGGAACTCAATATTCACAATTGCAATTTCATTATTATCTGTCTGCAATATTGATTATAAGATAGATAGGTAATCAATATCAGAGACAGAATACCTACATGATTTTAATGACAGAATACCTACATGATAATAATACTTTTTTTTTTGGTGTGATATCCTCTAATGACTTCTCCCACTGTAGGGCGAAGCGGGAGGGTGTGTCAGTATTTATCTGACTAAATATATGTTCCTATGTTCTTTCTTTGCCTTTGTTCCAGAACCACGGTTTACTTTTTCGGAAGTCAACCAATGGCCCCAGTAGACCTCGGTCCTACAGAGCTCCTATGATTTTGCTGATATCTTTTTGAGCTTTGCATGGAACGTTACGCGCCGTGGACGGCTCGGGCTTGGTTAGGGCCGGACGGTCTACAGCCCAGTTACTGGGCAACAGGATATTTATTGAATAGATTGATGGTCAGCTTTTCTGGCGTCTGACTACCGCATACCGGTAACGACTGTCAAGGTAAAATATTGTTTAAATTAGAATTATAAGTTATCATCAAAGATGGAGTCCAAACAAGTTGGTAACTTGCAGGTAGTCTCCTGTAGTGTTTCGTTTGACAAGCGCAAGAAAACTTTTGGGAGAACTTGTTCTACTACAGAGGAAACTTTGCTTTTGTTGTCATGGAAACTTAGTTTGTCTTTGTTACTATAAACATACTTTTGGCCGCGTTAAACATTACTGTAGGAACCCACTACAAGCATAGCTTTATAATGTTCCCACTACTGGGACTCAGGCCTCCTCTCTAAGAGTGGGAATGGGCTGTAATCTAACACATGGGCTCAGTGCGGATTGATGGATGTACTTTACATTATAATACCTAGCCTATACTATCCCACTGCTGATGTGTCTTAGAATTTTTATTTCCACGATGTTTTCCTTCACTATTTTGAGAGCAGTAGTGAAGAAATAAATTACTTATGCAAAGTAATGCACCTTGCTGGGTTTAAACCCACGACCTGTAACTTGGTTTCTCGGGGTAATTAATATTGCTCTTAGAAATACAGTTCGGTGACTGACAGACGAACAGTGGAGTCTTAGCAATAGAGCCCTCGATTTTACCCTTAGACGACGGAACCCTAAAACCATCTAAACATTCAAACGTTTACATCTACAAAAAGTAACTATTATCTCCTAGCAGCGACTTCGCCTGCGTTTAAAACGGAAATAATCTCATGTAAGTGTAGATTATTTCCTACTAGTGCGGTAAAAAGAATTCTAGCTTATATTATTATCTATCTATACCTGTAATTTAGAGTTAGGCCTACGGGATTGTTCGAAAGAGTTACCGTGGCCCTGAGTCAATAGAAGGAAAATAGGTGGGGTTTAGTCAATAAAAGTCTGACATACTCTCTCGCACCAGCCAGAGCGGGAAAAGCTATTCAATGATGTAACACTGTCAAAAAATGGCATGATTCAGAAGCTTTCGAAGTAAGAATAATTACTAGCTTTTCTGGATACAGCGCGTATTATTAGGAAATTCTTCGCTGAGGAGACCTGACCGCAGGTCCCATTAAAAACCTAATTAAAGTATTTGCAATCGGAATTAGAACTCAGACCTTGCTTCGAGAAAACACATACCACGTTCCATGTGGCAAGTTTAGCGGGAAAATTTGGAATTTACCGTGATACTGAAAAGCTAAGGGCAACTGAAGGACTTTTTGTCAGAAAAAGTCTTCTCCACCCAGAACGAGAGATTAGTTATTTGATTATTCACGAATAAAAAAACAAAAGTCATTCTAAACTCCTAAAAAAACGCACACTGATCATGTTTATCTCACATTTTTCCTTCTACAAGCAAGAAATAGCATTAACTTAAGAATATTATTAATAACTATGCCATTTTTAAAAGAACAATCATCAATCAAAGCCTAATAGGGAACTATGATTAATGTTGTTTTTCTTAACGAAATCTTATTACATGTCTAGTAGTAATCAATCGTAAAATCGCACGGATTTACAATCGCTATAAACTTGCTACAATCATAAAACTGTTTATATACAAAGCAATCAATATGAATGTTATCCTATTAATACTTATTATAACTGTGAAGCACAATAAAGTGTTTTTTCCAGCGAAATAAAGTGCGTTAAGAGGTCTACTGGATCCTTATTCCAAATTAATGCGACTTCTCTTAGATTTCTTACAAGAAAAGTTTATGAATACTCGTACATCGATACCTATCACATACCCGCAAAACGAGACACAATAGTAAGACAATGACAGCGCGGTCTCATGAGACCGGTCGGGGATTCAAACGTTAAAGAAAATATGAAACCCAAAGTAACCAATAAATATTTTTCCAAAAAAAGAATAATTCACCTTTAATTTACAAAGCCATGAGAGCTCAGGCGTAGGGTAGCCAGCTTTTCGGTATTTTACAACATGCATTTCGGAAAATGTGCGCGGTGATTTGATTCCGCCATCTCCTTTCTACCATCGGACAAACCGTCGTACGGCGAGTATCCATCCTTACGTTGTTGAAACCTGTACGGTCCGGACAAAGCGCTTTGCCTCGTCGTTTATACCGCGTACATCGAAGGACTGGAACAATTTGCCTGTTACGGTCTTCCGTCGAAAGGGAAGATTTAGGTGTTTCAAGGCTAGAGTGAATCATAATAAGCTATTGCGCCTCACCATCAACTATTGCATCACTGCTTAGCATCAGGTGGGATCACGGTCAAGCACTAATTTATACAAATTAACGTTTGAATCCCCAACTGGTCCTATGAGACCGCGCTGTTATTGTTTTACTATTGTGTCTCGTTTCGCGGGTATCTGAGTAATTAAAAATATAAAATCTATAAAGTTTATTTGAACTTACAAATCAAGGTCAATCCAAAGATACCACAATGCAAAGTATGTACCTATCCCTATTATTTATTAGTGTGATGTGCAATGGATTCCGAAACCAGCTGATTCATCCGTCAAGGAAAGAGTGATTACTTATGCACAATGTGTGGCGACAGTGATTACACTGAATACGTTAATAACTCATTAACAAACTAATTAATTGCAATCTTGACCTAATCTCTGTTATTGAGTACTATTTGACCTTAAACGAAGAAAAAATAGTAATTTAAAATGCCAAAGGGATCATCAGCGCTATGGCGGTATGTGAGTTTTTGCAGGACATATCCTAGTTTTTGTAAAGTCCTGGGATGTCCTGGATAGTTTTTAAGCAGTTTCGTGTGCTTTTAAACCACCGTGATAAGGTAATTATTCTAATATTCGTAACGTTACTCTGATACGCGGCGAAGGTGGTGTAACAGTCTAATCATTTTCGCTGGGTAAACTTGGGCAGAGATCGCCCTAAGCAGAGAGGTTTGGAAGAAGAAAAGGGAGGTCTTTATTTTTTATTTATTTATTTATATTTATTTATTTCTCCTTACAAACTAACATTACATATTAAGTAATACAAGTATTCCTTTGTGGGAGACTGGTATCTGCACTAGGAAATCCTGTCACACAGATTACCAGGCCCCCCCACAGACAGAGCTTTAATCCTTAAATAAGGTCCTTTGAAAAAAGAAAGATACTAAAATAAACTAAAAACTAAAACTAAAAATACAATTACAATAAAAAATGAAAATAAAAACTTACACAAAATTGATTTTTGTGAGGTGTGGAGGTCGTTTTGGTGTAGTGTGGAGGTCGTTATCGTGTGGTGTGGTGGTCGTTTTGATGTGGTGTGGAGGTTGTTATAGTGTGGTGTGGACGTCGTTATAGTGCGGTGTGGAGGTCATGTTGGTGTGGTGTGGAGGTCGTTATGGTGTGGTGTGGAGGTCGTGTTGGTGTTTTTTTTTTTTTTTTTTTTTTTTTCCGGTAGGGGAATCATCAGAATGACTTCTCCCACTCTTGGGCGGAGCGGGAGGGTGTGTCAGACTCTTACTGACTAAACCCCTACCCCGTTCCTTCGTTGCCATCGATCTGGGGGACACGGTGACAGCCTTTCGGATACCGTGTTCCCCAGAGGCTTCGGCCCTGCCGGGCCCCTACAGTTTGCTGACATCTCCTTGAGGCGCGCATGGAACAGAACGCGCCGTCGACGACTAGGCTCGGTCCAGATTATTACTAGACTGCCGGACGGCGAGCTACCCAGTGCTCGCTATCCGCGAGCCCGCGCCTACGGTGGTCGGTAATCGGGATCGGGATCTCGGCGGCGGCGGTGTGAGTTCCGTTGCCTCACGCGGTCGGCAGCCTCCTTCGCTAACATTACTGCTTCGCAGAAGGAGGCGACTGCCTGCCACCCCTCCTCGCTCCGGACCATGGCCTGTACCAGGGCCCGGCGCGAGAGGTCACCGCCGCCGATAGCCTCCACAAGGACACGGCGGTGCTCCGCCCAAGCGGGGCACACCTCTACCGTGTGCTCCACCGTGTCCTCCGGGCGGTCCACACAGTGGCGACACCCGGGCGTCCTTTCCTCCTTGATCCGATGCAGGAACCTCCCGAACTTACCGTGTCCGGTGAGGACCTGCGTCATACGGAACGAGAGGACGCCGTGACCTCTTTCCAACCACTCCTCAAAGAGGGGACTTACCGCCGCAATGACGGCATGCCCAGCACTGGGTTGCGACAGTCGCAGTCGCCATGCCACCCTGAGATCCCGCCGGAACTCTGTCCGCCATTCCGCGACTTGTCGTGGCAGCGGAGTTTCGCCCCGGCGTTGCATCTCCACGCGCAAATCGTGCATGCGTGCAAGGACTGTTGCCTCCAAATCCCACGGTGGCAGGCCAGCAAGGAGGCTCGCCGCTTCGCGGGAGATCGTGCGGTATCCCCGCACCATCCGGATGGCCATGACCCTCTGGCAAGCGTTCAGTTTGGCCGCTGGTCGCTTACCCAGCGATGGAGGTCGTGTTGGTGTGGTGTGGAGGTCGTTATGGTGTGGTGTGGAGGTCGTGTTGGTGTGGTGTGGAGGTCGTTATGGTGTGGTGTGGAGGTCGTGTTGGTGTGGTGTGGAGGTCGTTATGGTGTGGTGTGGAGGTCGTGTTGTTGTGGTGTGGAGGTCGTTATGGTGTGGTGTGGAGGTCGTGTTGGTGTGGTGTGGAGGTCGTGTTGTTGTGGTGTGGAGGTCGTTGTGGTGTGGTGTGATTGTGAGGTAATTGTGGCGGGGTGTGGAGGTAGTTATATTTGTGATAGTAGTCATGGTGTGCGTGGAGGACGCTGTGGTTTGTGTCTACAACTCATCTCTGAACACTTAGCAATTTTTCAGTGCTGTCATAGTCAAGCTTAAGTAAATAAGTGGTAAGAATTTGCTTGCACTTAGCTTTAGTGAGGTGGTATATATGTAACTTTGCATTAATTTTATTATACAGATAATTGCTAAGGAAACAGTAGTTACGGTGGGACAGACTACTTTTACACCGTTTGGTGAGGCACACATTGGTTTTAATACGTTTATGAGCATTAAGATTTGAGTTGTAATTCAGTTCATTATGTTTCCGTAATATTGTCTGTAAAACAAACAGTTGTCGAACAGTAACAACCCCGCACTTAGCATAGAGTTCAGTGGTAGGATGAAAGAAAGGTAAAGCATATGCCACCTTGAGCACTGCTCTTTGCGCTCGCTCGAGTTTTAACATTAGATATTTGGAGGAACCACCCCATATAGTTATACAATAGTTCAGGCTACACTGACACAATGCGAAGTAAACCGTTTTAAGGACTTTTGTATCGGCAACACGTCGTAGGCTCTTAAAAATGTAGATGAGTTTTCTAACTCTCTTGGACAACAGGTCGATATGGATGTTAAAATTTAGGTTTTTGTCTATGATAACACCAAGATACCTTATGGAGTCTACTTTTTGAAGTCTTGGGCATGAACAGGTGGTGGAAGAGTCATTATTGCACGAGTGGGCTATTATGTTCAATAAGGGGTTATGTGTGTTAAGAGTATTTGATAATGCAAATGTCATGTATTTAGTTTTGTCTGTATTAAGGGTAAGTAAGTTATTTTTAGCCAGTTTAGTACCAGTGAGAAGCCTATTTGTGCAAAACGAAAAACTTCATCCCAAGTATCACCATAGAAAAGAAGAGCCGTGTCGTCCGCGAATGTAATAATTTTACAATTGACCAGATTTAACTGACAAAGGTCATTAATGAAGATTAAAAAGAGGCTGGGCCCTAAAATACTCCCCTGTGGTATTCCAGCTTTGACCAGCAGTGGGACACACAATAGGATATTTAAAAAAAACGCTACTCTGTTACAATTGTTTCGTTATGGGCGACCTCATGGCTCACGAGTCTTCGCGGTGCTCTCTGTTTAAAAACAAGATTACACATATTCAACATAACAACAACAACAACATAACTCTATTACTGCGCCCTATTTATTACACTGAATTTTCCTGTTTTTTCCAACGTCAAATTCTAGTTTTTTGAACCATGGGGTTGAGAACCCTCGCTATGGCCCGTCTTTGAGGAGTGGCTGTAGAGGCGTCACGGTGATCTCGACGGCGGCGACTTAAAATTATGTTTCTTTTGATGTTTACCCTTCCAACATTACCCTTATCCATAAGACCACACTCCATGCATCAATATTTACCTGAAACAATAAAACAACATTATTAGTTTAATGATAGATAAGGTTTATTTTATAATTAGCAGACCACCCATTCTAATCAATGTTTAATAGGCTAACATAATTACTGTGATTAAATACATCGTTGAATTATCAGATTTCAGTCAAGAGGGTTATCGTTGTTTTAAATTATGAGTAAATGCAATTAGATGCATCATTTTAGATTCGCGTATACGCCTGCATATGTTGTTTGGGTCTCACAAACAGGTCCTCACCGACTTGGTATGTTCGGGAAGTTCCTGAACCTTAATCAGGCGTAAAAAACACCTGGGTGTTGATACTATTGTGCTCGGGACCCGGACAACCAGCCAGCATGGGACCGGCTGTATGGTCGATGGACCGGACCGAGCCCGTGTCATCAACGGAGCGTAGTGTTCCTCGCGTGCCTCAAGTAGAATCGTAGATACGATTTTGCTGATATCTACTTAGGACCAAAGCCTACTGGCACAGATTAATAAATAGTTACTTCGCTATTGGGCCCATGTGTTCGCTTCTAAAAGGAAAACCCGGGGCCCCGGAACGCTAGGCAAAAGGAACATATGAGTGAATTTTAGTCAGTAAAAATCTGACATAATACCTTCCCGCTCCGCCCTAGAGCGGCAGAAGTTATTGGATAATTTCCCACCTTAAAATAAAAAGAGGCAGGTAAGTTACAGTATGTTATGTTTGACGGCGCGGCGGTGGCGCCCGGATTATGAATTAGTTTCAACTATAAAGTTTGAATAACTTGATTTTGCAATGTTGCTAGTTTAAATAAGAATTATGAGCGGGTAACCCCGAATAGAGTAGTAAGTGTCAGTCTGAGTGATGGCGGCGGTCAATTGGATTGACAGCTGCGGAAATACGAAGATTACACATGCTAACCTATTGGCTCGAAATATGTTTGATTTTGCATAAAATTGTAAGACAGTCAAATAAGTAGACATTGGACAATACAAGTGTGCTTTTATTTTCTTCAAATTCCGGTCGTTACAACGCCCACGATGGATAGCAAAAGCCAAGACCGCTACAAGGCCCCTTCTGACGCTCCGGCATCAGAAGTGGGATTACCTGTGACGAACCAGGAACAGAATACAGGTCATTGCGCTAATATTTTGCAAGATAATGAGTGTGAACGTTGGAAACATCTTTTTGAGATGCAACTCGAACGCCCCACGTGTGAAATCAAAAAAAAAGCGAAACCAAGAAAAGCGAAAAGACTATGTACACGCGTTTGAAAGTGACATTGTAACGGAAAAATGGCGTTTTCTGCTAGAGCAGCAAAACAAAAACGTGATGCTTGCACGATAAAGCAATGAAAACACCTGCGATTGTGGATGTTCACCATACGGATTTTGACCCTGAAAAATGGCCGGCATCAGATGTGTGTGATCAATCCGAATAGTCAAGCCAGGAGCACCCCGTCTGGTGGTAATGAACGTGAAGGTCCTGACGCCAAGAGGAACCACCCAAAAATCGGCCCTACGCTGGACCCAAATGTTTCAATGTGGGAAAACATGACATAGATCAGCGCAATTTCACCTGAAGAGAGACTCGAAGGTATACGAGTATGAAGAGCATCAAGATCGACGGCTTCTAGCAGTGGCAAGAGTAACCAGGCTCTCCCTAGCCGACTGAATCACTTGCTTCAATTGTCGTGAACAAGAACACTACGCATCCAACTGTCCATAAGAGGGATGCCAAGGAGGCGAGTAACCTACAGCGCGACGGTTGAAAAGCGAGTTGATGTGTGCCTGGTTGGCGCGCCTGCTGGATTCGTACGGAAATCTGGTGAGCAGTTTGATTTTTATTATGACTCTGGCGCGGAATGTTCGCTTCGACAGATTCCTTAACAAAATCTGTTTCTTGTAAATTTGGTGGTAAACGACTTAATGAAAATGTGACATTGACTGGTATTGAAGTGACTTCTGTAAGGTCGACTGTACAAATTATGACCACTGTAAGTTGAGATCAATGGAATTATTTTTGAAATTCTTTTCCTGACAATTTTTAGGACATGAAATCATGCTTGGACGTGAAGTTTTATCAATTATTGGCCTATAAATTTGACTTTTACACGATAGACACTGACGTTCCTCCTGAAAGAAAAACTGAACTCTTTTTCGAATATTTGAATAACTGAAGGTTACTGGACTAAGAGTAGTCAGAGATCACATGTAGAGCTCAATGATTAGTGTTTTGGATTTTCTTTGGCCGTGTATATTGTGAAGGTACAACGATAGGTTAAAAAAATGTCAGAAAGTTATGTACCAGTGGAAGTAATAAGAAGTACATAGAGATCACAGTAGTGATGAGCAAGCCTAAGATGTAGGGAGTACGCGAGTAGGTTTCTCTATCCTATCGGCCGTAGTAAGGTGATCCACGGTGTTTGAAGGTTCCAGAATCTGTTACGTAGCCGTGCGCGGTGCGTGTTTAGCTCTGACGGAAGTCATGATCCGTGGTGATTGTAGTGAGTGATGTCCAGGGATTCACGATGTAGGATGGTACCAGTAGCTATTACGTGGCCGAGAGTGGTGCGTGTTTAGCTCTGACGGAAGTCAGATTCGTGGTGACCTGGTTGGTACATTTCTGAGAGAGCAACAGTGGTTGCTGTTCGGCAATGAGTGCCGTGGTGTTAGAGTGGTTTACTCGTGGCTATAGGCTCCTACGGCTTTGAGATGAGAACAATTTAATGAACGTTGGTACATGACTGGATGACAATTTCAATTAATTCTTTTTAAATTGAGAATAATTGAGTTGAGTTTTGTACAAAGAAAAACATCGTAAGTTTTGTGTGTGCGAGTTCACATGTTTGTCAACACTCACACGTGTTAATGGTTCCTAGAGTTATTGTCAGGAGTGACCGAGCGTTATGATACTGCGAGATGTATTTTGTTTCAGAGTAACACACAGGGACGGACGTCTTCTTTGGAAGTCTCATCAGCGGTCTTCCAGCTGAGATGGTGACTATGAAGATGAACACAGAGACGGACGAGACGTCTCGTCTGTGGAAGGCTTTCGGCTGATAATGAAGTTGTTGGACCTTAAGTGTAAAGATTGTTGTAAAGATGCAAATGTAGTATGCAATTAACTCGGATTGCATACATTGCAATGCTGTTCGTGGCTGTGACTTAGAGTTTGTCAGCATGGTGATGTAGGTAATCTTTGATCCTAATCTTCCAACAGAGCTGTATACAGATTCAGCCAGCGCTGAGGGTTATGGTGCAATACTAATGCAGCGAGTCGATGGCAAACTGCATGTAGTCGAATTTTACAGTGGCCGAACTTCAAGCGCTGAGTCAAAATACCACTCGTATGAGCTGGAGACGCTTGCATTGATGAACGCTGTAAAGCATTTTCGTCACTATTTACAGGGTAGAAGGTTTACTGTGTTTTATGTTCGATTAGAGTTAAGTGGCGGATTAGAAATCCTAACCAACCAAATTGAGTCAGAATGTGCCGACGACGGCGATGGTAAGTAATTACGTTTCCTTTCAATTGTACTTAGTAGCCTGTGTGGCAAAGATTAGCCTGTGTGGCATTGAGTAGCCTGTGTGGCATTGAGTAGCCTGTGTGGCATTGAGTAGCCTGTGTGGCATTGAGTAGCCTGTGTGGCAATGAATAGCCTGTGTGGCAATGACTAGCCTGTGTGGCAATGACGAGCCTGTGTGGCAATGACTAGCCTGTGTGGCGCTGACTAGCCTGTGTGGCAATGACGAGCCTGTGTGGCGCTGACTAGCCTGTGTGGCGATGACTAGCCTGTGTGGCACTAACTAGCCTGTGTGGCATTGACTTGCCTGTGTGGCATTGACTTGCCTGTGTGGCACTGACTTGCCTGTGTGGCACTGACTTGCCTGTGTGGCATTGGCTGACGTTTGTGATATGTTATGTGTGTCTTTTACGAGACATGAAATTGAAATCACTAAGTTGTTCACATAACATGAGCAAAGGGAGTCATTTGAGGGGTCAGGGAGACCGAACGGAGTCTACTGTAATGGACTATGTCTTCGGCTTACAGATGAGAGCGATACACACGAGGACGTGTGATGATGCAGGACGGCCGTGACGGCGCGGCGGTGGCGCCCGGATTATGAATTAGTTTCAACTATAAAGTTTGAATAACTTGATTTTGCAATGTTGCTAGTTTAAATAAGAATTATGAGCGGGTAACCCCGAATAGAGTAGTAAGTGTCAGTCTGAGTGATGGCGGCGGTCAATTGGATTGACAGCTGCGGAAATACGAAGATTACACATGCTAACCTATTGGCTCGAAATATGTTTGATTTTGCATAAAATTGTAAGACAGTCAAATAAGTAGACATTGGACAATACAAGTGTGCTTTTATTTTCTTCAAATTCCGGTCGTTACAACGCCCACGATGGATAGCAAAAGCCAAGACCGCTACAAGGCCCCTTCTGACGCTCCGGCATGTTTATAAAAACAACAACTCAGCACAAAACTCACAAATCATTGAAATCCTACCTACACATGATGTGAACAAATAAAGTTATTTGGTGAACAGATTAACATTTAACACTAGTGCGGACAAATATTGAACCGCCGCCAATTCTCACTATTGACCAATGGATTTATCGCTAATGTGAACCTAATGATGCGAGTAACGCGTGGAGTAATATAGAATAGAATAAACTTTATTGTACACCAAAGTAGTAATAATTTTACTATATCGTAAATCTATTAGTGTAATCTAAAATAATACAATGACTAATTAATAATTTTATAGTTTAGAGTTGTTATAGTTTTAACGTTCTTACATTCCCGGGAACAAAAAAAGTTTTGAAATTTTATCGGAAAGGTTTTTTTTAAATAACTCCTGCTCGAAGAATTATCTGTATTAATGATACTCGTACCTAAATGAAATTTTGTATATTGGTTTTAAAATTAAACTTTAGAATATACTAACCCATAGATACCGGGTCCGTGTGGTGGATTACAGCCCATTCTGTCTCCAAAAAACGAGGCCTAAGAATACCACAAGATCTTAACGCGATCCATTTCACGATCTTAACTGAACTGTTTAAGAGATGGAGCTTTGGAGGTAATATGTGAAAAGGGAGGATCCTTCGACCAGATGGGTGTTATGTCTGGTGGGCTACAGCCAGATAAATGACTTTCGGCCTGTTCTATAATTATGTTCAAATCGCGCGGAGAACTTTTAGCAGGATTAGATTATGTGACGTCACACTGAGGAGCTCGTGGCTAGATAATAACAGCCGCACAGGTCGATCTTCAAGGTTAAGTAACGCTTGCCTAGGTTGGTCTGTGGATGGGTGACCATCTTAACATAACGAGTTTCCTCCGTGCCTCGGAAAGCACGTTAAGCCGTTGGTCCCGGCTGTCATTTGGAGATCTTTGGCAGTCGTTACGGATAGTCAGAAGCCAGTAAATCTGACTCCAGTCTTGCCATGAAGTACCGTGTTACCCCAGTTAATGGGTTGTGGAGGTCTGGTAGGCAGCCGCTCCTCGTAAAATACTGGTATTCAGCTAAATCCGGCTTGACTGGAAGCCGACCCCAATACAGTTGGGAAAAGGCTAGGCAGATGATGAGATTATGTGACGTCTAAGATGTCGCTACAGAGCTACGTATAACATAGGGGGTATAGCTCCATTTCTCTTAGGCCTGAAACTGCGTTAAGCGGGCACCCGCGCGGTTTCATACAAAAGTGCTCCGTCGCGGGGACCAGCGCGGGTGTCCGTCACGGGGAGGCGCGCCCCGCATCCACGCAACGGGGCCCGCCTCCGTGCGACGGAACCCGTCGCGGGTGCACGCGCGGTCCCCGCCAGGGAACACGCACGGGCTTGTTCAGGGCTGTCATTTCATCATTTGACAAAAATGACATAACGAATGTTGCCACTTTTTTGCAATTCTTAAATAGTGATGTACCTCAACCGTAAATTGCCGTTAATAAAATCAAGTAGTATCGTTTTTTATAATAATTTTTCCTGAATAGTAGATAGCTATTTAAAATGAAAAAATACAGAAGTAATAACGTATATTTTTATGTTAAACATTTAAAAAATATTTAATGAATGATAAATTATATTTATTTTGCAAATAGGTTTTCACAAACACTTTTACACGTCAATTTTTATGTTGGACTTTTTTTTACTAGATGAGGCCGGTGTTTACTAACTGACTACCCTGAGAAGAAACACCGAAACAAACTCAGAATTCTAATCGATATGAAGACTGGTTAAAAAATATTCTCCCAAAATTGAAACAGAATGCAATTATACTGATACTGTATACTGCAATCGGTTTTAATTTTGGAAGAATATTTTTTAACCAATCTTCATATCGATTAGAATTCATTTCCTTGTGATGGTCATCTAGCCCCTTTTTTGCTTCGAAAACTAGTGCACCGCCATCCACAAAACTGTCTTCGCTTCCAAAGTGGGACACTACCAGTCGAAACGTTAATAACACATTTTTGACAATACTTTAAATGCGGCTATATTATAAAGTTTAATTATTAATTCGTGGTCGTCTTTCGTAGGGAGTCTAACTCTATATAATATCATCTCAGCAGAAAGACGACAACTGCTGGCCATAGGCCTCCCCCAAACGCCGTCACAACGACCTGTCCTGAGCGTCATCATTCCACCTTGTGGGAGACGTCCTAACGCTGCGTTTTCCGGTACGTGGTCGCCTCTCCAGAACTCGGGTTGCAACTCGTCACCACTGTTGATACTCAAATGAAGCTTTAAGTTTGAGATTGCCGCGCCACGGCCGCCCCGCACCCGCGCTTTTAGTGTGGCTGCTTCCAAATTGGTCTGCTACGGAGCCGTCACGCTGGTCCTAGCGCGGCGAGAGTTGTATCAGGCGGCGACCAAAGTAGTGGCACGTAGTTTTGCGACAGTCGTAGACAGGATCTAGTAATTGGGACTCGAAGTGGCATACACAAATCTAAGACCATGCGCTTTCATGGCCCTCGGAAAGCACCATCACCGGGTTCCCGAATAATAACGGCACGTGGAGTTCACATTAGCCGGTGTCACTTTCGAATAGCACTTTCGACGTCTTCCAAACTGGAACGGACTGGAGCTGCCTTAAAGCGGCTCCTGCCGAACCTAGGGAGTCCAGACGCCTCCTGCCTTAGGCTCTACGTAGAGCTAAGACGAATGGCGGCCGCCTCCTACTGCGAAGCAGTAATGCTAGCAAATGAGGTGGATCTACACGAGACGGCATGGCCTTCACGACCCAACGGCGCGTACTGTTTCAAGCGCGCCTCAAAGAGATCAGAGAGAGTCATCAAAACCGTAGGGGCCCAGCAGGGTCGAACCCTCTGGGGCCATGAGTTGGCTTTTGAAAGGATCTATATATCTGAAAGGTAATAATTATTCAAGTTCCATTAATTGCCTTATTTTTTTAAAGTTCTGCCGCTGTGTAAGGAAAGTAGTAAATGATAAAACGAATATTTATAACCCGAATAGGTTTTATCGTGTACGGGAACAAAATTGATAGCTTCTGAATTTTTTTCTAATCGATTAATAAATATAAAAAGTTACGATTCTACAAACCGGTACCGTAGGTGCAACACTACCTACAAGAACTGGCAATATTATTAGTAAGTTGAACTAGCGACACTGCGTAAATCGGTCTCCGCGACGGGTCCCCGCGACGGGGACCGTCGCGTAGCCACGGAGCCCACCCGCGTGTCCACGCGCGTAGACACGCGACGGTTGCCCGTCGCGGGCGCCCGCTTAACGCAGTTTCAGGCCTTACTCACTCACGCGCCTGACATTTTGAGTCTCACTGAGTCCCAGCAGTGGAAATATTATACGGTCAGCTATATTATTATTTGGTAAGTGAAGTGACTATAAATAAATCATAAAAATATGAAAAAGTTAATTAATTATGAATTTGTTAAAATACACGAACTGTCGCTTAGACCATTAGTTCCGAGTGACTTGCATTCATTAGCACTGGCCAATTTAGCCTAAAGCTCTGTCCAGATGGGTGGGGTTCTAGTTTTTTACTGAACTTTTTTGCAGGATTTGGTTTTAGTTGAAAAATAAAGCTATTATCTTATAATTAGGGATTCTGCACACAGTGCATACAGGTGTGACAGAGTGTGCGATGCAACAAAGCGCTTTTCCCAGAGAAAAATCCCAGAGCCCTAGCAGGTATCGGCCTATAGTTTTGCTCAAATCTCTTTGAAATGCGTGAAATACAACGTGCTGTCAATCAGGCTCGTGCCGTACCGGACGGCGAGCTTCTCATTGCTCGCCGTCCATAACCTGTTTTTAAGGTGGCTAAGAATCATTTTGCGACTCCCGGCACCCGTGGGGTCTTCTGTAACCAACTAAAAAAGCCATTCAACCTCCACAAACCAACCAAAAAGGTTGATTGGTCCTGATGCGATTGACAATGTCCATGTAGGCCCATGTATAATATGTGTGATCGGGCACGCTTGGCGCAGCAGTTTTGTGTTTCTGTAGGTACTCTTTTTTGTAATCTATGTTGTTGCCTATTGCCTGTTTCGAAAGAAATATTTATATTATTATATTCTGTGTGAAATAAAAGCATTTTGAATTAATCACCATAACTCCTTGCATCAGTCTCCCAACCAACACTTCACAGTGTAGGTACTGCGTAGGCGCCGCCTTATAAATCACTTTTACGATATTATTCCATATTTGAGTGGAGATCGTCACGAGACCGATGCATGCTGTCATCGTTATTAACCGTCGGATCACTACTCGAAATATTCGATTACGCAACGAAGCGGCCTTGTGGACCGAATAGGGAAGAGGGGGGTTGGTGTATGGGTTGAGAGGAGAGCGGTTTTGTTGCTGATAAGGTTTGTTGTTTAAAAACGAAAAAGAAGAAGAAACGAAAGAGGTAACTATATAAAACCTGGGAAGTAATTAAAAGATATTATTCTAGGGAGGGAAAGTAGGAAACAATCGAGACTTTACTCTGACATTTTGGGACAATTGGCATTAGTTTCTTATTTCAGTGATTACACCTATATTGATACCGAAAGAATACATCTAAGTTTTTCTTTCAGTTCTTTCGGGGTCACTGTAGACCCCGTCCGGTTCTGGGCACCAATTTTGTGTTTTACACCCACCGCTAGATTGGCACGCGGCAGACATGTCCAGTACAATGCCGCTTAGGCTAGGCAGAATTTTAAAGAGCGCAATGTTTTAGACGTGATCTGTTAGTTTGATATCGAGTATACTGCACTCCATAGCGGGTTGGCAATTCTTGAACAGTCAAAGCTTAGCTAAGTCTATGTGGTCTGTGACTACAAGGTCAAAATAAGGAAAACACACATATCCATTAGCTTACGTTTTAGTAACGTAGGCAGATACTTTAAATAGTCTTTTAAAGGAAAAAAAAATCAAGGTATATTCCTTTTTTGGGCTGGAAAAAAAATCATATAAAACAGCAATATCTTTTATTTTAATCGATGTAAAAGTCGGTATACATTAAGTGTCTTTGAGCAAACGAATTTTGAACAGAATAGGAATTTAATTTGGTTTTGATTTTAAGATTTGGTTTAGATTGATATTTCTTATTATACTGATTACGAAAACAGATTTATTTACTTTTAGAACAGTACCTACTTTACCACTGTGTGTCATAAATCTTTCAGGAAAATACACGGCTTCTATGGGATAGACTAAGGCAAAAAATTCATTTTAATTTTGTACCCGCCAACCGCTTTTATCTTGGACCACAGACCGCGAATCACACGCGCAATGAATCAGTGGACGTTTTGTTTATAAAACGTTGCCCAAATAAAGGAAACATGTGTTTTCAGTTTGCTGAAGAAATGTGACTCTGTTCGTAAAGACAAGTGGGCGGTGACTCATACGTATTATTGGTTTCGTGTGTTTTAGTTGAACGGGCAATAATCAAATTTTAATCTTTATTTTAACAGTCAGAAAGTTGTGATGGCCCTGAAAATTGGGATGTGGTGTATGAATATTTGTCGCTCTGTTTCAAACGTATGCCGTGATGTGGCTTTAAGCGCAGTGTGTGAACGTTTTCTTTAATCAAAATTCAACTGTGCTGAAATCTTAGTTCCTTAATCTGATTTTTTAAATAATTATCTAAAATGATCTGATATGAGATAATGCCTTAGGCATTAAGTCTCTCCTTATACCTGTACTAGCATGAAGATTAAATAAATCTCATCAACAAATTCATTCGAATTTTAAAACAAAATCCTCAGCTTCATTAAGGCGCCACTTCAGATTATTAAGACGAAGTGGGCCCAAATTTTAGTTTTTTAAAACAATCTGAGACAAAAACTACAGTGTTTTAAATTAAAAAAAAAAATATATGTTTTAGTTAAGGATCTTATCTAGTTAAAATCGCATTCAGTTGCAAGACCTGATGAACTTCACTCGATAGAAAAAAATCGCAAAGTTACCCCTTTTTAAAACGTTTTTTCAATATTATGACTATATTACTGATTTGTTACGTTTCATTTTTGTACTATAATAAAGAAACTAATTAGTTACAAACAAATTCGCAGAGTTTGAATTGATAAAATGATTTTCTTAATTACTATGTTTTAATAAGAATTAAAAGCGGTCGCGGCGGCTCAGACAGGTCCGTTCAGTCGCGCGCTGGCGCTTGTCGACGACGGACCTGTGTCAATTTCTTCAGCGACAACTACGCGCACCAAATCATCTCTTTTTGAGAATTTGTTGCTTTTCAGTTATAAATTATAATGGGCAATAAACAACGCAGGCGAAAAAAGTCGCGTAAAGTGATAAAAGACACAAACAGAAAGAATGCACTCCAAAGATATGTGAAGATAGGGCTGCCATCCGTCCGGGTTTCCCCGGATTTGTCCTGGTTTAGAGGGCGTCCGGGGAGCGTCCGGGCGGGGTTTCAAAAAGTGTCCGAGTGAAACCCGGACGCTTTTAGTGTCAGGGGCATTCCCGATTAATTAAATGAGTTGTTGTTGTTAGTGAGTTGTTGTGTAGTTGACTGGATTGTGTTGGCTGTAGAGTAGTAGGTGACTGTTGTTTAGTTGTAGTTGGTTAATATTGAGTTACTGTTGGATGTTGTTGTTGTTTGTTGTTGGTTATTATTATTTTTTTATTGGTTTTTATTGACTTGTAGTAGGTGTTATTGTTGCATAGTGTTGGTGGTTTCTGCGTTGTGAGCTGTTATTGGTTGTTACAGAGTAGTGTTTGGTTATTCCAGTTTTTGCAATTTTCAGCAAAACGGTAAGTTTTATCATATACATTATATATCAAATTAGTGATAAGAATTACAATTCTTTCAACTTTTGAAATCGTTATATCTCAAAAACTTTTTTTTTGTTGTCATTATAACTACATACATGAGGAAGCTTGTAATTAAGCAATGTAATTACCTACTATAGTCATTATGTTGTTATTAGTCTGTAAGCCTTCCTAAAATGTGAAAAATAAAATAAAACGGTGGCACTGAGGAAAAATGTTTTTAGACGTTTTTGTAGATAATTATCTGTACTGTGTAATTTTTGTATGTACTTACTAATTTTATGTAAAACTTACCGATTTGATGAAAATCGCGTACAAAAATTCAGTTTTTAGGGTTCCGTACGACTTTGTTGTCCGTCTGTCTGTCAAGAAGTCTGTCTGTCAAGTCACACAAGAACTTCCAAAAAAGCAAAAACCACTTTGCGATAACAATCAAGAGACACCACATCAATCAAATGATTCTGTGTGTGTGACAGTGCTCAATTTTAAGGATTTTTAAATCATCAAAATAAAGTTTGAACAAAAGCCGTGTTATTTACAGAAAATGGCTATTAATTCAATTTATAAATTAAGTCCCGGATACTCCCTCAGAGATAAATTTAAGGAAATTAATGTGATTTGACCATTAGGTACATTTTGTATGGACTTTATAAGAGACTGTGACCCCTTAGTTTGTTTCGGTGTTCCTTCTCAGGGTAGTTAGCTAGGAAACACAGGTCTCATCTAGTACATATAAACTGACAAAAAACAATGACGTGAAAAGTGGAAAAACCATCTTGCAAAATAAATATCATTTATCAGTAGTAGAAAATTAGTTTATGACTCTGATTATATGTTATTTAAAAAAAAAACAATAGGGTTCCGTACAAAAGCTGTAATAAGATAAAGTGTAAATAAATTACCTTTAAATCTCCTTACATCGTGTGATAAAAATATTGTTGATAGAAAAAAATAATATACTATAACTTTGCACATCATTTTTTTATGTCACAATAACTATTTTTTGTCTAAAACCTGAATCTAAGCAAAAGTCATTTAGCCTCTAGATTAAGCCATTTTTTGTACCTTTATACTCTTAACAAAATAAATTATTTCATATTGAAGTCTGTTTCACTGCCTGTATATTTTCATTGCCTTTTTAGACTGTCGCAACCCAGTGCTGCAAACGTGTGAACGGCACTCACGCCACCGACGCCTAGATCCCGATTCCGATTTCCAACCAGGATACCAGGGACCAGGTAGACGCGGGCTCGCGGACGGTGAGCACTAGGTAGCTCGCCATCCGGCAGTCTGGTAATAACCTGGACCGAGCCTTGTCGTCAACGGCGCGTTTTGTTCCACGCGCGCCTCAAGGAGATGTCATCAAACTGTAGGGGCACGTAGGGCCAAAAGCGTCTGGGGAATACGGTAATTCCGAAAGGTGAGCCCGTGTCCCCCAGATCAAAGGCAACAAAGGAACGGGGTGCGTTTTAGTCGATAAGAGTCCGACACGCCCTCCCGCTCCGCCCAAGAGTGGGGAAGTCATTCTGATGATTAATCACTTGAAAAAAAAAACTCTTATTCCTTCTTTGCCTTCGATCCAGGGCTCAGGGGTTCATTTTAACATAACCTCAGTAAACTTTGACCCTGCTGGGCAACTACGGTTTTGTGGTCCAACAATGGACGTCTGTTGGGTGAAATGATGATGAATAATTATGATGATAATGATTCTTAGTAGCAGTCTGGAGTATGGAAGTTGGGAATATGACATCCCATGGGGTTTTAACGAGGCATGCTTTGTAAAGCTATAAGTGGTATATAAAATGAACTTTATCCCGATAACACTGCTACTACTTATTTTGGTGTAATTACAATAAAGTTTATTCTATTCTATTTTAACACTGCGAATATTTCGTCAAGTCAAGTTCCAGCATTACGATCCTTACGTACCTACTAATTTTACTTCTTTTAAGTAATTGCACTTGAAACACACAATTTTGGTTTTAAACTACTCCGTATTTTAGAGGTAAATAATAAAATATAATTATGTATATATTTTTAGGTTTTAACTTATTATTATGAGATATTATTTACTTGTAAAAATATGTAACTAAGAAAATAAGTAGATTATAAAAAAATGTTAGGTAGCTATAAAAAATCCGGCAATAAATTCCTTTCTATTTGAAACGGATGGTTACCCTACGAAACTGACGAAACGAGCGTACGAAGAGGGGTGCATGCGCGGTCGCGGGACGCGGGTGCTAGCTACGGCCCGATCGCGCAAGGTCGCTGGCAAATAGTATCGCCTTAATGCTTCTCTGAAGCTCACTATCCAGTACCTACACGCAGGATGTTTTCTAGGAATCTTCCTCACTCAATCTGAGAGTGTTTACCAGTACCTACTCACTCATTAGTGCCCGTCCTGCTCGTCACAGAAGACATAGAAAATGAGTTAAAAACCGGCTATGACTAGATAATTACCCGCACCCGTATAATTTAGCTAAGAGTTTCAGTCACGCTACGCTCTGTGACCGCGTGTTGGTAGACTATTATTCGTATTTGTATTATTTATATGGTAAGGACATAGCTAGTGTCTTTTTTTAGATCATAACCCAACCTTTTATGAATCACTAAAAAATTTAAAGGTATGTCAGTCTTTTATCTATTAATCTATACTAATATTATAAAGAGGTAAAATTTGTAAGTTTGTATGTTTGTAAGTTTGTATGTAGGGGGTAATCTCTGGAACTACTGGTCCGATTAGAAAAATTCTTTCAGTGTTAGATAGCCCATTTATCGAGGAATGCTATAGGCTATATACTATCACGCTACGACCCACGGGAGCGGAGCAGTAACGAAAAATGCGGGTGAAACCGCAGGGGACAGCTCGTAATTAATAATTTAATCACAAATTAAAAACTAACGTGTAACTCGTGGTCGTGGTTGAGTGTCGTGAGTATGAAACTTGGTATAAAGGTAGACGATATCTTCTTCTTCTTCCTGCCCTTATCCCATATTCCAACTACCTTTTCCTTCATATCGCTCCTCACACAATCCATCCATCTACTTGTAAATTCAGAACTCTTTTAGTAACATGCATTTCATTATCCTGGAATAGAATATAGAATACTGTTTATCCTGGGAGTACGTTCCCTTAGCATTGGCTTGTTAAATTTTTATGCATCTACTAAAGTGAGGTTTTTCAGAGAAATCATCATCTGCCTGGCCTTTTTCCCAACTATATTGGGGTCGGCTTCCAATCAAGCCGGATTCAGCTGAATACCAGTATTTTACGAGGAGCGGCTGCCTACCAGACCTCCACAACCCATTAACTGGGGTAACACGGTACTTCATGGCAAGACTGGAATCAGATTTATTGGCTTCTGACTATCCGTAACGACTGCCAAAGATCTTCAAATGACAGCCGAGGCCAACGGCTTAACGTGCTTTCCGAGGCACGGAGGAAACTCGTTATGTTAAGATGGTCACCCATCCACAGACCAACCTAGGCAAGCGTTGCTTAACCTCGAAGATCGACCCGTGCGGCTGTTATTATTTAGCCACGAGCTAGGTTTTTCAGAGAAATCCTGTAGATTAATTGGTTTGACCGTGAAAATATATTAAAAACACCTGTACATTTTCGCACTTATAAAGTTCACATGAAATTCACAGAGAACACGTGTAAATCTGTAAGAATTCGTATGAATTTCACACAGTACAGGGATATCAAGAGGAGATAATTTATAAATCCATGTTTACGAGAAATCAAGAGCTTCACACGAATCCTATAACAGCATAAATGTATTGCGAGGATTTTTCAGAAAGATCCTCAAGACTCAAGTAGTTTCAAGAAACTGGACATTTACGACAGAATTCTGCGTTCGTGCTATTGGAAATGTTACCGTGAATTTTATAAGCTGTCTTAAGCTTAGTGTTCACGTGTGACAGTTGCACACCAGTGTTACAGTAACGTGTTGCGATGGTACGTGTGTCATTTACCGTTACATGATTGTGACAAGTGAGAACACAAGTAACATTGCTGCAAAAGTACTATACCTACAAGTTTTCTTTACTATAAAGACGAGGTACGCACTTACGATACAGGAGTCATTCCTAGTATGGGGCAGCGTTTTAAACAAATAGAGAAAGAGAGGTTTTTGTTTCAGACTTATAGGCTCCTTAGTTGCTTTTCTTGACCATTTTAATAGACATTAGTTAAAATTGTTATTCCTTGTAATTGTTTCAAAACATGTTGTTCCTTTGTCGCTTCGTGCCATTCTACGATCGGTCCAAGAACCTCCCTAACTTACCATGTTCTCAGTCATACGGAAGGTGAGGATGCCGGGACGCCGAGTTACTTCTCCAGCCACTCAAAGAGCGGACTTACTGGGCGTGCTCAGGAAGTGATGTTCCCTTGGGATAATTTTTATTTTAATTATTATAAACTAGTGCTTGACTGCGATCCCACCTGATGGTAAGCAGTGATGCAATCGTTGACGGTGCGGCGCATTAATTTATTAAGATCTAGCCTTGAAGATACCCAAATTATAATCGGATGGGAGAACCGCAGCAGGTAAATTGTTCCAGTCCTTCGATGTATCTACTCGGTATAAACGACGAGGCGAAACGCTTAGTCCGGAACGTATAATTTCCTACCTTCACGCAGGCGAAGCCACGAGCAACAGCTAGTGTAACATTACGAAGATGATGAAAGTGAATTTTATCAATTCGTCAGTCTTGCTATCAATTGAAACGGTGTGACAGCGAGTGAACCACTCAACCATGACGATAATGTACTCACTCAGTAAACGTCAATAAATACTTACAATGATGATTTCATTTCGTTATCAAGCTGTTCAATTTAACTTTGAAATATTATATTGTTAATTCATGACCAGTGTTCACAGTAACTGAATCATTTATTGACATTTTTGAATGAGTGAAGTGGGTGCAAAAATGTTAATGCCTGTAAAGGCTATTTCATATTGGTACATGGCATAAGTGAGACAATTGCATACTTAAACTACTCGTATTTATTTATATGTTACGGCTAAAACCCGAAGTGCGGCTACACCTAGTTTTAGCCGGTTAGAACTAGGTGTAGCCACTTACTCTTGGTTAAACCTAGTACGAGCCGATTGTTTTCGGGTAAAACTAGGTCTAGCCTTCATCATGCCGGCTACAACTAGGTCCAGCCATTCCCTGTTGGATAAAACTAGGTCTATCCGATATCATTCCGGCTAAAACTAGGTCCAGACAATCCCTGTTGGATAAAACATTCTTTAAATTATAATATGCAACTACATACTTATTGTCTGTTGTTAAAAAAATGTTCCTGTTTGTTCCTATTACATATATTATAAATTGTACTCCTAATAATTTGTGTTAATTATTACAATGTGATTTATAAGAATAAAAAAACTCTACGTTTCTTTTTATTGGATGTTTTTTTTTTTAATATCTAAAAAAGCTCTGCCGATAGCATGCCGGCTACAACTATGTACAGCCAATACCTGTTAGATAAAACTAAGACACACGCTGCTGCTGCAGACGCTGTGAGTTACACTCACTAGTAGACCAGGACCTGCAGTAGATCAGCAGTACCTAGCGCTCACAACCTGCGGAGGCGCGTGCCTCGCTATGCCCTCCACCCCGCGCCGCTGCTGCAGATGCTGTGAGTCATGAGTGTGATGCGGGGCGGAAGGCTTAGCGGGACATGATCTAAGTTTTATCCAACAGGGATTGTCTGGACCTAGTTTTAGCCGGAATGATATCGGATAGACTTAGTTTTATCCAACAGGGAATGGCTGGACCTAGTTGTAGCCGGCATGATGAAGGCTAGACCTAGTTTTACCCGAAAACAATCGGCTCGTACTAGGTTTAACCAAGAGTAAGTGGCTACACCTAGTTCTAACCGGCTAAAACTAGGTGTAGCCGCACTTCGGGTATTAGCCGTAACATATATACTAAAGAGATACAATTTTACTTATATTAAGTAAACGCAGATGAGAAAATTTTATGTAATTTTTAAGGTGGGCCAATCATCTCATGACTTTTCCCGCTCTAGGGCGTAGCAGGAAACCGTGTCGAACTTTTACTGATTAATCTATCACATACCCGCGAAACGAGACACAATAGTAAAACAATAGCAGCGCGGTCTCATAGGACTGGTCGGGGATTCAAACATTAAAACCACACCTTCTTTAGTTACCTTCTGTTCTAAGACCACAAGTAACCTTTTCGGAAGTCGACCCAAACATAGCCCTAGGGTTTCGGCCCAGTTGGGCCCCTACGGTTTTCAGACAGCTCTTTAAGGCGCGCATGGAACACTACGCTCGGTTGACAACTTGGCCTCCGTCCGAGTCCAAACCGAGTTACCAGACTTTGATGGCGAGCTTCCCTTCACTCGTCGTCCGCGAGTTTACGCCTGCTGCGGTGTCTGGGGCGTGAGGATGTTCCCTCATGCGTGCGCTTGACTTAAAGTAGTAGTTCTGAATTTTTCGCTCGAAGTATACTCTTAGCATTTCTTAGGTTTTTACTTAAGGATTTTTACTTAGTAAGATGCGTGATAAACTCCCAGCAGTTTGTATAGTCAACCCACGAACAGCATTACTTTAAAGTGACGATACTAGACAGTAAGCTGGCTGCATACTTATCTGTGCTGTTGACTGTACGTGATGTAACACTGCCATGCACTTGATTGATTTATGATAACGACTGCGCACACAGACGACGTCTGGGCCTTCTGCTTGGTATGCAAGGCACGGTTACGTGGAAAGAGCATTCTCAGTAGCTGGGTAAGGGTCGCTTGTATGAAATGACAAGAAGACAATTTAGGTTAGAATAAAGAAAATAAGGCAAGACTAGCCAAGCGTGCTCCATCGTCGACCACATGATCGCTTACCATCAGGTGAGATGTGGTCAAGCGAGAGCCTATCAATAGTAAAAAAAAAAGCCTATATCACTCAGTGAATATGTTGTTGTCTAATGGTGAAAGAATTTTTGAAATCGGACATGTAGTTTTTTAAATTATTATTTATTATACTCTTCATTATTTACATCACATTACATCTACACTAATACACACACCCTCAAAATTAGGGGAACACAAAAAAAAGACAGTTTTTTTTTAACTATCAGCTTTTTATGTATGTTTTTCGCTTCATTTGGGCTTGGTTGTTCAAAATAAGTATGACACAACAGAAACTAGGGTGGAACATAATTTATTTACAAACAATAAAAGAAATTTATGACATTTTGATTTTTCTTGACAACTTTTTAAAATTAAGTTAGCTAAGAAAATTTTGTCAAACCACATAATTAATACCTTGTATTGCCGCCGCGGGCTCTTATTAGGGCTGGAATACGTCTATCTATGCTTCTAATGACACTGTCAATCATGTCCTGGGGCAAATTGACCTACTCTTCAGTCAACGCGGATTTTAACTCCTCAACATTGCTTGGAGGTGGTATTTTCTCCGGCACTTTCCGTTCAATCATGTCCCAGACATGCTCTATCGGATTCATGTCTGGGGATCGTGCTGGCCAGTCCATTTGAGTGATTCCGATTTCATTAAGGTAATCGCAAACCACGCGAGCAGTGTGGGGACGTGCGATATCGTGCTTGAAAACAAAATCTGGGCCTATAAATGGGGCAAAAGGCATTACATGGGGTTCCAAGATCTCTGTTATGTACCTGTGTGCAGTCAGGGAATCGCCATCAATGATGACCAACGCGGTGCGGGTTGTTAAAGTTATGCCACCCCACACCATAACGGACCCTCCACCATATGACACCGTTTCGGTAAAATTGGTTTGACGGTACCTTTCTCCTCGATACCTCCACATCCTTTCCCTCCCGTCGATGAAATTTACACAAAATCGGCTTTCGTCAGAGAATAAAACACGACCCCATTCATCCGACCAATCTTGGTGCTGACGAGCGAACGCTAATCTTGCATCTCGATGACTTACCTGAAGTTTAGGCGTTTTTGCTGGTACGTATGACCTTAAACCAACTTCGTTTAACCGTCTTCTTACTGTTCGTTCACTTACACGCACGTTACGCACTTCTTCCAAGAGATTTCGAGTCTGAACAGCTGTTTGACGACGGTTTCTCAACGTTTGCACCCTTATAAAACGTTCATCTACAGCACTGGTTGCACGATTTCTGCCTTGTCCCCGCCTCCGCACGTAAGATCCTGTCTGTCTGTATCATTGCACATTACGGTGGACCACAGATACTGATACACCCAACGTTTGACTCACTGAACGGTATGTGTGACCTTCCTCGATTATAGTCACAGCTCTGGCGACTTCAGTTGCTGGCAAATCACTCATTTTGTATGCAACATAATGTTAACTCTTCAAACAGTAAAAACAAAATAAGCTCGGGCCACTATTGACTGCACAAACAAAATTATTATCAAAAACACTTAAAAGCGCAGACTTGTCAACAAACACGTAGTTACTCAGATACCCGCGAAACGAGACACAATAGTAAAACAATAACAGCGCGGTCTCATAGGACCGGTTGGGGATTCAAACGTTAAGAGGGTATAAGATCTGTTAGATTGTTGAAAAATGTCAAAATGTCTCAAAATATGATGTTATACGAAGGAAATATCCTTAATAAATGAAGCACTTGACAAATTATCCACGAGTTCAAAAAAAACACAACCTTTTTTTTGTGTTCCCCTAATTGTGCCGGTGTGTGTATTATAAAGAGGAGAGATTTGTACCTATTTTTGTATGTTTGTAATGAATAGGCTCAAAAAGTACTGGGCCGATTTAAAAAATTCTTTCACCAATAGCATTCTATTGGTGAAAGAATTTCACCAATAGAATGCTTCCAAAAATTCTTCCAATTTGACATAGGCTACATTTCATTTTGAAAAAAATCAAAAAAATGAGGGATCCTTGGTAAAATTTGAACAATGTACCGAAGGTGTAGAAAAATGAGTCTTAAAATGTCTTACGTCGAATGCGCTGCCGAAACTATTAGCGATAGTACAAAATAATGTACAACAATATTGAAGAACATCCTAATGTCTACAAAAAACTCCGCGGTAGCATATGTCCAACTATTGTATATAGTTATGTCACTACAACAACTTTTTTCATTTTAAACATTAATGAAAATGCTAACCAAATTCAAACCATGCTATTTATGTGTTTATATTAATCCTTATCCAAATAAATTATTTTATGGTCAAGACCATTTAACTACCTATAATAAATATTTTTTTAATAAATAAAAATATTTGTGAAAAAAAGTGTTTTATATCCAAATTTCCAAAAATAAATAATTGTCTACCCCGTGCGAAGCCGGGACGGGCTGCTAGTATAATATAAAAAGAAACAAAAATCGTACAAACAAATAAAATATCAAATATTTGCTCTTTATAATATAGTTCAGATTGAATAAAGAAAACCGGCCAAGAGCGTGTCGGGCCACACTCAGTGTAGGGTTCCGTAGTTTCCCGTCCGTCACAATAAGTGTCCCCAACTTTTCAAAAACTGTTCGTCCCATCAAGTTCAAAATAATTTTCCTTGAAAGTCTTTATAAAGCTCTACTTTCCAGATTTTTTTCATATTTTCTAAACTAACTAAACTAATACCTAAACTAATGTAACTTAACTAATGTCTAAATTGATTTGTAATGTAAAGCATATAATTTTAAGTTTCGAAAGAGCGAAGTGCCCTAACACAGGCAATTTTTGTCTAAAAGGTCACTTCAACCACTAGATGTAGTACAAAATTTTGTGAATGAAAATAAATTATTTGTATTTTGTATTTGTATTTTTGTATTATGGTTCAAAAGTTAGAGGGGGGGGGGGACATATCACACGTTAGGGTTGAAATTTAAAAAAAAAACGCTTTTTGCTTTACATGTAGGGGGGCTACCCTAATAAAACATTTTTTTCCAATTTTTATTTTTGCACTTTGTCGGCGTGATTGACATACATATTGGCACCAAATTTCAGCTTTCTAGTGCTAACGATCACAGAGATTAAGCGAGGACGGACAGACATGGCGAAACTATAAGGGTTCCGTTTTTGCCAATTGGCTACGGAACCCTCAAAAATTGAGTGATTGACTGTGTCTTACTAATTCTATGCCAAAGTATAGCCAGTCTTATACGTCTATATGGTCTGTAGTTAATTGCCTTTGTCAAGAATAATAAGCTTGTAATATCACTGTGGCTGAACTCACATTTATGTACTCGTATCGTATAAGTCTGCTAGCTTTTACCCAACTGTCGGCTAACTGAATTTCACCTGGCAAGGAATTTGGGGCCATTGGTCGACTTCTGAAAGAGTTATTCGTAGTTCTAGGACTAAAAGAACACAGGTTGGTTTTAGTTAGTAAAAGTCTGTCACACTCTCTCGCTCCACCCAGAGCGAGAAGATATTTGGTTTTTTCCTGCCCTTAGCCCATAATTTACTTGGGGTCGGCGCAACACGTTTTCTTCTTCCATTCTGTCCAGCCGTCCGTCACACTATTACTAACTCCCTTTTCTTTCATATTAGTCCTTACACAATCCATCCGTCTTTTCTTTGACCTCTCTCTTCATCCATCTACATGTAAATTCAGAACTCTTTTAGTAACATGCTTTTCATTCCTCCTCTTCACATTACCATACCAAGACAAACGATTTCCTTTCATTTTTTCAACCAATAAAACAATTATATCGTTAGTGCTGTAGCTGAAATTCGATACTAGCTATACTCGATACTTAAAGTACAGATGGGGCTCAGATTTTTTTTTAAACCAAAATCTGATTTCGTCTGTCATCAAAAACGACAAACCCATAGTTTAATCCTACTCTAAAAATAAACAAACGTCTAGACTTACTCATAAAACGTCATTCAATTACAAAGTCACGGTACGCTTCACACTGCACGATAATTTCTACCGTCCCCTGCAAGATATTACGCGTCCATCACTCCATTGGCAACGCAATGGCCCGGACAGTCGGACCATGCTCGATTTGCATACACATTCAAATTGTTGTTTACAATTGCAACTAGTCATCATCATCTGCCTAGCCTTTTCCCAACTATATTGCGGTCGGCTTCCAGTCCAGCCGGATTTAGCTGAATACCAGTATTTTACGCGGAGCGGCTGCCTACCAGACCGCCACAACCCATTAACTGGGGTAACATGGTACTTCATGGCAAGACTGGAGTCAGATTTACTGGCTTCTGACTATCCGTAACGACTGCCAAAGATCTACAAAATGACAACCGGGACCTACGGCTTAACGTGCTTTCCGAGGCACGGAGGAAACTCGTTATGTTAAGATGGTCACCCATCCACAGACCAACCTTGGCAAGCGTTGCTTAACCTTGAAGATCGGCCTGTGCGGCTGTTATTATCTAGCCACGAGCTCCTCAGTCACGGTACGATTCACATTGCACGATAATTCCTACCGTCCCCTGCAAGATATTACGCGTCCCATCACTCCATTGGCAACCCAATGGCCCGGACAGACGGACCATGCACCATTTACATACACATTCAAATTGTTGTTTACAATTGCAACTAGTATTTCTTAGTATTGTACTCAAAATGGATGGGATTGAGCATTATGTCCTTTTGAAGTATGGATGGCGGGTGATTTAAAGGGAATCCTGTTTTGTTTGTGATTTTGCTAGTGACTTTGCAGTTGTGGAAATATACTCCACGGGTTTTTTTTATGGTAGGGGAATCATCAGAATGACTTCTCCCACTCTTGGGCGGAACGGGAGGGTGTGTCAGACTCTTATTGACTAAACCTCTACCCCGTTCCTTCGTTGCCTTCGATCTGGGGGACACGGTGGACACCTTTCGGATTTCCCATTTTCCCCAGAGCCTTCGGCCCTGCCGGGCCCCTACAGATACTCCATGGTGTAGGGTTTGTCTGCTAAGACTAGGGGTAAAAGTATGATAGGAAAGGAATACTCGTGGTCCCAGAACGTAAAGAGCGGCTTAAGAAACATAATTTTTATTTTATTCAGTAAAAGTCTGACACTCTCGCTCCACCTAGAGAGGGAGAAGCCATTGAATGATCACCTACTTTAACCCACATAAGGTATTTAATGCTTCGGGTTTGATTTGATCTAGTATTAGAATAATACCCTTAATCTTTCAGAAGTTGACCCGAGCGCGTGGGTCCAAATTCCTTGCCAGTTCAAATTCAGTTTGCATTTAATTTTTGCACTTCCCCTTTTGCCATTTCACCTACTTCTGCGACTTCAGACTCGATTCGTAAATCAAAATACTTATTACAGATCAGGTAATTTTCCAGTTAGACTTTCTTCATACACTGTCCATTAAAAGTTTAGTCCACTTATTAATATCTTACTCATCATCATCTACCTAGCCTTTTTCCCAACTATAGTGGGGTCGGCTTCCAGTCAGGCTGGATTTAGCTAAAAAAAAGTATTTTACGAGGATCGACTGCCTAGTGTCTACCTCCACAACTTATTAACTGGGTAACACGGTACTTCATAGCAAGAATGCAGTCAGATTTACTGGCTTCTGACTATCCGTAACAACTGGCAAAGATCTACAAATGACAGCCGGGATCTATGGCTTACTAATATCTTACTAATCATCTCAAAATTATCACTTACTCTATAACTGGAACCATAAAAACCCCAGTACCCCTCTCTAACCGGACCGGGACGTGCCGTGAATATTTTAGCCGTGCGCACGAATCCGGCGCGCCGGTCATTACGGCACGTTTCGGTGATCGCTCATTGTGTGACAGATGCAGGCCTGAAATAGAATGCTGCACTGGCCTTGGCATCGAGTAAAACTAGGAGCAAAGTACGAGCCTGAAAAATTAGAAGAAAACACCAAAAAGCTGAAAAGAAGTAAAGAAATAAAGTTTATTTATTTATTTTACACTTTATTTATTGTACACCAAGATTAAAATAATATGAGGAAACCTTATAGTAAAAAAAACATAGAATTGGCGGCCTTATCGCACTTGGCGATTTCTTCCAGGCTACCTTTTATTATTATTATTTTTTATTTTGGACACGCATAGGAAATACAAATGATTAAAAAAAACTGCAATATAATTTAAAAAAAAGAACGTGTGCGATGCCAAAAGGGCTCGTATGCGAGTACTGAAAAAGTAAAAGAAAAACGCAGAAAGAATGCTCGATGAACTGCGAGATTATTCGAATTGTTAACCGTGGCCTTTAAAACGCAAAGAACAATTGAAAGGACATCGATAGGTTTTAGTTAGTAAAAGATACACCGTTCCCTCAAGAAGTTGCTTAATGCTTTCTCAATCTCAAAAGAAGTAAAGTTTATTTTAAAATCATGCTACAACCTTCCACGTTTCAAAGGAAACTTCTAACGACACCCTTGTGGCTTTACGACCCTAACCAACAAAAAAAGAACAATTAAAACACAAAATTAATATTGAAAACTGATCGAACCAAACTCCGCCAAAAGTTTGGTAAAACAAAAACATTTTCAAATGCAAAACTCTAAAGTTTTAATGATGTAACAAGATATTTGTTGCAATTAATAAAACTGAAAGGGAGCCCTTTCTATACTGAAAAGGAACCTTTGAGTTTTGTAACAAGGCCCCAAGTTGCCCTTGCCTTGGACCTCTACTTTAGACTAGTTCAGACCTAAAAATTGCTTTGAGAAGTTACAAGAAATGTTAATTGATAGTGATACAATGTTTATAGATGACGTGGGTCAAGTGGCACGGGCCAACTTGTGTCCTACTGATGCATTATGGAACAAGTTTGACATACTTATTAACACTCTTTTTTTGGGCAGTCGTGTAAAAAATACCTTAGCTATGCGGACTAAGCAAAATCGTCAGCTTTTTTAAAATTTTGGGCTCGATCCGGCTTAGTGGATAATAAAAAGCTGCATAATTGTCAGTCATTTCCTATTATGAATACACATTTTCATACCAATTTTAAATCATGCTGAAAAAATGATTGAAATAAAAATAAAACAGCTCCCACCACAATCTCACTTACGCCACAGTGCAAACATACCTATATGAAATTTAAAATGTCAGTAGATCGAACGGTCCATTTAAACTCATCTACTGTATAATAATATAATGATATCGCTACCTTTGGGTAGAAAGGTCGTATAAACCATTTTGGCCAAATTGAGTTAAATATACCATTTTTCTCAGATTTTTTTTCTCTATCGATCTGTATATACGAAATGTAGAAATTCGCTCAAAAATGGTTAATACGACCCAGAAATTTTCGGTCATAGCCTCTTAAAAAAGGTAAATTTTCAATGTAAAAGCCAAATATTATTTTTTTGTAATTTTGTTATGACGTAATGACCATAATTTATATTAACGGAGGGTGTAAAAATAATCGTTAATTGTAAATGGTTTATACGCCCTAAAGTGTTAAATGCATTAATTGTAAATGGTTTATACGACCTAAAGTATTAAATACATTAATTGTAAATGGTTTATACGCCCTAAAGTGTTAAATGCATTCCTTAAACCCAGGTTAAAATCGACGTCGTGAATCCAAAGATAGTTCGCAACGTTTGGTGTATATAGCATGATCATTGCAAGTCGCACTTTACTTTAGGATGTTTGTCAAGTAAAATGTGTAAGGAATGAACCTGGACTGGTTCTATCAGATGATGAAAAAATCAAAGAGAGGTGGAAGAAATATTTTGAAAGACTAATGAATAAGGAAAATGATTGGAGTGGGATTTTAGAAAGTAAACCAGAAAATGTGGGGTTAGTGAGAATGGTTAGTATGGTTGAAGTCAGAATAGCAGTAAATAGAATGAAGAATGGTAAGGCCATTGGCCCAGTTTGGAATACTAGTTGAAGTGTGGAAGTTACTGCGAGTGGATGAACGGATGTGGTTAGCGATGTTCTTCAATAAGTTGTTGAAAGAAGAATTCATACCTGATGATTGGTGCAAAAGTTCTTTAGTGCTCCATCTTTAAAAACAAAGGTGATGTTCTTGAGTGCAAATAGAGGAATAAAGCTAATGTCACATACTATGAAAGTCTGGGAGGAAGAAGTATTGAAAGGCGGTTGAGATATAAGAGTGAAATTCCACAGAAGCAATTCGGTTTTATGCCTGGTCGGGGTACAACGGATGCCATTTTTGCTATACGCCAGCTGTACGAGAAATACAGAGGTGCACATAAAAACTTGCACATGGTATTAATTGACCTCGAAAAGGCATACGACCAGGCACATCGTGAGGTTCTGTTGTGGGCCTTTAAGGAGAAAGGTGTGCCTGGGAAGTATGTGCAGTTGATCCGAGTGATGTACAGTCGGTGTAGTACCCAAGTCCGGTCTACAGTAGGCACCAGTGGCAGTTAGAATGAGGCGGTCGGCCTACATCAGGGGTCGGCTCCCAGCCCTTAACTTTCCCTGCTGATAATGGATGCTTTGACGTTAGACATTCAGGAAGAGGCCCCCTGGTGTATGCTGTTTGCCGATGATATTGTGCTGGTTGCCGAGAGTGACCTAGAGGTCCAGAGCAAATTGGAGGTGTGGTGGCATAGACTGGAGAGTGTTGGCGTGAAATTGAGTAGAACCAAAACAGAGTACTTGTTCTGCGATTTCGGCGGTCCCTCCAATCCTTCGCCTTTAGCGCTCGCTAGGACATTCATACCGATTTGTTCCGACTTTCGGTACCTCGGGTCGCTTGTCCAAGGAAATGGTGAGGTAGACCGGGACATAACACATCCGATCAACGCAGGACGGATGAAATGGCGACAGGTCACGGGAATAGAATAGAATAGAATAGAATAGCATTTATTTGCAAATATGGGTTATACATAAGTAGGTAGTAAGGGTTTCATCAGAGTTCTGCCATATTTCACCATTCGGCATGCAAACATCATTATATAAAAATTTTAAAATTTAAATTCATAAACATTACATTAATAAATTAATTAAATAAAAGTATGTCTCACTAAATAAAATAAATAAAATTGCAATGTTCATTAAAAATGTCAACTTAATTATTACATTATACATACGTCAAATAAAAATTGTCAAAAATTTAAATAGTCAGCATATACAAGAAATAATAATTACATAAAAAAAAAGGAATAAAATTATCGTGGTCTGAAGACAAATAAACAGACATTAAAATTCCAGGTCATAGACTATACACCATATTCCATAAGTAAATAATCAATTAAAAATTCGAGGTAGTTTGATTACAATGTGTCCGTCAAAAACTCAGCAACACTGTAGTATGTTTTGTCTATTAATAGTTTACGAAGTCTACCTTTAAATTGCACCGTTTTTAAGTCTTTCCAAGCACTTGGCAATTTATTGTAAACAGCTGGGGCCATGCAATAAATACTCTTGCGCATCATAGTTGTTTGACACGGTACATTATTTAGTTTTGAATTGTCTCGTCTGTTTCTTGGATAAACATCGGCCAAACGTTCAAAACGATTTGGATTAGTCTTCACAAACATAGCCACTTCAAGAATATAAATACAGGGAAGTGTCAATATGTTGTACTGCTTAAAATATGGCTTGCAACTGTCGGTGGTTTTTAGTTTAAACATTGACCGGAGACATCTTTTTTGAGCCTTAAATGCTATCTCCTTATCGGTTGAGTTCGCCCAGAAAATGACACCGTAGCGTGAGATTCAGCTATACCATAATAAGCCGCAAGAAGTGTTTTTGTATCTACTATGGAAGATAATCTATGTAAAGCAAATGCAGACGAGCTCAATTTTTTACACAACATGTCGATGTGTGCTTTCCAGTTTAAACTGCAGTCTATTTGTAGTCCTAAAAATTTCGTGTCAGATACTTCATCGATGTCGTCATTTTTGTAATGTATGTGAAGGTTAGGTACACAAGGCATACGTTGTCTGAAGTGCATTATCTTAGTCTTACTTAAATTTATATTCAAATTATTTTTATCTAGCCATTTAATTAAATTGTCAAGAGAATTGCTTATGTCAGTTTTATATGTATTTACGTTTTTGCACGGGATCGTAATGGTACTATCATCAGCAAACATGGTTAAGGGATGTTCAATGGACGTGGGCATATCATTAACTGTATAATATAAATCCAAACGGGCCCACAACGCTTCCCTGTGGCACACCGAATGTAGTTTTGCGTTCTCGTGACCGTGTTATCTCTTCAAGTTTATTGATAACATTGATGCGACTAATTTCAGTTATCTGCGTTCGGTTTTCCAAATACGATTTCATTAGTTCAAGCACGTTGCCTCTTATGCCGTAGGCTTCTAACTTACTTAACAATGTATTATAATGCACATAATCAAAAGCCTGTGTCATATCGCAAAATATGGCACATATGGGCACTCGCCTATCCATATTTCTAATAATAGGAAACAAAAAGTCATAAATTGCCATATTAATGGTTCTATGCTGCCTAAATCCTTTTTGTTCTTCACATAATATGTTATTCTTTTCAACGAAGTTAGCTAACTGTTTGTAAATGTACTTTTCGTACACCTTTGAGATGACTGGTATGAGCGAGATGGGTCTATAATTTTCCATCAATTCCTTATCTACTTTCTTAAATAGCGGCTTTATTATGGATATTTTTAATGCTTCTGGATAAACACCCGCACATATACTGAGGTTGATTAAGTGACTCAGATGACTGCTTATCTCGACTGATACTGACTTTAATATTTTAGTGGCGATCCCATCATAACCTACACTACCAGTGTTTTTTAATGACATTATTATTTTATGTATGTCGTGTGGTGCGCTGGGAGCCATAAACATTGATTTAGCATTTTTCGATTTAATGGATGTTTTTGGTTTATATTCAGCATTTAGTTTTGGATGAATTTTGTCAACAAAAAAGTCATTAAAAGCATTAGCGATGTCCATAGGTTTATAAATAGTTCGATTACCAATTCTTAGTTTGTCAATTTGCTGTTTAGGAATATTGTTATTTGTCCGATTAATTATTTGCCATGTCGTCTTTGATTTATTTTTTGATTGTTGAATTTTGTAGTTATTCTGTGCTTTCTGTGTTAGATTAATAATTTTACTATATAATTTAGAATAAGATGCAAATTTCTTTTTATTTTCATAGTTTTGATTCAACCTAAATTGCCATAAAAGTTTTGTTTTTTTTTTTACTGCATAATTTAATGCCATTTGATAGCCATTTGGAACAACTTGTGATCCACGGATGCCCCTCAAGTTGAAGGGTTCAATCTACAAGTCCGTGATAATACCTGTCATACTGTATGGATCAGAATGTTGGGCTGTGAAAAAGATGGATGAAAAAAGATTGCATGTAGCAGAGATGAGAATGTTGAGATGGATGTGTGGTGTGACAAGAATCGTCAAAGCGAGAAATAAGTGTATTAGGGGAAGTTTCAAAGTGGCGCCAGTGACTGAAAAGGTGGAAGGAAATCGTTTGTTTTAGTATGGTCATGTGAAGAGGAGGGATGAAACGCATGTTACTAAAAGAGTTCTGAATTTACATGTGGATGGATGGAGAGGGAGAGAGAGGCCAAAGAAAAGATGGATGGATTGCGTAAGGACCGATAAGAAAGAAAAGGAAGTTATGGTCTATCGGTTTAGGTAGTTAACTAAAGGTAAACAATCTTGGCATGTCTTTTTATCTAAAAGACATGCCAACAAAGTTGTCTATAAATTGTATGTAAAAATCTTTGCAACTGGGTATTTACCTAAATCGATGTTAGCTGATAAACTAAATTTAAATAATCTTTGTGTATATTATATACAACCTCTTAAATATAAAAAGACATACCAAGATTGTTTACCTTTAGTTAACTACCTAAACCGATAGACCATAGTGATAGTGTGACGGACGACAGGACAGAATGGAAGAAGAAAACGTGTTGCACCGACCCCAAGTAATATGGGATAAGGGCAAGAAAAACTACGACCAACACACAAGGCTCGCATTTTGCGCGCAACCACAGATTACTAAATAGTTACTACGTAACAGATACTTCACTCAGTAGAAAAATTACAATACCTACTGCTTTATTAGCCTACTCCATCGCGTCAGCAACCATTGCATGCTAAAATGTGCCTAAATGCTCAAGCGTACAGTTGTGATTGCTTCGCACCGCGCGAACCCGCAGCAATCGCAGGGCTGCCTCTTCGATAAAATTAAATTAACATGACTTTTTGTGTTTACGTTATTCAGAACTGTGAATGTTCTGACTTATAGTTACAATTTATTTATAATTAATTACAGTTTAAAATCTTAAATTCTATCGTTTATAAAATATTTATTTTATAAGTTTCGTCGTTCTTTGACAGGTAAAGGGAATAATGTTAGGTGTTTATCCCTTCTTTGCTTGATTTACACCCATCTACAGCACATAAGGCACCACACGGCATCGTAATACGCGTACGAACAAAGAGCACTATTAAAATTGAACGGCGTGCGCGCGCTTCGCTTGCGAAAACCGCACTGAATTTGATCCGCAAGCGGACCGAGACCGCTCGGCTGGGCGGTAGGCACTTATAGCGCGCAAGTACATGGAGTGACGGAGGCCTGGCGCAACGACAAGCAGAAGAACGAGCGCGATAGACAGGTACCGGACGTTACCATTAATTATAAGGTATTATAATACTTAATAAATGTTGGTTCAGGTAGTTTTATTTTATTTGAATCGACCATTATTAGGTATTAGAATAATAATAATTGAGTTCCTACTAATTCTATGAGTAACAGGATTATTTATTAGTCAGAATTCAATTGATCTATGATTATAAATGGTTTTTAATACAAAAAATTACATAAATTTGGTTTTTTACGACATTAAATGTGACCTTAAGCTTACCAAAAATGGATATACGACCCACACAGTTTTTTCAAAGCACATTTTCATGGGGTGTATAAACCAAGAATTGATTTTGTCTTAGACGTAAATGCAAGCTAACTTTGAAACTAAAGAAGATAGACAGGTTTTGATGATTTAACCTTTTTCATTTGCAAAATGTAAGAACCTTTCTCATAGATAATTTTTTTATAACTTCAAAAGCAAAAAAGTTATGAATTTTTTTATAAAAAAAAAATAGTTTTTCGGCTCTACTGAAAAGTCGGGTTTTGGTTTATACGACCTTTCTACCCAAAGGTATCGATATGATTATGATCAAAGGCGGTAATGGCAGTGGTACTGGGATCATTAACTGCTAATACGAGTAAGTGACCACCGGTGGCTCCGATAGATGTGAGACGCACAGGACCGTTCGTTGTGGCGACGCATGGGCTCCCCCATCATACATATATTACCCAGCTTATGTCCAGTTGTGTGTCGTCTTTCGGCTGAGATGATGATGAAGTCAACACCCAGAGAATTAGTTTTTCTTCCGAATATCTTTTTATTGTGATAAGCTTGCGCTAGACCACTGGAAATCGATGGTATGTCAACGAAGAAGCAACCCCGAGAAGCTATTTCTGGCTAGGGAATTCCACTATGGAGTGAAATACAAATATGCAACTACGAAGCTATACGCACAATAAATGTGTTCTGAAAAGGTTTTTTGCGTAATAGGCCTAACACACGCACAAGCTTCACAACAGTTTGTGTATTTTTGTCTTCACCAGTTTATACACGGAACACCGCATAAAACTGTATGACTTTTACCAATCACACGCATGGTGTTCCGTGTGAAAACCGGCCTACGCAGGAAAAACTATGGTGGAGCTTGTATGGTGATAGACCCATATGGGTGCATCGGATATAATATTTCAATGTCGAATGTCGATATGAAAAAAAATCACACCAAAATTTTGTGATTAAGTTTAACAATTTGGAGCAGTAGTAGCCCAGTGGTAACTGCCCCGACTTGCAAGTCGTAGGTCGCGGGTTCAAACCCAGTCAGGCGCATTACTTTGTGTAATTTATTTCGTCACCACTGCTCTCAAAACGATGTAGGAAAATATCGTGAGGAATAATAATTCGGAGACATGTGACATCCAGCCAAGGGCCAGTGTGTTGGCCTGAGTCCCAGCAGTGGACACATTAAAGGTCTGATAATGCTAAGTTTAACAATCGTCAATATTAATGTACATGGCAAGTAAAAATAATGCTTCTAAAAATATACCACAGTAAGTATACGGTAACTGTTGTAGAAAACGTGATAACAATTTCACTTACAAGCTTTTATGTGCTCGAGTCTGTTAAGGGTCGCAATGAATTAGCATAATGCGAGCAGTCGGAGCAGGAGTGCGGATGACGCAGCTTTTTGTTAATGGTGGGTACATGGTCACATGTCCTGTGTGTGTGTAGTTTAGAGCACAGGGTCGTATTTGGGGAGGTAAAGGGTGCAAAACTGAGAAGGATAGCTGGATATAGGTGTAGTGTCAAGTTTAGAGGTATACGAAATTGGGTTTAAAGACCTGCAAAAATGAGGATCTTGCGACCAGACGGGTGTTGTGTCAGGTCCGGGCTACTGATCGATAGTTTATTTTGAACTGTTGCGTATGTTCTAATCATGCGGTAAACTATAAGAGCACCTTCACACTAGCGTCTGTCTAGCGTAGGCGTTCGATAATAGTAAGCGTCTGCGCTGTGCATACGTTCGTCGAACGCTTACGCTGGAAAAACGCTGTGTGTGTAAAGTGTGAAGGTGGTTTATTACCGCGATGCAGAATTTTTAATTTAGCTCCTAAGTGACGCAATCCAATGCAATTTTTGATAAAGGGGTAGCTTAAAACACGGTCCTTGAACGCGCTGTTGACGGGCCATTTAGGACCGTGTTTTTCGTTACCTATCTTTATCAAACGTGGCGTACAGGCCCTTAAGCTTTCAAAGTCCGGCCCTGCCCCACATTAAAGGTAACAATAACAGCAAAATTAACAATAATCGTTGACAGTGTTGTTGCTGATCTTTTACGACAGTTTCTGCGGCCGCACGTATTACCATAATCGCTAGATACACTATGGTGCTGCTGGGCCCACCAGGTAGGTTTAATAGCATGTTTTGTGTACTGTGTAGAGAGCAGTGGTCAAATGGTTGATTAGGCGTTGTAAAATGGAGAATTGCTGTTGTTGTATATTTAGTTGAATCAGTTTTTTGGAGATTTATAGATCGGTATTTTGATGATGACATTGCAGGAATACAATTTTTGATTTGTGTGGCACTAGCCTAAACCATCTAGGGTATACTCTTGTTATAGATACATTTTTTGGACGGTAGATTCAGAGTTGCGGGCATAAACTAAACGAAATATAACCAACAAGCTGTATCCCGCGGTTTTACCCGACTCTTTGGTAAATGTTGACCTCCTGTGTCGTAGCGTTATGTTATAGTGTACTATCCAATATACTAAAAGATTTTTAAATTCGAACCAGTGGTTTCTGAGATTAGCTTCTGCCAGCAGCTTCACCTGCGTAAAAAACTTAGTGATAAAGTAGCATTTTAGTAACTAGTGAAAACATACAAACAAAAATAGAAATCGTTAGTATAGATCTATAATTTTATAGTTTAGCCTGTTCCTGTTACCTACTAGAATAGATTTTAAAGGAATTCTTTTTCATATTATGTTCTAGAAGTATTTGATATAAACTCACATTCGCAGTTTACACAAATTAGGCAAATGCTACCGGTTTAAATATGCAGTTCATTTTCAGTAATTTAATTTCCTCCACAGCAAAAGTTAAAAGTTTACTGAGCTAACAACCACATACGTAAGTACTAGGTTATCTACAAGTTAATTATACTAATTAGTAAGAATACTTTCACTGCGAGAGTTTCGTCCAAATATTAAAGTTAGCAATAACGAGTGATGCTGAAACTTATTGCAAGCACATTTATTTGAAAATTGCTTAATTGTTTTTTTAAAACTTCATAATAAATACATATAAAGATGCATTTTCTAAAATCTTTTATGGGTTTGCGTTTGACTGCCATCTCACCTGATGGAAAGCGACGATGCGGTCGGTGATGGAGTGCGCTTAACTAGAAGTAACCTATTTACTTGTAACAAACGGAACGCAAAGGTATAAAGACAGACTTAATGCCTTAGGCATTCTCTACCAGTCAACCAAGGGTGGTGAAGAAAAAACAGGGCAGGTGCACAAAAAAAAGTTTTCCTAAGGGGAGTTTTGATTGTATTGTAATTAATATAAATTTGTGTTATTTTTTTTTATTATTATTTTATTTGATGTTTGTCATTGATTTTCGACATTTACATTCTTTGACATTTTGATTTTTGACATTTGTATTCTTGACATTTTGATTTTTGACATTTATATTCTTGACATTTTCATTTTTGACATTATATTTTGATTTTTGACATTTTAATTGTAATAATAGTAAAATTGGTAATTGTAATGACATGTCAAATATTCTAATGTAAATAATTTATATCTTTTCTTTTAATACACATATTTAATTGTTTTTTTTTTAATTAATTTTATGATTTAATTAATGATAATAATTCAATAATTATAAATTGATCTACTTAATTGGGATAGTAATGATATATAATCTAAAAAATTTGCATGCCGATTGGTAAAATGTGGCTGAGCTATAATTATGTACTTAATCTTAAGACCTGTATGTATTACCCATATTTGCGAAATAAACATTCTATTCTATTATATTCTATTCTATTCTATTCTATTCTTGATCTATGTTGTTTTAAGTCAGAACTATCAAATATTACTTTTTTATTTCTGTCAGCTACTTCGGCTGTAAGAACGATAAAATTATCCCAAGTGACCACACTCCCGGGATGAAAATTATCCTTTGCTCTGGCTGTTCGGTAAAGATCAGGTCTGCGCCGATACTGGTGCATTCTCTATTTCTTTACTCTCACAGTCCCATGGGACGGCAATCCGACACGACCAGAGAGAGATCAGGTGCAGGAGCAATGGCTTTACGCGCTTTTATGGGGGTGTCACACCACCACTTTCTAAACTCCGAGCTGCTGTAGAATAATTCGTAATGGAAAAACTCAATAGTACTTTTTGCTCGACCTGGCCCAACGAGGCAATCAATCACACGTTTAGTATATTCCACTGTGCCGACGAGGCAGCCAATTACAAATCAGAAAATCTTTACAAATAATACTGAGAACTCCTTCAAAAGCGTACGTAAAGAGCCCTTTATCTCTCAAGTACTGATGACTAAGTGCAAAGTTACGTACAACTACAAAATACGATGCAACTCTTCATGCTAACGTCGCGCCTCGTGACATCATCAGACAATATTTTGTGAGATGGCACAACTTATCATGTTATAGAGTAGTTCTTCACAAAAAAAAAAACTCCAATGGCACGTCGTTTCGGATCCCGGGAATCGAAGCTGTTACAGATCTTAATAGAAATATTTAATAGCACGTTTTGATCGACTCCGATAACGAATCAAGGACTCTTCGACGACGACTCTACTCTCTAATAGATTATTTAGATAATGCATAATTAATTTTATTTTCTTTTTATTAGGGTGCTTCTCTACGAATCCGTCTGTTATTTTGATACTTTTGTTTGACTGTTGACTATTTGTGAATATGACCTGTTATTGACTGTAAAAAATCCACAGCATTTGGTGTTAACTGGTAACCGGGTAAGATTTAAAGAAGTTCCTTAATATTCACACACAAATTGTAAATGGTTGGTTGAATACATCAATCAATCAAACATAAAACATTCTTAACAAATGTTACCAAGAACACCTAAAAAAATAACTCATTGAAGTGCAAAAACAGCCCTTTATCACTCAAGTACATATGACTAAGTGCAAAGTTACGTCCAACTACAGAATACGATGCAACTCTTCACGCTAACGTCGTGACATCACCAGACTATCTGCGATTGTAATGTAGGCTCGTGTGCTAAGTGTTGAGCTTACAACATGACTTGCTGCCAGTGTGGTAATCGTATGTTGATCTTCTTAGGGATCCGTACAAAAACGTTACACGTACGCGGCAAAAACGGAACCCTAAGGGCCTATTTCACCACCTATGATTAAGTTTCGAGTATCTTACTTGACAGATAATTTCATACAAATTCTGTCAAATTTTTGAATTTATTCAGTGAGTAGTGCCTACTCGGAGATGGTGAACGAGGCCCTTAGTAGGATTATTCTGTTGTCCTTCTGTCAGGGACTTTTTTGTCAGGACCGCGTAGAGATGTGAAGCTGAAATTATATCAAAGACTGAAGTCAAGACGCACAGGACTCGTCGTTGTGGCGACGCTTGGGGGAGGCCTATGTCCAGTAGTGGACGTCTTTCGGCTGAGATGATGATGATGACTCTAGTCTCTACCCCGATCAGCAGTTAAAAATTAAACTTAAGTCGAAAAACTAAAAGCCAGTGTGGTTCCAGATATCCATAAAGTGGATGACCGACGTAGGAGATTATACCGCGGTTTTAAAGAACTTCGGTTTAACTAGGCGGCTCGTTAGTGATGATCGACTGGCGAGTAAAATAGTCGTATCGTATCGTAGCGAGTAAAAAATGAAGCAAACATGACGAGTCGCGAGCCAAGCTCGATAACTTATGTACAAAGCTGCGGTATTGCAATGATACACCGGCGAGCTTTACCGACGAGCCATAAGAGCGCGGATATACTCGCTTGTCGATCAATGCCTTTAGTCTTGCTTAAGAGCACAGGTTTCACGTAATATTAGTGTAAATCACCTTCCAATATAATCCTATCCTACTAATATTATAAATGCGAAAGTTTGTGAGGATGGATGTATGTTTGTTACTCTTTCACGCAAAAACGGCTGGACCGATTTGGTTGAAATTCGGTATGTAGATAGGTTATACCCTGGATTAACATATAGGCTACTTAGTTTTTATTTCTATTTCTTTCGGGCGAAGCCGCGGGCGGAAGCTAGTTATGTATAAAGAAAGGCATAATAAACTATTATTATTCGGTGTTTATTTCCACGGATGTCCACCCTTTCAACATTACCCTTATCCATGGTATTTGATCGGAGATCACACCCTGCGCGTCAATATTTACCTGAAACAATTAAACAACATTATTAGTTTCATGATAGGTGGCCCATTACTTATATCAAAGGTTGCAATCGGAAGATATATTTATTTAAAGTTCGTGGAATTATGAAATTGCAAATTACTAATTGCGCTTTGAATAGTTTTGAGCTAAGAGTTTCGTAATAGAACTTTTAAATTAAAGAGCTTTTTTAATCCAACAGTTTTAGTACTATTACATTAAAATCTTTTAATTCATGAATCCCCGACCGGTCTCATAGGACCGCGCTGTTATTGTCTTACTATTGTGTCTCGTTTCGCGCGTATTGATAAATGTATTAGAGTTTAGTGCTTGACTGCGATTCCACCTGAAGGTAAGCAATGATGCAGTCGTTGATGGTGAGGCGCACTAGTTTATTAAAAGCCTATTCAATCTAGCTTCAAGGCTAGATTGAATACAATAAATTATTATTATTTTGGTCGTTATGTTAATGATTCAAAGATTTTGGTCTCTATGTTACTTAGATTCCACAAACTATATGTACATATACTATACCTATTTGATAGTATGTGATAGTATAATGGTCGTTCCAGTGTGTCGCCGAGATATACGTATAATTGGCGATCCACTTCAAATCAAATCAATGTTTAATGGGACAACATAATTACTGTGATTAAATACCTAATTGATGTGTGATTATATTTCAGTTACGAGAACTATCATTGTTTTGATAACTTTGGTAAAACAGTATTATTTGACAAAAAACCGGCCAAGAGCGTGTCGGGCCACGCTCAGAGTAGGGTTCCGTAGTTTCCCGTCCGTCACAATAAGTGTCCTCAATTTTTCAAAAACTGTTCGTCCCATCAAGTTCAAAATAATTTTCCTAGAAAGTCTTTATAAAACTCTACTTTCTAGATTTTTTTTATATTTTTTAAACCTATGGTTCAAAAGTTAGAGGGGGAGGGACACATTGTTTTTTACTGTTGGAACGATTATTTCAGAAATTATTGATATTTTCAAAAAATTATCTTGGTAAACCCCTATTCATTTTTGAATACCTATCCAACAATATATCACACGTTAGGGTTGAAATTAAAAAAAAACCGCTTTTTACTTTACATGTAGGGGGGCTACCCTAATAAAACATTTTTTTCCAATTTTTATTTTTGCACTTTGTCGGCATGATTGACATAAATATTGGTCCCAAATTTCAGCTTTCTAGTGCTAACGGTCACAGAGATTAAGCGAGGACGGACGGACAGACATGGCGAAACTATAAGGGTTCCGTTTTCGCCAATTGGCTACGGAACCCTAATCATATTTGAATTCAGACGTTGTTGAAAAATGCAAAGCTGGCAAACTGTGTAGAGCGATTAACTGCTGCACTGCGTGTCGCAGGTTCGATTCCCTCACGGAAAAAATATTTTTATGGTTCACGGGTAGTTGTCCCGGGTCTGGGTGTCCCTACAACACAGCGGTGATTTGCAGAGTAGAGTAACGTGTTTTAAAATAAAACAAAATCGTGTGCAAGGTTAGTTGATCTAAATAAAAAAGATGGCAATTCCGTACATTAAATTTTGAGCAGAAGAGTTTCGTAATTGACCATAACATATTTAATGTTTTATAGTAATTGTTACACGATAATTTAAAATTAAAAAAACGAACAAAAATAAACTAACTTTAATTAAATAAAGAAAAAATACCTAAAAGTGCAAAATAACTTTCACTTCGGAAATCAGTAATGAAGAAAGAATTTTTTAACACAGTTGCTCAAAAAGTGGCGTTACAGGACGTTTAGCGTTCGGGAAGTGGGCTATTACACACTCGTGCTTTTTCTTTACCATTCCCGAACTCGTGCTTTTTCTTTCCCAACTGTCAAAATAATGTCTATTAAAAAGAAAAAATCAACCACGAAGTTTTTATTAAAAAAGTTTTTAGTGCAAATACTTCTAAAAAGAAGCTACTAATTTGTTTCAATATCAGATTTAATGATTTGATTCAATAAGTTAGGCTAGGTTTCATTTCATATCATTAAATTCCATTTCATATCAATAAAAAAATGTACTGAAGACTTGGCTGTATGGGGCATAGTTCCCTTTGTCTACCCAGAATGGGTGAAAAAAAAAAACAAATAAAATAACTGCTTATATTTTTTTGGAGTCCAGTGCCGACGAGATTCGTGACTATCTGCGTAAATTATGTCCCACGGGCGCATGCACGGTCGAAGAGCTACGGGCTAGGGGAAATTATAAGTCTTATAAGATCGGTGTTCCAATAATTTATTTTGAAAAATGTTATTCTGTTGATGTATGGCCCATGAACGCTAGAGTCAATACTTGGATTGCACGTAATGGGAATCATAAGGCGCCTGATAGCGCCCGATTAAGTCAACAGACATTTCGTGCCTAAACCACCTCGTACCAGAACTAAGAACCTTGATGTGCTGTACCAAAATGTCCGTGGCCTCAAGACTAAACTCTCGACTTGGAGAATGAACTTGTCACAGCTGGAACATAATCTCATCGCTGTAACAGAGAGCTTTCTTGATGCTTCTATCGAAGATGGAGAACTTGCGACCGGCGATTGGAACGTGTTGCGGCGCGACCGGAGTACACCGTGCGGCGGAGTGATGCTCGCTGCTCGCGCACCTATCGCGCTGCGCCGTCGCCGTGATCTCGAAACGGTCACTGGTGAGGACTTGTGGGCTGATTTTTCATGGTGTGGTCGAACTGTTCACGTATGTGTGGTATATATCAAGCCCAGTGCAAGTGATGACGAGTACATGGGATGGTTTTGTAAAGTTGAAGAGTATATAAATAATTTAAAAGGACTTGTTATCATTTTAGGTGACTTAAATTTAAATAGTGCTTCGTTAAATATTAAGAATTATTATTGTTATTTTTTGTCTTTTTGCTGTATGAATGAGATGAATGTTGTGAATAATATGTATGGAGGTATGTTAGATGTTGTTTTGGTCCAAGAGAACATGAGTGCCTCAAGAACCGTAGTCACCGCCACCGAGGGAATAGTGCCACTGGACGCTTATCACCCGGCGCTGCACATTGAGGTAAGTATTGATGGACAACATTCTTCAGATTCGATTGAGCCTAGTAATATAAACCGAGCCAAGGATTGGAACTTCCGCAAATGCGACTTTGATCAACTCTATTTACTTCTCTCTAGCGAGAATGTTTGGGAAGAAGTTTTAGAGTCCGGAGATGTAGAAATAGCCACTCGTAAGTTCTACGACATCATTTATAATTTCTTCGACGCTTGCATGCCTAAAAAGCACAGAGAAAGGTCGGCAAATAAACGATATCCAGTGTGGTATACAAGCGATATCATCCATGACCTAAAGCTCAAGCTGAGGCTCCATAAGAACTGGAGAAGAACCAAGTGCGATAGCGCGTATTCGTTATTCTCGAACCTCAGGGCAAGCCTAAAGGCCCGTGTTGCGGATGCGTATACCTCATATATGAAAAATATTGAGAGTAGAATTAAGACCAATCCTCGTAATTTCTGGACATACATCTCGAGCCTGCGGTCCAAAGGTGGGTTTGAGCCTAACATTGCATCCAAAGGTATAACTTTTTCGGGATCTAAGGCGGCTGGCGCTTTTGCTGAGTTTTTCTCTGACGTTTTTCTACCTGATGTTCCGCGGCTTGATACTGATCATCTACCCGCGGCTGCCCATACCAGTAACAGCAACTATATAAGCATACCTCCCTTGTGCCCAGAAGACCTTATTAAAGGCATAAACAAACTCAAACCTAACAGCTCCATCGGCCCTGACAATATTCCTCCGTTTATTATTAAAGACTTAAGAAATATATTCAGCGATCCTCTTTGCCACATTTTTAATTTAGCCTTGCAGGCTGGTAAATATCCCTCTCAGTGGAAAGTTTCCAGAGTCACACCAATTCCTAAAACCCAAAACAAAAGTTCCGTTGAAGATTACCGCCCGATCGCAATTTTATCTTCCCCGGCGAAGGTCTTTGAGAACATCCTCCACAATGGCATCTACCAGCAAATAAACACGTACCTATGCAATGAGCAGCACGGATTCAGGAGCAAGAGGTCTGTTGATACCAACCTCCTGACCCTGGTGGACTATATCTCTTCTAGCTTGGACCGCGGACGTCAGGTAGACGTACTCTATTTTGACTTCCGGAAAGCGTTTGATAGGGTTAACAATGACATGCTGCTGACGAAACTGAGCAAAATTGGTTTCTCACCCTCTCTACTCCGCTTCTTCGCAGACTATCTTCGCGATCGTCAGCAGTTTGTTAGGCTCGGAATGTACGAATCCAGCACCTATCATACGCGTTCCGGAGTAAGTCAAGGCTCAATCCTGGGGCCCTTATTATTCCTTATCATGATAAACGATCTTCCACAAGTTCTGCGTCACGCAAGATGCCTATTATATGCCGATGACTTGAAACTGTACCTCGAAATAAACTCCGAGTCAGACTGCTTATCACTACAGCAAGACATTGACGCCATACACAAGTGGAGCCTTGATAATAAGATGGAATTCAATAGCTCTAAATGCTTTGCTATGACCTTCGGTCGAATGCGGCGCCCTGTGGATTTCGAATACCATCTGGACAGAAACACCATCACAAAAACCACCGCTATGAAAGACCTGGGAGTCACATTCGATCGAAAGCTAACATTCCACGACCACATGATTACGGTAGCAAAGCAATCGTACCAAAGGTTGGGTTTTGTTCTACGCAATTGCCGTGATTTTCGCACTACACACGCCATTAAGATTTTATTTAATGCGCTTGTGCGTAGTAAGCTGGAATCTAGCTCTTGCGTGTGGAACCCGCACCAAAGTACGTATGCGCTTTTAATAGAAAAAGTGCAAAAAGCGTTCCTTAGGTTCCTATACAAGCGGATGCACGGTTATTACCCATACCTCTATCCGACAAAATTTCTTTTGGGTTGCCTCGGATACAACTCATTGGAGGTAAGGCGAGCACGAGATCAGCTCACCATCGCCTGCAAGACGCTTCGTGGCATTATCGACGCGCCTGATCTGCTTGCTGTGCTGGCACGGTTCTTTGTTCCTGACAACTACTGCCGCGGTAAAAAGCACAGGTTCTTTGCTGTGCCCCAGTGTCGCACTGTTGCACGTGCTCAGTCACCAATACCTCGCACTTTGGCTGCACTTAATGGTCTCTTGGATTCTAATCCAACAAACGATCTGTTTGCGGATGAATGGAAGATGATTTTATTGGTATGTCAGCAGTACTGCGAGAGGATTTAATGTAGGTATGTGATGTTATGATGTTTATAATTTTAATTGTCTTTTAATTGTCTCTGTGTCTTTGTTAATTACTGTAATTGGTTGGCCAACCGTTGTAATTAAATTAAATAAATAAATAAATAAATAAATAGTTTTTTACGGTTGGCGCCATTTTGATTAGTCAGTTGAGTTTATTGTGTTTTTATTATTTCAATAAATTGCTTCATTTTTTCGCAACTGTTTTAAAAATAGTTGTTCAGTACACGTGCGGAACCGTCATTGCAACTTGTTCCGACTGTCAACCCTCACCTTCGGCTGCGCCTCGGCTCGGGTTAACATTTGTCGAAACTCTTTGCAATGACAGGCTTTCCGCACTTGTAATGAAATATACTATTCCAAATCGGTCCAAATATCTTCGAGCACTACAACTTAGAACCAGTTCATAGACCTACACTTAAGTAACAAAAAAAAGCAGGAGCAAACGTCCTTAGCTTAGTACAGTCGCGGTCAGTTACTGTATATGGCACAAGCCGGTCTAAGCAGTAAACTTGCGGAATGCGCCAACAATGGGCTTCCGCGTGCCTACCACTTGAGTGCGCGGCTGTACCTATTAACAGCGGGTTATCGTTATGTAGGCAAGTGTATGTGGTTTATATGCATACTAGGTTTTGACAGCGACTTTGCCCGTGTGATTGTAGAAAATTATCCCAAAGGTGTTGGCACCGATGCTACATTAACGTAGTCACCTACTGGGCCCAAAAAATCAATTTTACTGAGTTTACTATCGATTCTAAAAGAGGCAGATTTCAAAGGAACATACTCCTAAGATAAAAAGTATTCTATATATGCTATTTAAGGACATGGTCAATCTGTATACTAAGTTTAATCGATATCCATTCATCAAAGAGTAACAAAAATCCAAATACAAACTTTCGCGTTTGTAATTTATGTAGGACGAGAAATACGTTTCTACATATGTAAAAGTCTGAAAATAAACAAAAGTTTTTCATGCAGTTTTTAACAATAGAAAGAGTGATTCATAAGGAAGGTAGAAGTGCATATTACAGTAGAGAAACGCCGAACATTTCAAAGATGTCACTGTCTAATTCCCGTGCTAAGCGGGGGTAGTTAAATATTAACTTTATTTATTTATTTAACTTCATGCACATTAAAGGTACACAGGCGAACTTAATGCCGTAGGCAATCTGTACCAGTCAACCTAGGGTGGTGAAGAGAGAAGGTGGCAGGTGCATAAAAAAAAAGAATAATAAAAAACGAGTGTACTTACATAATTATATAAAATACACGTACTTATATATCCAATATAGCATATACCTACATACATCTATATAAAATGAAGGAAAGAGGATATTGAGACAACTCCGCTACTTGTGTAGAAAATAAGTCCTCAACTTCCGCTTAAATGCATAGTGACTGGTGGCTGTCCTGATATCGAGAGGAAGCGCAAACGAGGAACTTTCTGTCAATGTTTATAAAAAACGTACAAATATACGAAAACCAAAGAAGCACGCTCAGGTATTTAGGTACTCCTCCACACAAGTGTCATTTGAAAATATGGCCATAAGATTGGCAGCATAACCACATTGTGTGGTCTTTAAACTTTGTGACCTGATTACGAAAATTATATCAAAGATAAAAAGCTACATTTTAGTTTTACCCATTTATTTTATTTATCAATTTGTTTTATATCTATTTAAATACAAGAAACATAAAAACTCTTAATTCACTTAAGACCCCAAGCCGGTGATTCAGGGCTACCAAGATATTGGAAAAAACTACTTACCAAAGTGCAAGTAAACATTTGCTTTCGATAAAAAAGTTTACCATTAAGAAAATTTAAAATTTCGCAATCTACAGGATACCTAAGGTGAAACAAGAAATATAAAAAATAAAGTAAGGTTATATTTAAGTAAAATACAACCTACCTACCATTGCTGTCCAATTTGTGAGAGCGGGCCGCTCCTGGCAGCGGGCCAAGCGACTACGGCGGACTTTTGAACTTCATATTTAAGTTAAGTTATATTATAAATTTCCTTTACTATCTTTATACATAATCTAAAGTTTTAATCTCATTTATTACACATGATCATCTTCCTGCTTTTTCTCCGTGTTACTTTTGGGGTTGGCACGGAGTTTCCTCCGTGCCTCGGAAAGCACGTTAAGCTGTAGGTCCCGGCTGTCATTTGTAGATCTTTGGCAGTCGTTACGGATAGTCAGAAGCCAGTAAATCTGACTCCAGTCTTGCCATGAAGTACCGTATTACCCCAGTTAATGGGTTGTGGAGGTCTGGTAGGCAGCCGCTCCTCATAAAATACTGGTATTCAGCTAAATACGGCTTGACTGGAAGCTGACCCCAATATAGTTGGGAAAAGGCTAGGCAGATGATGATGACACATGATCATCTTCCTGCTTTTTCTCCGTGTTACTTTTGGGGTTAGCGCCACGTGTTTTATTCTTCCTTTCTAGTCTGTCACCCGTCACGCCATCACTAACTTCTTTCTCTTTCATTACACTCCTCACACAATCTATCCATCTTTTCTTTGGGCTCCCTCATCTTGTCCTCATGGCCACAGCAAGATAAACGATTCTCTATCTTTAATTAAGGGTAGTAATTAAATAATTTTCTTGACGATGTATTAAAAATCGTTAAATTTTAATTTTGGAGTTTGAAACTGTGATCAGCATTAATAACCATTGGCTACAAAAAGAAGAAACATACTTCTGTAGACAATAGTTGATACGGTAGCCATCAGTTAAGAGGTTATGTCAATATTATGTTTCTTTAGAGTGGGAATCAACATCACTGTTTTAGGCTATCACGGTTTATTTCACAATTTAAAATGTCACTTACGGGATATCTTCCATGATTATTTGTTGTTTTGAGTTCCCACAAAACAACAAATAATCATGGGAATCAACATCATTTCAGCTGTAATTCCATACCTGGTTATATCAGTCGTTTCGCAAGTCTCGCATCCCTTAGATTCCTGCTCTCTTCACCATTACCATTTCCCTTGTAGAAGGCCTTCCAACGCATCTTTCGATACGCGGTCGCCACTTCAGAATCTTTCGGGCCCACCATCTGTTCTGTGGGCATTTTGCCCTGTCCTCTGTCAATTAAGTTTGGCGTTCCTTCAGGCAATGTCGATAACCTTGGTTCTATTGTGGATACCTTCAAACCTCATGGGTACACGAGGATTCTTCGAGCAAAAACCCTTTCGACTACCCTTTGAGTGACTTTAAGCCTGAGCCCCATTGTAAGCAACCGCATTTAAGAGCCATATGTCCTAACTGGCAACTCGTACCATTCATAAACTATTGATATACAAAATTAAACATAAACAAATAAAGACCTTCCAATTACTATTATATATGCACCAAAATAAACTTGTAACTCAAAATACCATCGCAAAGTCGTGTCGTTAAGCGTACTGACTGTATTCTTAGAAAGTACGGTCATACACCTTAAGCACATGCTTAGTTACATCATTAAGCTCCGGCTAATTACATTGGACATTATTTGAAAGAGAAGAAGAGTGTCAATGGAGTTTCTTGCCCATACTTCTCCATCACAGAAATCTTCTCCATAGAGTACTTCGCTTTGGAATGTGGAATTAGCATCATTTTTTCCGATAGACTGACCTCTTGGCCTTTTAAAAGTGCATGTATTGGTTTATTTGAATAAATACTTTTGAGTTTGAGAGTCACCGTAACCCTGTAAAGCAAAGGGCTACTGAAGGAATAAAGGTGGGTTTTTGGCTATTCGTGGTCCTAGAACGCAAAGGGTAACTTCTTTCAGTTACCCTATGCGTGCTAGGAACACAGTTCCGGTTTTATTCAGTAAAAATTCAACACGCTCTCCCGCTCCACCCTAGAACGGGAGAAGTCATCGAATTATTTCCACATTCAAATAAAAAAAGATTTTTAGATATCAGTTTATTATCCTTTTCTTTATAAACAACTAATTTACTACTGATTTCATCATCTTCTTCCTGCCCTTGTCCCGTTTTATTTGGGGTTGGCGCAACACGTTTTTTTCTTCCATTCTGTCCTATCACTCGTCACGCTATCACTAACTCCCTTTTCTTCCATATCACTAAATCAACCAACCAATCTCAAAAAGGAAGTTAGGTATTAATCAATAAAAGTTTGAGGTTCTCTCTAGCTACACGCAGAGTGAGAGAAGTTACTTAACGATTTCCGACCCAACCATTTCCTGCAATCACTTATTTACCATCAATCCATCTCACTGGTAACCAACAGACCATACCTCAGCAAACCCTATTACAAGCTAATACAATAGTAACGCCATTTTCTTTCTTTCTTTCTTTCTTTCATTACCTGCATGGAGTACGCTATCCGAAATTTCATGAATACGATATTCAGTTCTGTTAGAAGAAACTGCTACCTATATTCGAGGGGTGGCAAGCTCTCGCCGACTTGTATGTATTATCAAGTTTATTATGTAAGACAGTCTGAAATAGTCCGTAAAGGTCATACGAAAATAGACTGGACGTTTTAAATTAATATGTCGGAGAATGGTGCTAGATATATCAGTGTAGAAATGTTACCATGTTTCATTGTTGGTTTTAACTTTTTCTATGTAGTCATGTGTACGGAGCTCGTGGCTAGATAATAACAGCCGCACAGTTCGATCTTAAAGGTTAAGTAACGCTTGCCTAGGTTGGTCTGTGGATGGGTGACTATCTTATCATAACGAGTTTTCTCCGTGCCTCGGAAAGCACGTTAAGCCGTAGGTTCCGGCTGTCATTTGTAGATCTTTGGCAGTCGTTACGAATAGTCAGAAGCCAGTAAATCTGACTCCAATCTTGCCATGAAGTACCGTGTAACCCCCGTTAATGGGTTGTGGAGGTCTAGTAGGCAACCGCTCCTCGTAAAATACTGGTATTCAGCTAAATCCGGCTTGACTAGAAGCCGTCCCCAATATAGTTGGGAAAAGGCTAGGCAGATGATGATGTAGTCATGTGTAAAGAGCGAGTAGTGGTGGCCCAGTGGTAACTGCCCCGACTTGCAAGTTGTAGGTTTCGGGCTCAAACCCAATCAGGCGCATTACTTTGTGTAATTTATTTCATCATCACTGCTCTCAAAACGGTGAAGGAACATCGTGAGGAAACCAGCATGTCCTAGAACCAAACATTCGAAGACATGTGACATCCGCCAATCCCTACGCGGTGGATTATTGCCCATTCCCTCTCCTAGAGAGGAGGCCTGAGTCTCAGCTGTGGGAACATTATAAGGTCGCTAATGCTAAAATGCATATGTAAAGCTATGCTCGTTAAATACATTATTGTTCCCTTAATATTATACAATATACATATTATTAAAAAAATAATTAAAAATGAATACATTTAAAAATATGAATAGTAGCTCACTGGCCAATGCCAGTCAAATGTGTGGAATCGGTGGTCAGAGCTCCGGTAACTAATTATCCGGTAAGTAATTATTTGTTTTTGTATATCTCAGGACCCTTGGTATCAGGAGTCTTAAACCTTTGGAAGGAGTACGAAAGGCTGAAACCTACTCACAGCGTCTCCGGGTGCACTAACCTAAGGACAACCGGAGGTTGGTGTTAAACTATTGCAACATATTGAAAACAAAGATATAGAGCTATGGTTTTGGAAGGCCTGTGTGTGGACTGGCTACCAGGAAGAGGAACTATGCTTCAAAACTATGGCCCCTGCCTAAGCAATATTATTGTTGCTTATCAAAAACATCGCTCGGCTCAATAAATTGCCATTATGAATATGTACAGTACGGCCGTTATAACTTGGCGATTCTGAAGTTAGGCTCTGCGAATTTTAGCGTTTGAAAACTCGTATAAAAATAAAGGTTTAAAACCTTTATTTTTGTAAAATAAATGCAATTTGCTTATTGCTGTTAAAAACTGCTATTGGTATTTTTTTAACCTTTATTTTTTCGTAGAGAATAACTTCAGACTCGCCAAGTTATAACAGCCGTACTGTGTATCACGCCTATTTAGGAAGAATATCGTAGTGCCAGTTTGAGCTTTTTGTTGAATTGTTTTTTTTCGGATAGTTTCGATTACGATTAGGGATCTTCATAATATCCCTGTTTCACAGTAGCGAGTAACCTCCAACTCCGTGTCACCGCTCTACCTACCCGGTGAATTTAGGGCCAATTTAGGCTTAGTTCAGATGGGCGGTGTTGGCATTATTTGCGAAAATTCGCTAAGCTCGGCACATAAATAAGTCACATGTCGGGGTCGCGATTTTGTGCAGTCACACGATAACACATCAATGTGAGTTCAAGTATACACTGACTGACATACATGATATAAGAGTTTTAGTTTTTAAAAACGTTGTCGATTTAAAATGATTTAGAAATTGATCCCGTGCCTTAATTGGCTTTTAAGTGCTTTTGGTTTTAATCAGAAGGTAAGTGCATTTTTGTAGTTCTATTTAATAAGTAGAGGTGTACTCGTAAATCAGCAGATGTGCAATTTAAAACAATGTTACATTACATTATTTTATTTTTATTTTTCTATTAATATTTATCCTAACTTCTGCCAGCGGTGTCGCCTGTGTGATAGTAGATAATTATCCTAAGGGAACATACTCCTGAAACAAAAAATATCCTATATCCTATGCTATTCTAATTGTAATATCTTGCAAATCCATGCTGACCTTTTGTGAAGGTGTAACAAACATACACACTTTGCTTTTTTGCTTTTATTAGTGCGAAATGTGATAAGCTGGCACTTCCTCACCTGAAGGTAAGCAATGATGTGGTTAACGATGGAGCACACTTGCTTATAAGTAACCTATTCATAGCATACCGAAAACCAATTCTTTTAGAACAATACATCAACAGAAAACCCACTCTTCACTACTTCCCAGTTTTTGAGTTTCTATTCATTGTCAAGAGGTACCCGCATCGGTATCTTCCTATGACTCACATGTGGGTAAATACTGGTTAAATATAGACCACCCAGCATCACCGGTGACAGACAGGTGAAATAAAATAAAGGTGAATCTTGTGTTTCGTAGGCCTTTTTTTGAAAAGGTATAATCATCTTTTGTCAAGGATCTACAAATGACATTTTGAACGAATATGGTTTAACGCAGTGTTTCTGAAGTTATCATCATCATTGCTTATCATCAGATGAGATATTGGTCAAGTGCAAGCCTTATAATAGTTTAAAAAAACTTATGTTCATAGAAAAAAATCAACTGTTGTGGTTTTTGGCGGGATTTCTTCAAGTAAAGTTTAGTGGCCTTTTAAATTATTCGCAAATTGATTCCTAAATTGTGATGGAAAATTGTTTAGATATGTATAATCGGAAATGTTAAAAAAACTAACAAATCATACGAAGCTGGCTATGGCTATAGCTTAAAAAACTTAGTAGCCAAGCTAAATCATTACCAAAAAATAACACGTTAAGGGGGAAGCGTCAGGGTAGCCCGCGAAATTCAAATTATCGTTTCGTATTTTTTGCAATTTGCAGACCAGTGGTAGATTGTATGAAGTTAAAAATATCTTTTGCGACTGTAAAACGTAGTTACATAACTATAACCATAAAAATCATCAATACAAGCCTCCAAGCTCACTTAGTTGTAGGAACGTTTTTGACCTTAAAAAAATCGTTCCTACTACCAACCTACCTGCAAATTGCAAAAAACGTATTTTCTATTCGATTGTGATAATTTGAATAATTTGAAAGTAATTTGAATTTCGCGAGCTGCCCTGACGTTTTCACCTTAACTACAACGCCCTAATATTGAAGCATGTCACATGTTTCGTTTCCATCTCGCAAAAAAAGAGACTACATTTGAACACGACATCAATTACCTACGCAAGCTAAAGTTCAGAGCAAATAATGCAAACGCAAGTCAAAACCAAGCTTGGAAAAACCATTTGTGAACATTACTAATTAAGTTTCATGAGGTAGCTTCGCGGTACAGAATACTACGCAGTTACGTCACATTTTATTTTGATACAAAACTGCGCTGTTTTGAGCGAGGCTTTATGCATTACATTTTATATTGTAAATATTACATTTTTATTTATGAGCTTTATATTGAGTAAATGTATTTTTTTAAATATAAAATTTGGGATAAACTAGTGCTTGACCGCGATCCCACCTGATGGTATACAGTGATGCAATCGTTGATGGTGAGGCGCACTATTTTATTAACAACTTATTCACTCTAGCCTTGAAGACATCTAAATTATAATCGGACGGGAAGATTGCAGCAGGCAAATTGTTACACTCCTTCTATGCACGCGGTGTCGCGGTATAAACGATGAAGCGAAACGCTTAGTTCGGACCATATATAGGGTTTCAACAACGTAAGGGGATAGTCGCCGTCGTAAGTAGAAAGAGATGGCGGAATCATTCTATTAGACCCAAGAATAAAATAAAAGGTAGACCGGCACAACCGCAGGCAGAGCTAGTCTACAAAAATGCTAAAGTAAAAATTGCATAATTTCTTCGTATATTTTTATCCATCACTTTGAGAAAACCGTTGAAAGTTATTATTAGCCATGAAAGCGTTCCCGTTGAATAACATATTTTCAGAGCCTTTGATTTCAATGAATGCAGTTTGAATTTCGAACTTAAATCCAGCTTGTATTTTTAAGTCTTCTTCGTGTAATTTGAAAATACAGGGATGTTTATTGCGTGTAAGAATATTCTTTGAAAAATATTGAATTTATTATGGACTTGGCGGAAACCTCAGGAAAAAAGAACAACAAGGTTGCTTGCATAAACAGACGAATCAACACAATTAAGTGATAGTGAGCAAGGCGTATTGCTCTCAGAACAGATGGTCAGATGGGGCAGAATGGAGTGGCGATTGCGTATCGGAAGATGCAGCGACCAGCGTTGCATTCCGACAAGATAGATTGATCATTTTGTGGGGGTTGTGGGAATCAATGTATGTGAGATGCACAGGATCGGTTGTTGTTTCGACACTTGGAGGAGCTCTATGCCTAATAGTGGGCGTCTTTCGGTTGATATGATGATGATGATGGAGCAGCAAGACGTCTATGTATGTACTGCAAGGAAGTCATTATCAATTTACGTCGGCAATCATCAAATAAGAACTCTCGCTCCGGGTAGAGCATAAAAGCCATTTGTGTTGCTTCAGTTACGCTTTGCTTTCCAGAGATGTAGTGTCTTTTTCGAATAATCCCGCAAAGACAGGATAACAAAGGAAGGCATAACTCCAGGGCAATAGATTTTAAGTAAAACATAATGCGATCGTAGGTTATTTTAGTTGGTCATTCAGACAGTCAGCCAGTCATTGTTATACGTGCAGAACATGCCGTGGAACAGCACATAGGATATTTTTTCCTGAGAGTATGTTCCTTTAGGATAACCGACATAAGCTAGTTACGAGTATGTACAAGAACTGTGATTTTGAAATCAATAACAACAACAAATATTAATACTAACAAGCAGTACCTCTATGTTTTCCTTTTCAAACTATTTTTCTGATGTTTTCTCTTTTATATAAATCATATAATATTTCTGCAACTGCAGAATCGCTTCAGAAGCAGTTCAACTTTTATTAATTTAAAATTCACTTATAATTTATCAAACAAAATGTTTTATTCGAAAGCCATTAGAAGTTTCTTTCATCCGTCTTCAAAGGTTTATTTTTTATTATTTTAAATGCAATTGGATGGAACCATGTTGTGTTTTAATTTTCACGTGTTGTCAAACCGTGTTATGATTAATCATTTGGTTTTTATATACTAACCACCACCATTACCACCACTGTACATAAAGTTTAAATAAATAAATAATAAATAACGTCTAAAGGCCTCCCATAAGATGAACCACACAGGACCGTTCGTTGAAGTGACACTAAAAGATAGAACTCTGCCCGACAATAGACATCCTTCGGCTGAAATGATGATGATGACCCAACAGGTAAATAATTTATTTATAAAAACAATGCACACTGAGTTTTATTCAGACTGGCCTGTTGTTCAAGAGGACCACTAATGTCCTTACTGCTATGCCTGATATTGTTCCTTACGGGAATCTAACTCGCGGCACGCAGTGTAGCAGCCGTGCCGTCAGTACTAAAGAAGATTATGCCATCACACGCCATATTAAGAGCAAGCAATGGTCTTCTCGCCATAACGAGGTCAGGCAGTCTTGGAGCATTATGTCGCGTAATGCTATGCGTGTCTATTGTACTGCACAAAGGCTAATTTGCAAACAAGTGGAGTTGGTAATGAATTGGCGGGGTATAAGCAACTGATTCATTTAGGTTGGTCCAAGGAGGGAGAGGAAGCGAGATAAAAAATGAAAGTCAAGAAAATTCAGATAAGGCTGCCCGCCCACGACAGACTTTTTGTAGGTCCGATAATCGTCACAAATTATAATCCTATAGTATATTCTGACCGAATTTTTGTAGGCCGTGTACGTTGCACTATTGCTATTAGTGTGTTCTATTTTTCATCTACAAAAAATCGTTCACCGATTGTCGGTCGTGGGTGGGCAGCATAAGTTGGACTTGGGCGGAGCGCGATGCTCCGTGTCCTCATGCAGGCGATCAGCGGCATCAACATCTCGCACTGGGCTCAGGATCCGGTCATGGACTGAATTGAGGAGGGCAGGCGGTCGCACGCATGTGGGAACGGACATCTTTATGCCCCAGCCAGGTGGGAAAACTTTTTTGTAGTGGATGAATTCCCACTACAAAAAAGGAGGGTTAATAAATTATCGAGCTATTTTTGAAATGTCGAAATTATGGAATTTGCAATAATATTATTATCTACTCTTTGAAATTTCGGAATTATCAAGTGATCAAGTCATGGGAACGAGTTTTCAAATGGTGTTTGGATTCTTATATTGTAAAACTATGTATGACTTATTAGGTGGTTTGTTGAGTTACCGTAACCTAACTATAAGACCTACTGTATATCCAGAATGCACACTAAAATACTTTGAACAAAAAAATACATGACAAAAAAAATAGAGTTCTAATTATATAATCTTGACATTTTATCTCTCATCATCAGCGCGTAACTTGCACCACTCACCTAAACTTACTAAACCGGTGGCGATTCTGGCGGCACTGCGGGCCCACGAGAATAGTGAGCGTGCATACTTACCTACTAGAAGCCTGATTCACGTTACACCAAACTAGTCAAATATCGTTGAAGTTTCATAGTCGTTCGAACGAAGTCCTCCCCAAAATCGGTATTAGATTGAACGACGATTCAATTGGCTTAGTACCAACAACGAACGACTGGCCTTACCATCGACGGTTGCATCACTGCTTACCATCAGGTGGGACCGCAGTCAAGGACTAGTTTATAGCAATTTAAAAAAAAAAACGAAAAGATCTATCAATTATTTATTGTCAGTTACATTATTATGTATTCTACCAGGATAATAATTGACATAACTGAATAGGCGTCAACGAAACTTTGATCGAACGACTTTAAAATCAGTGTCGTTCAAGCTCGATTGATAGATGTGAATACGATAATGGTTTAAACGACTTATAGTTCGTTCGCGTTACGAATGCAATAAAGTCATCATTGTCCGTCGGCCTAGCCCTGCCCTCTAACCAATCAAAGCTGTTTAAGTGTGTTTTTGTGATCTTTTAAAATATAAGTATGTAGTTTGTTTTTTTTTTTTTAATAATTTATTTGTACATAAAAGCAATAACAGAGAAGATAACATAGAGAAAAGTAGGTTGTACAGTAGTGTCAAAATTGTTGTCGAGTTCCCGAGCTCCTAAACTAGGTACGCAGACCTGTATCTTAGGAGTCGGAGATTATGCAGCTTCTTTTATTTAATACAACCGTTTATGTTTGGATTTAACAGCACTGTAAATACACCTTTATCTTGCAGTTGCACTGATAAATCACTGCATTCTTAACGCGAACGAACTATAGTTGCTGCGATATCGTTGCAGTTTTGATTACGGGAATCGGACTACCGTTCGTACCTCGTGCTTGCACGGTGATCTCATCGTGTGCACTGCACTAATCTAAGTGCTATTTACTTGGCTACTTTAGCCAAAAGTGTAAGAGGTATGTTTGTGGCGCTTGCTGAAGTGTGGACTTGACAGGGTACTCAATAGATAAGGTTTATTAAATGTATATGAAGGTCTATTCGATTCCTATAACAAAAATACAATTATTAAAATTTTAGTCTGTCTGGCTGTAGTCCGACTAATCTCCTAAACGGCTGGGCCAATTTTTCACTGGTAGATACGCCTTCTACTGGTGCTTTTTACTGGTAGCTATAAATTACGTTATAAGGAGTAATTTACTTTTATTTTAGAAAAAGAGCACAGGTAATAGTAGGTAGAGAAGTAGATTAAGTAAGTTTGTAGAGAGTCAGAGGGAACCACGTAGGCGCCCTGCACTTATAGGTTGGAGAACTATAATATAGGCGCAGGTTGCTTGTAGAATGCTAGTGATGATTAAGACTATTCATTACTAGCATTCTACAAGCAAACAAATGTATAAAATCGGTTCAGTAGATTTGAATGGTTTCATTACCAACAAAAATACCAATAATTCTTCTTTATAATATTATACTAAAATGGATGATTAAGTGGACAACTTATTCAGGTGGTAATGACATAGTAATCATCGTCACATATAGAGAGTGAATCACACATAGGTATTGATACGCTGACGTACTCATACATGCCCAAGAACACTTATGACAAGTGTTATTCAGAGAATTTGTGTAACCTAGCCTTTTTCAGGACCAGTTAGAATTCTTTGAATTGAATGAATTTAAAATTTATTAGTTATACAATGTGGATATGACACTACGACATTAAATGAAAACACTCGCAAAACTGAATTTATAAATAACTTTTGGTATGGGATCAACCCTGATATCACGAAAAAAAAATTAAGGTGTCCCATACATTTACGTTTGCATAAGTACTAAAAGTTATTCATAATGATGAGTATTATCAGTGTTTTCATTTAATGTCGTAGTGTCATATCTACATTGTATATACTTTTTTTACTGTTGCTTATTAACTTCTTTTGGTGTACAATAAAGTTTATTCTATTCTTGCTCGTGTTTAACCACTATCTCACCTGATGGAAAGCGACGATGTGGTCGACGATGGAGCACGTTTGTCTAAAAGTAACCTATTCAGTCTTGATTTAATTATTCTTTATTGTACACCGCTTAACTGTGGTGAACGGCACGTAGTAAATAGGTCCTTTCTAAACTTGACACTGGCTAAATGCATGCATGCAACTATGCGAAGTGAAGCCAATAAGAAATGAAGTGCTAATTCAAGAGGCTCTACATTACTTTTAGCAATGACTCATCTACCTAGCCTTTTTCCCAACTATATTGGGGCCGGATTTAGCTGAATACCAGTATTTTAAGAGAAGCGGCTACCTACCAGACCTCCACAACCCATTAACTGGGGTAAGACGGTACTTCATGGCACGACTGGAGTCAGATTTACTGGCTTCTGACTATCCGTAACGACTGCTAAAGATCTACAAATGACAGCTGGCACCTACGGCTTAACATGCTTTCCGAGGCACGGAGGAAACTCGTTATGTTAAGATGGTCACCCATCCACAGACCAACCTTAGCAAGCGTTGCTTAACCTTGAAGATCGACCCGTGCGGCTGTTATTATCTAGCCACGAGCTCCTCACTTTTAGCAATGACTAATGGCTACCTAAAGTCCAAAATCAATTGAACAGTGATCTCATCACTGTTTAAAGATCATTAATTAGTGTACCTACTACCTACTCATATGGAACACACACAGAAGACAGAAAAAAGTAAATAATAAGGGGGCAATGACCGGACGTGTGACAATATCTCATTAAAATATGTTGGTTTAAAGGTATGGGCACATTACTCAGTCTGTCCGTGGAGGCCTGCTAGGACCTGGGTTGACGAAGAAGAACCTGGGGCCGTGGAATTAGGGCAAAGAAGGAACAGGATTGGGTTTTAGTCAGTAGAAGTCTGACACGCCGTCCCGCTCTGCCCGGAGTGGGAGAAGTTATTTTGATAATCTCCCACCATAAAAAAATACTGTCTTTATGCTTGGGATCAAATGAATCTGTGCAAGACCACGTCATATAAAGGCCTATGCAGATTGAGACGGCATGGCAGGGCATTTAAGTTTTTACCAAAAGACATTTAAACGTATTGTTACAGAAATACGACATAAATTGCAATGCTTTAAAATAATACCGTAACATCGAAAGGGATTTTATTGCATATCCAAAGACTCGCCACGGGCTGACGCGGCGGGATGCAGTGGCGTGCTGTGGCAAGCATTGGTATGCCGCGGACCACGGCGCCCACCAACAGTCTATCAAATGCTACTTATGATTGAAATTTGTATCGGGCAACAGAAGTTGCCGTGGCGTGCGACTTGACGCGGTATGACGTTTCCTAATAGCTAAAACTTAGGAGTCTTTAAGCCAAGAATTAATAGTTACTTCTAGGCAAGCGTGCTCCATCGCCGACCTTGTGGTCTCTTACCATCAGGTGAGATAGTGGTCAAATGCGAGCCTGTCCTTAGTAAAAAGGCGCCGGAATGCCGCGGTATCTAAGCGGCTTGTGTATGCAGACTTACGGCAAAATTCATTGCTATCCCGTCTCGGTCTGCTTTGGCCTTTATCGCAACGAGTTTTGTAGCCAATCGACTGCGTCACAAGGTGCTACGTCACTACACAACTGACTATGGTTTTTTTTTTAAGGTAGGAACTCACCAAAATGACTTCTCCCGATCTGGTCCAAGCGGAAAGGCGTGTTGGACTTCTACTGACTAAAACCCATTCTTTACCTTAATTCCAGAGTCCCGGGGTTCTCTTTCGTTCAACCCAGGGCCCAGTTGGCTTCAAATCTATTGGACCGGTGAGGACTTCTGTCATGCGGAAGGTGAGGACGCCGTGTTGCCGTTCCAGCCACTTCTCAAAGAGGGGACACAACACACTAGTGTGAAACCAGCTTAAGAGTGAAGGCAAACAATGCACTGATTTTCTATTATTATCTGATGATCTGTTGGGTTGTGGGATTCAACGAGTTTGTCTGTGCTCTTAATTACTCTTAATTTTATGGTGGGACTTTGCCCAGTTGGATGATATTGTCGTGGAATAAACGGGGACGCGTTTTCTGTTCATGTTTGATATAAAGTGGATTGTTTTTAAACAATATTGTGGATTTTCAGTGTTGCATTGAAGTCATGTATTAAAATAGCTATTAATTTATTTTTACACTAGTTTCTAACAGTGGTTTCGCCATGCAGCGTAATTTTTAATATTAGTCTAGTACTTTGAGTTTATTAATTACAAACAAAAATACTTACTAAAATATAAAACTTTTATCTAAACGTTTGAAACACAAAAATTCTTTCTACCAATGTCCTTTATAAACATTTATGTTTATTTTTTATTGGTTTAATCCAGTGCTTGACCGCGATCTTACCTGATGGCGCACAAATGAAACCATCCCAACTGATCTGCCCTAAACATTGTTTTACTAGAAAGTTAATAATCCGCATAACTTCATCAGTATTTAATTAAACTTTCAGTAATATAAAAAAAGAAAAATGACAGATAGCCAAGTTAATGACCGAAGTAAAAATATCCAAAGACAGATCGCAAGCCCGACTCAACAAACTTACCGCTCCTACATTTAGGTTGGAAAGCAGCCAACTTCATGCTGGACTGTCAACTTATCATAATTTATATTTTTCCTTTAGCCCAGGAACTCGTGCAGGAAAGGCTTGAAGCAGGAAGCTATGGCGGGATGCTGCGATAGCCGGCGTGAGAGCCAAAATGTCGGATGTTGCGATGCACGGAGGAGTAAGGACGGTTCTACACTAAAGACACATGTAGGTAACTTATACACGAATGCAGTTAAAATCAACGTTTCATAAAGAAAAATAATATCAGGAAAATGTACATCTGGTTCGCATGACTCGACAAATGAGTGAAAAAAGAGGTATCACACCGCTGTTGTATTTTCGAGGACAGCCTATCTGCTCAGCTTTAAAACCAAAATGTATCGGACATTTTGGTCAAGATTAATTTAAATAGTATTTAAATTGAATGCATTTTGTGTTGGAAAAAATCAAATGACTTCTTTTCCCGCTTTGGGTAGAGCGAGAAGTATCAGACTTACTGACTAAATCCCACCCGCGCTCATCCTTCTGACATTCTCGATTCTGCAGCTCTAAACGGTTTATAGTCTTAGGTATCATATTTTATAAAACACGGTGCTTTTAGTTTCAACATTCCGTGCCAAAATTGCCGAAATAGACAACCCACTTTACTAAAATCTTTCAAGCAAAACTGTACTATATAAATTACCAAAAGCTAATTTAAGATGTAGTGCATTTAAAAATCTTTCTCATAATATGAACAAAAGCTAAGTAAAAGAAAAGAAAGAGGTTTTCTTGAAACTTGGCACTCAATTCGTATTGTGAATTTATGGGCCGAGAATCACACCTCCGCATTGACGCTTTCCGACATCCGGATCTTCAGAAATGCATTTAATCTTACAAGAAATTGAAATAAGAAAAATAAAATGTTCGAAGAAAACCGATATTATTTTTGTGAAAGTGTTCGAGTAAGCATAATCGGCCTTCTGATGATCCGATTGGCTGTTTTCACAGTATAACCTCCGCATTGACGCTCGCCGACATCCGAATCTTCAGAAATACACAAACACACAGCACTAGCTTATAACAATTAAAAAAAAAAAAAAAATGCATTTAATCTTACAAGAAATTGAAATAAGAAAAATAAAATGTTCGAAGAAAACCGATATTATTTTTCTGTAAGTGCTCGAGTAAGCCTGTTTTCACATTAGACATAATCAGTACGACATCGGAAGACCGGTAGTTTCATTTATGTGATGATGCCGATTTGATATTATATAACTAACAACTCGTATGCGTTATGCTACAGAGCTGTCTCGAGTATCTAGGTGTAGGTACCAGCAAATTACATCTTTCGTTAGAGAATGTATGAAATTACTAGTCAGGCCTCCTCTCTAAAGTTGGTTTCACACAGGCAAGGCGAGAAGTTTTTTGTTACGTGGTAAATCATCCAATGACACGCACGTCCTCTAGAACTAGAGCTCTACCCTAGAACGAGAGAACTAAAAACCACTCCTATGTTCCTTTTTTGTCTTAGTTCGAAACTTCGAAGACCGGGTTTTCCTTTCAGAAGCGAAGCCGATGGCCTCTGTAGGCTTTGACTTTGCTGGGGCCGTGAATACGATGGGTGAGAATTGAAATTATGGCAACGTTTCCATCTACGCTTTGCCTATCTTTGGTCTAAAAGGACTAAATGCACGAGGAGAGAATTGAAATATTTGTTATTACTGTGGTTAGTGCAATATCAGACTTTTCCAATGAAGGAATTCTGTGTGGCAAAAAATCACTCAAATCAATCAAACATTAGATAACTAGTCCCCTCTAGATAGGAAAGTATCACAGTACTCTACATTTATTCTTACTATGTTTCACTGTTTACGTACCGAATTTTATACGTAACCGGACGGGCAGCTAAAACGACGAATTTGATGCATCCGCCTGCTCTGACGTTTACTAACAGTCGCCATCGGTCTCCGGTCAACGCGGATATTTGTGTATGTAGCAGATTGTAGTATACAGATATGTATGCTTGCATAAAAACCTAGGCAAACTACATAGGTTTTTTGCAAACCAAGAATAAATTTCGAAATAGTACGAATTTATAGCAATTATAAATAGATTAGATTTTGATAACTGATCTTTAAACTCTAACGTAGATTTAAGAGGCAATTCTATCATCATCATCATTTCAGTCGAAAGACGTCCACGGCTGGACATAGGCTTCCCCTAAGCGTCGTCACATCAGCCAGTCCCAAGCATCTCAAATCCATCGAATTCCCGCAACCCGTCACCAGGTCTTTGGGCCACCTCAAGAGTCAATTTACAACGTCTTCCTTCTGGGTTAGTTAGAACATGGCTCTTCTTGAAAATATTATGAGGTCTCTATATAATCTAATGCAAAAAACATATTTTTTTCCAATACTAACACGTTTTTTTGCCAAACGCCTGGGCATTTATCAAAAAACCGATTCATCCTAACATCCTGCGACATACACCTCCATCTAAACATACACATATATACATAAATACATATGCATGAGTGACTGGAGACCTGAATGAATGTCTCATGAGAATGTTGAACTTGACCGCTCAGTAGGTAGGTTGTCATTCTAAATAAGACATATCTGCTGGTGTCATATGGGTTCTGCGAAAACAAATGACGGTCAAACAAATGACTGCTGTTTTTGGAATGTGTTCGTGTATTAGGTAGAATACTAATTATAATATACTGTCATGAGTAGCAGGATGCGAGACGCACAGGGCCGGTCGTTGTGGCGACGCTTGATGGAGGCCTATGTCTAGCAGTGGAGGAGTTTCGGTTGAAATGATGATAATGATGAGAAGCAAAGTTTCTGACGTCACAGGTTTAACGTCAGGCGTTCACGTCTGCCAAAGAACTGATAGTCAGCTTGACCAGAATATAGGTATGATCGGAAGAGTTACGGTAAGAGTTAAGTTAGTTATAAGTTATCGTTAACCCTGGCTCGCAAGCAATTCCTCTATGCTCGCAAGGAATGTTAAAAAACATCATGTGGAAACCGGCATGGCCTAACTAAAAACTCGATGATATCCACCAATCCGCACAGGGCCCACGTAACGGATAATGACGGTACTCATTCTCTCTCCTAGAGAAAAGGTCTGAGTCCCAACAGTGGGAACATTACAAGGCCGATAATTCTAATGCTAATGTAATAGATTCGACGTAACTCAGCCGCATACTCTCTCACGTAGCTATGCGTAATAATATTGATACACAATCGTAGTGCAGTAGGATAACCCTGCACTTCACATGCAATAAAAAGGCTTCGTTTATTTTTTCTTTTAATTTCAAAGCTTTTTTGGTCCATTGCCGCAGTATTCATTAGTATCTAAATGTACGTCTACTCTTTATAATCCTTTCTGGTTTTAAGAATACAGTGTAGGTACTGACCTTTTCTCATTGGGAAATTAGTTGTGGTCGAATGAGGTCATTTTTAGCTAAGATACAATGTCAAAACGGGAAATCCCACTGAACTACTATTTTTGTTTTACCTACAAATATAAAAAGCTTGTATTTTTGTAACTGCACTAGCTATTCTTTTAGGTTTTGTCCACATCTTTAGTTACTTCTCCGCTGTAGTGGGTCGTATTTGTATAGCTTAGGGCCTATTTCACCACCTATGCCAATATCTTACTTGGCAGATAATTTCATACAAATTCTGTTTCATTTTTTAATTTATTCGGGAATTAGTGGCTACTCGGACATTGTGAAACAGGCCCTTAGCCTTATTAAATCTGTTCATCATCATCTGCCTAGCCTTTTCCCAATTATATTGGGGTCGGCTTCCAGTCAAGCCGGATTTAGCTGAATACCAGTATTTTACGAGGAGCGGCTGCCTACCAGACCTCCACAACCCATTAACTGGGGTAACACGGTACTTATTAAATCTGTTATCCGTCACTAAATTAATTTTTCAATTCAAAACGTAAGTTCTTTAGAAACACGCGTTCCAAAAATCAAATCAATTTTTCAGTTTTATAATATCAAAAAACATATTAGTAATAGATTAGGGTCGATTTCCAATTACATGCACCTGGCTATCATTATTTTTAGATTTTACTTTTTGGCTATTCATAATAAATAGCTAATAGTCATTGGAGTAAAAGTTTGCAAACTTCTTTTTACTGAACTTTTTAGATAAGCTCGCTTGACAATTTATCGGATTTAACAATCCAAAAGCTCGATGTTGGTAAGTTTGTTTGCAATCCAAATATTTTCCTTAAATAACAACTATCCAAGGTTTTCTCTACATCCTTGGCAATGAACACGAAACAACACACTCCATTGTTCTATACCGCCTTAAAGTCTAGCGCAAAAATCAAAATGGCGATGGCGTTCAGAAACTGTGAAGCGTTCATCATTCAATTAGCGTTAATTTGAACACCCACTAGATCACCGTGTTTGGACTCATCATCATTATTTCCGATTGTGTGAATCAGGCTTAATTACAATGTTTTGTTTCTAGCGGGTTATTTCGTACGCAATTCTGTGGGATAGATTTTGCGAATATAATTTCCTTGTGTGTAAAACTTAACCTACGATTTCTTTGTTGAAAAATCGAGGCATAAATAAAATCGATTGTTATTGAGCAGAGTACCGCTGAGTGACTTTCCAAGTGCATATTTTTTATTTAATTACTCAGATACCCGCGAAACGAGACACAATAGTAAAACAATAACAGCGCGGTCTCATAGGACCGGTTGGGGATTCAAACGTTAAGGTAACGAGACGAGAAAAGAGTGTCAGACTTTTACTGACTAAATCCCACTCAGGCCCTTTTTTGTCTTCGTTTCAGAGCCCTGGGTTTTCCTTTCAGAACTCAATAGGTTGAGTTCTGAAAGGAAAACCCAGGCCCCAGAGACTCCGACCATAGCTGGGCACCTATGGTTTTACTGACTTTGAGTCACGCGTGGTGTTCCACGCGTGACTCACGCGCCGTTATAGGCTCGGTCTGAATGATTATTGGACTGCCGAATCGGACCGGGGCTTTCTCGACCTATCTCTGACATATTGCTAGTGTGGAGCCGCTGCACAGGACCTGCGTCATCTGCTATGCTGCCCATCCTACACAAACACCTGCACTTTTCAGGATCTATACGAGGCCAATAACTGAGTTATATACAGGCTGTCAAATACTGGCCAGAAAAAAGTTTGTGTACGTGGACATGAAAATAAAAAGAAAATAAGAGTTTCAATATCTTTAAGGTTCGTAGTCACGGCGAAACAATAAGAACGACAATCCTGCTATTTAGAATTTTTCTTGCTGATCCTACGTAGTTTTTTTTATAAAAAGCAATTGCGCATTGCCGACTCACGCATTTCTGCAGAAACCTTTATTTATGCTACAAGTTTGCTCCTTAACCTATCAATACCCGCGAAACGAGACACAATAGTAAGACAATAAAAGCTCGGTCCTATGAGACCGGTTGGGGATTCATGAATTAATCTATCACATACCCACGAAACGAGACACAATAGTAAAACAATAACAGCGCGGTCACATAGGACTGGTTGGAGATTCAAACATTAACCTATCACATACCCGCAAAACGAGACACAATAGTAAAACAATAACAGCGCGGTCTCATAGGACCGGTCGGGGATTCATGAATTAATAGAGTTACAGACTTTCGAATGTGTTTCGACATTCTCTGCTAATTTGACAAAACACAGCGTATTCCAACTGTATTCAGCATTATTCACAATGCATGCAGGATGACTACTGTAGTTGAAAACATGGCTACCGGTGCACGACGTAATTGAGTTTTACTCTTGGACAAATCTCAATTGCAGGCTGTTTAGAGCTTGAAATCGGACGCTATGTGACCATTTTGAGGCCCGTTGTAGCTACGGGCAATATAGGGAATTCGGTGTTAGGTAATACTTATGAGCTGGCGATAATATCGAGCCAATCAGGAATACCTTTCAAAGAGGGAGTAAATTGCAAGAGCCGTAAAATGATCTTTAGACGTGCAGAAGTTAGTTACTATTCCAACAAAGAGTCATCAAAAACACAGTCAACACGAAATCACAATACAAACAAAAGAAGCATTCCATTTTCAAAAATCTTTTTTTTTCATCCATTATTCCATTTATGAACAGCCGTCAAAATAAACGCTTGGTTACACGAAACGAATTATGTGACCAATAATAAATCGAGCATGAAATGAAGTATGGACGTTGTGATTTAACTATTAATTTTCTGCGATTGTCATGCCATGCAAAGCACGTGCGGTGTCCAGTATATTGACGTGACGTATGCCAATTTGGCGTCCCACAATGGGATCGGAAAGCCATTTGTTTACGTCTATAAGGACTGAGTTGTAGACATTTTGGATAGCAAAACAGTGTTTATCGTCAACAGAATGTCAGCCAAAAGACGTACAATTTTGGACTTAGGCCTATTCTAAGCGTCACTATACAGATTTTGTACAAAAAATATTAGACTCATATTTTTTAATATCACTATCAAAGGCACTATCTGTGCATTAGATACAATATTTTTTCTTATTTTCCATTACGTACACACACCTTTTGTTTTTTTTTTCGGGGAAATCTTCAAGGAAACGTACCAGAGAGCATGCTATTTTAACCTCAATAAAACCACGCCGTTCAGCATATGGAAGGTGTCATGTTGTACCTTTAGTATTCACAGTACATTGTTGGATTTTTTCAACGCCTAACTCAGTACGTTAGAAAAATATTTATCTGTAGCACACACTGAGGGTAACTACTTAGATCTGTAAAACATCTAACGTTCCTTCTCGCACCATGCAGAGTGGGAAAAGGTTTTCGACCCAACAAAAACGGTTTGTTTATTTCTATTTTACATATTAATTAAAGAAAAACACTCGACTATTATTATGTTATATACCCATAAATGAAAGAGGAGCTCGTGGCTAAATAATAACAGCCGCACAGGTCGATCTTCAAGGTTAAGCAACGCTTGCCTAGGTTGGTCTGTGGATGGGTGACCATCTTAACATAACGAGTTTCCTCCGTGCCTCGGAAAGCACGCTAAGCCGTTGGTCCCGGCTGTCATTTGGAGATCTTTGGCAGTCGTTACGGATAGTCAGAAGCCAGTAAATCTGACTCCAGTCTTGCCATGAAGTACCGTGTTACCCCAGTTAATGGGCGTGGAGGTCTGGTAGGCAGCCGCTCCTCGTAAAATACTGGTATTCAGCTAAATCCGGCTTGACTGGAAGCCGACCCCAATATAGTTGGGAAAAGGCTAGGCAGATGATGACCCATAAATGAAAAATACTCTTCAGAACTATTTACCTAACTAAAAGCGAACTAAAGTATGGCGTCAAAAAACTCATCCGCATCGCTGTCGACTGGTAATGTACCCAAAAGGCTGGCAGCATTGTCACGCTGTATGGCAAAACTAACAGAATAAAACAAAAAAATGGTCAAAGATCCCAGCTAAAATAATTCCATTTTATGTTTTAAAGCTTTTTGTGTTAAAAATTCTGCGTCTTAAACACTTGAACATGATCGTGAATCGTTTTAGTAGTTGTATCACGAATTCACGACAAGACCTAAATAAAATACACAAATTATAGCCATTAGCTTAGTCAGGTCGAAAGAGTCATCTTTTACGAGGAAAACCGTGCTTGACATTTTGGAAGCTGACGTAAAATACTTCTTATGTGTACCTATATAGCTTTTGGCCACGACTTTGTTTTAATTTAATAATAATAATGTGTAAATGTTGGTTATTGAGATGAGAAGTACAAGCCAAAGTAAAAAAAGTATCCAAGTGGGCCATGGATTGGCTTCTTAAAGGAAAACCCGGGACCCTGGAACGAAGGCAAAGAAGGAACAATTTTTTAATGAAATACTTTTTTTTAAGAGTGGGTTTTAGTCAGTAAAAGCCTAATGTGCCATCTCGCTCTGCCCAAGCGGGAAAAGACATTCTAATGATATGCCGCCTAAAAAACTCTATGTTTTTAGTTGGGTTGAAGCTGACTATGTACCAAATCGGTTCGACAGTTTAACAAGTAGATAGTTATTTTGACGTTTAAAATAATAGATGTCTACAGATATATGCTAATAAAAATAAAAAGTATTTTTATAGTTTGCAGATTAAATTAATGACGGTTTGAATATGCACAATAAAATGATTATTGCAAATTGATAACTTTATTGCATGCATATTTTTTTTACAATGAATAAAGACTATGTTTCGTCTAGTCTAGTAAAACAATATTGCATAACTCTGTTGTGATGTATATTCGTTTCAGACCTCGAACTTACAGATAATTCACTAGCAGATATCTCAAGTCGTATGAACGACGTAATAAGCTTAGTAAAGAAAGTATGAGGAACTGGCTGATACAACAGACGTTGTCTTGCCCTAGGTTTCATTAAAAAAAGTAGATTTATATCATTTATTACGTGTTTGATAGATTCTGCTTATCCAATATTCTTGGATGAAAAGACATACTTTTATACAGCACCATCATTTCAGTGAAAAGACTTACGCTGTTGAAAGGGGGCTTACAGGAGGCCTATGTCTAGCAGTAAACCTAAACTCACATACGATACCAACCGGCCGTTGTACGTTAAGTTAGCATTTGGTTTTAAAAGATAACGACCGATTTGTATGGAGAACTACAAACCAGGCGACCGGGTCGCGCGACCGGTGCAATACAAATCCATACTAAGCAGTGGGTTGCGCGACCTGATCGCGTTTGTTGTTTCCTTTAGAATAACTATACTTATGACAAGTCTGATCATCATTAGCAAGTTACATCATAGGTTGGTTTTTACTCCGTGGACAAATGTGGGCGGACAAGTGATACTCTTAGATACCTAGTATTGTTGTGTGTAATACATTTAATACATACTAGCTTTTGCCCGCGACTTCGTCCGCGTGAAATAATAGTTCCCGTTCCCGGGGGATTTCCGGGATAAAAACTACCCTATGTCCTTTCTCGGGTTTCAGGCTATACCTGTACCAAATTTCATCCAAATCGGACCAGTAGTTCCAGAGATTACCCCCTACATACAAACTTACAAACCTACAAACTTACAAATTTTACCTCTTTATAATATTAGTATAGATAAGTACCTTCAGGGCGACGAGATTGTTCGAAAGAGTTACCGAGGCACTGAAACGCAAAGGGCAACTGAAAGAACACGGGTGGATTTCCATCGGTAAAAGTCTAATACTACCTCCCCCTTCGGTGTCGGGGGAGGAAGTTATTTCCTATATTTTTTCGATAGTTGCCTAACGTAGTATATTTTATACTTCATATAATATTACACGGGCAGTAGCTTTGTCGGCGTAACTAGATAAAGAAATACAATACCAAATAATATGCCAATAAATTATAAAAACACTTTGACAATGCTCTATTTGCCAAACACCGCACCGCATTCTTCAAAAGCGTACAAGAGCCACTAAAAACAACGCCGCATCGGCTCACCAAAGAGGAAGTACTATTCACCAAATAAGGCCCGTCCCACACGTGCGCACTTTTTATCGTTAAACATTCCAACTGGACCATTATCCGTATAGTTGAGGTAATGTTCGCGACCAATTTGTCGCTCATTGGAAAATTGTCTGGAATGCGTGAGTGCACCTAAGCTGTCTATTAATACAGGACTTAGCTTTGAATGTCATATTCATTTTAAACACCTACAGTTAATTTGCGCTTGTTTGCGGCAATTTAAGTAAATAGGTGCTGCATTCTGTTTTCAAGGAGATCGTAAGTCAAATAGTAACTAAGCTAAACTGGTCTTCCTCCAAGGTTAAGTAACACTTGCTGAGATCAGTCTTTTAGGAATGGGTGAACATATTGACATACTGAAACTCTTCCGTGCTTCAGAAAGCATGAGAAGCCGTTGGGAGCGGTAGTTATTTTGTTGTAGATTTTTGACAGTCGTTACGCATAGTCAGAAACCAGGAAATCTAACATTAGTCGGGCTAATAATGTGTTATCTGATTGGATTCAGGTAGGCAGTCACTCAAATTGGATTAGACTATGAGCCGATACCAAAATAGTACCTATGTAAGGGTTAGGTTAAGCTAGGCAGATAAAGTAAGCGCTGCATTCTTTCAGTGAATTCAGTGCTCTTGCAAGAAACATGACTCTTGAGTCTTATATTCAATTTCTGCAACGAAAATTTCTTAGTTCGAACAGAAACTAGATGTATAAACATCTAACCAATAGCAAAAATTGCTGTGTCAAAATGTAAAATTCGTATTGTTTGATGTCATTGATTGGTTAAACAATTTTATGCTTATTTTGACTGCATTGATAAGTTGATTTTAGAAACCAAAAAAAGAAACCCGAGATATACCTAAGCAAAAATAAAAACAGATCGGCAAAATAAGAAGGTAATATTCGGAACATATTTCCCAAAATACTTTGCCTCCTTTGAATAACTAACATATCTACCGATCAGAGCCATTACATAACCATTAAAGCTATTGAAATGCTTCTCGCTAGAACATTTTCGGCTCCCACTGCAGTATTCATGCCGAATTGCCCGGCCAAAGTTGTTAGTAATTCAACAATGGGCGATCAAGTTGGACCACTTTGCCTGTTATGTAAACCCAGCCTTACAATCAGAAGAGAAGTAATAAAAATGTTCTACAGTCGAGATTAAATTGAAAATGGAATCAATAAAATTAGTAAGAGAAAGAAAATTGAGAAAACATTCATAAAAAGCAGTTTTAATTTTCGACCAGCATTAATATATTAAGTACTTGCAGTTTTTATCCGGACAATGTAAAAAGTATGACCATTATATTATGGTAAGTTGTCCCACATTGAACCAGGTAAATTTCAAAGTCTCATAGTGGGCTGGATGTTCAATCAATGCCTTTAATTTTTTGTGTATAGTTAGCATATTTATTTAGCTTTAATTTTGTAAAACATTAATTTCTCATATTCCTTTTAGTTTCGGTGTAAAACAGGTTTTTATGAAAAATGATTTTTGGTTCAATGAGTACCACAGGTGGTACACATTTAACCAGGGTATCGTCCACATTGAGACACATTATTAACGATGTCTTCTAGTTCAATTTATAAGGCAAATACTTTGTAATAATAATAATAATAAACAGTAATAATAAAAATCAGCCTTATATTTATAAAAATCACTTTAAATCATATGCAATTAAACCGAGAGTCTTAGTTTTATACATCACAAAACCTTTTCAGTCAAATTCTTATCATATTTTAATAATAAAAACAAAAGTAACAGTTTTTAATTATAAAAACAAAAGTACCTTCCATAATATACTAGTCAAAACAAAATAAGGGCCACCACGTTTTTCTAGTATTTTCCTAAATTCTTGAGGTTTAAAGGTAATTTAATGATTAGAATTGATAAGTTAATTGATTTTTATTGTAAACAGCATAAAATAATGAAGGGTTAATTCGAAAAACCAAAATTACACCACTTTTCCTAAAAATTGACATTTTTGCGTGAACAAAAAAGAAAAATAAAAATTAAGTGAAAAAAAAACCAATAAAGTATTGGTTGATTTGTGACTTTCTTCGATATTCGGTGTGCCCTCCTCGTTTTCTAATGCACTCTTGAAGCCTGGATGGTACACTCTCCACCAGGTGTATCACTGATTCTTATGGAATTTGTTCTTAGCTTGATTTCAGGATGTTTATTAGCAGTTTTTCATGGTAAACTTGTTGTTTTGTGCTTCAAACACTGCTTTTCAGTAAATCCCACATGTGTTCAATGGGATTGAGATCCGGACTGTTTGCAGGCCAGGGCAAAGCCTGTATTCCAGCCTCCTCTAGGTCTTCTCTGGTGGCTCTAGCTGTATAAGTGCGAGCATTATCGTGCATCAGGTGGAATCTTGCGCGGATTCTTTGTGCATATGGGACCACATGGGGTCTCATGACCTTCTCGATATAACGTTGAGCAGTAATTGTGCCTTCGTTGAGAATTACCAACTCAGTTCTCTATGATATAGAGATTCCTCCCCACACCATAACATTGGGGCCCCCAAATCTGTCACTTTCATGGATACAAGCATCTGAAAATCACTCATCTTCACGCCTCCAGACTCTAATGCGACGGTCCTCACTGAAAAAATTAACTTTGCACTCATCCGTAAACAATACTGTGCTCCAATCACTCATATTCCATGTCAGATGCTGCCTTGCGAAGGATAATCAATTTACACAGGGAGCACTTGTTAATGGTTTCCGCACTAAGTGTACCTGGATAACTGCTGGTCCTTGTGCTACCGATTTCTAATGGTTTGATCACTAATGCATGTACCCATCGCCTGCCGCAAACAGTTTTGTAAGGAGCGGGCTGTGACGCCCAGTTCTCTGCGCGCAGACAAGCGCACGTAGCGGTCCTCCTGTGCGGTAGTTGCTCAAACTCTGCTAAATCCTAGTCTCCTGGTTAGTCTCCTTGTCTCTTGAAATCGATTCCAAGCATTCGCCAGGAAAAACCCAGCTGCAACGCAACCGAACGCGGCGAATGGCCTTCTTGTAGCAATGTTACGGCCCTAGTTACGCACAGTAAGTCCATATGTCGTCAAATTCTTGGCAAAAGGTTAAAAAAATGTTAATTTAGCCACTACTAAAACAAAACTTCATCTGCTCCTGACAGAGTCGTCACTTCGACTGAGTTAAAATCTGTCTTGAAATTGGGTAGAATCAAGTGGTTACAGTAAATTATCAAAAACTTCCCACTTTACACACTTATGCTGTTAGAACACTCATAAAACGTTTGTAAACAACTTAAGTAACACCACAATTAACAATCAGCTACTTGAGAACGCATAAAAAATTTAATATCGCTCCCAATGTCAAAAATAACAAGTGGCCCTTATTTTGTTTTGACTAGTATATAACAAATTAAAATTAAATTAAAATAATTGTAAAAAAGACTCCTTTAACGACTGGGGTGTACACAGTAAACCGTGGTTCAATGTGTAACACTATCAGGTGGTTCAATGTGAGACACACCACGTTTTATCACTAAACTCAAAATTTTACCGGCAAATCAATCTCTTAAAATTACGAATTATAGCGCTTTTAATTGCTAAATAACCGTAGAAAACAGTGTATATATAAATAAATTGATATTATTTAAACGAAAAAAGCTAAAAAAGAATGAAATTGGCAAAAAATATTTACTTTTGAGTCAGTTTGCTTTCGAATACTCCTCACACAGCCACTTTGCACGCGATCGCCACGCAAACTAGTGGGCAGGAACGGAACGTAAATACCTATCTTTCATTAGTGCGGTTTGGCAATGTCGCATTTTCGAGATTCGGCGGTGGTTCAATGTAGCTGCCTGGTTCAATGTGAGACACCCGACCCTACGTAATTTTAAACTTTTGGCTAATAGTATTGGGCTGAACGAATGGATTGGTTATTACACGTGCGAACAGGCTTTTTATCATGTTCAGAATAATTGTCAAAACGCAATGAATGAAACCAATTTATCTCTTTTTATTTTATTTTATTTATCTTAAATGTCTACATGTTTGTTAGTACAAGTTTGTTTTTCTTGCAATTAATTTTGAAACTTTTGGTATTCAATGCTATTTTTAAAACCAGGTAATCTCATCGGTTCCAGTCGAACGCTGACGTCGAATCCGTGGATCTGTCATCTAAAAAATTCCGTATTTGCTCTCAAAGTCAAACTCTAAATAAAATCCTCTGCTATCAAAAAGGAATCCCTGACGTTTTAGTTCGTTTCACTTTGAAGCTAGCATGCTCCATTTGCAGTTTATTGCCATGTGTACTTTTAAAAATAAAAAATATGAAGTAGGTGTACGGGGTGGTATATTTTTGTACACATGTTATGTAACTTTGAGGAAAACCGTGCATGAAAAATGCATTAGAAATTGTAACAGTAAGTACGTTTTCACATTATCCGATCCGATATCGGTATCGGACGCCGATCCGATATCGGGGTAAGTAAAATGTATGAAATATGTACCTGTCTTTCATATTGTCCGACCCGATATCGGATATCGGAGCACGGCATTTCATACATTTTGCTTACCCTGATATCGGATCGGCGTCCGATACCGATATCGGATCGGATAATGTGAAAACGGTCTAATGCTGACGTAGATACGCGGGAAGAATGAACTTCAAAGGCAATCTAAAGAATTCCGACTGCTGGGACTCAGAACTCAGAAGTAGAGAGAATGGACCATAATCCACTTCGCGGGCCTACGTAGTGCGGGTTGCTGGATGTCACATGTCTTTGAATTTTTAGTTCTAGATTATGTCGGTTTCCTCACAATGTTTTCCTTTACGGTTTTAAGATGATGATGATGGAGGGGCTCGTGGCTAGATAATAACAGCCGCGCAGGTCGATCTTCAAGGTGTTGCTTAACCTGTGCCTATGTTGCTTGCCTAGGTTGGTCTGTGGATGGGTGACCATCTTAACATACTGAGTTTCCTCCGTGCCTCGGAAAGCACGTTAAGCCGTAGGTCTCGGCTGTCCGTACCGTGTTACCCCAGTTAATGGGTTGTGGAGGTATGGTAGGCAGCCGCTCCTCGTAAAATACTGGTATTCAGCTAAATCCGGCTTGACTGGAAGCCGACCCCAATATAGTTGGGAAAAGGCTAGGCAGATGATGATGTCACAATTTAAATTGTCATCTAACACAATTAAAATATCTTCCGTGATTTTTTTTTTTCAATTTAAATTGTGAAACAAACCTTGATAGCCTAAAACAGTGTTTAGATGATGATGTTTTAAGATAATGAAGTAAGTTATTCAAAGTATTGTGTCTAGCTGGGTTTTAGTGCCGTTACCTTAATATTCGAAAGTCAGGGCCCTTACCACTGGGCTGGTTGTACAACATTGCACTAAAAATTACAAAAAAATAATTTTGGAGGCCAAGACCTTTGACAGTTCTTCAGCTTAATGAAACATGGCTTAAGTGACTTAGTTTCTTTTAGAGATACAAAACAACAAACTAGCATTATGAGGTCAGGTTGGTCACAGTTAGGGCCGTGGTAGACATATTTATAATTTTACAATTACTTAGTTGCAACATTGGCATTCTGAGCGATATCTTTGATAACTTTAATGTGGTTTATATAAAAATTGTACTTTTAATGAAAACAAAAAACTGATTCTATGCTCAGTGCCCCGGTATTTTTAAATGCCTTTCAGGAATTTGCAACATTGCATTTTTAAAGAGATAAAGTGCCTGGCGATTGCATTAATTGTCTCAAACCCTCTGGCTCGGGTTTGGCAGTGTGCCCGCGACTTTAAATAACTCACTCTTACTTTGCACTTAACAGCAACTCGATAAACCTGTCTGCTGCATCAGAATCAAAGGAACATCGGTTTGATAGTCTATCTGTACTTCTATACTAGTTTATAAAGAGGAGATTTGTATGTCTGTTTTTTTGGTTTGTAATGAATAAACTCAAAAACTACAGGACCGATTTTAAGAATTCTTTTACTAGTGGAATACTACTTTATTATTGAGTAACATACGAGTATATGTTATCGTGTGTCGCCTTTAGTAGTAGTACTCGTAGATTTTCAATTTTAATTTGAATTGGTCTAATTTGAATTTATTTCAATTTGATTTTAATTGATTGAGGGCTGGAGTTTTATTTTATTGTATTTTTATTTTATTTAAATTTTGATATTGGGGTATTACATTGTTAAATGAAAATTGTAATGGATATATTTGTCTCTCTTGTGCTAGATGTATACTTTCTCCTCCACGCGGGCAAAGCCACTGACCGAAGCTAGTCAAGAATAAAATCAAGAAAGCATTAACTGCATAACCACGATGTCATCTAAACATATAAATTTACTTCAAAATTATTACGAGAAGTTTAAAAACCAATAGTCACATCTTAAAACGAGAAAGTCGTAACTACTCACTCACACCTGCATACAAAATACACATACCTATGACCAAGACGGTTAATTCAGATGAAATATGAAAATGAGGTTTCACGAACTAATATTTGCACGTCATTGGCCTTCATGAATGTAGTTTATATAATGTATAATTATGTACCTCCACCTACGTAAAGTTTTTTGTTGATTTGAGAGCGTGAAGTCATCACCTATATGTACTTACTTACATATATACAAGTATACGCCAACACATCATTGTTACTTTACTTATTTAATCAGATGCTAAACGAGCCTATTTATTAACAAGTTTTGTCGATCTATCCAATATTTCGTTTAATTTTTTAGGGTTCCGTAGGGAAAAACGGATCTCTTATAGGATCACTTGGTTGTCTGTCTGTCCGTCTGTCAAGACCCTTTATCTCAAGAACCCGAAGAGATGTCGAGTTGAAATAATTAAAACCATATACTCAAATTTGCGGTCCCTTGAAACTGTGTAAAAATCAAACTTGTAAGTTAACGAAAAAAAGATACAGCTACAGTGGGTGGCCAAATTATTAGGGACAGTACCTGAATTTCATAGATTAGTATCAACTTTGATAGCATTTTGCAGGCAAATGGTTGGTTGTAGGTCCGGCTAATATTTTTTATTTAAAGACTTTATTGATTGAGTTAATAAAAACATAAAATTTGAAATCAAATTCTTTTATATATTTTTGAAAAAAAAAAAGATACGTAATACGATGATTTCGAAAAAAGTCAGCAAAGTTATAAATCTCACTTTTTAAGCTAACCAACGGATTTATATTAGATTTTTTTATTTCGTATTATTACTGGTATCAGGTATTATAATTTTTGATATAAAGCAACATTGTGAGATCGCGCCATTTTTTTTAAAGTGATATTTTTTAACTTTGTTGACTTTTTTCAACATTTGGTGAATATTTGGATCCTCTTGCTGGTGAAAAAAATAACACCAGCTGATTGTAGCCCTCATTAAAGAGTGGCCATTATACTAGAAACCTGCTACAGAAAGCCAGAACTTGCATAGAGAGCATACCTCGATAAATGGATGCTTTCATAAAATACAAGCAATATTCATGCATCTTATTACGTATCTTTTTTTTTCAAAAATATATAAATAAATTTGACTTCAAATTTGATGTTTTAATATCTCAATCAATGAAGTCTATAAATAAAAAATATTAGCCGAACCTACAACCAACCATTTACCTACAAATTGCAATTAAAGTTGATAATAATATAAGAAATTTAGGTACTGTCCCTAATAATATGGCCACCCATGGTATTTATATCGTAAAAAAATCGTAGATTTTGACACTCTCTAAGGAATCAAGATTCATATAGAATCTTGAAATTTGGTATAATGCAAGGTCTTATAGCACAAATACAGGCAAAAGTCTGAAAACTGAAAACTTCTAGTCACGTCACTGGATTTTTTATTTTGAAAAATCTTCAAGTCTGTTTTCATAAGTAAGTTGGTACGGAAGCCTCAGTGCGCGACTCCGACTCGCACTTGCCCAATTTTTTTTATATCAAACATTGAGTCATCACAGAAATGTCCTTGGTGCGATATGGTCGTATGTGTAAGTTAGTGTTGATAAACATCAGTTAATATTTGTGGATAAATAAAGTTGGCTACTTTATTAACATTGTTCATTCGTCTTTAATTTTTTTGAAGCTTTTTCGTCTTTACTTTTAATTATTCTAAAGGCATTGTACTTTACTTTGCAACATGCTCTTCAAGAATAATTTGACATTGCTTGAATTAGAAAATTATTTTTTCAATTTATTTATTACTAGCTTTAGTCCGCAGCTTTGCCTGCGTCAAATTCGAAAATTAAGTACTTTTTTTACATAAAATACAGCCTATAGCACTCAGGAAGAAAACAGCTTTCTATCAATATATACATTTATGTAATCAAATCTCTGGAAGGATCTTGAGAGATTATCCCATACAAACAAAAAAACAAACTTTACCTCTTTATTATATCAGTATAGATTGATTGGCTCACAATTGATATCACCTGGTGGTAAGCGATGATTTGGCTGACAAAGGAGCATGCTTGCCTAGACAAATTTTTACTATCTTGATATTTGCGTTAAAAATTTCTTCCCAAACATCAAAAACTTTCTTTTTTCTCTACAGGGCAAAGGACATATTCTATTTTCCCGGTCAGCAATCCCATTTGCCATCCTTTCCAATCTCCATCCTTTCGTTACTATCCGACCTTCGCGCCGGAAATATTGCATGTCGTCATATCCTTTCGCCTTCGCTTCTGCATCTGGTCAAATTTCCTTCATGACCGTGGAATTTTAAATGAGTATCGTAATGTACGATCGTCCTTTCATTTGAGTTTCAATTCGTAGACTAGATGTAATGAACGTGACGCAGTCATTTTACAGAAAATGTGCAGGCTTGTAAGTTTTGGATGTGTGTCCCGCTTGGGCGGAGCACCGCCATGTCGAAATGCTTGGGTCATGGGACTGCTTCTCATCTTTTTAAAGGTGTTTGTCAATGACTACAGGGCTAGCTCGTTCTTTGGGGAAAAAATTAGCATTGCCATTCAATGCCGTAATGCTACTGATGGGTAATCATTCAATGACTTATCCCGCTCTAGGGTGAAGCAGAAGACTTATACTCACTGATATCTACTTCTATGTTCCCTCTTTGCCTTGCATTCCAGGATTCCCGATTTTCCTTTCGGAAGCGATCCCATGGCCCCAATAGGCTGAAGCCTATTGTCATATTGGCCTGAAGGCCTGCTGGGCTACTACGGCTTTGCTGACATCTGTTTGAAGCACGCGTGGAATATTACGCGCCTTCGATGTCTCGGGCTCGATCCGGACGGTGTGGTTCCTATTGCTCACCTTCCGCAAGTCCACGCCTGCGTTGATTACTGAGTGACATAGACTCTATATTTTCTACTTTCAGTGGGAGAAGCCGCTAACTGAAACTACTAATATAAACATAAGTTCATCGTCCATTCATTACAAAACGGAAGACAAACTTAATTAACAACGGCAGGATTATCTTAAATACGGCAAAGGGTATCGGATAATACGGTTCGAGAGTATTGTTTTACAAGCGATACGATTAGTCGATTAAGTCATAATCGATATCGCTCGGACACTGCATGTTCTACATCCCTGGAGGGATGGTAGGTAAATAATGATTACTGTACTCGGAGGTATTTAAACGTTTCAGTTGATTGGCTAATGGTGTGTTGATTTTAAAGCTATTCAGAACAGTTTGGTTAAAGGCAAAGCTAATATTTTTTTTATAATGTTTTTACACATTTTCATAAATTGAAAAAGAGTTGATTGCATTCGTAACCACTACAAAAGTCGAAATGATCTTACAGTTAAGGCAGGTTCTATGGAAGACTAATATGTCATCATCATTTTCCTACCCCTGTCCCGTTTTTTCTTCCATTCTGTCCTGCCTTCTTGTCATATCAAATTTCATAGAGCCGTCTTTGTCTTGAGTGGCTTGAATTCTTCACTTTACTCTTGCAGTACTCGGGAGTTAATTATATCAATACCTCACTGTGTTCAGGGTTAAAACTTAGCAAGTTTCCTTTCGTTTGGAATTCAACGTACCACTCGCATTTTAAGACACTGTTTTGTCCCCTAGTCACATAATCTACTTTTATTTAAAACTAGGCTGAGAACCAGCGTTTTTTAAATGTTAAAGTTTTATTTTTATAATTTACAGTTTGGCTTTTGACCACTGTTTGATCTGACAGTAAGCGATGATGTGGCCAACAATGGAACCACTTGCCGTGAAGTAACCTATTTATTCTTGACTTCAGGACCAAGACTCCCTGGTTATAGCTATTAAAAGTCTATATAAAGACGGTAAACTACCACAGAACCTTAGTACATGTTTATGTGACTCAACACTACACATGGAACACTAGGCAATGTTACGTTATCTATGCTAGACACCATTGTGATCTAAGTGGCACTGTAGACACCCTGACCTTTCGACCTTGACTGTCTTAATGTCAAGGCTGGTGTATATTCTAGGTGTTACTACGGTAATGTCGTTACGTATAGGCAGAAGCCAGTAAATCTGACTCCAGTCTTGCCATGAGGTACTGTGTACAGTTAATGGGTTGTGGAGGTCTGATAGGCAGCCACTCCTCGTAAAATACGGGCATTCAGCTAAATCTTACTTGACTGGAAGCCGACTCCAATATCGCCGGGAAAAGGCTAGGTTGGATGATGATGACTACGGTACTGTAAGAAAGGGCGGTTTTCTCAATCTATAATTAAGTAAACCAAGAGTTAAAAATGGTTCGTTTATTCAATCTTTAGCTTAACCAATAATGTTACCACAGACGACGAGACTTTAAAAGTAGGACGTTCTATTTTCGGCTATAGAATAGAATAAACTTTATTGTACACTAAAATAGTAACAGTTTTACAGAATCTATAGCTTTATGAATTTTATTGTTAAGTTCACCGATTTCTCGGTCAACCGTGGACTGATTTTGAAAAAATATTTTTTATCCTAAAGAGATTGTGTAGCCAATACTATTGTGATTTGATAACAAACTTCGAGTATTTCCCTCTCCCAGAGAGGAGGCCTGAGTCCCAACTCAATAGTAACAGCATTATAAGGCCGATAATACTAAAAAAAACCTTCAAAGATATAGAACTCTTCATAGGATCATAGCAGAACTGTCGTAACACTGCTTAGTGTTTTTTTTTGTATATTTGTATTAGCATACCACTTGTGCTACTTAAAAGATGTACGCTGTTTAAGTTATTTGTTGTCGACTCTTAATGCCTACAAATGATGAACATAGCAATATTTTTTACGGTATCGTGTACTGTTTGAATGAGCAATTAATTTACTAATCCAAACATGTTGACAGAACCAATGGCTTCACGCATCGATGGCGCAGCCGCACGTCGAATTCAAACATGACGATATCGACTTACAATCTGAAGGAAAGGTTTGTGACTACGGAGTAGATTGAGGTAAGTGTCGATTGATTGTTGTATTTTTTTTCAAGTTGAAATGAAGATGGTCTCTAAATAAAAACTGCAGCACATTAAATCCTCCAAAGTGCAGGTGTATAGGCACTTGGGGCACTCCAACGTGTGGCACATGTTTTGAAAATACATATATCAACCTAACCTACTAACCTACGGGCATAAACAATTTAACGAGTTTACCATCGATTCGAAAAGAATAAGAAGAATAAAAACCTCCCAGCAGTAGGTTATTGTAATGCTTAAACAGCCTTTGCTATGATAGAGTCAAAAATAAATGATTTTTAAACTAGCGAAGATACAACAAATGCGACGGATGCGAAACGCACAGGACTGGTCGTTATGGCGACGCTTGAAGGAGGCTTATGTCCAGCACATCTTTTAGCTGAGACGATGATGATGATGATGAAGATACAACTGTAGTATTTTTGTAATTATCCAAATTCTACGACGACGAAATTGATGACAGAAGTTACTTTATATACAGCTGTATTTTTTCTAAAAATATTTATCAAGAATTCTCTTATTAGTTTCAAAGTATTTTATGTCACCCAGTAACACAGTGTTCATGAAGTTTAAACACTGGTCGTCCAAAAATAAATAGCGTTTGTGTGGGAACGCACCGCGGTCGGCCCGTGGGTGATGCCTTGAATATACACGCTTCAATTAACATCACATTTTCAACTACACACTGGTTTTAGAGATGAAAAGATATGAAACTTACTTTAGTACAGTATTAAGTGAGCTTTTTGTAGAATATTTCGAATTAACTTTGAAACAACATACTCCAAGGATAAAAGTATCCTGTGCTATAGACACGACATGGTCTAGCCGTGTACCAAAATTCTTCGAAATCCATTCAGTTGTTTTTGCGTGAAAGAGTAACAACCAAACATCCATACAGACAAACTTTCGCGTTTATAATATTAGTAGGATATTTAATTCATTTGCTAGCAATACATACATTGCAGACTTCGCCATTTTAAGTTCTAACAGTCCATCCTAAGGTTGTCTGTTAGATATAGCTGTCAGCAATAAGACCGCCATTGTACCTATAGATTTAAGTTTCAGTAGAAGTTTTCTTACTATTTTAGTGTACACTTAAATTTATTCTATTTTTGGTTTTCAACATATTCCTGATGTTCCTAATTTAGTTTCTCTTTCCTAAATCCACTCTTTATCTGACTTTTGTAGAACCAAAAGCCTCTACATAATATTAATGCGATATTATGTTCAATTCTACATTCAAGATACAATCAATTTAATATGCCTTCACGAAATTACTTCAGATTTTATGAAGGGAATCCGTTTTAAACAGAGCGTTACGATAAACTGTTGATCATAAGCGGGTTTGTTATGAGGCCTTTTAATGGGATTTTTGTGGGCTTTTTAAAGGACATGCATTGTTGGCTATGTCCTGTGTAAAGGCTGAATTGGTTTATGCAGGAGTTGATTGATATACTAATGTTTTAAAGAGATAAGTTTGTATGTAGAAAGTAATCTCCGAAACATGTTTTTTTAAAGTGGTCATCATCAGTAGGACTTCTCCCACTCTGGGCGGGGCGTGGCGGAGCTGGAGGGCTTGACAGACTTTTAGTAACTAAAACCCACTCCGTCTTTCTTGACCTTCGTTCCAGGATACCGGGGTTCTCTTTCGTTCAGCCCAGGGTCACAGTAGGCTTCAACCATGTTGGGCCCCTACAGTAGTTACTGCCAGATTTAATCTTAAACCCCCAAAAAAATACCATTGCCTTGTTATGCAATTATTCGGCGTATTCTTCAAGAACACGAAACTAATACGTATGTATACATTATTAAAAGGTCATAAGTGAAGAGGAACAGCAGTGTGGTTTAAACAATAAAAATTGTAACACACTCTCCCACTCTGGCGTGGAGCGGGAAAAAACCATTGGATGATTTTCCAAATTGAAATTGAAGAGCAGTGGCAGCCCAGTGACGGTAAAAAATGGCTAAGGCATTAAGTCCGCCTCTGTACTTTTATGTGCATAAAGGGTTAAATAAATAAATAAATAACGACTCCGACTAATGGGTTGTAGGTCGCCTTGTTATGCAATTATTCGTCATATTCTTCAAGAACACCAAACTAATACGTATACATTATTAAAAGCTCGGTTTTCCACGTCCGCTTCTAGAGTCGTATATTTACGAGCGTTTAGCGCCGGTGGTTAGCTACAATAACCACCACATGCGGAGACGTATATCACACTTAAATGTTATAAAGTGCAGCGGAGAACTTTCTGCTGGAGTCTTAATGTGACATTTATGAGATAAATAGAATAAGTACGACCTTTTAGTACAAATACGTGAAAGTATTGAGGCTATAATGGTAAAATTGGCTAGTGCATTTTAACTGCAAACGGTTATGACCCGTCTTTAATAAAGATCATCGAAGCACTGAAACGTTTGCCTACTGCGGTCTTCCCGTCCGATTATAATTTAGTTGTCTTCAAGGTTAGAGTGAGGCTTTTAATAAACTAGCGCGCTTCACCATTAACGATTGCATCACTGCTTACCATCAGATGGGATAGTGAGTCCAGCACTAGTTTATACCTTCAAAAAAACAAGGGTTCCTTATCCTAATTATTTATTAATAACTATTATTAGAGAACTGATCAGAAACGAAGGTATCCGCAAGAGAACCATTAACGTTTGCATCACTGCTTACCATCAGGTGGGATTGCGGTCAAGCACTAGTTTATAAATTTTTTAAAAAAAAAACAAGATTACCGACGTAGCCCGAAACATCGCCAAACTGAAGTGGTGGTGTAGAAGCGGTGGGTATCCTGCATTGCTAGTGGGAATCCGGTGGATGCGAGAAGCACATTACCGTTCGTTGGGGTGATTCTTGGGGGAGGTCTAATCCAGTAGTGCACGTCTTTGCAACCTTCTACTCTAAAAGTGGATCCTTAGTCGACAGTCTTCATAATCTATTTGGCCTTGTGACCTAAATCGGCAGATAATACTCAACTAATAATTGCCATCAATTTCTCAGCTCGTCCTTCGTTCATCGGTAATTAAATCTAACTGTCCTTGAAGCTCGATTTACCCTACTTCCGACATCCGATTGACCTTTAACTTGATACAGAACTAGTGATGCTTCGTTTAATAGTACATTTTAAGCTATTTATAGTAAGTAATTAGTATTTTGGTCTGTAGATAAGGCTGAATAGAAATAGAATAAGGGTTATTATTAATTTTAAGTTATCGGTTGTTATGAATAGTTTTTTTATTATTATAGTTGTAAGGCTCCCGTTTGACAACTATGTCACCTTATGGTAAGCGAAGATGTGGTCGATTTGGGAACACACTTGCCTATTCAATCTTAACTTAAAGAATAAAGTTCTACGCTATCAGGAAACATGAACTCTGGCAAATTCCACTTCTTAGCTGTTAATTTATTATGATTTTGTTTTTTGTTTATATTAGAATTTGTTATTAAAACGTTTTGTGCTTATGGGTGGGATATTCCACCATTGGTGGCGTAATGCCGTATGTCTAGTGGTCTGAAGATAGAACGGTGTCGGCGGAAATAACTGTGAAATTTTGACGCACATTCCCCAAAACATGCTCATACATTCACAAACTTTCGCTTTATATTATCAGTGCATATAGTGATCGATGTATTAGTGTGATAAGTCTAACAGTGTGACTTGTTTTATGATTGGTAGATCTCACATAGTGTACCTAGTTGTGGGTAGATCGTGGGTCCAATCAAGTTGGTCACCTCTGATCTACAGGGTAGGTTATGGACACCGATAGTCCGAGTTAATTGATTGTTTCAATACAGTGATGAAGCTATGTTTAGCAATACCGCACAGGTCACCTGATAATACTTGTGCTGACATAATTTGCATATATTACGAGTTCATATCACTAACAGAGGTTAAGCAATGATGTCAGCTTTTATTAAATTGGAATGGCCGATAATATTGTGAAATATACGAGGGAACTTTTGATATCTACGTTTTAAAGTTGTTATGTCATCAATTAGGCGTTTTCTAAATATAGTTTTGTGTTTTGGTGATAAATAACATAGGTATGTTGCCATGGTTCGGGCCTTGGTGTCGAAGCGAAGCGGAATATGCCTTGCTTCTATTCAGAGTCCGGAGCGAGGGGGAATGGGCAGTGTTCGTCTCCTTTTGCGAAGTAGTAATGCTTGTAAAGGAGATTGCCGCTCTCGTTCGAGCCTCCTTACGTTCCTACCCCTAGGGTCCTAGCCCTGAGTACCAGCCTTCGTTATCGCGGGCTTGCGGACGACACACAATTGTTAGTTTGTCATCCAGACCGTGCCTGAGTCGTCAACGGCACGTAGTGAAAGAAATTTCAGCAAAATAATAAGGGCGCAGCAGGGTTGATGGCTAATAGGGCCATGGGTTGACTTCTGAAAAGGTCACCCATGGCTTAAGAACGCAAAAGGTAAATGAAGGAATTACAAGTTTGATACGCTCTCCCGCTTCGTCCTAAAGCGGAAGAAGTCATTAAAAAAACCCAACAACATTACCCTTAAAATCCACGTATTCGATCACAGACCACACAGCATCATACTCCATGTATCAATATTTACCTGAAACAAATAAACAACATGATTAGTGCAATTATAGATAAGGTTTATTTTATAATTGGCAGGCCACCCACTTCATATCAATGTTTAATAGGACAACATAATTACTTGAGAATTAAATCAAGCGGAAGAAGTCATTAGACGATTTTTTACCTCAGAAAGAAATCATCATCTTCTATCCGTTTTTAGGGTTCCGTACCTCAAAAGGAAAAAACGGAACCCTTATAGGATCACTTTGTTGTCCGTCTGTCCGTCCGTCAAGACCCTGTTTCTCAGGAACGCGTGGAGGTATGAAGCTGAAATTTACATCAATTACTCAGGTCTACTGCCCCTTGAAGCTGTGAAAAAATCAAACTTCTAAGCCAACGCAATCAAAAGATACAGCCGTTTATGCCGCAAATTTTCGACACTTGCAAGGGAATCAAAACCTACAAGGTGCTTCCCGTGAACTCAGAATCTTGAAATTTGGTACGAAGCAACGTCTTATAGCATAGATAAAGGAAAAATTACGAAAACCATAAATTTTTAGTTACATTACATAATATATATTTTTTTAATAATTTTAAACTTACTACCCATTTCCTCATAAACGCGTAGAGGTATTAAATTGAAATTCATACCAAATACTCAGGTCTATAATATCTTTAAGCTGTAACAAAATCAAACTTCTATGTCAACGCAATCAAAAGAAACAGCAATTTAAGCTGCATATTTTGAAACTCGCAAGTACTTGCAAGGGAATCAAAACCTAAAGGGTACTTCCAGTCGACCTAGAATCTTGAAATTTGGCATGAAGCAACGTTTTATAGCACACATAAAGGAAAAATTTTTAGTTACATTACCAAATATATATTTATTTTTTAATAAATATAAACTTATTACTTTTTTCCTCATGAACGCGTAGAGCTATCAAGTTGAAATTCATATCAAATACTTAGATCTAATTGCCTTTAACCCGTGAAAAAAAAAATCTAAGTCAACGCAAAAACGCAAAACGCAAAAGTATAACCATTGATACCGCATATTTTGAAACTCGCAACTACACGCAAGGGAATTAAAACCTAAAGACCACTTCCCGTTGACATAGAATCTCGAAATTTGGTAAGAAGCAATAGCTTACAGCACAGGTAACAGAAAAATTCAGAAAAGCTTAAAATTTTAAGTAGTTATACCACCAAAAAAATTGTGATTGTAATCTGCTGCAAGGCTAGTATAAGTGTTTCAGTTATATTATAGATAAATGATATGTGTTAATATAAAATAAAGGATTACTTAAACGATAAAGAGATCTTTGTCTTAAATTTATGCTTCTCCATCTTTCCCCATTGTAATGTTATGAATTTCATTTTGCAATAAAAATACCATAGTTATGACTCATTGTCGTAATGAACGAACTTTGTAAACCTTGCAGGTTTGTACGGAACCCTCGGTGCGCGAGTCCGACTCGCACTTGGCCGGTTTTTTAGGTGAGAAATCATCGCAAAGCTGAAGGGTATCAGGTATGACAGATATTTACTCCTCCTATGTTTCCTATCCTCCTTTGTTCTTATCTTCTATAAGCCCTTGGAACGCAAAAGGATACTGTGGGAATATCCTATATACTCCACCTAAAGTGTTAGTTATTTTATAATTTCCCATCTCAAAAAAAGCCTTCATCCTCGTTTGTATGTAGGTAAGGTAAGTAAACTACTCGTATAACAAACACGTACTGTTTATTATACGAGTAGTTTCAAACTTAAATCGGGCGCACGGATAGACCCTGCCCTGGAATAGCACTAGGATACCTTTGATCTCAGGAATATGTTCCCTTGAGATATTTTTTGTACTTTCTAGCGGGCAAAATTGTAGTCAGAACCCAGTAAAGTATAATTATAGCTTTTAAATAATTACAAGGTAAGCTGTTTTCGGCTGTGGACATTTTGTGTTTGAAGAGGTCTCAAATAAAACTTCAGTTTTAAAGGATTTGTAAATATTTACCGGCAAGCCATGTGAAAAGGTTTCTCAAATATTGTCAAAAAGCCACTGACATATTTTTCAAACAATGTCCGTCCTAATCTTTTATTTAATATTGTATTTCTTAAATTAGCTTATGTGAGCTTGGCTTCAGATGTGAGAGAGTAAAAAAATTTTTCAGAACATATTCATAGATTACTATACTTATGCCAAATATAATCCTAATCTGTTTATAATTTGAATTTCAAGGAGTAAAAATACATGGTACACACACAGGTAAGTAATATTTAGTGCCGTCTAGCAGCTTTGGAGTCAGTTGAAAGGCGAGCGAAGAGGCTAATTGGTGATCCAGATTTGGTAAAGTCCAATCTGCAAATCTTGGAGCATAGATGTAGGATAGACAGTCTTTCGATATTCGACAGCATGCATTTTATTGAGCGTGTGCACTACACGCACGTAAATTGGAAGAGGTGATTGAGGGAATTTTGTGGCAAACATGGTATAACTAAACAGTTTTACCAACGCCACAAGCCGCAGGACGGTCATCATAAACAACGGTCTTACTTTTACGGTCTGTGAGATACACCTCGCTGACAGACACATTCTCCACATTCTTCCAACTATCCTTTCGCGGTATGCTGGAAGAGATTTCTAAAGAAATAAGCATCACCTTGTACCTACATTCGGTATCCTCCTTATTTCCAATTCATATGTGTGTACAAAACTGTTAAATAAATAAGGTTAGACTGCCAGCGGGAAAATGATTCCGTCAGTCACTTTGTGGGTACAGAACCCTAAAATTTGAATTACCAAACGATTTAAAAATACTAACAAACGTTAACCATAACAATCAAATGTAGAGCAAATCAAATAAAATAATTACATATGTTGTGTAGTTAATTACGAGCCATACTCTTCACGCCCCACAAACTCCAACGGAACTAGCTCTTGCCGATGCTTCAACCTCGTCAAGTTAGTCTTACCACTAATTAAACGTAATTAAAAATATTTTAATTAATCCGTGGCCTCTGTCTGGTCATGTGTGAAAGTTATTTTAATGCTAATATGCTACAACCTTGCAGTAAATTTGGGTGTGTATGTAGCTAAGTCACTTTGAGTTGACTGATATATCAACCCACAACCGAGACGACTGGGAGAAGGAGCGTGAAATTTTCCACAAGGTTTCCTTTTATGACGTTGGAAGTACTAAGAGAGGGTTTTCCAAAATTCAGCCCTTAGGGGATGAAACGGAGATCAAAAGTTTGTGTGTTCGTGGGCGAAGACGTTGGTAGAAAGTCAGAGACATATGTAAAACTAACTGATAAAATTAGAATTAAGTGTAGGTAGAGCCAAACATCATCCACCTAGCCTTTTCCCAACTATATTGGGGTCGGCTTCCAGTCAAGCCGGATTTAGCTGTATACCAGTATTTTACGAGGAGCGGCTGCCTACCAAACCTCCACAACCCATTAACTGGTGTAACACGGTGCTTCATGGCAAGACTGGAGTCAGATATGGCTTCTGACTAACCGTAACGACTGCTAAAGATCTACAAATGACAGCCGGGACCTACGGCTTAATGTGCTTTCCGAGGCACGAAGGAAACTCGGTATGTTAAGATGGTCACCCATCCACATTCCTAACTTAGCAAGCGTTGCTTAACCTTGAAGATCGACCCGTGCGGCTGTTATTATCTAGCCACGAGCTCCTCAGCAATCCGATCCATGCCTCACAAATTAACCTAAGCCAAAGTACTCTTTTGCGGCGAAACGGCCTTCTTTTTACCACATACAAGTATACATAGTTTCTACACGAAAGAAAGCTTACATAACTAGTACATAAGACTTAAAACTTGCACACCTCCGCACTGTTCTAATCAGGGCATCCATTCAAAGAACAAGTAAGTTTCTGCCAAGCATAGTGTTCCCACTAATTGCTGGTCAAGTAGAGCAGTGATAGCCTAGTGGTAATGGCTCTGGTTTACGAGATACTTGTTGTAGGTTCGAACCTAGACAGGCACGTTCACGTGGTCGACATTGGAGCACGTTTGAATAGAAGTAACCTATCCACTTTTGACTTAAAGAGTTCCAGGTTGTAGCGATTGAATCAGTACTTCCATAGATTATCTTTTGAAAGCTTTAGGTAAACAATTTTGTAATCATAGAGATAAGAGACAGAAGATAATACACTGGAGACCACACTATGTGGTCTGGAGACAACATGGCAAAATATAGCCCACAAGATTAGTCGAGGTCACGACCCTCAGCATTGCGGATAAAGGAAAAGGATGCAAGGAGGAGGACGATAATATTAGTTTCCATCATCATCATCTAAGCCGAAAGACGTCCACTGCTGGATATTATTAGTTTAAATTAAACTTATTAATCCATAGTCATTTTCTCATTTCCCAATGCATTTCCAGTTCCACTGCCTAAAGACCACCAAATTGCTTTTCCGAAAAAACTTTTACCCGGCATTGCCTGTCCGTTTCCCAACATTGTTTCAAAACTATAGAACTAGGTCACAGGGCATAAACTTTGTCTACAAAAGCGGGGGGAGAGGAGGTTAAAAGTGGCTGTAATTTAATAAAATTGTTTTATTTAGATGCATGATGCCGTGTAGTTTTCATGCGGGGAATGCTGTCACGTTTTTTGAAAAGAGTTTGGCTTTGGGCTTATTGTTTTTAAACTGTTTATGCAATTTTTTGGCTTAAATGAGAGGCAAAGTTAGTGATGTGTTTTAAAACAGTATCGAGTTTATCTAGTTACACTAATGTTATGAAGGCGAAAGTTTGCGAGTGTGTGTATCCATGTTTGATACTTTTTCACGCTCAATTGGCTTAATGGATTTCAATGAAACTTGGCACATAGGTGGACCATGTCCTGGAAGCTATTCCAGGCTAGTGTTGTACGTGTTATGTACGTAGGATACTTTTTATACTGGAAGTATGTTTCCTTGGGATAGTTTTCTACTATCACACGGGTGAAACCGCTGGCAGCAGTGAGTTTTTAAATAATGTATGTTTTAGTTGAATTGTGAAAGTTTTTATTTAAACCAGTTTATACAAATACATTATCATGAACATACAGAATTGTCGAACGAGGTTTTGAATTTGTTTAGAGCTATCAGTATCATCGGCAAGGGAATTTAAAATCGATAGTCCATATTATAATACTCCCTTAGGTACTTGTTGTTAATCACGATCACCATAATTTAAGTATAACTTGTAAATGCTAAAATGAATAAGGGCCTGTTTCACCACCTATGATTAAGTTTCGAGTATCTAACTTGACAGATAATTTCATACGAATTCTGTCACATTTTTGAATTTATTCAGTGAGTAGTGCCTACTCGGACATTGTGAAACAGGCCCTAAACGTAATAAAATGAGTCTTGTTCAATTAATAGGTACGTCACAAATATCTTTATAGGATGATCAGACGGCGAGCTTTCCATTACTCGTCGTCTGCAATGCTGCGCATACGGTGGCCGGAGATCGCTCTCCGAGCGTTTCTTTGTGAACTTCTTTGTGAATTCAAAACAGGTTTTTGAGGTTTATGGCCATGGGTTGGCTTCTGGAAAGGATATTCGTGGTCCTACCAAAAGACAACTGAAGCAAAATAATTAAGTTTTAGTCAGTAAAATTCAGCACCGCCCTGCAGCAGGAAAAGCCGTTAAATGATTTCCCAGGCAAAAAAATCCGTCTGAAACCATCCTACCTAACACCATAATAGAACTTGTTGATACCATACATTAGCGATATGTCCGCACTGATTCGGATAACGTCGATCCCAGTCGATTGCGCTAATCCCTAGGATAGTGGTGACTGGCGAGCCACTGATAGGGTTCGATAGATAATGAACACGCAATCTGGATAAGCTTTGATGGCCAGTTTGGCGAACTCGAGTTTGGAATTGAAGGTCTGTTTTACCATTTTGCGTTACGATATAAATTACACATTTCTATAAATTTCAAGTAACTACAAAAAGGCTCAAGTACGCTTCCTTGGTGCAGCTTTATAATTTTGTACCGGTAGCTGTGGAAACCCTGGGCAGTTGGAGTATGGCGTCGAAAAAATTCCTCCGCATCGCTGTCGACTGGTAATGTATAAATCTGAGAATCTCTTTTTTTAAATTGTTACAAACTAGTGCTTGACCGCGATACCACCTGATAGTAAGCAGTGATGCAATCGTCGATGGTGAGGCGCACTAGTTTATTAAACATTTATTCCTAATCTATTGCCTATTCTTGAAGACACCTAACACATATAATCGGACGGGAAGACCGCAGGCAAATTGTTCCAGTTCTTTGATTTTTTTTTTGTTTTTATATGTATTAAAATATATTTGAATATTACTAATACTCTCACACCAATGATAGCCCCATTTTTTTTCAGAGCAATTATTCTCCATTCCAGGTGGCCTGAAAGAGATCGTGGATTGAGATAAGCTCAGTCATTATATGGATGTGTAATGGTGTACAATAAAATAAGTAAAAATAATAATAAATACAGATCTTTATCTCGTTGGTTGAAAAATATGCTACACCTGCGAATAAACTGCTGTGCTGATTGGCAGATGTTTAATATTGTGACTTGCTATTAAACAAAATGCGATTAAATGAAAAAAAAACCTTACGTGAATGGTCAATCAATTGCTTAACATCAGCCTTATAATGTTCCCGCTGCTAGGACTCTGGCCTCCTCTATAGGAGAGGAAATGGGCCGAAGGCACACGAGCCCAGTGCGGGTTGGTGGATGTCACCGGTTTTCGAATTGTTGATCCTAAGATATGCCGGTTTCCTCACCCTTCATCATTTTGAGAGCAGTGGCGAAGAAAATAACACAAAGTAATGCGCCTGGCTGGGTTTGAACCCGCGACCTGTAATTCGAAAGGCGGGCCCGTTACCACTGCTCTCAATCAATCAATCGCTTGCCGAGTTCTAATATCTACCAAATTCCTTGGCATGTAAAACTTGAGTAAAACCATAATTATTGGGACAAATTGTGCATTTTATACAGCTAGAAATGAAAACGGTTTCTGATACATTGTAAAACTTCCATTTGATAATATGGAGCTTATAAGCCATTTCCTATTACCAGCAGTTTCATGAACGCCAATATAAAATGTAAAGCGTTGCATATTGTACCAGTTTTGTGGTTGCAGCCTGCGTCGCTGGATACCACAATTGGGCCTATACTGACCACGACCGACCATAATAATGCAACCTCGTTCTGAATTATTTTCGTTTTTCAATCAACCAACGTTTGTTGGTAATAATGGGTATACGAGTAAAATGTGCATTGTTGCAGTGGGTACGATGAAAAGTTTGTGTGCATATGTGTTCAGTGAGTTTGTGTTTGATCGAATTCGTTGCATTCGTTTAGACGAATGAAGATAATAAAGGCACAAGAGTTAATTAAATTAAAACTTTTAAATTGTAATTTTTTGCGAAAAAAGTTTCATCATCACCATCATCATTATTTCAGTCGAAAGACGTCCACTGCTGGGCATAGGCCTCCCCCAAGCGTCGCCACAACGACCGGTCCTGTGCATCTCAAAAAAAAGTATAAAGGTGAGTTTTTGATAAAAGAAATAAAATTAGGTAGAACCAGAATAGTGTTAGAGAGAAAGGTACCTAGCAACTGGGCTTGCTAAGATTACTGCTTCACAAAAGGAGGGGACCACATCCTCTCTTCACAGACCATGGCCTGAACCATGGCCAATTGGCCATGCACGAGAGGTCACCGCCGTTGATCAGCTCAACGAAGACTGAATCCGGAAGAGGAAATTCCCGAACTCACAATGTCCGGTGAGGACCTACGTCATAAAAGTTGAGGGGCACCTCTCTAGCCACTCATCAAAGAGCGGACTTATTCCCATGATTTTGACGTGACCAAAAAAAAGGTTCTAAATTTTTTTTTTAATTTGTTAAGAATATTCGACATCATCATCATCTCAGCCGAAAGACGTCCACTGCTGGATATAGGCCTCCCCCAAGCGTCGCTACAGCGACCGGTCCTGTGCGTCTCGCATCGATCGGATTCCCGTGACTCTCGCCAGGTCGTCGGTCCACCATGTGGGAGGCCTCTCAACGCTGCGTCTTCCGGTAAGAATATTCAAGTTCGTAAAACTCACGCTTTCTTCAGAAACTAATGAGTGCCTACTTGCAATATATTTCAAGACAAAAGAGACTATTATACGATCGACTCAAAGACCATATCTTATGACAGTCAATTTCAGACAATCTTTCTGATCTAGAATATCTAGACACAGCACACACTGGCATTCAGAAAACAGAGCATTGCCATATTGAATGAAACACATTCCCATACACAGACAACACATGTAAACTGTCTACCTTTGAGTAGCGTGGTGAATCAGTAAACAATGCATTGACCAGCATTACTTGGACTGAAGAAGTGGCGCTGATTGTCACGGAGAATTTCAAGGAACTGTCAAATTGAGTAATTTTTTATTTATTATCATTTATAAAAAAGATTACAGGATTATCTAGGTTATATAGCAACCAAAAACCACTAAGGTTTGAACTTGTGCTACCAAGAATCTACATAATTCAATATCGCAACAAAATATTTCTTTTTCATTATGTGTACGTTATTGTCGATATCAATTTAAAAAAAATCTTTAAATAAGTAGAAAACATTCTTAAATAATACTTATGTAATGTTGCTTAAGTTTACATTTCATAATATTAGGTGTAATATTTCTTTTTATTTCTGTTTAGTTCCGTAAGTTGCCGCAGTTCAAGTTATGGTGGTGATGCAAATGTGTTGTTGATTGATGTGTTCCGTACGCAGATAGTCAGTGCTGTAATTCACACGTAAATATGGATCAAATTATGCTTGAGATTTTTGTATGGTCGTTTAATGGTGGAAGAATTCTTTGATGTGATTGGACGAGAAATGAGTTTTGTCAGTCAAGAAGTTGTTAGTTTGGTGCAGTGATTGATAGAATACGTTTGTTCGTTCCGTTGCACATATGTTTCAGTGTTTGATCCTGGATTGGACAAATATTTGCCCACTGATATTTTTTATTCTGGGGTGTAAGACATTAGTTCCTTCGAGGGTACAGAAGAAATTTATCTTGACGTAAAAAGAGTTCAGTCGTTGTGGCGACGCTTGGGGGAGGCCTATGTCCAGTAGTGGAGGGACGTCATTCAGCTGAGATGATGATGATGACGAAAAGAAAGCATATAATTTTGTTAATAAATACTTATTACTCCTGCCAATCATATGTTAATGAACATAAAACCTGGCTTTAACTTGCAAAGTGCAAAAAGAACATTTTTGACACTACCTACAATATACAACATTTTGAATTTTGCTATCCACCTTTGAGCTCCTCCTTAATTCCTTACTCACCTTTAACGGTACTAGATGCCCTATTCATACTCAAGTCAACCATGTATGGCCCGTATCTGTAGGAGTGCTAATTGAATGGGATGGCCATGGTGCCTATAGATGGCCTATCAATAGGACTACTGAGAATATAATCCGTTTTCGCAAGACGGCTTGAGACACCATGAATGGTTGGAGAAGGGATAAGGCTGCTTGGTCTAACTCTGATGAAGTATTGTGTATCATGACAGTTGACAGATTTAAGGTTTTTGAGTTAAGGAATTGTAATCCTGAAGTGTACCTACCTGTAAAATATTTTATAGAGGTTTTTTTTTGAGAGACTTTGCGAGACGCACAGGACCCGTCGTTGTGGCGACGACGCGACGCTTTGGGGAGGCGTATGCCCAGCAGTAGGCGTCTTTCTTTATTTAGATGATGATGATGATGAGATGCCCATAGAGAAAAGTACGAAAATGATACCCGTGGTCCTAGAACGCAAAGGAAGAGAGCATCTGCGTAGTTTTAGTCACAAAATAGACGAAAAAACAGTATACCTAGGAGAGTATATAAACTATCTCGAACATAATCTATAAGCAAGTGTTGGAAGTCTCCTAATATTTTTTTTTATATCACATAAACCAGTGCTTGACTGCAATCCCACCTGATGGTAAGCAGTAATGTAGTCGTTGATGGTGAGGCGCACTAGTCTATTATAAAGCACCATAGTTGAAACTGTGGTGCTTTTTAATAAGCTGCTTCCATTTATACAGATACTGAACTACAAAAGGCCAGTGTTCCCGCGAAAACTAAATAACCATCGACCAAATTTCCCCCATGTCTCAAAGCGAACCCTGAAAGCCCAGATCCATAAGCCCCTCACACAATGCTTCCGTATTCCAGGAACTGCACATATTCCAATACTCTCTCGTTTCGCATTTCCGAGAAACTCCTTTGATATAGTCCACACTGAAAATTGAACCACTTGTTGACAGTCGGATGACTGATGGTATTATGAAGACTCGTATTGTTCAACTGGCTTGCCTTTTCATAAGGTCTATCCGATTTTATTTGTTTTACATTTCAGGGATTTTTAGTGAAAAAAAAAACGAGCAAATAGTACACGTAGGTAAATGAGGGAAGGGTCAATGAAGGTACACTTCTTTTATGTGGAAGATCATCAAAATGACTTCTCTTGCTCTGAGCTGAACGGGAAGGCGTCTCAGATTTGTGCTGATTAAAACTTACTCCTGTTCCTTCTTTGCCTTAATTCCAAGGAAGGTACACTGTGGTGGCTTTGTAGGTGATGCTTAGTGACAACCTATTAATAGCGTTATAGAGAGTTATCCCAATACCACATGAACAATCCCAAACATTTTGAACTTATAAGAATCGTTATCGCTAAATGAAGAATGTCACTTTGTGTAGTTCCCGAGGCTTGGTAAATAAGATTAGTTTTTAATAGGTGTTGATCGTTATAAGTCCCCGACCTACGATTCGTAGTTCACGCGTTCAAACCCAAAGAGGTTTTACTTTATGTTATTTATTTCACACGGTAATGGAAAACATTGGGAGAAAAACCAAATGTCCTGGAAGCAGAAATTCGAAGACGATGTTTTCGACAGCCAGAAATTCGATGTTTGCGACAACCATCAACCCGCAGTGGGCCTGAGTGGTGAATTACGGCCTACTCCCTTTCCTACAGTAGAGCCCTGAGTCCCAGCAGTGGCAACAGTAGAAGGTTGATTGTGTTATAAAACATAACACTGACGATTGACAATTTTGACACACATGCACTTAAATCCATTTCAAATTCGCTTACCATTTTATAACTAGAAACTAGCAAAAAGTTAGTACCAAAAAGCCATTTTCACAGTAAGTCAAACTAAAAGTAAAAGTACATTTGATAGGTTCTGTATTCGGTCGGCTGGCCCGTAGCGCACGCGGCGTCAATCCGGTTCTCCATCAAAGTGCTCCAGTTACAGATCGGCCGGATCACCGACGTCCGGACCGGACGGCTTTCCAATGAGTCCGCGTTGTGATGTGAAATGCGAATGTTTGTTGCACTTGTGCATTTAGCTAGGGATGTGTGAAGAGTGGTGTGTTTTTGTTTAGTATTGACTAAGGCATTATAATTGCCTTTAGTTTTATTATAATTGAATATTAGATGACGTAATAAATAGTGTTAGCTAAGCGTAGCAAAGAGCTGCTTAAGATATTCAGTAGAAAATTCGAATTTTGATCTTAGTTTCGTAGTTGTTTTGATGTGAATAGAGTAGGTTATTTCACGGCCATCGATTAACTAATCGACGGCCACGAAATGAAATATGATCAAGGATCACTGCTATTATAGTCTTTTTTACATAGCATGAGTTGGGTGACAACTGGACGAAAATATGCATCTTTAAGTTAAGAGAAAAGGATAGATAGCTACATTTTATAAATCTGACAGCTGTCACCGGAATCATCCTATAACAAATTTAGTATAGTTACGTATTGTATTATAAGTAAATAGTACTCCACGAACTACCTGCGTATCAATTTTCCTTCTGTGTCAAATCTATCCAAAGATTATCGTGGAAATCGCTATTAGCGTTGTCCACGTAGTCTTGTGACTACCCATTGTTTCTCCCTATTAATTTTATGCTCCTGCAGTAATGATTATTTTATTTCCAATAAAGAGTACCTATATCTATCTATCTATCTATTTACTTCGTTCAGGCCTTGCATAAAAATCTCTACACATCTTTGATTTTAAAGAGCCTAAGGTCAAACTAAGCTTCTATATATTATAATATTTTCATTTCATTAAACTACTAAATACCATGTCAGCCAAATGTTTTCAGTTTAGTTGTATTTTTTTGTTCTCTCAAAAATTGCATACGAATATTCAGAGAAAAATTGTGTTTTTGTTAACAGTACTGCACGATTGAGCCACTTTAGAAGATCCCGCTTTTTGAAGCGATGAAAATCGTTGAAAAACATAGCTGGGTTTTTATCTGACTACTCGTCATACACTACTGGTTTTTCAAGCCTCATATTCATGTAAATATTCATATTATTAATCAAAAGAGATACTTTTAAAAAGTTTAAATTTCTCGTTCTTTTTTATGGTTTTCGCATTATGTGAAGGATTTAAAGAGTATTTTCTGTTTATCTTCTTTAATGCAGCACGATACCGCTTTTCGTTTTAGGCGGGTTATCAACCGAAGAAATCTCCCGCTTTAGGAAGGAACGACATACTTTTACGGAGTAGAGAGTGGGAGTATGGTTTCCCTTTCTGAAATTCCCCATGGCCTTAGCGGGCACTGGTCCAAAATCGTAGGGGTTACTGGACCCCTACGATTTTGCTGATAACTCTTTGAGTCGCGCGTGGAACATAACGTCAACGACTCAGCCTCGGTCCTTACTTGACGACCGGACGACGAGCTATCGATTGCTCATCGTCCGCACACCAGGGGCGCTCGTATGATTCTGCTGAGTTTCATATAAGAAAAGAGCAATAAATTAGCCGAACACCCTAAGGCCTTACTTAAGCAGCAGGTTCAAAAAGTCTTATTTAAAAAAAAATCATTTAAGGAAATGGGATTTCGAGAGGTAGAATGCAAAATGCAGGAAATGTCAGGCGGCGTGAAATCGCAATCGAAAACAAAATCACCCAGATAAGCCCAAAATAAAATTCGTATTTAATTTCAATGCATATTTTAGTGATAAAAATCTCGTTTCGATGTAGCGGTGTTGTAAAAATAAAAATTGTTGAAAAACAGATAACAGTTTTTTTTTCATCTGTACCTACAGTTGAGTAAGGTGCATTTCATATAAATACGAGTATGGGTGCTTATACTACATAATATAAAAAAAAGAAATGGTATTTATCAACGCCAAGTATATTTTCGTTCTATTTTTTGGTGTGGGAAATTATGAAATAAGAAGTGTCTGAGTTTTACTAAGTAAGCCTACGTGTTCCAGTTGACTTTTGGTGATATTAAATTTTTTCCATGATTTACTCTTTCTCGATTTCGGCCTTCTTTGATGGTAAGCGGCAGATGAGATCTATAGTCAATAAGCGGTCCTAAAAGACAGACCGAAAAACACTTGTCTTAAGACTATTGAGTAAATAGATACACTTTTTTTTTGTGAAGATCTTAATAATTGAAAAGTTCCTGTATATGTTTTTTTTTTATAAACGCTTTGAGATTCGAGTTTATCTTTATAATTTCAACCGAAAGATGTCCACTGCTAGAGATAGGCCTTCCCCAAAGCCCTTCAATAACTAGGTAAAAAGGTTGAGTCACCAAAAGTTCACAAATACTTAAGTACCACGACAAAACCGCCAAACCTATTAAAATTTAATTCGAAGCAAAGAAAAAATGTTAACTCGTAAAACGAACTATGCCTCACGTATAAAAGCGAATAGCACTGAAATACCATACCAATAAAGGCTAACCTTCGCAGTTCATATGTTAAGGGTGCCCTAGTCGGTCATTATGCCATACACACGCAGTATGGCGATTACTTTACTGCTTGAAAATGTAATTTTGGCGAGTGGCGGCCACGTACCGGAAGACGCAGCGTTGGAAGGCCTCCCACAAGGTGGACTGACGACCTGGCGAGGGTCGCGGGAATTCGATAGATGCGAGACGCACAGAACCGGTCGCTGTGACGACGCTTGGGGGAGGCCTATGTCCAGCAGTGGACGTCTTTCGGCTGAGATGATGATGATGATGATGTAATTTTGTAAACAAGTGGCATCAATGTCTTGTCATGATCTATGTATGGAAGAAATATAGTAAAAAAAATATGTAGATTCGGAAGTTATGAGCGTTGCAATTTCATATTTTTGACTCTAACTTGCGTATACATATATAAATATAATATAGATTATAAAAATTACAAAATACCATACAATACAAAGTTGAATAGTTTGTTTTTTTTTCTTTTTTATAGTTCAGCACATTTTTTATAAATTTACCTGGCCAATAGGTTTGTTCATAAAATTTTGCATGCTCTTTTCTCACTAGTGTTATTTATTTCAGCATTTTTAACTTTCTGATATGCTATAGGACGTAGTATAAAAATATAGATAGTATGCGTTTTGACCACGCCCATTCACGAATTCCAAACACCGACAAGTGTGCTCTTAAATACCATTTCTATAATAAAAAAGGGGTTGCCAAGTTGACAATACATCGATCGTTCCATTTGAAGTTCAGTAACACAGTGCTATTTGTGGAGCATTGCATTACCGGCGGGTGAAAGTATTCCCCTGGTGGAGAAAGCGACCGTGACCGTTGTTAATAAGGGCTAGATTCGTTTGGCTTAGTTATTAATTATGATTACTGGTATTTTCACTTCGTTTCGTTGTGGATGGAAGTGGGATTTGGTTGTGTTTGGTGGTTTGGCACGTAGGTATGGGATAGGTTTTAGGTAAGAACCTTAGCCGTGTTTGGACTTTTAAGAATTGTCATAAGTTATAAGTACGAGTATTCTACACTATAAATCATTTGCAAATTAATATTCTAAACAAGCACACTATTTAAGTTTAAGGAAATGTTTTTTTTGAGATGGGAATTCATCGAATATCTTCTCCTGCTTTTGGGTACAGTATCACAGCTAAAAAGGTGAATTTAACTCTTTTACCAAAAAATAGTAGGCGAAGTAGAGGAAGAAGTCAAATTTCTGGTTCTTTCGAAAATGTATTTCGTTGCCTACCCTGGTGCTTTACCTTAAGGTTCATTGTCGGCTACTTATAAGCTCCCCGAACTCGCCCCGTATAAGCATAAGCCTTCTGTGGTCTGTGTGTCAGGTATATTGGTCAGTATGCTTTTGACGTTTTGCGCCTAATCCTGCTCAAAATTGGGTCTCGAATGAGCTTGTGTATTTGAGGTAGGTAAGGGCAGTATGTCTAAAGAAACTATGCGTTGTGGAAAATCTGACTTGGCTGTGAAAATGTGTGACTGTTATGAATATTTTGATGACAGACTTTTTCAGATTTAATAAAAAAAAATAGTTAAGTTCTTTGATGGTATTTTTTTATCGTTCGACCACATCGTCGCTTTCCATCAAGTGAGATAACGATCAATCAAAATAAAAAATAAAAATATTACAAAGAGGAAATATTTGTATTATTGTTTTCTAATTAATAAACTTAAAAACTTTTCGTCCTATTTTAAAATATCTTTTACCAGTAAAATTCTACTTACTTACATCATTGTATACTTACTCTTAGATATATTTTCAACTTTCACACGGGTGAAGCCTCGGGCGAAGCTAATATTTGATATATTGTATCAATATTTACATGGATCGTTTGTAATCCCATTCAAACGGCTAAAATATTTTTCATTTCGCAATTAACAATATGGATTGGGTATGTTGGTATGTGAATATTGGTAAGCAATCAGCAATATTTGGGGGCACAGTTGGCGCAGTGGTTGAGCGATTGACTGCTGCGCTGTGAGGGGCGGGCTCGATTCCCGCATGGAACAAATATTTGTATGGCCTACAGATATGTGTCCTGGATCTGGGAGTCTTTTGCATGTGAGTTTACATGTTTGTGAACGCACTCACGACACAAGAGTAAGTAATTGTGCGGAGCAAAGTTTTCTTAATAAATGAATTGTTGTGCGACATTAAAGAATCGTGTGAGAGTTACATAGCCCTGACACCACATAAGCTACATTTTGGTTGTGGCCTACGCGTGTTGTAAGGGTGATACCCTATCTCCCCAAATTCCAAGTCCCCCAAACCGATTTTTCATACATTCATTCCCGACGCCCACCCAAAAATACAAAATTAATTAATTTTGTTAAGTTCACACTTCATCATTCCATTACCACACACGCAACGCGAACGCGACGTTTTTAATATAAAAATTGCAGAGACTTACACACTTTTTATTAGCGACCCGGAATTTTTGCAGCTCAGTGTACCTATACAATATTTAGAAAATACAACTATAGGCATACAAAGCTACAAAAATTCCAGGTTGCTAGAGATTCAAGATTAAAAAAAAAATGGTTTATACCAGTGCTTGACCGCGATCCCACCTGATGGTAAGCAGTGGTGCAGTCGTTGATGGTGAGGCGCACTAGTTTATTAAAAGCCTATTATTCACTGTAGCCTTGAAGACTCCTAAATTATAATCGGACGAGAAGACCGATTATAATTTAGGAGTGCTATTTAGAACTATTTGTTATAACAGTGTAGTTTTTTACTCTAAAAATCGAATTTCCGAAGTAAATCCTTATCATTTCTGTTCAAAGACGTCTGCTCAAGTCAGCTACAATAGATCGCCTCAAGAATCGCCTTAGAGATAGGTCCAGATCTACCCGCATCCAGCCTATTTATACTCTTGACCTTCAGTAGATCGGCGGGCCACCTTGACAGGGGCCTAACCTAAACAATAGGAACATTATTTTGTAATATGAATATTGTTGTGATAGGTTGTAAATAAGAATACTTTTTGGGTGATGTTTGATTAATAATTAGAGCTGTATATTTAATGAATTACCGTTTTTACAAGTAAAAACAACTTTAGGGGTGCTGAGCGCTTTACTTTGTGGGTAATAAATTTGAGTGGACCCATCGGGAAAGATCCGCGCGTGTCGACCGACTAATTCGAACGATTTTGTATTACTATAATAATGTTAACACATGCTCCGACTTAGCACGACGGTTTGGTCCATCGTACCAAGGTCATGGTTCGTCAGTACCAAGTACCAAAGTGTAACTCAGCGTAATTAGTTCTTAATAACACATGCTAAAACTTGGCACGAATGGCACGTCAGATCGGTACAGACGGACCAAACCAATGAACGTATCAAGTTCCAGCGTGTGTTAACCGTGATAGTAAGACAGTTGAAATTTTCACAGATGATTTATTCTGTTGCCGCTGTAACAGCAAATATTAAAAACAAAACTAAAAAAAAAAATTGTAATTGGTCTCCGTACCTATACGTAATTTTTTTCCCTTCGTACTTGACTCCAACTCACACTTAACAGGTATTTTAATAATCTCAGTTACTATACTAGGTGAAGAATTCTCAGTCGCCTTCAACTTTATTCCAGTAAGACCTTACGATTGACATTATGAAGCATAAATATCACATGTGTGAGTCACCAAGGCGTTCAAGTCTGAACTCAGCCATGCGGTGAACTATTTCTCGAATGCGAGACGCATTTTCTCTCTTTTCGAATCGTTTGCCGTATGGAATTAAATCGCCGAAGGATTGGAGATTTTAGAAGTTGGTATTAATTAGTGTTTGGTGATTTAAGGGATTATTTGGTGAACTATTTTATTTGTCTAGTCTGTCAGTGCGTGGTTTTTTTAATGACATTTAAATAAAAATTAACATCTTGATCAGGGAAGACATGGCGAGGTGATCTAGACACGTACCATGAACACTGGTTCGAGGCAGCGCGAGAGAAGAATATCTGGAAGGACTCGGAGACGTTTGCCTCACCATGAGAAAGTAATAGCTAGGAAAAAAAAATACATTGTCTATACAGAGTTTGTGGCTGGTATAATTAAAATTATTATAAGGTATGTGATTAGTACATTACTAACTAACTGCTCTCTGTCATTCAACATTCGTTTTGAGAATACACTTGTCTGTTATACGCTCTATTGAGAACATCTAATTTTTTAGGTATTTTGAGTGACTATTCCTTTCCACTAACACCTTAACGTTTGAATCCCCGACCGGTCCTATGAGACCGCGCTGTTATTGTTTTACTATTGTGTCTCGTTTCGCGGGTATCTGAGTAATTAAAACCGCGTAAATTTTTCTTGAAAAATACAAACCAAACCAAACATACAAACTAATTTTCTAATTGACTTTTTAAACATGCTGACTTCCACTACGAAACTCCACCCATTCCTCGTCACGTAGTGCCTCAAAAATGCATGCTGCACCATCCGGTCCCACCACAAGCCACAACCTTGGCTCCTACGCGCCCGCCGAACGTCCCCGTATTAAATTAAACATTAAAATATAAAACAGGTAAATGCAGAAGAACTACAAAATAAACAGTAATTACTATGGCATGTAGTTATCTGTATTAACTGATTTTTTTGGTCCTGAATGTAAACTGTATTATCTCGAAAAAAAAATGGAGCTATTGCATGTCTGAACATTTTTGTTTTTTATTTCTTCAAAACTGTTAAAACATTAGAATCCGGCACTCCGCCCAAAAGCGAGAGAAGTCTTTCAGGTGATTACCATAGTATAGTAGCTCTTTAAAAGGTTTTCGTAGCATAGTTGTAGCATTTTCGTAGCACTGTCGTAGAGTTTTCGTAGCATAGTACTAGCGAAATCGTAGCACGGTCCTAAACTCTACAGTTTTCGTAGCATAGTTGTAGCGTAATCGTAGCATTGTCGTAGCGTTTTAGTAACGTAATCGTAGTTCAGTCATATTGGAAAGCAATTGTAACATGTTCTCAATTTAAACGAAGTATACTACACTACGACCGTGCTACATAGCGCCTTCGTAGTATAGTCGTAGTTTAGGAATTTATTTTTTAATCAAACTAGATCTTCTGTACATTCCTACTGTGTGACGGAACCTCAAACCGGTGACGTAATTCGATACAACAAGAATTAGTTGTTTTCGCAAAACGTAGCTATAAATATAGTGGAATCTGCTTGTTTGAATCGCAGGACTTGTTTTGTCGTTAACGCCAAATAAAATGTTGTTTTAAGACTATGTTGGTATTCTGTAATGATATCCCATTTAGTATAATGTGTGACTGTCTGAGACAAGTATGTGTTGAGTAAAATTTTTGTAAGTTCTGAGATTTTTAGTAATGGTATGAAATGGTAGGTAATGGTTGTTATATTTTCGTTTATATTCCAGAATGTAATTTTTTTCCATACGTTTCATTAGAAAAGTATTGTTATAGTTATATTGTGTTTTTAACTTTTGAATCACTGTTGGCATTTGAGAATAGTAATGACAGGTTACACACTAGCTGTTATTAGCTGATGCGGGTATGTTTTATATAGTTTGGAGATATTTAGTCTGTCCAACTCATTATTATTATTATCCAGTGTTATTCGTATTGTCTTTAAAAACTAAAAAAATTAAACGTAATACTCGTAGTAGTGGAAAGTGGTTTTATTTTTATTTTTGCAACAAAATGGCAAACCTTTTCATCATCTATGCGAGGCTAATAATAGGCGTGCAGGTTGCCAAAATATTGGCCAGAAGAAATTTAGCATGATTACATCTATACAGAAAAAAGAAGAAAGAAAAACATTTTTAATAGTATAAAAAATAGTATCCCACCGGTATCGTTAGTACGAACCGTGTGCAAGCCGTTTATCCAGTCGCCTAACACGGGTCTCCTAAGGTATTGGTCGAGGCACGTGGCCATTAAACCAACGATAATCATTATTATTTTTGAACCTTGACAGACAGACCGTGCTGATTAATAAACCCAAGTCCAGTTTATTTTGCATTGCCATAATAAACTGGATAAGGAAGGAAACTTATGCTAATTAATAAAACCGTTTATCAATATGAATAACGAAGTAAACAGAATACTTAATTAGGGATACTAAAATTTATATTTTGGTATTCCTTAAATCAAAAGTTTGCCATTGAATTTAATATGTAGGTAGCTTTTTTAGCGGTTCTGTCTGTAAAAAATAATAATTTATTGCCCATTGCATTCAGGGATAGTGCAGCTGCATTAGAGAAAGAATTTCCAAAATCGGTTAAATAGTTTCAGAGTTTACCCCTTTACATAAACGTACAAATTACATATCTTTATAATATTATTCATATAGATTACTAATTCAAGTGGTTTATAAATTCAATTTCACCATAATGATTTGATTGTTTCTATTAAAGGATATTTATAGGTATTAAAACACTTATCCTCAAAATTCATCCTTACTGTAAATAAACCATTATGATTTCCTAATTTTTTTGTATAAGGAAATATTATATAATTTTATATTATATCCTACATTGATAGCAATATTAAATTTATTTCATGATAGTCATCAAGAGTTAGTGAGTCATAATATTTATGTATTGTGAGACAGAAAATAAAACATATTTTTATCTTATCTGTAACTTTCGAAGAAATCTACACTTCGATTTTCAATAAAGGGTTAAATCCCGTATTATAAAAGAACGTTTACAGTTTTATCAGACTATCAAAAAAAAGTAGATAGTATACAACAAAAATAACAGTTATGTGTAGAGTTCTTTAACTAGTTCATCTTAAGTTATAGTTGACCACAGCATGCACATATTTACACTCATATATCAACTAGATGAAATAGATGATAAAATTCAAAATAATCTTAAAACAAAACCTAGAGAAAGATATATAATAAGGTCATAATAGTGTAAGAGCATTTGAATGAAAAATTATGTACCTTCGTCTTCTAATTACTCGTTATTTTTTTTTTATGCACCTGCCACCTTCTCTCTTCACCACCCTAGGTTGACTGGTAGAGAATGACTACGGCATTAAGTCCACCTGTGTACCTTAAATGCTGCATGAAGATATTATTAATAAATAATCCAAACTAATATTATAAATGCGAAAGTAACTCTGTCTGTCTGTCTGTCTGTCTGTCTGTCTGTTACGCTTTCACGCTTAAACCGCCCAACCGATGTTGATGAAATTTGGTACAAAGACACACTAGAGCTTGAGAAAGGACATAGGCAGCAAATTATCACGCTATTCGCTTTGGGGGGTGAGTAATATTGCATTTTGTCTGCACTCCGTGGACCATATTGAACGTCATTGGTCGTGAGTTCGAATCCCTACTCCAGTTATTCTTTTTGTGTTTATTTTATCTTCTTTTTTAGACATAATTTAGAAAAATAAGTCGATTATATACTAAAACTGCTTTTTAAATGTTTTCAACGTAACTTCGACATTTTTATTCAGCAAAAGTAATCAAAACATAGAATTTAATCAATTAGGTGCAAAATACATTTACTATATTTAATTGAAGTCTATATAAGAACGCTTATTTTGAAGATATGTCATAGAAGAAACGTAACACATTGGTTTGTAGACTAGATTTGTAAGTCGGATAATCATGGTTCGAATCTCAGATAGTTATATATTTGGGTGATAGTTTTTTTTACCTTTTAGCAAGATAGTATTTTTTTTAAACTGAAAGCACAAATTTCTGACATATTTTTGCATTCTTACTACTTTTTTTTTATTAAAACGGTTTTTTAGTTCGAGCATGACGAACTTACAATTATTGAACGGCCAGAGCGTTTTTAACAATCATACTGTCTATTTTTATTTATTTACCAGAGGTTGTAACAAGCTAATTGACCGTGATTAGGCAAGGCATACCAACCAAAGGCGATAAAAGTAAATACTTAGATGAGTTTTATTATTGACTTTATAGGAAGAAGTTGCACCATGCAGCCTAATAATTGCGTGTATTTGCGGTTACTGTTTCATATAGTTTAGAGCCGAATGTAGTTTGCTTTTCTGAGGACAGTTTGATAAAGTATGACATATCTCACATTCCTAGCCTTACGTCGCCAACGGGGCTATGCCTCCTTGGAGTGAGTGGTGAACAACACTGGAACAACCCTCTGACGTAGGCAAGTCTCAGGAATAACCTCAATCGACTCCTACATTGGTTTACCATCATTTCATTGTTTCATGAAGGCAGCTTTTATGGGTGCGTCGAGAGGTTTCTGTTTTGGTTTTGGCGGGAAGTTTCCGGATATTACTATTTGGGAACCGCTCGGAAGACACAGTGGAGCATAAGGTAGAGGTCAATCCCGTTTGGGTAGAGTACTGCCATGTTCTCATGGAGATAATCGGCGGCGACTACAGTCTGCGTTTGGCCATCAATAAACGCTACAACAAGATTTCACCTAAATTCATTTAAAAGTTGGACAAACTTCATAGGATAGTTCCCACTATGGAAAAACATTCGTCTGATTTACGAGGACGTTAGACAAATATACACAAAAAATACTGGGTAAATGAACAAGTAACTTAAACGACATGAACGTACAATTAATGTAATTGGATTCGCATATGGCTTTGCGCTATCAGAAGGTCGGTGTCTCGATTATGCTCCTTTATTAACCCTCTGCCAAAATTGTGTAACTCTGCAGAGAAATATTATCGAGGCAAATATGATCGCAGTCCTAGCAGACATCGGACGGAGAGGACCTTTCCATTTGCTGACATCACTTGAAGTCGCGCGTGGATTCGGGCTTGCTTTCACTCGACGGCCCGATGGCACAATCACAGGCGTGCTGGTGGTGTTTGGGACTCTGCCTAAAGCTTGACACCTGGAGTGTCACGGAGTGAGAGGATATCCTATCCCTCATATTTTCAGCCACCTCCTTCGATCGCATTAGTGATTCATTGAAGGAGATGACTGGGTGACATTTGCTCCGCCGATTGCGTCCTCGAGGACACGGCGGCGCGGCGTTCCGCATAAGTGGGGTAGACTTCCACCGCATGCTCTATTGTACTTATCCTCCAGGTGATTCGCATAATATTACTATCAGGGCACTTCCAGCCACATCCTAAATTCAAACCTTTTGAAACACTCAAGCTTTGATGGCGCGCTTGCTTGAAACGCAAAGGGCAACTGAAGTAACACAAGTGGGTTTTAGTCGGTGAAAGTCTGATAGTCTCTCTTGCTCCGCTCAGAATGGGAGAAGGTATTTGTTGATTTATCTTAAGAAAAAGTCCAGAACTGCAAACCTTAAAGGTTACGGGTGCCCACCACAGGATCAGGTCTACAGATGACTATTTTTTTACAGCCTTCATTAAAAAGCATTTATTTATTGTTACTAGAAATTAAAGCGTGTATATCCTTTTTTTGACAAACAAAATATCATATAAAAATCTTACAACAAACAACAAAATAATATAAACGAGAAACGTACATAAACTAATTTTGGGTGCGGCCATCACCTTCGCTAGCATTACTGCTTCGCATAAGGAGGCGACCAGACCTTGGCCTGTACCAGGGAACCAGTGCGAGCAGTCGTTGTCGCCGATCGCCTCCACGAGCATACGGCGGTGCACCGACTAAACTGGGCAAACCTCCACTGTATGTTGATCAAGATCCGAGCGATCCAAATAGTAGTGATACCTTGATGTTTTTTTACGCCTGAATCTGGTGCAGAAACCTTCCGGACTTATCATGTCCGGTGAGAACCTGCATCATACGGAAGGTGAAGACGTAACACACCGTAACGTCTTTACAACCACTCCTCAAAGAGGGGACTTACCGCCATAATGATGGCGTGCCCAATATATAAACTAATGCCTTTTCACTCGGGCTAGGCAGAAACGCCAACTGTTACGACCCTTACAAATACTCTTTCTGTTCGTACATCTGGACGTAAAACATTAACAAAACATTTCCTCAAGGTAATTTGTGTTTTTACTTTTAAACGGTTTATGGGAAAGTTAAATAATTTCGAACCTTTCGAAATGAATTGCAAGCACAGAATGATAGTACTGTTTCCGAACTTAACGCGGACAAAGTCGCGGGTAGCAGCTAGTAAATAAATAAAAATAATGAAAATGTATCTCTAGTTGGACACTCTAAAAACAATTTTAAAGCATGAAAATTGGTCGACAGCCTTCAGGTAATGCAATTTCAGATTCAATCAGTTAGAGTTTCTTGCTTCCCCTTTATCACACAAGCACAAAGGTTGCAAGTCCGACCAAAGCCTTTTCCGCCGACCGTACACCAGGTTTATGGTAACGGACGGCTATTGTCGTATTTCTAGATATTTCGTATAATGCCAACGACAATAGTATTTCTTGTTTGTCACAGCATCTTACTGTACGTAAGCTGGGAAAATACAGCAAAGGAAAATGGAAGGTAAGAGCAGAAATTTTGTTCTGTATGCCACAATAATTTTTAACATACTTTTAAAAGAGAGAAGCTTTTCAATTTGGTCGTATTTTTTTTGTCACTGAAAAAAAAGGAGTACAATAATTATTATTATTTCCTCCACATACCTATCTCGAAAACGTCTCGGTGGCTAGAGTGACAATGTCCACGCAAGCCAAGAATAGCAATACATGTCATCATAGATAACAGGGACCCTACTCCGAGCTTTTAACACGATCCATTTTAAGACCTACACTGAACAGCTGAAGGGTTGGAGCTGTATATGGCGTCTATACACCAGTACGAAGGATATGTTTCAGTAAAAGTTTAGTGCAGGATCTCACACCCACTGTTCATGAAAACTGGACCAACACAACAGCCGAAGTGGTCCGCTCCACTTCCGCTCTCCACATATTTTTCATGATACATCATCAGAGAATCTCGTCCCCGTTACTCAGAGACCAGTAACCGAGAGTCCGAGACCACACAAGAGATAGACACAGAAGGCAATTTTCGTACAAAGCGAGCTCGAGCAACGCACACATAGACACCGCTCACAGACACGATGTCTCGGACCAAGCGCGCTTGGGCTGTGCTCGGACTGGGCGGCCGGCGCCTAACCTAGCGCGATCGCCGAGCGTAGGATGAAAAATGAAGTACAGAGACAGAGACATAGATGTCATTGCCTTCTGTCTGTACTTATCTACTCGTATTTCATGCCGAGATGGTTAAGTTAGCATTAAGTTATTACAATGTATCGCTTGAGCAACACTGCGTTAGTAAGTACACGGCTCATTAACTAAGCCGTTAACGTCAGTTAGTTGATTTATGACGTATTAATTGCTGTTTTATTGTATTTTTGTAGGTTTTTGGACTTATTGTTGACAGGTAATTAATATGCTTAGAAAAATGTGGCGGTGAGTAAAAATAAACTGACCTTTCGGTACTTATATTGGTTAGTCGAAACGCTAAAAAAAATAAACGGATATTTTTAACTAAGACTCAGTTAAATATGTCTGTATTTTTCTTTCAGTTAAATTTTCTAAATAAAATAAATAGTTGACTTAATAGTTTTCATAGATGATTTCTTTTTTATGAACACTGTAGAAAAGCCTAGAGAGTTAATACATTAGGGCGTCAGGATTGTTCGAAAACGTCACCATCAACGATTGCATCACTACTTACCATCAGGTGGAATCGCAGTCAAGCACTAATTTATATCAATAAAAAAATGGCTTAAAAGTCAGTAAAAGTCTGACACTCCCTCTCACTACGCTCAGAGCAGGAGGAGTATAATTTCACACTTAAAAAAACATATGATTTTTGCATGACTTAGCTAGGATGTGCGAAAGATGAGCAGCTGTAAAAGAATACGGAAATACGTGAAGTGTGACTCACTTACACGTTTTACATTGATAACTGCACCTTTGAAGTAATTCGTTACAACAACAGGAAGCGACTATACACGTTAAGCACATTTTTCTGTTGCGTTGTGGGCGTACAGGTTTCAAGCAGAATTGAATGCGTAAATCGATCTGTTAGCTTTGTGACGTTTGAATGCTTTGTTGCTAGCCTACATACCTATAGGTGTTAGCGGGTTATGGGGTTGTTATAGAGTTATAGTGGCCGTAGAAAGCAAAGAGCTACTAAAAGAACGTTTTGTAACTTAATCAGTGAGGTGGCCATCCACTCGAGTAGAGAGGAGAGGAGCGAAGTAGAGCTGCCTCAATTTTAACCTTAGGAGTTGCATAAAATCTTAGCTCCACTTCAATGAACTGGGATTAGGGAACTAGTTATTAGTGTTTCTAGTTTAATTTCGTACAAAACCAGGAAGCAGAGCGAGGAAGTGGAGCGGGGAAGTGAAGCGAGATAGCGGTGTTTTAACAACATATCTGTTGCCCGCAACATATTGTGTATGCTGACTGGTATCCTGCTGCCACTCGATCAAGTTACTCGACGTATGAACTCGGCCTAGATCTAAGCAGTCCGGAACTGGGCTCGGCATTACTCCATCACTCCACTCAGCTACTTCACAAAAGTAAACCCCTTCACAGTCGTGCACTCTTCTCGGAGTCCAAGCTGCCAAACAGAGCTGCATGGCGTCGTATCGCGAGAGAGGCGATGGCGCAGGACTCAACCGAAACATAACCACATAAATAGATAGGCAGGATTTTTGATAAATTCGCACCTCAAAGAAAAAAGATTTATTTATTTATATACTCTTTTTATAGTAAGGTAGTTTTCTCTTATCTCCGAAAATTGTTCCCACCATCGTCAGTTTAATCAAAAGACGCCCACTGCTGGATATATTGGACAGTGGACGTCCACTACTGGATGTGCTGGGCAGTCGACGTCTTTCGGCTATTTTCAAAATTGTGTTCTATAGAAATATGTATGTATTAAAGTAGTGGTAAGTATTTAAGAAATATTTAAGTGATAACAGCGGTTGTTGAGCTCAACAAATAAATAAATTCAATTAGAAAGCATGATCCTTCATATTATAGTTACGAGTATCAGAATCTTATCTCTCCATTAAGATTAAGGTATAGCAGATAAGATTTAATACGAGAGATACGTAGATATTAGATGGATATCTGAACGGGCTATCACTAGACAGTGAACCTACTAGATATCTTATACAATATTTGATATAAGAATAGTCATGAAATAAGAGTCGTGAAATTGGTGTCTTATTCCCTAAATAGACCGATATGGTTGGGAGGTAGACCGATGACCTGGTAAGTGGGAAGGTCACCAGCTCTTCCATGGCTACCGTGATTCTTTGGAAAAAACTCGCAACCCTGGCAGGGCTAGTATGGCCCAAACGGGCCTCGCGACTATGTATGTTGAACTTAAAATTCATCCTCCGGAATCTGCAAACAATTCTCTCTACAGCAATAACTGAAAAACATCTTTATTCAAAAGACGTCCAGTGCTATGCAAGAAACTGTCCATTGTGTCTCGCATTCATCGGATTCCCGCGACTCTCACCAGGTCTTCGATCCACCGTATAGGAGGCCTGCTGACGCTATGTCTTACGGTACGCGGTCGCTTTCGGCTCTATCAACCATTTGTTCTGCGAGCAATAAGCCCTGCCTACGAACTGAAAAACAAATCACGTAAACTATAATATACCTACTAATATTTAATAATAAACAACACAAAGTTTATCGTGCACCTTGTTTACAATTTAACTTAGAATACTACACTCTCTTTAGTTGACTTACAACTGACTACTAGTAAAGTTGTCTATGATCTGTTGAATCGAAGGGTTATTGAACTTCGGCATTTAGTCACGAAGGTCACAAAGCTAATTTCGTAATAATCTATCGACGTCGTCCGTGGATATAAAATGCTCAACAGGTTTGATAGGACTAAGGCAGTTGTTTTTCTAATATATAGCTTGGTGGGTTTGTGGGTTCAAACATTACTTGCACTGCTCTTCATACGGTAAATAAGCATGTTTTAGAATAAAAAATCGAAGGCCTGTGATATCCGCCAACCCACAATCTAAATTAATTAAAATTTGTAAGACATCGTCTAAGACAATCATAGCTTAAATGGTCGTAAATTATCTGTACCATCTTCGCCTTCAAGCTTTGTACCCATCTTCCAGTCACTCTAGTATATATAGTAGAAAAGAAGAGCGAGGCCAAAAAAGATGAGAGATTGTGGAGGAGTAATATGAAAGAAAAGGGAGTTAGGGATAGCGTGACGAGTGACAGGACACAATTGAAGAAAAAAAGAGTTGCAGCAAAACTAAATAAAACGTGACAAGGGTAGATGATGAGTATTTGATGAATAAAAAGATAGTAGATATAATAAAATTAACCCTGACAAGAACACCTCATAAAAAAAACGCCATTTTCAAATGCACTTCCCCCGAATGACGCAGTCGATCTTGATTTAATTACCATACCTGCGCAAACGCACGCGTTCGCTCAATGGCTCCCCTGAGCCGTGACTCCCTTGCATCATTGTATGGCAGGTGGGCGGGGCTGATCTCCGATATGCACTGCATTCAGGCTTCCCTTTCTTTATTGCGGATGGCTATGTTATTAGATTTTTCAAGGCTACTTGAGAGGGCTTGTAATCTGTAGTGTAGATGTTGATGCTGTTTTTTTGATGATACTTGTACTAATATTAGGTTTGTATCCTGGCTTGATACCCATAGCCTGTTCAGGAACTGTTAATTTTTTCGGGATTTTGCACTCAGTTTGTCATTGCGACCGAGGCGGAATTCGCCATATGCGAGGGTGTTGTAACACACGTCTTTTTAATACACTCCTGAAGAAATAAATTAATAGGGATTGACCAGCGGCTCTGCAGCCCAGATCCAGTAAGTGGGGGCGCACTTTTCCTCACTAGTGCGGAAAACAGTAAATTGCGTGCCTAAAAAGGGTAGGTTTTATGAGTTTAGGGGTTTTTGAGTAAGAGTATTGAAAAATATTTTTCTTAATCGGATCGGTAATTTTTCATTCATCGAAGTAACATATTCAACAAATAAAAGTCATGTTACTTCGATTATATGAAATCGGTTTTGTGTTTCATTTCTTTGATACAATCAGCTTTTAATATTGAAATTCTATTCAGAAACTAATGGATCATTAATGCCCAATAACTATTGTCGCATTAAAAATGTCGTTTTCCGTGCCGTACTGAAAGCTTTTTATTTTGATAGATAATCTTTCAATTTTTCTATTTAATAGTACGCCATCAGGGTAGGTGCAGGTTTAATAGTTAATACATATTTTCTATAGTTTAATCCGAAATAGTACAGTACAATATTTCTAATTACTCGAAAGAAATGTGTTTTTAGTCTGAATTTAATGAAATAGACAGAAGAGTTAAAAAAATTATAATATAAACTAGTGCTTGACTGCGATATCACGCGTGGTGATTTTGTAATCAGAGAAAGATCCTGGTTACAAATATCCTTCCCTTCTTACTATAAAGTCTATAAATGAAATATGTAGATAACAATTAAATTATTTAGAACTAGCTTCTATCGGCGACTTCGCCTAAAGAAGAAAGCTATCCTAAGGAAACAGTCTTCTGAGAAAAAAAGTATCTTAAATAGGCTATTTCTCTCCCTTTTGCCAAATTTCATCAAAATCCGTTCAAACGTTCAAGCTTGAAGTACACGTAGTAGACAGTACACATTCATCTTTACAATAGTAGTGAGCTTGCTTGTAAGTATTTTGTTACTATAGGAATTTTAAAATAACTTGGAAGTGACGGATATTACTTAAAATAAAATTACGTCATGGTTCATTTTTAAATTAGTAACCTCAATGAGGACAAATAAAGTCAGATTTGAAGAAACGTACGCCGAATAAATATGTAGGAATATGAATCAGTCTGGTAGTTTTCCTTCACAACACTGAACGACCAATTATCTTTTTGCAGTCATCACATTCGATTTTGAGGAGCTCGATTATAACTAGTTTGAATGAGATTGCGTGTCCAAATCCACCTGTGTCCTTTAGATGCTTTTTCACTACCACGGTTACTCTATCAAACTTTTCTTCGTAGTTCTAGCAGGTACTGGCCCTACATAAATAGTTACTACATAGAAAATTTAAGGGAATCAATTAAATTTTCAGTTTTCTGACATTTCTTGGAGGCCACTAAACCCTTGCAAATCGTACCTTAATAATTTTCATATAAAGTGTTCTGGATAGGGAAAGACATAATATTAGTCGGTTAAGTCGGAGTGTTAGAACACTCCCTCTCGCTGTACATTAGAGCGGAAGAAGTTATAAGATGATTTCTTACATCAAAAAAAGGAGTTAGTGGTCTGAATTTGATAACTCTGTAAGTATGTATATGAATACTGAGTCTGCGGAACGAACATAATTACGAAATTAATGCGTCCAATTAAGTCGCAGCAGCCGTATTAAACGGGCTCTCATTGGCTAAATGAATTAGCTGCAGCCTTTCGCGTCATTAGATTTGCGTTAAATTTCTAATATGTCGATAATTTGGTTCCTGTTTACCACACTAGTACTATAAAGTCGTTTTTGTGTGTGCGTGTATGTTTGTCACTTCTTCATACTCGAACGGCTGAACGGATTTCGACGAAACTTATTGTACGGGTGGACCAAATCCTGGAATAGCACATAGAATATTTAATTTTTTAACTCAGGACCGTAGTCATTTGGGATAATTTGCTAGTATCACGTAGTCTAAACCGCTGGCACCAAATAGTAGTGCATAAATTCGCGAATGATTTACTCATGCAAAAAGCGATATTAATTACTCAATTAAACACGAAGCAATTAAGAGATGTTTTATTTAAAACAATAAGATAAACTGCTATAATTAATTTATTAAACACGAGACTGGTACGCAACAATTAATTATAGTAAAAAATAAATTCCTGTTACGATGGAGCGAATCGGAACGCCTACGATTTTATTGACAGAGAAGTGAATTCCATTTTCGAATTCAAATTTCGAATACGACGCCATGTTATTATTTGATTTCAATTATGAAATATTACGTTATGATCTAACGCGTTTCGTCAATTTCAATCGGGGTTTTAATTAAAATTGGTTATAACCAAACCTCTTTTTCAAAGTCTTTTATAAGAATTTGTTTTTTATTATTTTCTTCTACTGATTCTGCTTATTTATTTTGCTGTACTAAAGCTTTGTGCTACGCAACGATACAAAGGCGGACTTACGTCCGTATTCAATAATCTATCTATCTAAAGTTGCTGCTACTAAAGATAAACAAATCTATCCTTTTGCCCTTACTTGCTTTCTTAACCTACCGACGGTTAGCATTTCCTACCAAAAGTTGTGGATTGAGATAGAATCTTACTGTTTATCAGGGATAGATATCTATCTATGAACTGCGGTAGGTTATTGAAAACGGGCGTAAGTGCCTTAGGCATTCTTTACCAATCAATCACGGTTAGTGGATACAAAAAATCTAGCTGCTGCTAGCGAGGTTGTAAAAAATTATCCTAAGGGCACATACTCCCGGAATAAAAAGTGTTCTACGTGCTATTCTGGACATGGTCTGCGCGTGTGCTTAGTTTCACCGAAATTTGTTCAGACGTTCAAGCATGAAGAAGTAACATACAATTACACACATTCTCAAACTTTCGCATTTATAAAATTTTGTGTGAAAAGCATGGTGTACAAAATGCTTCTAGGTCTGATTACGATATTCATAATCAGTGAGGCCTCCCACAAGGTAGACCGACGACCTGGCGAGGCTCGCGGGAATCCGATGGATGCCAGATGCACAGGACCGGTCATTGTGACGACGCTTGGGGGAGGCCTATGTCCAGTAGTGGACGTCTTTCAGCTGAGATGATGATGATGAATCTGTGAGAAACAATCTTTAGGCTGTAGAATGTTACACATTTGAATCATAAATTTAAATGTGTAACCTACCATGACTAGGATTCAAGGAACCATTCCGTGAAATTTGATTGATGGAACTCCGAAGTAGATTTGGTTTGTATTATTTCTCCATAGCCCTTTGACGTTACCCATGCTATGGATCAACACGCATAATATTTGAAAGGTGGACGTTTGTGAGTGTATGTATATATATGTTTGTTATTTGTTCACGCTCGAACAGCTAAACTGATTTCTATGAAACTTGGTACACGGGTAGACAATATGCTGGAATAAATACCTACATAGAAGAACTTTTTATTCCGAGAGTATGTTCCCTTGGAATAATAGCCTACTATTACGTGGATCAAACCTATGGGCTTCTATTTTTTTTTACTGTACATAGGCTCGCGTTTGACCACTATCTCACCTGATGGTAAGCGATGATGTGGCCGACGATGGAGCACGCTTGCCTAGAAGTAACCTATTCACTCTTGACTTGAAGACTCCTAAATTGTAGTTAATAGGAAATACAGACTCCGGCACGGAATTCCACTAATTCCAAATAGCGGCTTCTAAGCTTGTTGGTTTTATAATCAAGAATGGCTACTAAAGGTACGTTTGGACCAACGTCAGGCTATCGGGGCCAGCTCACCGACTAAGCACCTATAGTAGAGAATGTAGTGATTATGGTAATGCCTTGCTCCGTTAGCTGGTAATATGGGCGGTTTGTGTTCGTGGATACGGAACAAAATAGGACGGTTGTTAAATGTCGGAGACATATCCATAATAGTGTATGTCCAGCCTTGACAATGAGTACTGATCTTTATTCGGTTGGCTCCATCTCTCTCTCACCTCTGGTAAAAACTTCCTTTTTACGGAAAAAAGCCTATGTACTACAACTATGGGAACGTTATATGCTAATTATGCTTTTTAGATCTCAAATCTAGTCACGTCTCTCATCGTCATCTATCAAGGTAGAAGAAATAGGACATAGATGGTAACGCCATATTTGTGAAAAGTAGCAAGACGTTAGTAGTAGTACATTGGTTCACAAACCTTCGTAACATAACAAAAAGCTAAACCCACCCGTCACGTGTATAAAATTTGCAAAAAAATGTACTAAATTTGCTATAACGCGTTTTTTATTTCAAAACTTTAACTTAAATAAAAAATAAATGTAATTAAAAATAATGTTACTAAATATTCAAGTAGGTATATGAATAGGTTTATTTAAAAAAAGTCAAATAAGTACCATCAAAAGCTCAGCTGTAAAACAAAAAACGGTATTTTGTCCGTTTGTTTTTAAAATGCCTGAAAAACGGCCTATTCGTCCGTGATACTTTTATGTACGTTTGTATGAAAAAATATGTCAGAATGCTAGATGAAAGTGCGTCGTTTGTTTTTTTTTGTAGTTTCAGATAAACTACAAAAAAAAATCGACATATGTGTAACATTTGAATGAAAAGCTGCAGTTTTAAACTGGGGAAACTATTCGAGGGAATATTCATATACATACATACAGTTCAGTTCTAGGTAAAACGTAAACTGGGCGTAAATACCTATATATGATATATGATGAATACCTATATGGATGATGTGGCAATCCTGAAACAAATACTGATGCTCTTGTTTATTTTTGTGCCATGTTCTCATTAAATACGTAAAGAATTTTTCCTTGACTTTATTATTTATGGTATTAATGAATAATGTCATAAATACCTATAGGTATATTAATTTCTGAAATAATCATCATAATTTCTGTACTGAAATCTTAGCCTTCTTAGGATCCCGACCCTGATTTCCAGCCACCGTAGGTGTGGGCTTGCGGACGGCGAGCAAAGGGTAGCTTGCCGTCCGGTAACGGTCTAGACCGAGTTTGAGTCGTCGATGGCGCGTAGTGTTCCACATGCGCCTCAAAGAGATGTCTGCAAACCGTAGGGGCTCAGCATGGCCGAAGGTTACTGGGATCATGGTTTCGCTTTTGAAAGGAAGAACCCGTGGTCTTGGAACGCTAGGCAAAGAAGGAACATAGGAGTGGGTTAGTAGGGAGGAACATAGAAATTATTAACAGTGTGACACGCTCTCCCTGTCTGCCCTAGAGCCAACGAAATCATTGAATGATTTCCCACTCAAGAAAAAAAACCATGTTGATATTTTTTCTTTTTTTTTTGTATTAGGTTTACACAATAAACTGTAACCAAAAGTCTTGTCGGTCAAATTGGAATGAATAAAACAACAAACATCTCGTAGTTTTTGCGTGAAATAGTAACAAACATCCTTACGTACAAACTTTCACGTTTATAATAATTATTAGTACCTAGGAAGTGTAGACAGAAAATGGGACAATGGATACATTTTATCCTATATACCCAGCCAGTCACATAAATTAATGAATTTCCTAAATACATAAAACCAAAATCTTCCTTTAATAACATTGCGAAGAAACCTTTCCTAATGGATATCATAACAAGAAAATAGGTTATGAACTTATGAGGAAAACTAGGTAAGGGCGTTATCACACTAGCGGAGTGCGAGCATCCTCAAAGCGGAGCGGGTGCGCAACGAACACGCCGCGGAAGCGCAGTGAATTTGTTGCGGATGTGCAACGAGACCGCCGCGAATAGAAAGGAAGAAAGAAAGAAAACACATTTATTTGGAACACCATTTATTTATTTATTGCGGTGGTACATAGGCGGACTTAATGCACCAAGGCATTCTCTACCAGTCAACCTTAACCATCAATCATGAAAAAACACAAAAGGGCCGAAGCTTCTGGGGAACAAGGAAAATCCGAAAGGTGCTCACCGTGTCCCCCAGATCGAAGGCAACGAAGGAACGGGGTGGGGTTTAGTCAGTAAGAGTCTGACACGCCCTACCACTCACTCCGCCCAAAAGTGAGAGAAGTCATTCTGATGATTCCCCTTTCAAAAAAAGAAAAAATGATCGTAATAGCAACTTGCATGCCATTGTGTACTGTCTCGTAAAACGCCAGCCCGTACTCCCCATCTACAAACACGCGACGTAAAGGTTGCGAATTCGCCACGCATCCGCGACGTCATCGCTGCGCAGCCGCGGCGTGTTCGCGACGCATTCGTTACTTGCCACTCGCAAGCCGCTGGTGTGATAGTGCCCTAAGGCATCAAGGATCACGGACCAAAATAGTGTGTTGAGGTATCATGTTCCTCGTTATGTTATGATACATCTTATAGGCGGAATGGAATCCGATGTGGACTCAATATTGCTTAGTTATGTTAGTAGGAAGGCAAATACTGTATCTGTTGTGTATGTTTTTTTATTAAAACAGGTATTCGTACCAATGAAACTCCTTTTTTGTATTTATACTTATTAATTTTAATATTTGGACCTTCTATATGTGTATTTTTCTGAAATAAATATTTTCTTAAATTACTATTCCATTTATTTAACATATAATTTTAAAATATTAACATAGATATTAAATTTTTAAAAATATAAAAAATACCAAGTAGTTATTTTTTAAATTTCCAAATTTTTACTGTCAATTTATTATGAGTATACTATTAAATGTTTTATACATTACCACACTATGCAGTAATTAATTACAAAAATATTTAAGCAAAAATTAAATGCGATTTATTTTATTTCTTACAAGAAACACCTAAGTATCACATACCCGCAAAACGAGACACAATAGTAAAACAATAACAGCGCGGTCTCATAGGACCGGTCGGGGATTCATGTATTAAGAATGACATTTGCTATAGTTAAGTTACTATCGAATCTTTATAAAAATTATAATATTCCGAGTCACAGAACCTTCTCTTGTAGCATTTTCAATGGAACCGTATAAATTAGCCATAACTCGAAGTTATCAATGTTAGAGTTCTATAAAAGGTAACTTATTAGCATGTGCTTTTGGACTTGTACTTCTATTATAATATGTTGGTATCGATCGATGGAAACTTTACTTGGACGATCATCAAAAGATGATTTTCAAACTCTATGGTGAAGACCAAATCAATGTCAATATTACATTATTTATTGAAATAATTAGTTAAATATTTTCATACAAAAAAAAGAGTTAAAGTTAAAAATACATTATATACTGTATATCCTATATTATATTGCTGTTTTATAGTTTGGCAGAATTTTTATAAAGTAATTTACATTATTACTTGATAAAAATTCTGCAAAATAGTGAATATAAAAAAAATCTGCAAATTTTGAATGAGTATACAAAAAACAATGTACTACGAATAAAGGAATTATTTATTTACTTATTTCTATAAAAAATCTTGTGTTTAACCCGCGAAAAGATATAAGAAAAATGTAGAAAACAGTGTGTTAAAATAAGTACGTGAAGTCATAAACTATTAAACCAGAATCAAATAAACTTATGAAGACAATTTACCCATTAATAAATTCATATAGAACCAAAATACCTAATATTTTTTATTTATACCGACAGACATCCTACCAGACAGTTGGTTTATCGTCAGAAAAAAAACTAAGGGACCCGATTGCACAAAACCTTCTTAAGCGGGTGTCATTTTTTCATTGACCTTATATTTATAACATCTAAGTACCTACCCTCTATTTCTGAAAAGCCCCTCAATTCTAAAAAAAAAACACATAGGAGTGTATTTAGTTGTCATAAAATTCGACCTCAGATTTTTAACACTTTAATTTTCAAGAGTGCCTTACACTTCAAAACCATGAGTATCCGACCATTCTCACATCAACACGGAATATTTTGTGGTACCTACTAGTTATAGTTTTGAAATTCTTCTACGAAGTAATAGAAATTGTATTTATCAGTGACTAGATCAAGCTTTCAACAATCTATTCCTTGAAAACCCAAAGGTTATTCCCACCACGAATAGTGAAATAGTTCTAGCGAACTCGTAATTGGTTCCTAGCCAGTCAATTCCTTCCTATGTTCATGTAATCTATTCTTAATGGTTCCTTACTGGTTGTAAGACCATTATGTTCGTATAATACTCGGAATTTTAAGTCACATTCCCTTATACGGCGCTCTGTAAGGTTCACGGTCAACCACTAAACTCGAAGCACATTTTGAAGTCAAGAAAAAAGTCGTCAAATAGTTTTGGAGCAGGCATTTTTTACTAGACGTTGCTATACAGATTTTTTTAATAAATTTTCTATGGTATTTAAAGTCATATTTACTTCCATATCTTATCGTGAAAATAAAACTATTTCTTCAAATAAGTAATGGTGATATATAAATAAACTCGACTCTACATTTATCAGTCAATATTTAGTGATAAATTCATAAAGCAAGCAAGCAACGGCGAGCTAAATTAATAGTCTATAATTGATAATTAATATACTCAGGCTAGCATTGGACCTAATTGATAAACGACCGTTGGAGCAGGCATGAAGATAATCAGCGATAACATCGTATTGCCAGCTAAATTGATAAAACTGAGGCGAGTTAATAAAACAACAAAAACATATGTGGAACTCCACTTAATATTAATTATGTAAAAGTTAAATAGAGCATTACTCATCAGTCAGTCAAACTGTAACTGTAAACAAAACAATAAATCAAACATATCGTACATGAATTTTATTGATCAATTATTTCGCGACGCAAACATTCTACTAAGTTATCATTAGTTTGTAACCCGGGGGAACGTCCGGCCTTCAGTAACTTAAGTTAACCAATACACCTAGCGCCGATGTAGGGTTAACATAAAAATTGCTAACCCAAACTTGACGTAACTGTCAACAACAAATCCAAATCGATGAATATTTTAAAACTCTGTATCAAAGTCAAGATGAACTCACCATCTCAGAGAAAGCGCTCTTAGGCCTCCTAGCCGGCGTCCCATTCATCCTGCTACCGGACACGACTTACAAAACAAAACAAACCGACCAATCCGATCGCACACAACTTTTTCACGGACACTTGTAGAGTTCACCACTGTCAAACTTTAGCATTGAACCTCCGCGAACTTTTGCTAAGAAACTTGTTGTTATAGTAACAGATTTATAACTTGTAAGTTATAAACGGTAGAATGCACTTAATTTAACCGATGACTTCATGCAATTATTTGCTGATAAGTTATCGTGAAGTTGTGAGTAGAAACCGGTCGCGGCGGGCGAGTCGACGGCCCCGTGGATCGAGAGAGACTGCCGCCGAGCGCCGCGCGCCGAGGACCGGCGAGGTGCCTGCCTCACCGGGCCTGCATTTTTTACGCGCCGGACAATGGGTTAACTATTTTGGAGGTTAAGTTACAAATGCACGCGGCAAACAAGGGTTGGATATTTAAGTTATTTAACAGTTCATTATAATTCGATATAGTTGAACAATCAAGAGATTCAATGCCACCACTGTTTACTTACTACAGCTGAAGCGAGCACGCATGATTCACTTAAGGCATGTTTACACTCTATATTTAGTTGGTCGCCGGTTAATCTTGTGTTGCGCCTGCGCCGGTGACGTCATGGCAACATTTTTATCGACAGATAAAGGACAGCAATTATTGCGATCTCGCGTAGCGTGACTCTTGATCTCGGTATCGTGGCGGTCAGTGTACATATTCGAGGAATTGTTATCATATTTACTTTGTTTGCGAATTCTTTAATTAAAATATTATTTTTAGATAAATGAATGAGCTTGTTATCTTCTATCAGGAGACGTGAATCAGTGAAATAGGTACAGATTTTATAAATTTTATTCATATATGTATAAATCTGCCTTTTTTATTTCTTATTAGCGACCGTTCTGGTATCGCACAGGTGCAAAAGTTAAGATTGGATCCGCTTCGGGCGTTTGGTGCAATTATTTTTAAAATATGTAAAACATAACCTATATACGTCACTCAGGAATAGTGTAGCATTTTACTGGTGAAGTTCAGTAGTTTCAGAAATTGTCAAACAAACTAACGAAAGCCTTATACACTTACAAAGTTTAATCATTTATGGCCTGTTTCACAATGTCCGAGTAGGCACTACTCACTGAATAAATTAAAAAATGGAACAGAATTTGTATGAAATTATCTGCCAAGTAAGATACTCGAAACTTAATCATAGGTGGTGAAACAGGCCCTAAATATATCTAATATATGTATATTATGTAATATGTATGTATGTTTGTATAGATATGACAAAAAACCAGTTTGCGATTATGTCATCTACTAAACGGATTATTAAATAATAGAACAATATTGCAAATTATACAAGGATAAAGAAAAGAATAAACTAGTTTTCATTTATTAAATATACAGATGCCTTTTTCTATGTCTAAGCTTGAATAAAAATATGAAACAGGTTTTTCGAGCACTACTTTGGAGTTATATATAATAAAGAAAAACAACAGAGATAGCCTAACTAGTTCATTTAGAATTAAAATTAATGGGGACATGTACTGGTAAGGGCCTGTTTCACAATGTCCGAGTAGGCACTACTCACTGAATAAATTAAAAAATGTGACAGAATTCGTATGAAATTATCTGTCAAGTAAGATACTCGAAACTTAATCATAGGTGGTGAAACAGGCCCTAAGAGAAATAAAATTCATAACTACACCTAAGATTAAAAAAGGTTTTATATAAAAATATACATAAAAATTATGTAAATTAATATTGTATCCGTAATCAAGAAATCAGTTTTGTCGAAAACGCATTTTTCTGCGTTTTGACAAGTGCTTGTTGCCAAAAAGAGATCGCGACTTAAGCATTACTTAAGCGCAATCACAAACTGATTTTGTTCTACATATTTTGGAAATACTTATTTTGATGTCCTGTGATATATCAAAAGTATAAGCTGACCGGTGAATTAAACTCAATCAATTATTTAGCTGTACACAATGTACTCAAACGTGTATATTCGTGTTAAAATGGTGGTACTACTGGGCTACCACTGCTCAAATGTGTACATCATCATCTGCCTAGCTTTTTTCCAACTATATTGGGGTCGGCTTTCAGTCAAGCCGGATTTAGCTGCTTACCAGCCCTCCACAACCCATTAACTGGGGTAACACGGTACTTCATGGCAAGACTGGAGTCAGATTTACTGGCTTCTGACTATCCTAAACGACTACCAAAGATCTAAAAATGACAGCCGGGACCTTTCCGAGGCTCGGGGGAAACTCGTTATTTAAAGATGGTCACCCATCCACAGACGCGCGAGGCGTGCACCGCCGCGCGACGCCGGTACGCCAGGTTCCGCAGGCGCCGCACCCGACCGCCGGATGCGGAGGCCAGGGAGGCGGAGCTTTACGAGGGGTACAGAGCGGCAAGGCGCACCCTCCGAACAGAGGTGAAGCGGGCCAAGTTGGAGGCCCGCAATGTGTGGCTGGGGACTCTGAACAGGGACCCATGGGGACGCCCTTACCAGGTGGTGCGGGACAAACTCCGCCCATGGGCTCCCCCCCTGACTCAGAGTCTCCGGCCCCAAGTTGTGGAGGGTGTGGTGGCCAATCTGTTCCCTGAGCGAGGGGAACACTCTCCCCCGCTCATGGCTCCGCCACCTGCGGTACCCGTAGCGGACCACACCAGCGACGACGAGGACGACGCTCCAGAGGTGACCGAGGTAGAGATGAGGGCGGTGGTACGAAGACTCAGTTTCAAGAACACCGCCCCAGGACCCGACGGCGTGCACGGCAGGGTATGGGTCCTGGCCGTGGAGGCTCTCGGGTCTCGATTGCGAGGGCTCTTTAGCGCATGCATGGAGAGAGGACAGTTTCCCCGTCGCTGGAAGACCGGGAAACTGGTCCTCATTGCGAAGCCGGGGCGCCCCGCGGACTCTCCGTCCGCGTACCGGCCCATTGTGCTGCTCGACGAGGTGGGCAAACTCTTTGAAAGAGTAATTGCAGACCGCCTCGTCGGGCATCTTGCGCGGGTGGGGCCGGACCTTTCGGACGGCCAGTTCGGCTTTCGCAGGGGGCGTTCCACGGTGGACGCCATCATGCGCGTGAGGGCTCTCACGACGGGGGATGCGGTGTCTCGGGGCAGGGTCGTCTTGGCGGTGTCTTTGGACATCGCCAATGCCTTCAACTCCCTGCCCTGGAGTTGCATCGGGGCGGCACTTCGGTATCACGAGGTGCCCGCCTACCTCCGTCATGTGATCGAGGCCTACCTGTCGGATAGGTTCATCATCTATCCCGGTCACCAGGGAGAGTGGAGACGGCGAGAGATGTCGTGCGGTGTTCCGCAGGGATCGGTACTAGGACCGCCCCTGTGGAACATCGGATACGACTACGTGCTGCGCGGCGACCTCCCCGACGGGGTCAGCGTGGTCTGCTACGCAGACGACACGCTGGTCCTGGCGCGGGGAGAGTCGTACCAGGCGGCGGCCGAAACAGCGACACGCGGGGTTGCGACAGTCGTGGAGAGGATCCAGCAACTGGGACTCAAGGTGGCATTGCACAAGTCCGAGGCCATGTGCTTTCATGGCCCTCGGTACGCGCCACCTCCGGGTTCCCAAATAACGGTAGAGGGGGTCCAAATCGACGTCGGGTCGGCGATGAAGTACCTGGGACTCGTCCTCGACAGCCGGTGGACTTTCGAGGAGCATTTCCGACGTTTGGCCCCCAAACTGGACAGGTCTGGGGCCGCTCTGAAGCGGCTCCTGCCCAACCTAGGGGGTCCAGACGCCCCCTGCCGGAGGCTCTACGCGGGGATCGTTCGGTCCATGGCCCTTTACGGGGCGCCGGTTTGGGCGCCGTCGCTAGGTAAGCGACCGGCGGCCAAGCTGAACGCTTGCCAGAGGGTCATGGCCATCCGGATGGTGCGGGGATACCGCACGATCTCCCGCGAAGCGGCGAGCCTCCTCGCTGGCCTGCCACCGTGGGATCTGGAGGCAACAGTCCTTGCACGCATGCACGATTTGCGCGTGGAGATGCAACGCCGGGGCGAAACTCCGCTGCCGCGACAAGTCGCGGCATGGCGGACAGAGTTCCGGCGGGATCTTAGGGTGGCATGGCGACTGCGACTGTCGCAACCCAGTGCTGGGCACGCCGTCATTGAGGCGGTTAGGCCCCTCTTTGAGGAGTGGTTGGAAAGAGGTCACGGCGTCCTCTCTTTCCGTATGACGCAAGTCCTCACCGGACACGGCAAGTTCGGGAGGTTCCTGCATCGAATCAAGCAGGAGAGGACGCCCGGGTGTCGCCACTGTGTGGACCGCCCGGAGGACACGGTGGAGCACACGGTAGAAGTGTGCCCCGCTTGGGCGGAGCACCGCCGTGTCCTCGTGGAGACTATCGGGAGCGGCGACCTCTCGCGCCGGGCCCTGGTTCAGGCCATGGTCCGGAGCGAGGAGGGTTGGCATGCGGTCGCCTCCTTCTGCGAAGCAGTAATGCTCGTGAAGGAGGCTGCTGACCGCGAGCGCGTGAGGGAACGGTCCTCACGCCGCCGCCGCCGAGATCCCGATCCCGATTTCCGACCACCGTAGGCGCGGGTTCGCGGACGGCGAGCACTGGGTAGCTCGCTGTCCGGCAGTCTGGAAATAATCTGGACCGAGCCCAGTCGTCAACGGCGCGTTCTGTTCCACGCGCGCCTCAAGGAGATGTCAGCAAACTGTAGGGGCCCGGTAGGGCCGAAGCCTCTGGGGGGAACATGTGGTATTCCTAACGGTTGATACCGAGTCCCCCCCAGAACGAAGGCAACGAAGGAACGGGGTAGGGGTTTAGTCAGTAAAAGTCTGACACGCCCTCCCGCTCCGCCCAAGAGCGGGGGAAGTCATTCTGATGATTCCCCTACCATAAAAAAAAAAAAACCCATCCACAGACCAACCTTGGCAAGCGTTGCTAAACCTTGAAGATTGGTGCTGTTATTATCTAGCCACGACCTCCTCCACTGCTCAAATGTGTACATCGGTACTAAATGGTTATGAAATGTGTATCTTTTTGCGTAGTATATAAAGTTATATTTTGAGTCACTCTATTAAAATGTGCGCGCAGCGTCGCGTCTCGGTGTGAGCTGACCCTAACCACGTACGATTGAACGATGTGATTAAACACACATTCTTTAGAGTGTCCTAATAGAAGCTTGTAAATCATCGCGCGAGCACAGGGTTTCGTCGATAAAACTAATCTCATCGTGCGACGAAATCACATCGTTCAATCGTATGATAGTTAGCTAAATAGGACGACGCTTAAGGGTCTGCCTTAAAACCTTGTCCAGAAGAAGCGAATTCGTTTAGAAACGCGCGCTAGTAATATACTAGTAAGATACTAGCACAAATACGTCGCGTCCACAAGTATCGAAGCAGCGAATTCAAAATACGCGTGTAAATACGTTTTTTTAGTACAAGAGCAATAATGACTTTCTGACAAAAGTATGTCTGATAGCTACTCCATCCATTCTATATTCCCTCCCTTAAAAAACGACTATAAATAAATCACCTTCAGACTGATTATAGACAAAACAAGTTGCATATAGTTAATAGCGAGTCGTGATTATACTGTCTCTTACGTCTAGACACTGCATATATTATGAATATATAAAGGACATTATGTGCTATATTGGTAACGTGTATTTATTCCTTATATGGTATGTAGAGGACATTTGCTTTGTAGTAGCGCCACTGCATTCTTGTTTCTAGGGGAAGTAGTAATTATAAATTTTAATATACACACATCAAAAGTGTCTAGGGATCAAGCATTTTTATGCGGATTTCTTGAGATTGAGATGTGGCTTTGTAATAAATTTATGATTTTATAAATTTATATGGATCCTTTTTGGTGCATTTCATAATTTGAATTAGGAACTGTGAATCAAATTCGAGCAAAAGATGAAAATCAGCTGTCAATATTTTCCCTATAAAAACATACAACGCATTGAAGATATTATTAGTGCTACTGTTTCCCTACTACTGATTAAAACCAACGTTATTATGGAGCGGCGACGTCATTTAAGCAGGGAAGAAATGCTCAGAGCCGTGGGAATGATAGAAGCTGGTTCCCGGCAACGTACTGTGGCTTTGGCTCTGAATACAAGTCAGAGTGTTATCAGTCGACTTTGGACACGTTACCGAAGCACTGGTACCGTGGCTGAGCGCCATGGAGGACGGTATCGCTGCACCACACGGAGACAAGACCGATACATTCAAATCTTAACTCGAAGAGCTCCAACAATAACCGCCATGATGTTAGCCGTGAGGCTTCATCACTCTTCAGGGAACTTAATTAGCGACCAAACAGTCAGAAACCGCTTGCATGAAGTGAACCTTCATTCCCGAAGACCGCTACGGGTACCACCTATAGCAATGCACAATCGTAGGATTCGATATCAATGGGCTCTTGAACACAGAAATTGGGCAGAAGAACAATGGCGTTTCGTGTGCTTTTCTGATGAGTCTCGTTTTGGTATGAGACCGGATACAAGACGTATACGACACTGGAGAACCCCTGGACGCCAACAGCGATTAAAATCCTGCCAGGAAGTCCATCCTTATAGTGGTGGAACCATCATGGTATGGGCGGGTATTTGGATCGGCGGAAGAACTGAGTTGATTTGGATCAGAGGCAACCTCAACGCTCAAATTTATGCTGAGACGATTGTATCAGACGTCATCGTTCCTCTACAAGTGCAAATCGGTCCCTTATTTCAGTTAATGCATGATAATGCACGACCGCACACCGCAAGAGTTGTAAGACAGACTCTCGCCGCAGCTAACATCAATGTCCTGCCCTGGCCTGCTCAGTCGCCAGACTTGAACCCGATTGAGCATGCATGGGATATGCTACAGAGAAGAGCTCTGCCGAATATGGAGGGTATCCAGTCGCAAGAAGACCTTTTTTTGTTGTTGCAACGAACATGGGCGGCCATTCCACAGCGTGATTTGGATGAACTCATTTTGAGTATGCCAAACCGATGTTCTTGTGTTGTTAGTGTTCGCGGTAGAAACACGGATTATTAATATTGTTTAAGTTACCCAATAAAATTTTAAAGAAAACTGTTATTTCAGTCTTTTTTCGAACTTTAATGTTAGTGGTTCAAATGTCAAAAATCCCTTTATTAGGAAAATGGCAAATTTCTTTATTAATGCAAAAGTGACTTGGTTTATCGTTACTGTGACAAACGAAAACACTTTATTTGATGAATCCTTAAAGAAAATTTTAATTAATATCAATCAGGAGAAAAGTTATTGCAAAAATATATGTTGATCCCTAGACACTTTTGATGTGTGTAGTTTATACTAGTATCTATAGAAAGGACCGAAATAACTAACAACAAGAGGTTTAAGTAAGGTTAGATTTTTGAATTGATGAGTTTAACATGTCAAACATTTTTTTATTAATTTGGGAAATTATTCATAACTTTTAAAAACAATACTAAAATTATAAATAGAAAATCTTTGTAAACATGTTTGTGAAAAGCTTTGTATTTAAGTATTTTTTTTGGTAATGAAATAACTCAAGATTTAAAAAATATAACCTAATATATACTAAATAACATATTAAGCTATATATTTTCTATTTTCACGCGAAAGAAGCCGCTGGCAAAAGCTTGTTTTTTTTTTTATATTTTTCATGATTTTTTCACAACGGTGTGGAATTTTACGACATCTCTCAAGCTAAAATGCAACAAAACCACAACCTAAACCAGTTTTTTTGGCGTAAACTAGCTGAAAGCAATCAAAACTGAACCTTGATTCGGGCTCTAGCATCTCATCATCATCATCTACGTAGTCGTTTCCCAACTATATTGGGGTCGGTTTCCAGTCAAGCCGGATTTAGCTGAATTTTACGAGGAGCGGCTGCCTACCAGACCTCCACAACCCATTAACTGCGGTAACTCGGTACTTCATGGCAAGACTGGAGTCAGATTTACTGGCTTCTGATTATCCGTAACGACTGCCAAAGATCAACAAATGACAGCCGGGACCTTCAGTTTAACGTACTTTCCGAGGCACGGAGGAAACTCGTTACGTTAAGATGGTCACCCATCCACAGACCAACCTTGGCAAGCGTTGCTTAACCTTGAAGATCGATCCGTGCGGCTGTTATTATCTAGCCACGAGCTTCTCATCGATTCGGGCTCTAGCATCTAACCATAATATTTCACCACTAAATGCACCCACAAAAATAACATCCTGACGTGAGAAACAGAACTACCGATTGTTATTCTCAGAAGACTAAGTGGCTGGAATGTAACGCGTTGCGAATGCATAAGTACGCGAGCAAAACAGCTGATTTATACAAGGACGGGATAATAGCCTTCGAGATATGTATCGAATATATTATAGAACTTATTGATGCTCATTCATTGAGTGGAGTGTGGGTTCTTGATGTTATTAAAAGAACCTCACTCGCGTAAAAGTAAAAAAATAATCTTTTGTATACAGGTTGTATTAAAGAAAATTTTAAAATATTTTATTTAAAAAAAATCCTTCCTGTCTTCTCTAACAGGTTAAAGAAAATATTTTAAAACTTAAAATTTGTTTTTTTTTATTATAGTTTTTTTTTATTATTTTATTATAGTGGCCTATGCCTCTTCTTGTTCTGGATAAAGCGAGTGGGCGTGTTAGTTTTACTATACTAGAATAATCCCGTAGCCCTAGCAAGGCCAATAACCTCTACAACCATAAGGTAATAGCCAATAAGCCAAGAGTTCGACATCTGATTGAAAAACATCCTCTACAAATCGACATACGACTTGGAATCCTGCCCAGCCACCTAACCTTACCTTGAACGCAAATAACAAATGTTGCCAGTTCCCAGGTAAAGCTACGGCATTATATA